>LR990112.1:18750000-20000000 GCA_905147225.2 Euproctis similis | reverse complement strand
TCCAGCGGTAAAATACCACGACCTCTCGGTATATCGACGTAAAGTGGCTCGTGCCGCATTTCGATTGGTGAAAGAGGTATACGAAGGTCCAACAAGATTGAGGTGCCATCAATGTCACTTTGACTACAGTGTTTAAATTTAAAAAAAAATCAAAATATCTTTATTCCTCAGATTATTTTTTTAGTTGTTTTACGCCCAAATACTGAACCACTAATCAAATCTGATAATCAATAAAGTGCTACTTACTGCTCAAATTTCATATTCTGTCTAATGTGACAGCTACTTAAACGCTTAAGTAGCGCTTATATATTTGAGTAGCGGTTCAGTATTAGGGCTTTAGCCTTTTTCAGTTTCTTATTTGAGTATATTTTTTTAGTATTATTTACCGCATTAAATTTATAGTTCTATGCAAACACATTTTAAGTGGTGAACAATTTAAAACTAATTGAAATATCGAAAGTAATTTTCAAAAAGCAACTGCTACTGATCAAGAACATTATAACAAGGTTGAAGCCGTAAATAGTGAGTATTTTGCCACAAACGTATTCATAGTGGTGGCGCAGTGGTCGCGCATACGGCTTCTGATCCAGAGGTCCGGGTTCGATTCCAGACACTGGCTCACACCAATGACGTTATGTGTGATAAATATCGATGACTGAAAAACTTTGTGCCCGGTATGGCAATAGGTTCGCCACCTATTCCATTTGGGACGTAAACATAACGGCGAGACACGAGGCTTAACAGCCGCTGCCTACACCTTCAGGTAACAAAAGGCGTGAAGTTATATGTAGTCATAAGTAGTAAGCAATATTAATCTGTTGTGTCAGCCAGAATGAAGTAAACAATTTGAAATATACGTTGAAGATATTATCATAATTCATAATATTTCGTTCAAATCTGAATAATATTTAAATGTTGTATTTATTTGCCACAATCTCTCTAGACGATGTAATAAGCTTATCACAGAAATAGATCAAGATAGAACGGCGAATAGGCGTGGCAAGCGTGCCAAAACCATGCACTATATTGCATGCTTTTCGAAACTCGCTCTCATTACGCAACGAGCGTTCCTGCCATGCGTTCAGGACGTAAAAAAATAGATAAAACGTCACATATATGCCTTATTATGCTGTGGCAAATTCTAAAAACAAAAGTAGTGAATCAAATATGAAAAAAGGAAATATTTCGTATGATCAGTAAGTACAGAAAATCATTAGAAAGTATTTTTTTGAGATTATAAATTATTGTTTTACTTTTACTATGTTCAATAATTACGATCACAAGTTGTATATTTTTTCGTTATGATAAATATCCATTGCTGTCCGCATTCAACGCTCGTATACAAAAACATTGCGCGTATAAATTATACGCGTAATGTACGCCGAATCGAACGAAATACATAATACACCTGCTAGTTGATCGCTGTGTCTGTTAATCGCTGTGTTTGGCCTTCGAATGTTAGAGATGGGCACTCCATGTATCGTTGAGTCTTAGGACTTATCGATAAATTAATTCAATAATAATTTGAGTATCAGCTCATGTCTAGCTTTGTCCCTACTTTATTCTAACACCACAAATTTCAACCAAAGTGCTTCGTAATTACATTGGCAGCAGTTTATTTGACAGTATAAGTTTTCACCAATTTGACCAATCGCCGATGGAAAATCATTTCGTTCTTCTCAAACGGGCAGTAACCGAGGTATATGTAGACGTTCGGCTTCGTTATTTAACCAGGACTGTGAGGCCAACCCTTACAAAAAGGCAAATCTATACTTATATTATAAAGCGGAAGAGTTTGTTTGTTTGTTTGAACGCGCTAATCTTAGAAACCACCGGTCCGAATTCAAAAATTCTTTCACTGGTGTATAGTCCATTTATCGAGGAAGGCTTTAGGCTATATTATATTTTCAAATAAATTAGGGATCCTTACTATAAGTCCAATAATGTAACCCAAGGTGTAAGAAAAAGACCCGAAAAAAAATCGCGAACGCTGCAAAAACTATTGATTATAGAAAAAAACAATGTACTACAGTTTCACAGAACATATAATTGTCTACAGAAAAGTCCGCGACGCTATATGTCTAACTATTGTAGTTATCGCATAATAAGTGTTTTTTGAATTTTTAAAAATAATTATAATGAGGTCGTTTTAAATGTTCTTTATTTTGTACCTTGGTATTAACTCTACTCAAAATAAATTACTTCAATATAAAGATAGATTCAATACCTTTCTAGAACTTTTTGAATGATTCAATTCGGACATTTCATTCAAAAGATATCACAAAATACAAAATGCAAGTATTCGTTTCTTAGGCAAATATTCCGCGCACGCAATATATGATCGGGATTCCCGCCCGACTCGGTCATGAGCGGCGCTCATAGCTGGCAGGTAATTTTTTTTTAATTTTCGTTGACATTTTTTTGTTTTTTTTTGTCCTAATGAGTTTGTATTTAATCGTCTTTTGGGGTATATATATATTTATTTTGTAATAATTAATAGGTGATGTGAACATATAACATTTAAGACCCCGTGTCTATTTAGACACATAGATTAGAATTTGATCTATTTAAGATAATAAACGGGAAATAACGCAACACGTTTAGGTAAACAAATACTTACTTTTATTATTAGCTTGACGTTTCAGCCTGGTTGCATTGGCCGTAGTCACAAGCAGAGATTTGTTTACCTAAATGTGTCGCGTTATTTTCCGTTCATAATATTTATGTATTATGCAACTCGAATATTAAAATATTTAAAAATATTTTCATACTTAAGTAACCAAAGTTGGTAACCATGGGTCAAAGCTAGAGTTAGTTTACAGTTAGTTCTTTAAGCAGATATTATAATATTATCTATAATCCTTTAGAATATTGCAACTTCATATAAATGGACGAAGCGCAATATGCCTACGCACCTCGATCTTGGCGTCTTTTGCTAAAATATAAAGACTTTGCGGGTTTGTTACACGTCTGCATTACACATAGAATTGCCCATCTATATTTACCTTCTCCGTCCCCTCTCTCCGTCCTCTCTCAGTCAGTCGGGAGAGAAAGAAAAGCATATGGCTGACAAGCTCACACAGCACAATACCGAAGAATGGCGGGATAACCATTCCTAAATATGGGTGAACCTAAATGTTCATGGTGGGACGGGCAGCAGCGTCCCAGTCTAAAAAGGTTCACCCCTGCGGTCTCCAACCCGTTTGCCCAGCGTGGGGACTAAGGGCAAAAACCTCTCATGAAAGCACAAATGCAACGGCCCCCAGTTCCCGGTGGTCCCGCTATTCCCGGCCAAGGCAGCGGTCGTGGTAACGGTGGGACAGGGGGTGCAAAGAATCTCCGGGTTACGGCAGGCTGTCAACGTCAACTACGCGTGGCTACCTATAACGGACGCAGTCTTCGGCTGGACCAACACCTCACCGAACTCGAGGTAGAGCTGGGTTGCTTAAACTGGCATATTCTAGGGTTATCTGAAGTCCGGCGAGAGGGGGAGGACACGATAACCCTACAGTCGGGCAACTTGCTCTATTTTCGAGAAGGTGACCAGCTCTCCCAGGGGGGTGTCGGTTTCCTGGTTCACAAGGACCTCGTTGGCAGCGTTGTGGAGGTCAGCAGTGTGTCGACCAGGGTAGCGTACCTTGTACTGAAACTTTCCAACAGGTACACCCTGAAGGTGATACAGGTATATGCGCCGACCTCGACATACTCTGACGAGATAGCGGAGGCGATGTACGAGGATATTGCGAAAGCAATACATTGTACCGCCAAGGCTCACTACAACGTTGTTATGGGGGACTTCAATGCCAAAGTGGGAGTACAAGAACGCGGCGAAACGAAAATCGGTCCATATGGCTTGGGGTGTCGAAATCACAGGGGCCAGATGCTGGTCAACTTCCTGGAGTCTGAAGGGCTCTTCTTGATGAACTCATTCTTCAAGAAGAGTCTCTACAGGAGGTGGACTTGGCGAAGCCCCGATTTTGTGACAAGGAACGAGATAGATTTTATCATAACGGATAGTAAGCATATATTTAGAGATGTCTCTGTGATCAACAGGTTCAATACTGGAAGTGATCACCGACTTCTTCGGGGCTCTCTAAATATTAACTTGAAAGCTGAAAGGACCCGGAAGATGAGGTCTATTCTCCGACCTACGCCACTCCAAATAGCCGAAACCGAAACGTTCCAAATGGAACTTAAAAATCGATTCGACCTGCTGGAAACCACCGGTGATGTGGACGAAAGGACCGACACTGTGGTCAACACGCTGAAGAAAGTGTCTCAAAGGTTGTTCCCGAGATCGCAGAAAAAGGAGTCCAAACTCTCTGCCGAGACGCTCGAGCTGATGAGGCAAAGACGAGAAACTCCATCCGATCAGCTGTCTTCGTCAGAATGGAGAAGCCTAAACCAGCGTATTAGGAAGCTGATGCGGCGCGACCTTCGTCGATCGAATACCCGAGCAATTGAGGACGCGATCGACCGCAATAAAGGGTCGAAAGTGTTCGCTCAGCAGCTTGGAAGGCCCCATCTGACGAAGCTGAAAACTGCGGATGGACGTGTCGTCACCTCTAAGCCTGAGATTCTCGCAGAGATCGAATCTTTTTATGGGCTCCTTTATTCAACACGGATGACCAAGCCTACGGGACACAGCGATGATGACCACAGAGCCCCGCTAACGCGTCACTATAGTGAAGACATTCCCGATATCACAGCAAGCGAGATTAGGGCGGCTCTCGGGCAACTCCAGAACAACAAGGCACCCGGTGATGACGGAATTACTACAGAACTTCTAAAATCCGGCGGGACTCCTGTCCTAAAGGAATTAGCAAGTCTTTTTAATTCCGTCATACACCAAGGTATAACCCCTCAGGTTTGGAGCGGGAGTGCGGTGGTGCTGTTCTTCAAAAAAGGTGATAAGACCTTACTGAAGAACTACAGACCCATCTCACTTCTGAGCCATATCTACAAGTTGTTCTCGAGGGTCGTCACGAATCGTCTCGCTGCAAGACTCGACGAGTTTCAGCCTCCGGAGCAGGCCGGGTTTCGAAAAGGCTTTAGCACCGTGGACCACATCCATACTGTTCGGCAGATTGTACAGAAGACCGAGGAGTACAATCAGCCGCTGTGTATGGCATTCGTGGATTACGAGAAAGCCTTCGACTCCATCGAAACTTGGGCAGTTCTGGATGCACTGCAGCGATGTCGGATCGACTGGCGCTATATCGAGGTGTTGAGATGTTTGTATGACACTGCCACGATGACTGTTCAGATACAGGACCAGGTGACGAACTCCATCGAGCTGAATCGAGGTGTAAGACAGGGAGATGTCATATCTCCCAAACTCTTCACCAACGCTCTGGAGGACGTCTTCAAGACACTGGATTGGACTGGACAGGGTATTAACGTGAATGGTGAGTACATCTCACATCTTCGGTTTGCCGACGACATCGTTGTGATGGCAGAGTCGCTGGAACAGTTAAGCGAAATGCTGCGCAGCCTTGACGAGTCCTCCCGGCGTGTCGGTTTGGGCATGAACTTGGACAAGACCAAGGTCATGTTCAATGAACATATCGTGCCCGGACCGATAAGCGTCGAAGGGTCAGTTCTCGAAGTCGTAAGCAAATACGTCTACCTAGGCCAAACTATCCAGTTAGGTAGACGAAACTTCGAGAAGGAGGCCGAAAGGAGGATTCAGCTGGGTTGGGCTGCATTTGGCAAACTGCGTCGGGTCTTCAGCTCGCCTATACCGCAATGTCTGAAGACCAAGGTCTTTGACCAGTGCGTCCTACCGGTGATGACCTACGGTGCCGAAACGTGGACACTCACGGCGGGGCTAGTCCACAAATTTAAAGTCGCTCAGCGAGCTATGGAGCGGGCTATGCTCGGGGTATCTCTAAAGGATAAACTCAGGAATGAGTATATCCGCCAGAGAACTAGGGTAACCGACATAGCTCGTAGAATAAGCTCGCTGAAGTGGCAATGGGCTGGTCACATCTGCCGAAGGACCGACGGTAGATGGAGTAAGAAGGTCATAGAGTGGAGACCGCGTCTTGGTAAACGTAGTGTAGGACGCCCACCAGCCCGATGGTCAGACGACCTCAGAAAGGCTGCTGGAAAAGACTGGATGCGGAAGGCAGAGAATCGGATGTTGTGGCGCAAATTGGGAGAGGCCTATGTCCAGCAGTGGACTGCAATAGGCTGATGATGATGATGATGATGATGATGATGATGATTTACCTTTTTAATATCGTGATCTCTTTTAAAATTTAGTGAATTTATTTTGATAAGAGTAATACCAAGGTGCCAAATCGACATCATTTAAATTACAAAAAAAACACTCACTGTGAGTTAGCCATACTGGTAAGAACATGTGGTGACCAGGTTTTTTTGAAATCGACGACAATGACCAGATAAAAAAAAGGTTCAAGTAGTATTAAAAAAAACTAAAGATTGATGTCAAACGTCTGACAAAGTCCCTGGTAATGCTATTAATTGAAGTTGATAATTTTTTTTTATGGGATAGAAGGGCAAAGGAGCAAGCGGGTCACCTGATGGTACGCAACCTGTGCCGCCCATGGACACCAGCAACACTTATAGTGTTACCGTTGCGTTGCCGACCTTTAAGGGAGAAGGATGGAGAAGCGAGGTGGATCCCCAGGTACCTCTCTCACCGAACGAAACGCGGCATGAGCCACTTTACGTCAATCTTCTGAGAGGTAGTGGTATTTCACCGGTTGAGCCGGCCCATTCTTGCAGCTAACTGCTTATTATTTTAACTACTATTATTTTCATCATATTTAGGTTGTTAGTCGCTAATATCAACAGCTAAGCAAGTAAGGTGTGTAATAATCGTGCCTTATGGCGCTTTGTACTCTCTACCTACCCCGCAAGGGATCTGGCGTGAAGTTATGTATGTATGTATCAGGAACTTGAATTGAAAAAAAAATAGTGTTAGTTCATTTATGAGGAAAGCTTTGGGGTATTAATATGATCGCGGCAATAATCTTAAGTGGTAAATGTATAAAATATAGCGGTACGAAGTTCGCGCGGTCTGCTAGTATTTAATAAATATGTATAGTTTCAAGGACAGTATAATAATTATAACTAAATTTTATATACTGTTGGAAAAATATGTTTTAGGTTTTAATATGTCGGATTAAAGTATTTAACATGTTTTACTTTCTATGATTATCGTTACACAAAATCAATAAAGTTGGTAAAATATAAAAATAATAAAATTACCACACGTTGCCGATATTAACATCGATAATCATCATCGTGTGTGTGTCCTAACTAGTCGCCCCGCTCACAATGAAAATGACGTCACGCTGTGGGCGTGGTTTTTCAAAAAAGTGACACGCTCGAAATGTATGGAAATATGACATCGCGGCCGTTCTATCTTGATCTATTTCTGTGAAGCTTATTACCAAAAACGGGAATTGTCTAAAGTCTAGACTATTGTTTGTTATTTAGTAAACATAATTACTATTTATAGAGAGAATTAGGAATTTAAAGTACAAGGTTACTTTTCCTACTTTGCGAGTATTTAAATTCATCATTTTTCTCCTCTTATCCTACTCTAAGTAGGTTGGTAGAACATGTCATCCTTTTCCATTCTCTTTTAACAGTCCATTTTTCTACAGTACATTCATTTTTTTCCGCCTTCCTCTACTGATGTGTTCACCCACAGTATTCTTATCACTTTCAGTGTACCATAAGACAAGCAGTTTGCTGCATTAATGGGCCGGCTCGACTGGTGAAATACCACGACCTTTGAGAAGATAGATACAGATAAATAAAAACAATTTTTTTTAGGTCTTCAAGGACATTTATAAATATCATTATATTATCTTGAGAATTAACATATCATTAATCCTAAAATGTTAATAACATTGAGATTAAGTATCTATGTCAAAGAATAATATACGGACGCCATTGCTACGAGCGGTCCGAGACCTTCATGAGAAAAACCAGGCAAAAAAACACATATGCCAAATATATATATATACCCAGCAGTACACTGGATACATGATAAGGTGCAAGAGAAAATCGTATTTCTTTAAAATATTTTTATTTTAATAATAAAAATTAAAACTATAATTTTTATGGCGAGATCTCATAAAAAATACAGTTCATTTTATAAATATAATATAATCGAGATTCGCCCGAACAAATTAATATCACATCATTTAAATTATGGGGCACTGTCAGTTTTAAATATTATAATGTTAGACTATTTTAATATCTCAAAACGTTTTAGTATCTAGTATCTCTACATAAATTAAAAAGATAGAGACAATGGTACGAATATCGTGACAAGTGTCTCTATCCTTCTCTATGATAGAGTACAGAAGTCAGCTCGCAGTGGGGCGACATGTATAACTCTTCGGAGGGAGATAAACTGCCTCAGTTTTAAGGTTTATTTGAATATCTTCACGAAAATCTTGGATATTATAACGTATACCTATTAAATCTATATGAGTTCACAGATATTCTTATATATACTTCATTATAGTCTCGGTGGTCCAGTGGCATGTGGTTTCTGAATCCAGAGGACGCGGGTTCGAATCCTGGCACACACCAATGACTTTTCGAAATTAATTAATTTCGAAAGTTATGTGTGATAAATATCGACGATTAAAAACTTTTTAACCGGTATGGCAATAAATAGGTTTGCCACCTATTCCATTTGGGACGTAAACACAACGGTCGAGGCTTAACAGAGACTGCCTACACCTTCGGGTAGAAAAAGGCATGGAGTAATATTATGCTATGTTTTATTGGGGGCAAACGAGCAAGCTACTCACCTGTTAGTAAGTGACTATCACTGCCCATAAACACTTACAACAAGGCAATATCATAGTTTCGTTGCCGGCCTTTAAGATAGGATAAAATAAAGGTGTCCAGACTCGGAGAGGAAAAAAAACGTGGGTGAGTCTCTGGATGCCTCTATCATCGACCCAAACCTGACATTAGCCACTTTACGACAATATTCTGAGAGGTCGTTGTATATATCTTGTTGAACTCAACCACTGTTCAAACTCTAATCGACAATATTTACACATCGCTACCAAAAAGTAATTTCTCCAAAATTGCAGAACCATGAAATGCAGCGTACGGTTTTGTATATTAAAAGCTTGATTGTATTAATTAAGACATGAAAACGTAGTCGTATTTCGACTAAGCTTTATAACAATACCTAAGTTTTAGGTAAAATCTATTTGTAAATTCAAAATCAACTCTCGCCCCCCAAGTCTCGGGGGTGCAGTAGATCAGCACCAGCCCAGTTGCAGGTCTCTCATTAGCATTTAAATGAATAAATTTTATATCTACCCGGTAATAACGATGTCTTTGTTTAGTACGTGTTGAAACTTGTAAGTTCGTTTGTGTTAATTTGAAATAGCTGATCCGAACAATTTCAGCATTGTTTCAAAGTCAATAGAATAGATATTGCTGATGTGAACACTGACTTCCTAGACAGTGCTGTGATGAAATATAGTCTGTTGGATGTCGGACGAAAATCGGAAAATTTTTACATTTCAAATAAATTATTTTTAAGATTAACATGGTCAAATATATATTATAATAGTTTTTTCTTACAATAGAGCGCCAAATATGCATGTTGCTTCACGCTTTTGATACCAGTAGGTGTAGGCAGTGGTAATTATGCCTCAACTCACTAAAGTTCTTTATCTCTGATTCTAGGCATTATTTTCGTCAATAATCGATATTTGGCGCATATGACTTCCGTATAACATAATCTAATAATATCGTATCCATTTTTATATACTTTAATTTATATCATAATTAAAGGCATAGTTTTAACATATGCTTTGATTGATATTTATTGAATATATCCATGATACAATAATGTTTATTAAAAATAATTTATATAGCCTTATTTATTATAGCCTTACTTAATATATTATACTTTAATTTATGTAAACCTCAAACTATAAATGTTTATACAAATTGATATTAAAAAAATTACTAAAACTAATTGAAGTATTTTGAAAATTTTTAAAGTGAAACTTTTATTACATCGTCTCAAACTTTTTCGTCTGCGTGTTGCATGTCGCGTGACGGTCGGCCGCGGAGTAGGGATAAAGTGAAAGGCGCTCGTCAGAGCGCCTTTCACGTCTATTATCGTTTATTTACACGTACAAACAACACAATAAATATATTTGTTTGTTTGCACTCGGGTGGGATCGAACCCGCCCCGACCTCGTGTTATCGGTAGTGCGGTTTACCGATGCACCACGAGGCCCGTATGAATGATTGTCTAATTACCGTCCTCTTTACCAATTTCGACACATTTTCTAGGATCGGGTTTGTTTGTTTGTTTGTTTTTTACATACATACATATACGTACGTACGTATTGCAGGCGGAAAAAAAAAAAAAATTATATTATTAATATAACAAATGACACGATAAAAGGGAATATAATAAATTCGTATGTATTGTAAACGACGGAGGCTTTTAAGTTTCCAATTCAAAAAAAGTGAACTACATATATGTGACACAGTTATGTTCGTCAATTTATTAGCGATAAGATAGTGCTCTTTATATATGTATTTGTCACATTTTCATAATAAATCTAAATATCATATTTACTCGAGGAAAAAATATCGTTTTGTTTTGTAAAGATCCTTTGTTGTAATGTTGTTAACGTTTAATAGGTGTCGCGTTAACCCTAGTGCCGTAGCTGGAATACTTGTCGATTCGGGCGACATCTATCGATATAATACGATATTACGGCAGAATCATCAATAGTAGCAACCTAGTAGCGCCATCTAGGAATTATTGTCGTGACCACGTAAAATAAAAAACATTTATTAAACCCTATTAACAAATACAAGATGGCAACTAAATTAAAATCGCCCTTATCGCACAATCCCCTGAAAGCCGGTGACGTCCGGTTCGATTTCAAATTAAACTAGTTTTCTCTCTCTTTGCAAAACTGCCACTGACTTGTAACTAACGAATTAGTGGAGGAAGCAGACTGACGCCTTTCTTACTTTACTTAAGTTTCCAATTCCAAAAAGTGTGCCAGGATTCGAACACGCGACCTATGCGATTCGGAAGCCGTGTGCTCGACCACTGGACCACCGGAACTACATATATGTGACACAGTTATGTTCGTCAATTTATTAGCGATAAAATAGTGCTCTTTATATATGTATTTGTCACATTTTCATAATAAATCAAAATATCATATTTACTGGAGGAAATATTTTATGGTAACTAAAATACGTGAACAGTGACTTACATTCGATTTTCGAAAAAAATAATATTTCGAAAATTTTTAGTTAAATGTCTATAATGTGAAAAAAAGTTTCACTTTTACGGTGGTTTCATAAAACCACACAAGTTTTTGTTTTTTTTTCTTTTGGTTCTCTCAAAATTTCACTAGTCTTTGTAGTCTCAATAGTTTCTCTGTAGTAACAATATTACGAAACTAATGGATTTCGTAAATGCTTCTGCTCACCATGATTAATCTCTGAGGGAGGATAATGTAGGCTTTAGTTAATCTTTTAGCAAATATTAATATACCAGATGACATTATATATAATATTGTGTATGACAGTGAAATATTAAAGTCCAAAGGAAGTCACCCCCACCAGATGCTGCGAGATGTTTCCTGTATATATAAAGGCTAGTTAATCTTCGTCCAGTGATAACTTAGCAGGAGGATCAATGGATTTGTGCTTAAGTACAGATCAACTCGCAACTTTCTTTTTCAATTATTATTATTTTTTTCTTCATTAACCCTCACGGTAATCGTCGTGATGGATATAAGTGAAGCCGATCACACGGCTTCTGATCCAGAGGTCCGGGTACGATTCCAGACACTGGCTCACACCAATGACTTTTCGAAATTGTTTTCGGAAGTTATGTTTGATAAATATCGATGATTGAAAACTTTGTACCCGGTATGGCAATAAGTTCGCCAACTATTCCATTTGAGAAGTAAACATAACGGCGAGACGAGGCTTAACAAGCCGCTTCCTACACCTGCGAGTGACAAAAGGCGTGAAGTCACGGGCACAATGTTATCAGTCATCGATATTTATCACACTAAACTTCCGAAAACGATTTCGAAAAGTCATTGGTGTGAGCCAATGTCCTGGATTGAAGCCGTGTGCTTGACCACTGGACCACCGAGACTGCAGACAAACAGACAGAAAAAAAAACTAATTATATAATTATTTCCTAATTGTTATTAAATTTCATATAACAGATTAATTATTAAAGAAATTTCACTTCCATTGCAAAAACTCCAAAGTATAAATAACGCAAACCGATCGCCGACTTAATAATACGCTTCAAGTAATAGCAACACAAAACTCAAACAGTCGTCTAAAGTTCCAAAAAAAATAATTTAATTCTTGTTTATTCCGCCTTCGTTTCGTGTCGTGTTAGCGAAGAAATAATAGTATTTAACAAACCCATTCGAAACTATTACCTTACTTACGTAAGTATATAAACGGCGTGAATGTATTTCACAGTCATAACGAAATGGCCGCGTGATTTCCTTTAACGGATACAACACGAGGTTTCCGCACTTCTTATCCAATTATATAAAGTTTACAATCGCTGCCTTTACTCGCGAACAAAACACTGTCAGTGTATCCTTATTGCATCTATTTAATATACATTGCTGGTTTTATTAACAGTATTCCTAAAACGTTTTGTATTTAATTAGCAATGTATTCAAAATAGATGTTTTATTTCCCAGTAAATCTTTTTTATGTGAAATTAGGCGGGTCATCTGGTGTCACCGAATTCTCAGGGAGGAAGAGCGGTGGGCCTCCGGATATATCTTTCACCAAACGAAACGTGGCATGAGCCACTTTACGTCAATATTCTTATTGGTCATAGTATTTCACCGGCTTTACCGCTATGACCGTAATACTAAATATATCTATTTTATATACATTGCTTGTAAAATGCTCAAGAAATAAATACTGTATAATAAATATACAGTATTTATTTCTCGAGCATTTTACTCGTAGTTTCACCATCAATGTATTCAAAATAGAAGTTTTATTTCATAGAACAAAAGTCTCTTAAGTATTCAAACGTTTGCATATTCTAAAGACGATGATGGTATCTTTAAAGTTAGTTCAACAGACTTGTAAGAACTCTCTTTGTGTGCTTTCCTCTCACTTTTAAGTAGAATATTTGCAGATCTAATAATAGTAATATAGCGTGTCTCTATTCAAAATAATTGTGTTTGAAAGTTCAGAAGTTTTACGAAAAATTACTTTTATCACCGATTATAAATATCGAAAATATCGTGGTACTATATATTCTGTATTTATAGATAATTTGGTCGTTTAAAGTTGTTATATTATTACCCGTCTTGGTCGTCTTGATCTTCGGTGTACAGTGATAGGTTCAGCCACCTATTACATTTGGAACGTAAAAACTTTCTGGTCCAGGATACACACCTACGCGCCTTTGACTAGAAGTGACACAAGGCGTGAAGTTATAAAAAAACGCGTAGACTAAAAGCTAATGTAGAGGACTGTTATATTTGAATTAAAAGCTTTCCAAAGTAATTCACCTCAAACAAAAATAATGAAACTATCCCTTATCTCCACTTTTTTTCACTCCAATTTTTTTGAGTGCTCGCCTCATTGGAGTGCCGAAAAAATTTTTGATGTCTTGGTCCTCCCGCACTCAGAGCTGAAGAAAACTTATCTCACGTGACAACGACCTGGAATCTAAAATAAAAGCTCCAGTGGGGAACAAAGGTCAGATAGAACATGAAGTGACATGAAACATGATTACATAGATGCTCACATAATTAGTAATAAAATGTATATTCATTCTTATTGTATTAAGGAAATATTTTCGTAAGATGTATGATAACTACTAAAATTATTGATAACGAAAGCAATATGACGTTACGTTTTCAAACCTTGCATTGTATATATTTTTGTTTTCAGCGATATGTACAATCGCTGTTCACACCAGCATTTGTTAAAGGAGTGAATATACAAAAAAAAAACCAATATTGTTGGCATGTAACATTTTAACAAGTCTATTTTTCCACACAGCCGTATCTACGAGGGGAGTGTAATTTGTTAGGGCGCGTAAACCAATTGACCTAGTTTCTAGCTTGTATAGTTACCTTATATTTTTACGTTTTTTACAATACATATGTATATAAAAAAATTACGTGCCAAGCGTGTGAAAGCCTTCTAATGGTTATGTAAATTTTATTTCACTTACAAGTGTTCGCCATTAAAATATTTAGTACCTACCTGAACTGACGGACTTCTATCTACCGTCTACGTGGTTTTTTTTTTCGTAATATCATGACGTACTACGTCAGGACTACGTAGAGGACATATATTTCTTAATATAATTTTTTAAACTCGGGGGTTGCTTATTTATTATGAATTGTATTTTCAAACTTTTCGGTATTAATTGGTAATAATGAACATATACATATACTACTGTCGTCGCCTGAGTGAAGTTTAGTTTTTTAACTACAACTTTTTATTATGAATACTCGAGATCAAAGGTAAATATCGTTTAATGTTACATATTGTATGTATTGCAAAGTCGCGTTGTAATACATAATTTTCATCCAGACTTAAGTTCAATGACGAATTGTTAAACTATTACTGACCTGTAGTCTGAAAGCGGAAAGTCACCAAATACGATACCAGCAAAATTACCAAGTAATTTATCAAAAAACTTTAGCAAACTTTTTTGAATAAGTACCTATTTGAAGTCTGAAAACTTTAGTACAGTACACGTACATCGGCAATTTTGCAGGTATTTGCAAATTCCAGAACAAAATATTTTTTTGTATTTTGTATGTTGTGCGGTGTTCAAAATCCAAAACACCAATTTGGATTGGTTTGGATTTTGAACATCTCGCTTTTGAATGTAGGAGTTATGCTCTAAATCTGGGCTTATACCGAAGATGCAGACGTCGAAAATGACTACATATCAGTATGAGATTAGCGCATTCAACCAAATAAAAAACATCAGTTTATATTTAGTTCTCGGAGTCTCGTTGGCGCAGTGGTCGAGCACACGGCTTCTGATCCAGAGGTCCGACTTCGATTCCAGACACTGGCTCACACCAATTTTCCAAATTGTTTTCGGAAGTTATGTGTGATAAATATCGATGACTGAAAAAAAAACTTTGTGCCCGGTATGGCAATTAGTTCGCCACCTATTCCATTTGGGACGTAAACATAACGGCGAGACGAGGCTTAACAGCCGCTGCCTACACCTTCGGGTAACAAAAGGCGTGAAGTTATGTTTATGTATGTTTATGTCTCGGAGTCGTTTGGTACAGAACTTATTTACTCTATGAAACTTTATTTGCATACATAAAAGCCTAACCAGTAACTTTATGAAACATACAACAAATAATAAGTGGAAAACTAATGTAACGTCTTCATGACCATACATTTAAATATTTGCATAATATATCTCATTATTTACTGCTAATTAAACTGATTAATATTTTGATACATTATCGTTTTCTTAACATGAAATATAGGATTATGTATTTATTGTAGGAACCCTTTTGTTGCCGAACGAAATGTTTTGTTTTGCGAAATTTTGATTATTAAGTCATATCAGATATCGTCTATGAAAAGATTTCCGGATTAAATATATATCTGGATACATCTATTGCCTTGAATTTTCAGTTTCGTTTGGTCCTAGCTAAAGTTTTATATTGGGTCGAGCATAAAGTTTTTATGCAGTTTTAAACCTGATACATTTTACCATCTTTTTCGATCGTATTGTTTTAAATTTGAATTCAGAATACCACACGATACGGAGCTACGGCTAACAAGTCGGGTACGCGCCTTGATAATGGCAATTGATTTTTGAATAAAAAACATGTTTTATCAAATAAAGGTTTAATTTAATAACGTGTTTTGCCTCCATGGGCATCTACCACAGCTCTTATACGATTAGGCATAGAGTTTATCAACCGCTCTATGAAATTTTGAGGCTTTATGTTTCTTATATAAAATATATGTCATATATTATATTAAATATATAATAAATAGTCTCGGTGGTGCAGTGGTCGAGCACACGGCTTCTGATCCAGAGGTCCGGGTTTGAATCCTGACATTGGCTCACACCAATGATTATCGAAATTGGTTTCGGAAGTTAAGTGTGATAAATATCGATGACTGAAAACTTTGTGCTCGGTATGGCAATAGGTTCGCCACCTATTCCATTTGGGACGTAAACATAACGGCGAGACGAGGCTTAACAGCCGCTGCCTACACTGTTATGTTATGTAGTGTAAAGTCTCTTACAAAAAGGTTTCATTACTGTTCAGTATGAGACGTAAACGCAAGCTCACTTATTTGTCAGTGTGTCAATATTTACCGGAAGGAAGTTTGTGCAACCGAAATGAGCTTTGGTCTTAAGATGCGCTCGAGATACTTTGTCGTACATTGACAGTTGCAGAAGAAACTTTTGGTTTATATTTATATAGTGCACGCTCGGTGTATTCTAAAATATTATTATGATGTTGAGTATTTATTTAAAGTACGATTGTAGTAGATTAATTAATGCAGCTTAAGAAAGATTCACGGGTACCAATTTACTTACCTTTCTATATTCACGCGTGGCGTGAATGTAATATATGCCTGGCTGGGTAGACCAAGAGAACATAAGTCATGAGTCTTGAACATCTCACGTTGAATTTAGTCATGGAGAGTGTATTGTGGCCGTCCTCGATTCGTACATACTTCCCCACTGGACTGAACATTAGAAAAATAAAACTTTTGAAAACCTGTCGAATCAACTCCATTCGTGTTGTATGGATATAAGAAAAAAAACTCAGGTTAAAAGAGATAAACTATTGAGAAATTTGGCTTCTATTAAAGTTTTTCATGGAATTCTAGAACTGTAGACACTCATAATAAAATCTTTTTTTAATAAGGAAAATTTGTCATTAACTGAGTCACCCACACCACAAGCTATGCTATAGATATATTTAATCGCATGATCGATTCGTCCTCGCACGTTGACATTAATGGGCATTGAGTTCGCACGGCAATGTCTCGCCGGTGTCCATAACGTTCGGGATCGACGTATTGACAGCGACATTAGAATTCCACATCTCAATCGATCATGGAGTGCTTAACTCTATGAAGATGGATAATCGTTTAATATATACGACGGGCCTCGTGGCGCATTGGTAAAACTACCGGCTGCAGCACTGAGGTCGGGGGTTCGATTCCCACCCGAGCACAAATATTTGTGACAAACATGAATATTTGTGCGGCGTCTGGGTGTTTTTCTGTGTATTATAAGTATGTATTTACAAAAGAAAAAGTATATATGTATTAGTATCCGTTATCTAGTATCCATAGTACAAGCATTTAGTTGCTTAGTTTGGAACTGGAGGGCGCTGTGTGATTTGTGTCCAAGATATTATTATTAAGTAGGTAAGGTAGGTAGTATATTAAGTGGCAATACTGAGAATAACGAGATTAATTTACATTCTAAGATTAATTGGAGCGTTTTGTTTAAAAACTAGCTTTGGCGATAAAATTTATTCACGTAAAAAAAGTCTGTTATGAGGCAAAAGTCGTAAGTTTAGTAGAATATCTCATTAATAACCTTACTATACCACTAGGCTCGGTAGGCATTTTAAAGACAACATATTAGGGCACAAAACATTATATTATTGTTTAAATTTGTATCTCAAATAAACAAAATAACTTGGGAGAAATAATTATTATTTATTATTATTTTTATAAGAATCTATGAACATAAGTTATAGTACACGTACATAGAACATAAATTAAAACTGTACGTTTAGTCATATCTTAAAAATTATATATTATCGCTTCAGGTACTCAAGGGGTTTACAGTTAGCCAATTTTGTACGAGGTTCGTGTATTTTTTTCTGTCTGTCGTATTGTGGAATAGATATATGTTATTGTAAGGTTCAATTGAACTATTATTGTGAAATAGACAGTAATATGGCGAAAGACTGAATGTTTTACTAAATTTAAATAAAATAGACTCCTGGCTCTTGTTATTTCTTTTGTATGAAAACCACAAAATAACATTGTATTTTTATATTAGGTTTCACATTCAATAAAATATATTACATTCGATGGTTTTCCGGTACACATAACTAACTGTTTCTAAGACGAGCGGTTGGCTAGTCATTGACGCTTACCATCAAGTATGGCCAGGTCCAGGACTGACTAGTATAATTTTCAACAGAATAATTTCAATTTTACTCTAATCTAAATCTAAATACTCCCTTTTTTCCACTATATAATTTTTAGATTAAATATTAATGCAAATAAATAACTAATGTAGCAGGTGGAGGCCACAAAATGGTGTTATACCAGATCTACATTGGTCCAGTAAAGAGTGTGAAGCCGACAAGAGCAGCTGAAAGTAGCCGGACGGTACGGTACGTAAAATTATTACATTTAAGTTTAAAGATTGCAGCGGGTTACTCATTATGAAAGATAGAAAAAGATGCACATAATTTGCTGCCTCAATGGGCCTGCCCAACCGGTGTAATATTACAAACTCTCAGAATATCGACATAAAGTGACTCATGCCGCGTTTCTGTAGATCCTGGTAGGTATTCGGAACAAATATCGATAACAAGCTAATTTTTGTAAACCTCTTACTTACCCTAATATGTACTTAACACTTATAAACGGTCAATGTTCCACTTCTATTGGTACAAGCGTAATTTTATAAAAAAGACTGAAACCTAAAAACTTATTCAATAAATAGTCTATCCAACACAAAAAGATTTTTGCAATACGAACCAGCACTTCCTGAGATTAGCGGGTGCAAAACAAACATACAAACTCTTCAGCTTATAATATAGGTTAGTATAGGTTGATTGTACCCGACATATGGCAATTATATTTGGAGAGTCTTAAGTAAAAGGTATGCAGTTATATAAGAGTTAGTAAATAAATTGGCTCAGCTTTCAAAACTATCATTTCATAAATGAAATAATATTACAATTCAATTTCTATTATGACTTGCACCATATTTCCCAAGTAGCCCCAGGAGCCCAAGATAACCATTTAGCAGTTGCAACAAACCCGGCTATTACGCCTGGAGAGTACCTCCATTGTTTCCGACTAAAATAATAACCCTCGCTTGCAAAAATGGACGCTCAGCCATGCACCAGCAACACTGGCTATCGTATTATTTTATAATGTAAATAAAACAATGTGTATTTATAATATGAAGTCGGTATAGTTGATATGCAAATTACAGTGAACTCTTGAAAATAACAATAAAAACTTTTAATAAATTATGTTATTTGAAAAAATTGATAATTGAATAAAAAGTTGAGGGAAAGTGGCCGGAATTAATCAACAGAAGGGGTGTAGTTCATCACCATGATTACGCTAGACTTCACTCATCTTTAGCCACGCGTCGAAAATTACGAGAGTTTGGCTGGGAACTATACAGCGGATGCATAAAGCATCCGCTGTATAGTTCTTGCACCTTCAGATTTGCACCTGTCTTGGTCTCTACAGAATTCTTTAGGCAGTGTTAGGTTAACATCACGAGAACACTGAATGTTTTGATTAGAAATCTAGCAATTTTGTACCAATGTCATCATGGACCTACTTACAAGATGTCAAAAAGTTATCCTATATAATAACCTTTTGACATCTAAAGTATTCTGTCTTTAGCAAAATATAGGTAAAGTTATATAAAATGTGAAGAATTAATGTGTCTTGGCGATAAGTTATTTCGTTTTCATTATGAGTAAACGTAACGTATGCTGAATTTGTTATTGGAACGAAGTTCCTTATCGCGCGTTGTGAAAAGCTAGACGGAAAAAAATGTCACGACACTTTTTCCATGCCTAACTACACTTTCAAGTATCGGCTTATTTAGAATGAATGAATATGATGACCCAAATGGTCTAGTGGCTGGGATATCTTGCTTTCATACAGGGGGCTCGGGTTCGAATCCCGGTATCGGAACTCTTTTTGAAGTTTTATTTTCCATGTTTTCATATTTTATACATGTTTTTTTTTAGTTCTAAAATTTTATTACAATTCCTTCACTAATTAATCGAAAGGAACTTCGTTCCATCCGGGTGTCCCTTGACACCTCTCAAGTTTTAGTTTTATTTATTTTTTAAATGATATATTTTTATTCACGCTTTATAAAAATCCTATTTCTAAATCGTATTGTCGTTATTTGAACAGAATCAAAATTAAACTATCAAGTTAAACCATTCCTATAAAGTTATAATTCCAAGTACCCACGTAACTGCAGGTGCCTATGTTCTGGAAAATTCCAACCATTCAATTGTGAAGCATGCAATGAATCGAATACGATACTCGAGTGTTCTTGTCCTGAATCGATTTATTAGTGGTCGGTATCGAGTGAATAGCGGTATTGTGATTTGATTGTGTTCAGACGATATTCTACGTGAATGGTCAGAGGCTCTTCGTGTACTGCTAGTAGATAAATCAATCTCCTCCTGTAATATTTAATATCCTAGAAAAACTCAAGAGATTTATCTGTTTTTGTATACCTTCAAATAACGCTCCTGGTGTTGCAGATGGCCATGGGCAGCGGTGGTCGTTTTCTATCAGTTGCCCTCAAGCCCCCTCCCTTTTACCATAAAAAATCTGAAAGTGAAAGCAGCACCCTCGATTCGATAAAATTTTACGTCTCCATAGAATATGTGGCAGAATCTATTGCTATACAACGGGCACAATGTAGTCATCGATACTTTTTACACACAACCTCCAAAAAGAATTGCAAGAAGTCATTGGTGTGAGCCCGAATTCGATCGCCCTACTTCTTGATTCAGAAGTGAGTAGCTCAATCTCCAGACCACATAGACGATATTATGTAACTGCATACTACAAAACCCATGTAGACTATTGACAGACATCGGCCATAATTCTGTCAGTTTTCTGCTGAACTCCTAAACTCATGACCTCTCAATAGGAAATCGGTTAGATTTCTAATTTATTCTAAACGGAATTAAGCGGTATTGGTTATTCAGACGAAAATTCATATCTCATCCGTGAAATTATTACTAAATCTACTAAACTATAATAGAGCATTCAAAACGGAAGTTCCAAATTGTAGGCGTTTCCTCTGCCTCACTTAGGGATATATCCAAAGACTGGTCCAACATTGTGGATGCCTTTGAAAGCTTCAGAGGCACGCCTGTATTTAGTTACTTAAACTTAGACAGTACTTTGTCTGTCTTTAGTGTTTCTACTAATATAATAATAATGAACTCGTTGGGCAATGTTCTTTGTGTTTAATTTATTTATAACTAAAGATATTGTTCTCTAATTAAGAAAATTTATGGAGATTCAAAGAAGAAATTTATATGTTCATTTACAAACTTGAATTTTGACAAACATGTAACATTTATGACTAAACAGCTGATCTTTATGACACTTATACTCGGCCACGCGCACGCATGACTGCACGCCAGCATGCACAGTACAGACATAGAAAAAAAAAAGAATGAAAATAGATGCTCAAATCAAAGATAGCTTAACTTTTAAAGTTCTAAAGATTCCTGTGAGCATGAACTTGTTATCAAAACTTTATGTTATATAAAAAAAATGTTATTTTTTTCTGATATTCTATCTTTTTAAATGATTGTATTTATAATGGGATCCCATTATATAATGGGATAAATTTTAAGGCCTTTTAAAGATCAATCGATCTTTGCATGAAGCATGGCTTAGGAGTTGTTTCTATAAATCTTATCGCTATAAAAAGGGAACGCGAATGAAACTGTGAATAACAACTTGTATATATTAAAGTAGAATACAACATATACTATATATATTTTATATATTATATTATATTCAGTGTAATGGCGGTAAACTTGTGTATAACACGGCTGAGTACCGAAGCAAGGCGTTAAGATGAGAGATTACAAGCATCTGACTCATATTTCATATGGTCGAGATTTATAGTTAGCTGGCGTCTAGTAATGTGGGGAGATAGTGTGTGACATACACCCAACTTGAGTTACCTGGAAATTAATAAATTCCCCCACTCACATAACTTATGTTGTTAGCTGAGGAATTTCTGTATATTTAATAACATAAGATAACTTCACGCCTTTTTCTACCCGAAGGTGTAGGCAGTGGCTGCTAAGCCTCGACTCATCGTTATGTTTACGTCCCAAATGGAATAGATGGCGAACCTGTTGCCACACCGAGCACAAAGTTTTTAGTCATCGATATTTATCACACATAACTCTCGAAATTAATTTGGAAATGTAATTGGTGTGTGCCAGGATTCAAACCCGCGACCTCTGTATTCAGAAACCATGTGCTCGACCACTGAACCACCGAGATATTCCACTGTATATTTAATATTATTTATAAAACCTAGTTTTAGTACTTATAAGAAGAATAATTGGTCAATCTATCTCGTATTTTATTAAACGTGATTTTTAATTTTACGACTTTTATACCCGAAGATGTAAGTAGCAGCAGTTCTGCTTCTACTCACTGTATTTGTTTGTTCCCAATATAATAAACAGACGGAGAGAATCTATTGCCATATTATGACCGTCATATTAGTCACCTATGGTTATAATCATTACATAGTATAAAAAAAAGTCACTTTCCGCTGCCTGTCCCCTTATATGCCTATATCTTTAAAACCACGCAACGGATTTTGATGCGGTTTTTTTTAATAGTTAGAAGGTGTCAACGGGGTGGTTTTGATCTACAATTCATTTACTATGTTGTAAAGAAAACTTGATAATTTTCGAGATTTAGCACTTTAATTGCAAACGCTAGCTGAACTCTCAGTGATAGATCAAAACAATGTTCTACATTATTAAACACCTTCAAAAGGTCTACAAAAAATCCGCAAGGGCATATTTCTATCTCTTAGGGATAATCCACAATGACAATTTTAATTTTTTTACTATTGACGAGAAATAATGGCTTATTTACAAAGCGATTTTAAACATTACAGCATTAATTTTCATCCAATTAAGTGTCTTAAATAGTTTGTACGTGTAATATAGATGATCCTGGCCCTTTACAGTATGCAATTTAAACGAATATTTTCGACGATATTGTAGTATAAACATAGAGGGACAGCGTTTAAAGCACAAATTGAACCTCAAGATATCCAAAATTTACTCATATTACTTTTGATGAGGAACAAAGTTCGCCGGGTCAACTAGTGAATCATATAATTGTAATTTCTTAAAGTAATTCGGAAAAGTCAACAGCCGACAGTCGAACCAGAGAGTTCTATTCAATTCCCTAAACACTGAAATGTTATCACAAATAGTTTGCAAGAGGGTTTTCAAAGACCATAAAACGGTGAACACCAAGAATTTGTTCTGACCAGTGCTATAGAAGTGTATTTATAACATTTTCATATAAGATTTCATTATTTAAAAAATTATAATGAAACCTTTTAACTGGAATGGGCCGGCTCGACCGGTGAAATACCACGACCTCTCAGAAGACCGTCGTAAAGTGGCTCATGCCGCGTTTCGTTCGGTGAGCGAGGTACCCGGAGGCCCATTCCCCCTTTCCCCATCCTTTCCTCTCCCCTATTCCTTAAAGGTCGGCAACGCAACAGTAACACTATATGTGTTGCTGGTGTCCATGGGCGGCGTTGGTTGCTTACCATCAGGTGACACGCCTACTCGTTTGCCCTCCTATCCCATAAAAAAAAAACTAAAACTAAGGAATTAAAAGTCTCGCTGTCTATCAAATAAGATATTTCTCCTGTCGTCTTTTATGATTTTTTTATGGGATAAGAGGTTAAACGAGCAAGTGGGTCACATAATGGTAAACTCACCACCCATGAACATCGTGGTGCGTTGCCGTTGTTTAAGGGTTGCCGTTGTTAAAACAATAAAATAATAATCGTCTCGACTGAAAATAAAATACTTTAGATTAAAGTATCTTTAAAGAAAGGAAATATTTAGCCTTTAGCGACTGTAACGGCGATTATTAAGAATGTAAACCCAAATTATGAGAACCTCCTGCCCCCTGCCTGCCTACTGTTGACTTGGAATCCAATTTAATTTTGTACACTTTATTTGGAGAATACCAAATAGATGGTCCGACGATATAGCTTTCATATCTAGAAGTGACAGTCATTGTATAAAATGTGATAGATCTTAACATATTTCATCCAGTAGATAATAAATTATCAGCTGCCTGTATAATCCAGCAGTAATACTTGTAAAACAATTCGTAAATTAATATTTTATACTTAATTAGTACATTCTTCAGTCGATTTTTAATAACAACTATTTTCAACTAGTATTTCAAATCAATCACGACAATATAATTTAAAGCAGTTACTTAATTATATTATGAGTATATGATTAGAGGTTTTCTACGGTACCATAGCTCCAAAAAAAATCTTATTTGACTTTCACTCCCTCACTCCTCCTGTCCATCCATTTGTCTATGCGAATTCACTCTAAAACTGCCTGAACCCTTTGGTAGCGTGAAAATACTAAAAACTTCAGTATATAAAATGTACTGATAATAACAAAAACAAAATAGATCTTAAATTTCTGTAGTAATTGGTACACATAGTTGGTTTCGTGAAAGAGTTTGTTTACATCAATATTTTTGAAATTTAATTTGTAATGGCATAGCATTGCAATAAAGTTTATTTAAATAGTATTTAGTTAAGAAGTTGTGTCAGGATCATAGCTTGTCGAGATCAGTCAAGTCATCAAGTCTGTGCTTACTCCTATAGAAAAAAGGTGTGAGCTTATATGAGCATAGATTACGCTTGATAACTATTTATGTAACTCTTTTTGTCTAATCTAGTTATTCTTTACATCAATTATGAATCTACAAAGTAACTCTTGGACAAATTTAATTCCAGTTTGCACTTTCGTACTGATGATTGGTTGCTCCTAATTGTCTAAATCATGATTTATACATCCTTTTGTATTGAACAAAGCAATAACTTTGTTTTTATCATAATCATCAGAAATTTTTTTGCCTATTGCCTAAGAGTCTTATGAAAATATTATGAACTTAAAACATATAATTCGCTTTTGGATCCTCTCAAGTATCTTTTGGATTTTCAATTTAAACTTATTTTGCAAAATTCCTTTGGAACGAGGGAGTTATAACATACAATAGAGTGAGAAAGAGTAGCAATGTTTCCATAAAAGTATGAAACAGCCCTTATGTAAAATAAATTTGGTTCTTCACCAGAACTGAAGTGAAGTCAAATATTGTGGCAGGTGAAAGTGTATCTCTTTCGACTCTGTTTATCATTTGAGATTGCGAGCTGTGTATCAAACAGACGGCGGGTTCAGTGTTCAAATGCTAAGTCTTTTCACTTAACAAACATGCAATGTAATGTAAATATAAGAACTACTTTCAGGAGATACTATAATACTTACAACATATAGTTTTAAGGAAGCCAAGAATACGATGATGATAAAATACTGATGAAAAGGAATTTTCAGAAAGATAATGAAATTTTGAGGTCTCGGAGCACTTCGCTTCTGAATCGAAAGGTCAAGGGATCGAATCCTGGCACACACCACTGACTTTTCGGCAGTTATGAGTGATAAACATGGACGACTGAAAACTTTGTGCCCGGTATGGCAATTGATTCGCCACTTGAAAGATTATATTTTAATAATAATAATATCTTGGACACAATACACACAGCGCCCTCTAGTTCCAAGCTAAGCAACTAAATGCTTGTGTTATGGATACTAGTTAACGGATATTAATACATATATACTTTTCTTTTGTAAATACATACTTATAATACATAGAAGAACACCCAGACGCCACACAAATATTCATGTTTGTCACAAATATTTGTGCTCGGGTAGGAATCGAACCCTCAATGCTGCAGCCGGTAGTTTTACCAATGCGCCACGAGGCCCGCCAATTACCCACCATATTGCTTTAAAATTAAAAAAAGATAAAATATATTATATTTCCTTGTATTTGCCGGGTGAAATATCAGTCGGTTTCAGAGAATATGTGTTTATTAGTGTTTCCAGAATTCGAATCAGATACCATATACGGGTACTCAAATCCAATACTGAATTACAAGGTTTCGTATTAATAAATTGAATACAGTATAATCTCGTAGAAAATCCTATTTTTTAGCTCATTCTATGAGACACAATTTTTTGAAACAATAATAAAAAAAATTCAGAAAAGTCATTACTTTAACAGGATTTGTAATCGGTACTTTCGAAAATGTGAAGTTATATGTATAAATACTATCAAAACAAACAACTGTACCTAACCAACATAATTAATATATTAAATTAAAACGCTTACTGCATGCAACTAACCAATAAATAAGCTCCATGTCGAAAAATAATTGAAAGACTTTTATCAATTATCCCTCACAAATGTTATACATTTGTTATACAAATTAATAAAGAACAAAGTAAAAATAATTAATTTTATCACTTATACTCCCCTTATAAATTATTCAATATTTTAATTCTATTCAATTATACAAAATCTAATGTCTGATAAGCCAAAGATTAAAAGGGTAGATGGTATCTTAATGAATATAGAAAAAAAACTAACATCGTGAATAATTCCAGATAATGTAGTTCAAATATAATTATAAAAATCTTAAATAGTCTTAACTTATCTAAAACTGATTAGAAAGAGATATAAGTAATTTTATTAAGGACCCGACCGTCCTTTCTATAGGGACAGTTCATAGTTATACTTTTAAACTTAAGTCAGTTAAAAATAGGATATTCCTGTAATTTGTTTTCTAGTGACTTTGTATGTGCTATTGGATAGATTTTCTTCACATCTTTTCTAATGACCTTAAACTTTATTTGAAGTCTAACTTTATTTGAGTCTCGGTGGCGCAGTGGTCGAGCACACGGCTTCTGATCCAGAGGTCCAGGTTCGATTCCAGACACTGGCTCACAACAATGACGCTTCGAAATTATTTTCGGAAGTTATGTGTGATAAATATCGATGACTGAAAACTTTGTGCCCGGTATGGCAATAGGTTCGCCACGTATTCCATTTGGGACGTAAACATTACGGCGAGACGAGGCTTAACAGCCGCTGCCTACACCTTCGGGTAACAAAAAGCGTGAAGTTATGTTACATATGTTTATGTTTATAAAGCCTAATTACAACCTTAAACTTTGCACTTAGTCAATCTTAATTTCATCTATTTTAGTATAGGCATTCTTCGTACCCACTAATTGTATTAACATACTTAAAAGTAGGCTTATCGGGGTCGGCGAATACACTACAAAGACAAAGAATGAGAATTATTCGATTACCCTTTGAAGTGGCCGCACATAAATCTGAGTATTCTTATCTCCGAAACTCTGATATTTTATCAAAATGAAAATTATATTGATAACGCTTCGAACATCTCAATTATTTCTCGAGCAGTTAAGGAAAGACGAAGCCTAATGGGGCCATTTTGTTGGGAACCATTTAATTGAAGCTGTAAAAAGTATCTTCGCGCCTTTTAATTTTTGAAGGTTTATAGACTGTCACAAAATGAAGTATAGTTTCTAGGAATTGCGGAATACAAAAAAATAAAAATATTTCTAACACTTTAAGAAACAATATTCCTGCAATTTTTCACATCAGATCATCTAGAGTTATCATCTTGCAGAACTTAATGTGGCCCAGTATTCAACCCCGCGAACTTTTACAACTCATCCCTCTTATTTGCGGCTGCTGGGATGTCAGTTACAAATTAATCTTAATAAAATGTACAACTTCCGTTAGTTGGTACAGGTAGTTTAGTAAATCATTCACATTATCTGAGTTGTTATGATGATTCAAAATATTATAACATTTATAAGATGTGATATATTTTAACTTACTTTGAGTCTTTTTTTTCAATCACTTTATGTGCAATAGATGAAACGATAATAGTGGAATAATTTAAGGGTCTGTGCACACCCTCGTGCTAGAGGCGTGAACGTACTGCGCACGCGCTGTAAGCCCCACCGGCTGTTGTGATCGTGCGATAAGGATTTGCTCTGTTTAGGTAGGTATAGTTCCTTTGTTGCATAGTAAAATATTTGAAGTATAGCAAAGCATACATAACATTCAACCACTTCTTAGATACATACATACATAACTTCACGCTAATTCCTCTGCGGGGTAGGCAGACAAAACAGAGCTCCATAAGGCCCCATTTTTGTACACCTCACTGGATTCGTTGAATTTCATAACTCTTTTCATGCACGCACGTCGATTGTAGATATGACTTCTTCTTCTTCTTCTTCTTGATGACATTGTTAAAATTAGATTTTATAAAAACTTTTAACGAGTAACTAAAATTGCAGGGAATTAGTTATAACAATCAAACACATGGATTGAATTGCGTTAATTTCCAGCTTTCATATTTACGGGCTTCCGGATAATACAGATAATTATATAAAAGCGATAAAATTATACGCTGTTTGAGAAAATATAAGTACTTAACTTTACACCGTGTCTCTTGCAGGGTACACAAATAAGAGTGCGCCATAAAACACGATTCATAAGCAGTGCTTATGAATCGTGTCTTTAATAAGACGTTGTTGTTGAAGTTTCTTAATAAGACTTAACATAACTTCACGCCTTTTGTTACCCGAAGGTGTAGGCAGCGGCTGTTAAGCCTCGTCTCGCCGTTCTGTTTACGTCCCAAAATGGAATAGGTGGCTAATCTATTGCCATACCGGGCACAAAGTTTGTCAGTCATCGATATTTATCACACAGAACTTCCGAAAACAATTTCGAAAAGTCCATGGTGTGAGCCAGTGTCTGGAATCGAACCCGGACCTCTGGATTAGAGGCCGTGTGCTCGACCATTGCGCCACCGAGACTATTAATAAGAAATATTAATAAGACTTAATAGACTTAATAAGCAACTCGCTGGCTTATCGGCGACTATGTATATATAGTAACTCTTTTCATTGATGCGAAACCTTACAAAAATTACAAAAATTAAACAAAAATATAATTATTAATTTATTATGAACTAGGTCAGCCAGTGAACTTAGTTTCGCCTCAGAAGTGAAGAAATAAAAATCGTCCTTGTGGGTTATCCCTAAGATATAGACATATATATTTTGACGGGCCCCGTGGCGCATTGGTAAAACTACCGGTTGCAGCAATGAGGTCGGGGGTTCGATTCCCACCCCAGCACAAATATTTGTGACAATCATGAATATTTGTGTGGTGTCTGGGTGTTTTTCTATGTATTATAAGTATGTATTTACAAAAGAAAAGTATATATGTATTAATATCCGATATCTAGTATCCATAACACAAGCATTTAGTTGCTTAGCTTGAAACTAGAGGGCGCTATGTGTATTGTGTCCAAGATATTATATTATTAATTATATGAAGAGAATAGAATAGAATTAGATAGAATTTTAAAGGTGTATAATAATGTGGTACATTGTTTCGATTTATCACTTAGAGTTCAGCCAGCGTTTGCAATTAAAGTGCTAAAGCTCGAAAATTATCATTTTTTTAAGTACATTATATAATTTTTATTTCTGACTTTTTTAATTATTTATTACTTATTTATTACTTTTGATGCGGAACAAAGTTCGCCGGGTCACATAGACTATAAAAATACATTTAAAAATCTCCAAAGGATATGGAAAATATCTTGCTGTGCCCAAATTAATTCCTGAATCATGGGACATGAACGTCGACCCCAGATAACAGTGAACGCATGACTCGCTACTTCGTTTATGTTAATATCCCCCTTATCCATGGTCACATCTACCCCCCGATTAATAAAATCCTGTCCCGGCATGATTCATTACTGAAACTTATTATATTGGATTAATTATTATGCTTTTAGTACGCGTTATGTTTGTTTTTTAAAGGCTTGTTATTTAAATTAGTCTGTATTCAAACCTATTGCCATATCGGGCACAAAGTTTTTAATCGTCGATATTTATCAAACATATCTTTCGAAAATAATTTCGAAAAGTCAATGGTATGAGCACGGATTCGAACCCAGGACTTCCCGATTCAGAAACGGGGTGCTCGACTACTGGAGACCGAAAACTATTTATAATTATTTGTTCGAAAATTATAAGAGTTTCATAATTTTTGTCAGTAAAATTGATTTAACAGTGGTAGAGCCAAGCAGTTCGCTGTATGAATGGGCTGGCTCGACCGGTGAAATACCACGACCTCTCAGAAGACCGACGTAAAGTAGCTCATGCCGCGTTTCCCGGGTACCCGGAGGCCCACCCCCCTTCCCCATCCTTTCCTATCCCCTATCCCTTAAAGGTAGGCAACGCAACAGTAAGACTATATGTGTTGCTGGTGTCCATGGGCAGCGTTGGTTGCTTAGCGTGTGGTAGCGTGTGGTGTATTACTAAAGTAGATATAGTTATGTTTAGAATAAGGCTATATAATCTGTGTATTCATTAGTAATAAGGAGAGTAATAAAACAGACTTCAAGTAACACAGTCGTCTTCTCTCTCTCGATTCAGCCGCGGTGACATTTTTCGCGTGCTGTAGGAGCTGGTCCATAGCAGCCCAATTTCCAGCACCGTTTTGCGTTATCATCTCTACTGGTTCTTGAGATTGCCGTTTTCTCATCTTATTTATGCTCGCAAAGAGAAGAAACTCGCGAGAAATAGTTAGAAACACCGCAAATTGTGGCAAATAGTGCGTTCGGCCACTAATGAAATCGAAAGTAATGAAATCATTATTTGTCTTTCAACTGCACAAATCACTCAATGTTTATATAGAATATTCCATATACGGAAAATCGCACCGCGTTGCGCTGGGCTGGCAGGGTCGCCATATAAAGGTTCGGTTTCGGGTGACTGAAAGAAGACGACTGTGTTACTTGAAGTCTGTTTTATTACTCTCCTTATTACTAATGAATACACAGATTATATACCCTTATTCTAAACATAACTATATCTACTTTAGTAATACACCACACCATCAGGTGACACGCCTGCTCGTTTGCCCTCCTATCCCATAAAAAAAAATATACTAAATAAATTAAGGAATACACAACAGTTTATAATATTAACTCTTACACAGTAAGTCCACCTATCTCGTGTGGACAGAAGACCAACTCTTGGTGCTGAAGTCGTCAGCAAATATACTACGAATGTCCGTTACTATTTCACTTTGCGCAAGTCCAAAGTACCACGTTAATTTAGTGTTAAAAAAAATGTATTGTTTATGCATTTTTATGTATTTTAAGTATTTACAGAAAAATAGTATGCATGTATTAATGTTTTCTGTCCAGTTTCCATAGCACATGTTATAAATATATACCTATTATATGTGACATATACATATAACTTCACTGAAAGTCCCTTACGAGGTAGATAAATGGTAAGAGGTAGGGAACAGATCGCTAAAGGGCACGATTCTTTTACAACTCACTAGCTTCTTTGAATTTCATAACCCATTTAATACATACTTGTCGGTTTTTAAGGCACCTAACATCATCTTCCTCCAGAACACGTTTTGTTTCGTCATGGAACGTGTGTCTTGGCTGTCCTGGATTCCTATATTCATCTGCTTTTGCATTGTATGTATATATGCTTAGCCAAGCTGGCACCATCCGTTTTTTGTTCATGTCTGAACCATCGGAGCATGCCCTTGCTTACTTTTACACCGATAGTTATTGCAATGCAACTCCCTTCCTTACAACCTTATTTTTGACACAATCAGCTAGTACCAGTTACTTTTAAGCGCTCGCTTCTATATGATTACATAGTAAAAAACAAAGTCACTTTCCGCTGTCTGTCCCCTTGTATGCTTATATCGTTAAAACTACGCAACGGTTTTTATGCGGTTTTTTAATAGTTAGAAGGTATCAACGGGGTAGTGTTAATCTATAATTCATATATGATGTTCAAAAGAAAAAATTATAATTTTCGAGATTTAGCACTTTAATTGCAAACGCTGGCTGAACCCTAAGTAATAGATGAAAACAATGTTCTACATTATTAAACACCTTCAGAAGGTATACAAAAAAATTGACGAGGGCATTTGTCTATCTCTTAAGGATAACCCACAATGGCCATTTTTATATTTTTACTTTTTACGAGAAATAATGGCTAATTTACGAAGCAACTTTAAACATTACAGCATTAATTTTCATCCAGTTAAGTGTCTTAAATAGATTGTACTTTTAATATAGGTCAATATGGTCCTTTACAAAATGTAATTTAAACGAATATTTACGAATATATTACAGTATTATTAACATAGCGGGACATAGCAGTTGCGTTGCGCGCCAAAAAAGCGTGTCGATAAATAGCTCAAATTGAACTTTTTAAGATCCAAATTTTACTCATTTATTACGTTTGATGCGGAACAAAGTGCGCCGGGTCAGCTAGTATTACAATAATATTTTATTATATGTAAGTTAAGCCACAAAGTCAATATTTTTACCAATTTACTTCGGCTTCGACGCTAATTTTTTGCATACAATAATACTGCATTTTAAATATCAAAATCAGTCAAATTTATCTGAAGGTGAATGAACATTTGTTATATAATAAAATAAATACAGGAAACGATAATTTTAACGTGTCGCATCTGATATCGAGAACATTTTACCAACAACAATCGGTGTGTTGTTTTAGTGAAATTGTCCCAAACGACGACAAATACTTGGCCAGTGTTTGCACCCGAAGGCTTTGTGGGATGTAGCTGTGATGCAAAATATAAATTGTTTTCAAAATTTATACCTTTAATTGTGACTTCCACTATTTACTAGTTGCTAAATAAAATGTACATATATTTTAAATGTTTAAGTATTTTCAAAATGATCATTCGAGACTAGAAAAGTAATTAATGCATATTTTACCTGGCTCTCTCTGGCTATGGCTCCAGGTAACACTAGCGTGAAGTTACGTTAATAAATTAATTGAAAATATACAAATAATACTATTTTAGAAGTGAATAAAATTTGCCTCCATCAGTAATAAAACATATGACTATTTTATTGGTAACTCCATTGCCAGAATTACAATTGGCTAGCTGAGTGTGACAGCTGTTTATATGAGGCTTGCGGTCTCACACACATACATAGCTACCTACCCACTGCCTGCTGTTGACGAGTCGATATATCTACCTAACTATTATATATATGATCACGGAAGTAAAAATAAATAATTTGTTTAATATTAAATTTCCTGGAAAGTTGCGCTTTAATAGGGCTTATATTTTAGTCGATTCCGGACTCACATAAATGATTTTTCAGAATTATTTTCGGAAATTACGTGTGATCAATATCGCCGACCAGCAATATTGTGCCCAGTGTAATAGTAATAAATTGGCCATCTATTACATTTGGGCCGTAACTTAACGATTCGGCGAGTCGTGGCTTTAACAGCTGCTGCCTACAACTTCGCGTAGTAAAAGGTCTGAAGTTACGTTCGTACGTTTATATTTTAGTCTGTTTACTCAGTAAGAAATTCAATTGAGTTTTTGTGTGAAAGAACATAAATATAAAACAACAAAATAGGCAGTTTTAATTCCGTACAATAATAATTATAAGTACGTTTCTGAATCAAAAATTTGTGAGTGCTGGCTCACTTCCATGATTTTTTGGAATTATTTTCGGAACTCATGTATTACAAATATCGATTACTCCAACATTGAGCTCAATTTAAGTCAAGCTATGCCATTTGGGACGTCAAATTTAACCGAATTGAGGCTTAACAGCCGCTAACTCTGGCAGAAAAAGGCGTAAAGTTATCAAAATGCATTTTCACTAGATCTCGTATATTGAAAACAATACTATATAATTTTTTAATAGGACATTCAGCATTTCCATTCGTTGAATACAAAATACGATACCTCTTTTGAGGCCTTAAAAAGAGTGAAAAATTAATAAAGCATCAATATTACATTGATATTAAAATTATCTTTCAAAAATGTATGATTGCGAAAACTTTTACTCGAATAAAATATTAATTAATAAACTAAATCAAATTTAACACGAACTAATATTATCCATTTGATCTACATTAAATTAATTAATTTATTTAAATATAATTAATTTATTCCCAAGCTAAACTTACGAGTGAATCTTAGTTATGAATATTTATATAATATTTCTCTGCTATAACTGTATCACATAGACTTGTTTTTCCAGTCCATTAAGCCAATTCCATATTCTAAGATCATGCAAATTTTGTATGTATATACGCTTTACTTTACAATAAACAAGAATCAAATTTTTGTGACTTTATCATTACATAGTATAAAACAAAGTACCTTTCCACTGTCTGTCCCCTCATATGTTTAGATCTTTGAAACTATGCAACGGATTTTGATGCGCTTGCATTTTAATAGACAGAGGGTGTCAACGGGGTGTTTTTTATGTATAACGTATTAAATAAAAAGTGTAAATTTTCGAGATTTAGCACTTTAATTGCAAACGCTGGCTGAACTCTAAGTGATAAATCAAACCAATGTGCTACATTATTATATACCTCCAAAAGATCTACGAAAAAGTCTGCGCTGATGTTCATCTGTTAGGGATAAACCACAATGGCCATTTTTATTTCTTTTCTGAGGTAAAACAAAGTTCGCTGCGTCAACAATTTTTTTATAAACTAAATGTATACATAGAAAAACATATGAATGTTTTTCTATGTATTATAAGTATAAATATTACACATACGTACCCGAGTACAAATATTTGTGACAAGCATGAGCTTGTCACAAATATTTGTACTCGGGTGGGAATCGAACCCGCCAACCTCGATTCTGCAGTCGGTAGCTTTACCAATGCACCACGAGGCTCGCCAAATATATCTTTATTATATTAATTCTTAATAAAGATTATTAAAAAAAATCTGGTCTGATGTAAAGTAAGATATGAATAGAATGGTTAGAATCAGATTATTAATCCGAAGTGTGGTGACATCATTTCCGCTGACTACACTTCCGGTATGAGTGAAAACGCTTGTCATTACGTCATAAGGTACTTTAAATAACATTATAACAGATTCACTTCTTTATACTTGTATTGATTTGAGAAGACGAGGGGCGGGGGGGGGGTTGTATTGGTATTGATTGATTCAAAACTACTTACTTTTAAACTACTACCTACCTACTTAGTTAGTGTTGTGTTAGTTTAGACACGATTAAAACCCGCGACCTCTGCATTCATAAACCATGTGTTCGACCACTGGACTACCGAGACATTATTCTATAATCTTGTAAAAATAATATCCAGCATTTAAAACTAAGATTAAGTTTAATCGTATTTTCGGATTGTAACTTGCAAAGAAACTAAGTTCCTAGAATTAATATTAGCGTAGAGGAAACTTCCCAAGAGTTTCGGAACTGCATCTCAATTGCATTGCAATTTTAGAGACGCCACAACTTGTACTACAGTTAATTAAACATATTGCCATCAATATTTTAACTATCTGCTTAGTTTATAGCTAGTGTATAAACAATTTCTAATGTGGGATTGAAAATGGCGTTGTTTAGTGAAATTTTCGTGCATGTGCCTACATAAAAATATCATAAAAATCTATTTAGTAAAATAGGAGATTGCCTATTATTCCTTGGAAGTCAAAGTTAACCCTTTTCTTTTTTTGCGATTTGGGGCACTTAGATGTTGGTTACCTGATGGTAACCGACTAGCGCCGCCCATGATCATATGCAACACAAATAGTGTTACAGTTATTTTGCCACCAGTCTTTAAATTGAGATAGTGAAAGTCGGAAGTAGAATTAGGAGGGGAAGGGATATCCTGAAACCTCTTTCTCAAACCTCTCATCGTGACATGAAGTACTTTTACGTCAATATTTTGAGGGGTCATAATACCACATTTTTCATTGTTAGAAATATTTTTTTAAAGATTCTTTATTAAAATCCTTGTATTTGAAATATCATAGCAACATTTATAACTAACAATAATACACATAATATATAGACCTAATGAAATCGATAAAAATAAATAGTTATAAACAGTTTTCGGAGATTATATATTATCTACTATTGTGTAAGTTACAGAATAAATTCGGCGTATATATGAAGAAAATGGACACTCTAGGTCAGGGATTGTCAAACTGTTTCGGACAAGATTCTACTTTAACCCCCTTTGCGACATTACTTAAAATGCTACCTGTAGTTATTATACTAGTGTTAAAAAGGCAATTAGCACTTTGAAAACAACGCACTTTGCATAAATATTTACACATACACACATAACTTCACGCCAAATCCCTTGCGGGGTAGGCAGAGAGAACAGAGCGCCATAAGGCACGATTCTTACACGCCTCACTCGCTTCGTTGACTTTCATAACTCTTTTCATGCACGCGCGTCGGTTTTTGAGGCTCTTAACATCACCTTCTTCCAGAACACGTTCTATTTGGTCATGGAATGTGTGTCTTGGCCGTCCTCGACTCCTACATCCATCCGCTTTTGCATTGTATATCTGCTTAGTCAGTCTTGCATCAATCATTCTTTCTACATTTCCGAACTAAATATATATATTTTTATTTTATTGCTTGAATTTAAACCGTTGCGCGAATCAACAGTTTTTCCATTGACCGGAAATGAACAAAATTCTAAATTATTCATTTACTCCCACAACTTCATCCAAAATACGCCAAGAGAAGCGTATTTTCAATCATATATTTTGTTAATTAAAAAATATATACTATATAGAAAATGTGAATATTCAGAAAACATAACATATATCATATTTTTATATAAGTATATCAACCTACAAAGAAGTTATTTTTGTTAAGAAGGGGTCTACACGGACCACCTTGAGAACCATCTCCTCTCTAGCCAGTTGGTATATATGTGTGTGCTAGAAGTATATGTATGTAGAAGGCAGTAACACTCGCCGCGACTTACCGGTCTGCATTATTCATTTTTATTGCGAACCAAGTATGATATAATATATAAATATTATACGGTTCTGTAAATGTTTTGTATTTTATTCTCTTATACTTGAGAAACACAGAATGTGATTGGCTGTATTGTTTTATGAAGACTTACTACGAGAAATCATATTTACGGTTTAGTGTTGTAAATAAAAATCAGTATATTATGTTTGTTTGCTCGAATTTTATTTGTATCAATATTTTGATTATGATTAAATTATTTTTCTAATGAAATATGATGGGATTGATGTATGGCAGAGCTATATTATAAAAAGTGAGAAACGTCTCTTTGTATAATTTAGCTTATTTTAATAGATCGGCTATATCATCAGGCTACTAACAGAGGGGCTGGAGCAGTAATCAGAGAAGTTATTGAATAATTTAATGTATGTGCGCCTCACCGGCCACCTCCACCAAATTGGGAATACAGGGATAGAAAAAGGGAGTTTCTATGCAAAATGTATAATTACTTATTAAAAAATTAACATAACATAACTTCACGCCTTTGTTACCCGAAGGTGTAGGCAGTGGCTGTTAAGCCTAGTCTCACCGTTATACGTCCCAAATGGAATAGGTGGCGAACCTATTGCCATACCGGGCACAAAGTTTTCAGTCATCGATATTTATCACACATAACTTCCGAAAACAAATTCTTAAACTCATTGGTGTGAGCTAGTGTCAGGATTCGAACCCGCGACCTCTGGATTCAGAAACGGGGTGCTCGCCACTGGGCCACCGACAGAAAAAAAAAAAATAAAAAAAAAAATTCCACTAAATCTTTCTCGTCTCAGTGTTCGAATACGGATGATGCCAAAATTAACACAGAAGTAGAATTTTTCAGTCAAAGCTGTTGAAAAAACCTGGGTATCGTTGATTAAATTATAGTGTAATGTATATTACTTATTATGTGGCAGTATGTTAGAGAACATTGTTAGTGCATGCGGCGCTCAACGTACTCTAAGCACCCCCTACGTTACCGCACCCGTATGTAATTACAAAATTTTAGTTTATAACATCACCTAAAAACCTTATTACAGTTCATGAAATAGGGTTGGCAAATTTTAAAAAGAATGGTATCCCAACCCTTCATACTCATGTCCATTGATAGATTGAGCCGGCCAAACTTAGAGTGAGATAGCGGCAGCAGGATGAAAATTATGATTTTAAATGTTGATTGAATAACCTTGTCTCATTAATGTGTAATATAAATTAGATATAATTTTTGTTGTAAGTTCGTGTAACTTTCATATCTGAGCAGGTGCAAGTGCATACTAAAAAGACACACATAAGGTTATTAAACCTTGAGTTAGATATTCTGCTCCCAAATTGAGTAGGTGGCAAATCATTTTGCGAGAGATGAAAAAAAAACATATATAGAAATATCGGGAAAAAATTTTGTTTCATTTTTATATTTATCGATTACTCAATAACAAAATCTTTTGTTTTAATTGGATCAGCGTTTCCCTGTGGCTTGGATCGATATATTTTTAACGTTTTTTTTATTATTTTGCTTGTTGGCTATAGAAATTTTAATTTACTAAAATATTTTTTTGTCAACCCTAAGGTTTACTCGCGAGCATCGGGTAACGAGGGAAGTTTTAAAAGTATAAGTTATGAATAAATTATACAAAGTCTGGCCAACTCATAAACGTCTGATTAAAATCGCCGAGCATAGTGATATATTTATAAACATATATATATATGTACACGAGTATTGTGCAATTCCAGGTAATACACATAATTATTTCAGGAAACAAATTTAGTTGTAAATTTTGGGAACCTTATGCCGTACATGCGACTTAAAACCCAAACCATATAGCAAATCGTGATGCCGAAGCATCAAAATTTTATAATCACCCGACTGCGCCAAAAGGAAAGTAATGTCGTTATTTTTACATAGGTATATATTATTTTATTTTAAAAATAATGTGAAACATTCAAATGATTTCGTATTGTAATAACCTAGTTTTTGAATGAAACTCGTAACAAAATGACGTTTAGCCTGTCTGTCTGCCCCGGGGACTTTTAGATGCCATCCATCTATTGCATTTTTATTAGATCTACATAGTAATGTGTGCCAAATTTCAACTCTATCATACAGAAAAATATCGTATATAAAAATAAAAAGACTTTTAACAATATTTTGGTGTTCTCGATTGCTCTAGGGAATGCCACCCATTCTCATATCATGGGTAACGTAAGAATAGACTAAGGGATTTGACAAAATGAAGACCAATCGAATTGATCCATAGGTTCGATTGCGGTGTGATTTAATAGCTCTCCAATTTGAATCAATGAATTTCCAGAAATCATTTTTGAGAAATATTGATCATTACCAAAATTGTGTTTGTTTTAAAGCAATAAGTTTTCTTTCCTTTCGTATTTTGGATAAACAAGTTAAATGTTGTCTAAGCTTTATTTTAAAGTGAAAACTGAGTTATTTATACCTCAGATTTCACAAAACCAAATAATAAAAGCTCGAAATTAGGTTTACACTACTTCTACAGTAATTTTATTTAACAAAATAAGTTTCCCTTAAATAGTTTTTGTGCATAAGGCAAAATTTGGTTAGTCATTTAAAACTTTCAAATATGTCTAATCTATATAAAATATTTTCAAAAAATAATTCTTCTGTGCCTGGATTGAAACCATCACCGATGAGACGGATCCAACTCAATAGAAATCAACTCACTAAACCTATTGGCTATCAAAAATCTATTACGAATCGTATCCGGTCAATATATAACCGGAAGTCTTAGTCAACCTTTCATTTATTTACAGTTAAATGTAAAACCTCAGCGAAATTCAAATTGCCGTTTATGCCAGTTTAGGTAACAATAATTTCTCATTCCACCCCCTCTCCCACCCCTGGTATTTGAACCTCCTAAATCCTTATTTATTGCAAATTAGGTACAGCCTCAACGAGAAAAATCTTACACATTTTTTTACTACGAAGCTTAAATTAAAAATTGTTCCAACCAAACTCCGTTAAGCTTATCGCTTTAAGATTTTCTCCGCCGAAGCTGAAAGTCGCTTCTCACCGTATTTATCAAGTGAAGCACCTGCAACGGACTCGCACTTCGAAAAGTCGAACATTTGCCGATCGTTACCGAGTGAACCCTGATCGGAACTACTTCCGAGAGAGAGGTCACGTTGTTCGAACTCGGCTATAGAGTATCTCCAACAGTGTTCTAAGGTGTTCGATTAAGATGAAACTTTGAGATTATCAATATAAAGGCTTTAATAATAAGATCTTTGTTAAGAGGTTACAGTCTTATAGATAAGTTCTAAAACATTTTACAGAAGTAATTAAATTAAGAAGTTTAGTTTATCTTTTTCCTCCTTAAGTTATCCTCTCGCTATTAATATTAAACTATAAATTATGAATCTAAAAGTCGAGGACCCAAAAAAGTCGAGGACCCAGCTCCTGAATTAAGCAGTTGCGGGTTCAAATCTTGGCTCACACCAATGACTTTTTGAAAGTTATGTGTTATAAATATCGATGACTCAAAACTTTGTGCCCGTTATGGCAATAGGTTCACAACCTATAACATTTGGGACGTAAACATAACGGCGAGTCGAGGCTTAACAGTCACTGCCTACACATCCGGCTACAAAACGGCGTGAAGTTATGTTATGTTAATACTTAATAAAAGAAAATGTATACTAAGGTTTTAGAATAAAAAAATATTTGGTTTCATTTCTTCTGTAACTTCTGAAAATATTTTTAAACGGTATTTATTTAGTGTGTACCGTGATACCGGATGATGAACTTGACTTTCCTGACTGCTTGATGATCAAGTGACTATCATATCAAACAGAAATTTAACTTATCTACCGCTTACTTATTTACTCAACTTCACGGTAACTATCTTGAGGGGTAGGCAGAAAGACTCAAGATGTGGATTTATGGTACGGTTCTTAAACACCTCAATCGCTTATTTGGCTTTTATAACTTATCTGCGGCGTTAACAAGTCTACTTTAAATATCATTTACTTTGACAAAAGAAGAAGAATTCTTCTTTCAAACAGAAGCCAATAAATCTGAAAGGCAATTTGCAACATCATAAATCCATTCTACAACTTTAGTGTTAGCTAAATCATTGTTTCTACAACAATCAAGTCACCATAGGTATTGTAATGGATGAAACACTGCATCTCAATATTTCAAAGACAATGTATATCCATTTTGGACTACCGAAGTTATACCTTCTTCGGGTATAACTAACCTCTTAAGGCAGGACCACAAAACATGAGATACGACTTCGCTACCCAATATTGAAAGCCACAACCAAACAAGATGAGTCCTCGATGTTCAAACAAAGATGGTATTGAGGAGTATGTTCAAAGGTCTTTATAGCCTGGTGGTCTTATATTCTGTGATACAATAACAATATATCAAGGAGACTTGTGACGAAAGTGTGAAATAGTGGCCTGTCAGTTAGGTCCTAGAGGATTACCTCAACGAAATGAAATGCACCTTTTATATGAGTACACATTCTTTTTTTTTCCATAAATTTAAAATTCTTCAGATATGATTAGTGTCTTATATTTTTGGTCTATTTTTCTATTGATATATCGATACCTTATTTCGCAAACCTACTAACTCCACTCTTTTTCGAAACTGAAAATTTTAATACCGATAGAATCTAGATAATGTCTAGTTTCCGCCGGTATCCAAATGCCATTTTCGAAAAAAAAAGTGGAGTTATTAGGATTGCGAATTAGGGTATCGATATCTAAAATTATAAAACTTATTTCTGGTTAGTTTTGGTTCGTTAGAATTTGTAGTTCTAAATTTCTATCATTGTTTTTGTTATTATCTTAGTTGCGTTGTCACCCTTGCGCCATCACACCTTCCAAGCACGTCAGAGGTGGCCGGTGCTGCTGCTGCTTCAGCAGGAAATGTCAAGCGGCACAAATACAGGGTCTTGTAGATGATTATGTATTTGAGCCGTTTGGGATTGAGACTCTGGAGACATGTGGTCCGATACTTAATAAAGATCTTGCAAAGAGGCTGATCGAAGCCTATCGCGAGCAGAGGCCAGCGATCTGGCCTCTGCTCGCGATGCCCCCATGTCTCTCTTTTCTTCGCACAGAGGATTAGCATTGCCATTCAGCGTGGCAATGCGGCAAGTCTTCTGGGCACGCTGCCAGTAGACCGAAATGCGAAGAAATTTGATTTCAGACAATTTTTTCATTGTATATATTGTAAATAATGGAATTAATTTATTTCTTCTTATTATTTTAAATAATAATTAATTGGATGATTGAAGGAGTTAATTTATGATTTCTTTAATTTTACTGCTTTATTATCCAAATTTCTGGATTTATAATACAATGTATAAGTTATTTTAGGCGAAAAGTACATTTTTTTTTACCCGAAGATGTAGGCAGCTTCTGTTAAGCCTCGACTCACCGTTGTGGTTACGTCCCAAATGGAATCGGTGTTGCCATACACCGGACACAAAGTTGTCAGTCATTGATATTTACACACAAAGAATTTGGAAAAGTTATTGGTGCTATTGGATTATCCAGGATAACATCTCGGATTGGAACCCACGACATCTTGATTCAGTGGCGGGATGCTTGCCCCCTGACCCCTGAGACAGTTGAGACGTCAGATAAACTTTAATTTTTTAATTTTTTTTTTGGAATACTATTAGTGTGGTGAACACAAATTTTAATCGACTGTTATACTCGTTAACTTGAATAATATTGTCATCTATTAATACCCTTTTTAGTACTAAATGGATTCTCCAATAAATACTTGGTAGCAACATATATAATACAATATATACATTAAAAATCTTCAAAACAACAACGATATATCACACACTCTCTATTATAAATCATTTCCCAACTCGGCTGGAGAATATTTTTCCAAACTTGTTTACTTGTTTATAAAAAAGTTTTGTTTTTTATAAAAAACAAAGTATAAAAGTGATACAATATTCTGTATTATTCTGTTACAAGTTTTAGAAACGGAAATTATGTTTTCTATAATGAATATTCACATTGATTATCACGACGTGATTAACTCCATCTCGAAAAACAGTTATTCAGCTTTCATATCAGGGAATACAGCTGAGATATTTCATATATTTTGTGGCAAATTTGGGCACAAAGAACCACCTTCAACTCGATCATAATATAACACCTGCTATTTTAGCTATGTTCTTTACTTCCAAGATTGCGAAGTGCCATAATGTTGTTAACTTTATTTCAAAATTTTAATATTTAATATATAATTAGTAATATAATAGTTTTAGAAAATACCTATCATAAAATAACATAACTTCACGCATTTTGTTACCCGAAGGTGTAGGCAGCGGCTGTTAAGCCTCGTCTCGCCGTTATGTTTACGTCCCACATGGAATAAGTGGCGACCCTGTTGCCATACCAAGCACAAAATTTTTCAGTCATCGATATTTATCACACTTATCTTCCGAAAACAATTTCGAAAAGTCATTGGTGTGAGCCAGTGTCTGGAATCGAACCCAGACCTCTGGATCAGAAGTGTGCTCGACCACTGTGCCACCGAGACTACTAAAATACCTGTCATTCTAAGTAAAGCAATAATGGTAATTAAAATTCTATCACTTTATTTTACAGTGTGCTCTGACACTTCTTTATTTACTGTTTCTCAATAAACACTAACTAACTCTTGCCAAATTTCCCATAGTTTATTTGAACAAAATCAAATACTTTGACATTTTTCAACAGTCTCAGTTGTTCAGTGGTCCAGTACACGGTCGAGTACACGGCTTCTGATCCAGAGGTCCGGGTTCGAATCCTGACACTGGCTCACACCGATGACTTCTTGAAATTGTTTTCGAAAGTTAAGTGTGATCAATATTGATGAGTGGAAACTCTGTGCCCGGTATGGCAATAGGTTCGCCACCTATTCTATTTGGGACGTAAACATAACGGCGAGACGAGGCTTAACAGCCGCTGCCTACACTTTTGGGTAACAAAGACGTGAAGTTATATAATGTGTTGACATTTTTATGCCTTAAAAATTTTCAACATTTCATAATATTTAGCATAAATCCTGTCTAAAATGCAAATGAGAAATCTAATCAGCCCATTAACAATCCTTCAGCAATAAAAGAGTGTGCCCATGGACTGGAACAAAATAATTCTGAACAGAAACACAACTCTCAAATTGTTATTAAAAATAAATTAATAATATCAACTATATTTAAGGATGATTTTCATGATCATCAGGGTCCTTTAGACCCTTTCGTCTTTCTGGTTCTGGCTCGTTTTCGGGCTCTTGTTCACCGCCAGGGTTACCAGCTTCGGTTGTGCCGTCACCATTTTTATCGGTACCAGTTCCGGTAGTACCACCGTCGTTACCTCCAGTGATTCCTGCTGTATTGGTATCAGTAGAATTCATATCAGATGTAACAGTTGAATTCAAAGTTTCACCTGTCATATTCGAATCCGTGGCATTATAGTTGTCAGTGGTATTAGTCAAATCCATATCAATAGTAGTATCATCTGTAGTATCCTCCATATCATATACATCCATATTTAATTTCTGCTTATGATAATCTTCTGGCTCAGCTCTCAATGAGAATATGCAAGTGGAAACACACTCGTATTCATCTTTAAACATATTGACATTAGGAAGACATCCTCGCCAAATACCTATCTCGCATCTGGAGCCTGGTTTCCAATAGTATACGACAGGTTGAGGCGGCTTTCCACAATCCTCCCATCTGAAGTTTGCGTGGCATACATGAGGCGGAACTGAGAAGAAATAATGAACCTTAATTATTTATTATTGATTAAAACAACTTTTAGGATTATATCGCGTTTATTTACTACTTATTTATATTTATTTCCCGACGTTTCGAACTCTTTACAGAGATCATTTTCACGAGTGATGAACAAAAAGATGGTAGTTGTTCAAAAGCTATTTTCATTGATACAGAGAGCACCCACTTTTTGGAAATAAAAATCAAAAAGTTGATGTTAAAAATACGATTTTTACTATTGGTAACCCACATCAGACCATGAAAACAAAAGTTAAATATGTACTTAATAATAAGATGTATTCATATTTTTTGTTTGTAAAGATCCTTTGTTATATGATTTAATACGTAAAAGTTGTTATTATTGTATATAATTCTTTTTATATGTTGTAATTGTATATGTTGTATATATGCTTTTGAACAACTACCATCTTTTTGTTCATCACTCGTGAAAATGATCTCTGTAAAGAGTTCGAAACGTCGGGAAATAAATATAAATAAGTAGTAAATAAACGCGATATAATCTTAAAAGTTGTTTTAATCAATGAGTTAGATTCGCGAAAGTCTTAAAAATAAATATATAAACCTATATATTATTTTAAAATCCGTCGAAGTTAAGGTTGCTCAAGTAAGTTGCGACTAAAACCACTAAAGTTTCTATAGCTTTTTAATTTTGTAATTTTATCGTCAACGGTGCTATGTAATAAAATAGCTACAAATTTAAATTGTAGATGATCAAATGAAATTATATTGGTGCAATTTCGGTGTAATATATAGTGAAGTTATGAAGCTGAAGTTTTTTTTTGGTTTATTTGGTTGACTGTGACAATCTAAAGAGCTACTGATCTGATTTGCAAAAAAGAATAATTCTTCGAAAAAACCTATTCATCAAATATAGGTATATGTGAAATGTATAAGACATATTTTTATATATAGATACAATGTTTAAATTCATAAGTCATGGATGATTAATGCTCTATTTTTTATTTCAAATCTATTCTAGAAGATAGAAGATTCCGTATGGGACATAAAAATTTATTAAAAATTTAGCTATAAAAATGCGAGAATTTTATAAAAACAAAAAACTTATTGAGAGCCGTCACTATTGAGAAACGTCTCAAGAAAATTATGACACTTTATTTATATATATATATATATATATTCCGTCATTTAGCCGAGATAGAGTGGCGAGGCGTCGCCACGCCAACAATAAGGTTTACCCTATAGTTTTATCCCATGAAGAAACAAGATCGCAGCTCATAAGCGAACATAAAAAAACTAAATATCTTTTTAAATTTACCTGCATCCGTGAGTACAACCAAGATTGCAATAATGCCACCCGTAACAGCATTCATGATGATATGCCTATTTAAAATAATCACATCCTTCCAATGAAAACTAATTAAGATAAGGCGTTAATAAAATTACGCGCAAATGGAATTCAATTAAAAACAAACCACTGATTATAATTAATAAAATAATGAAGGCCAAGAAGTGGCTTCTTCAATTACTATGACACATAGCATGCAATGACCATTTTAAATTATATTTTATGGCTATCAATATCTCAAATCAATTGCTATATAGTTTTCACATTTTTGTCTAGTAATAAAATCAATACAAAAAAATATTAAGATAATTAAGAGTGATAATAGGACAGAATATCGATGACTGACAACATTTTGATCGATGTATGGCAATAGGTTCCGTTACCTATTACATTTGGGACGTAAAATTCGGCGATCCGAGGCTTAGCCGTTGCTGCCTACATATTCCGGTAAAAGCGTAAATTAAATAATAATATTAATCAATTTTCATCAAGATCTCTGCGAATTCTAGTTTGGTAACTATTAGATTTCATCTGATCCTATAATTCGTTCGGTCAATATCCATTTATATATCACTCCTGTCTATAAATGTCAATGTCAATGCCCCGTTAAAATAACAAAATACCACTAAACCATTATTTGAAATTAATGTATTAAGTTACCAACTAGTTTTGCGCCGTGTACGTAAAACAAATATATATATATATAACGTTGCCAATTCCTAATTCTCTGACCGAATTGCGTCCACAATGGATAAAACAATTTCAAACAACTAGAAAACGATGCAGCCGTCATCAGTCCAATTGAAAAATAATTTCCTATCGTATTGAGCGCTGCAGTAAGTTCGTTAGTTGCCGAATCAGAAGCCGACGAGCAATCCACGTTAAACATAATTGAAACAGGTTAAGCCTCTATTGGCAGGTGTAAATGTTTTACTAGGTTTATGGCCATTTTTTAAGAATCACTTGTAGCATTTTTTTAGAGTTGTTTTGGTTTTTATCTGATTAAGATTTCAGTTCTTGTTGAGGATTTAATATTTTGATAATTTTCTTTTTTGAAATGACTTTTGACATGGTGACTTTTTTGGGAGAAAGATTAAGTTTTCAAATCCGATTTTGTATAGTCATGCTCTAAATAGACTACAATACAATAGAAATAAATTTTATTTACATTATACTATTCACAAATTATTACATGTACAATTGGCGCCCTTATCGCTACAAGCGATCTCTTCCAGGCAACCTAAATGGAGACCTGGAAAAGGATAATATCATAGACTACATCTGCGGTTTATTCTTAGACTAACCTTATGACCCCCTTTTGTGACCATATTACATAAAAATCATGTGGTGTCTTACGAAATCACATAGAAACCAGGTTACATGTTACTTAAATTTCAAATTCTAGAAAACAGTGTTATTTTTAATTTTCAGATTTTAATTTTTCGAATGTGATTTTTATCAGTTTATTTATTGCTTACTGCTAACAAAATTAAATTAAAATAGTAACAATCAACAATTACTCTGTACTATAAATACTGTACAGTGAACATTCATAGACAGACTATTTGCAACCTACAGTAATATGCACACATACAACATTTCGTTACGTGACGATGTCACTCGTAAGCAGCGTGATAGATCTTCATTCCAGAAAAAACTCTAATTTGTCTCATATTATTATTGTCAATATTAATATGCGAATCTTACAACTCTTCTAAATCAGTTCTTTAAAGAACTATTGAAACTTCTAGAAATGATCTCAAGAAAAACTGTTCCTTCGCCGCATGCAATAAATAAGTTCAGCTAATCAATAATACTACTTCCTATAAATTATTCAAATCACACAAGTCCAGGTCGGCTCCAGGTCAACCCAAGTTACTTCAATTTACAAGTGATTTAAATGCAAGTCGTTAATTTAACTATAACTCTTTATGTATATTAGAAATAAAATAACCAGCTTTTCTTCTGTTCATTCATTTTGCTTCAAAACATCGTCTCAAATTTGAATATTTAGAATAAATATCGCAGTTAAGTATAATTATATTCGTTTCCTCTACATATTATTTGCTTTTATAATTGATGAAAGGTAAAACATATTTTTAACTACACTACTCTAACCGTAACAATGTTATCAAAGGAACCGCAATCAATAGGGCTGCCACCCTCTATCCTGTGGATAATTGTTTTTTAATCTCATTGGATTTTCATTAGAATTTTTATTTAATTACAAGCTATATAACGTTTCGTTAGTTTTTAAGAGGAGAGACATTCGCGAATACCGAATGACGTTCAAATTTTATTAGCGGAGAGTTGATGAGATTTCAGGTCGTATAGCCAGGACTGTTATTATTTTATCGTCTTTGAGTTTATAATCGGATTCTTAATACTTTCTTATTTATAATAAACCCATAAAAAATGAGGGAAAGTAATAGATGAAGAAAATATAGGTATGTAATTTAACCAGCACCTATTGCAAATCAATAAATAGATCACGACGGCATTGTTCCAATGGTAAATTTCACAACACTTTCTGTTTATTTATATGTAATAATAAGACAACTGTTATGTGTTATCCACACAACTTCCGAAAAAAAACCGAGAAGTCATTGCAGAAAGCCCGGAATCGATCCCACTCCCTCTTGACTCAGAGAGTTCTCGACCGTCGAAACTACTAAATTCATCTACTACGGGTATAGATAAAAGCGCGAAGTTATTATTATAACAAATCAACAACTGAAAACTAATTATATTTTAAAAACAACAACTTTTTTCATAAACATCACATGTTGTCCATACTTTTGGTGGTAAACTCGATGGGGATCAAAAAGGCAGAAACAAATCCATGTACTAGTACTTTCTGAGTAAAGTGAGGAGGTACAAAAAGACATATACATTTCAAAAAGTCATTGAAATTAGGTTGTAAGGAAGGAAGTCGCGTTGCACGAGAGAGTTAGTGTAAAGGTAAGAAAGGGTACGCTCTGATTGTTCGGACATTTAGAAAGGATGGATGATGCAAGATTGATATTGATATACAATGCAAAAGCGGATGGATATATGAGTTGAAGATCTCCAAGACATACATTCCATGACCAAATAGAACGTGTTCTGGAGGAAGGTGATGTTAGGAGCCTCAAAAATCGAAGCGAGTGAGGTGTGTAAGAGTCGTGCCTTATGGAGTTCTGTTCTCTCTGTCTACCCCGCGGGGGATTTAGCGTGAAGCTATGTATGTATGTAAATAGAGTCATGTTCTGTTCTAAGCATCTATATCAATTTTTGATAGACATTTCACTCAACCGTTGGCAGAATGGTGTGCCTACTCACACACAATCAAATTTTCATCGCAAATCAAAACTACAACTCCAACTTACAAACTCCAATACCATATTCCTGGTACAGCGATTTATAATTCTAACAGTAGTTAATATCTGACTACGCTTATTACTCAGTCGGGCAACTTTCCTATTGTTCTATGCGGCGAGTTGGAGAATGCCGCACCGGATTTTAACAGCCTGTATAGTGGGCTATATTAGTAGTGCCGTATTCTTGGATACTAAAAGCTATATATACAGATTGTTGTTGTAAATAATTAGGGCATCAAAATATTCATATAGTTTTAGAATTTTTTTTTTAATAAAGTCTTTAATATTGTTGCAACTTTTCGTGCAACTTGCAAGAAAAAACTGATTGCTCAAGTCTTTTTTTGTACGCTTGATACTTTTAAATGCTTGTAGAGTAATCTTCTGATCAGGCCTGGTTTTCATATTAATTAATAAATAATATCACAAAATATACTTGCCCATGAATTCACGTATTTTGGAAGTCCAGAGTTATTCTCATGACAAACATCAATGTCTTGACAAAAATCCTAGTAGTTAACTAATCCAGAAAAAAAAAAATACGCTATACACGGTTAAAACCAACGTCGCCTATTAGAGCGATGAGACCAAGACATATCCAGGAATGATATCTCTGTCTATACCGTGCAGTATTAAGGCCGTAAAATTACGAAAATGAAAGTGAAAGACTATTAAATTATTGTAAACGTTTAACCGAGTTCTCATTATTGACTCACATAAGTGAATATTTAACGCTAATAAAGTGGGTCTAAGATATACTTAAATTTGACATTTCATACTTATGTAAAAAACACTTACGATTTAACAGGTTCTAAAGGTCTGTTGTTACACTGTAATAAAGTTATAGGACACTTGATCAAAGTTAAGCAATTGTATATTAATATTGAACTTTAAATGAAATAACTCGTAAGTTACAAAATATCTGGATCGAAATGAATATTTGTTCAAAGTAGTTCAATCAATTGAAAAAAATATGTCATAGTTAAGACTAAAATAAACCAAACACGATCATTTTATCTATCAAGCCTTTGTTAAGCTCAAGCAAAAGTAATATAAAAATATACTTTTGAAGAACATAAATCTTCTTATGTCCCTTTTTTGGAAAGAGAGCAAATGAGAAAGCGGGTTACGGGCGGACTAGCATCGCTCTCGGATGGTAGTACCAAGAATGCGTTACCGGTCTTCAGTAGAGAGGGATGAAAAGAAAAAGAATAATGGTTGGAAAGAAAAATCTGGGGAACTTTATCAGCATGAATGAATCATGGCATGAACCACTTTACATTGATATTTTAAAAGGTCGTTCCAAGTCACATTTCACTATTCAAAACAGCTTAAAAATGCAGCAAACTGTATTGCTCTACCACTAAAATGAAAATACTTCACAAATATTATATTTTTCCTCCTAAAAGCTTAACAGTTAATCAAATAATGTTACTGTACGTTGACGACACGTAGTTACGTTCTAAAGTAAAGCATTTTCATACTTTCTCTATTATATTTTGTTCACTCTGTGGTTAGAACAAAACAATTATATCAAGTGTCTGGTATAGCGAGATGTTCTCAGCCACATTCTTCACTTCACTATCCTGAATTTAATTCCACAATGTATTTCTATAGAGTAACTACAAGACATAGACTCGACGACGTCGACTGATTCAAAGTGAATTAAAAGTTTAAATTGTTCAGTAATGAACACTACTTCTACTGCTAACACTTTGTTAGTTTGTTTGTACGTATAATGGACGTCTCTATTAATATCTCAATAGGTTGCGTGTTACTCTCGCTTGTTTGAATACGTAACAGCAGTTGTGTTGTGATCTTGTTGTCATGTACCATGTCACACAAACATTCATGGTTCACATACAACATTTTCTTATTCGGAACAAGATCGAATCTGAAGCAGTCCCCAGTTTTACAACAATAGTAGAGCCAAACAGTTCGCTGCATGAATGGGCCGTGGGTGAAATACCACGACCTCTCAGAAGACCGACGTAAAGTGGCTCATGCCGCGTTTCGTTCGGTGAGAGAGGTACTCGGAGGCCCACCCCCTTCCCCATCCTTTCCTATCCCCTACCCCTTAAAGGTTGGCAACGCAACAGTAACACTATATGTGTTGCTGGTGTCCATGGGCGGCGTTGGTTGCTTACCATCAGGTGACCCGCCTGCTCGTTTGCCCTTCTATCTCATAGAAAAAAACAAGTTGCAAAACTATATAGATGATCTATGTTTTGAAATACATTTAACATAACATAACTTCACGCCGTTTGTTACCCGAAGGTGTAGGCAGCGGCTGTTAAGCCTCGTCTCGCCGTTATGTTTACGTCCCAAATGTTTAGTATAAGTGAACAGCACGCGGTTTCTGAAACCTTAAGTTGGAATTTGAGTACACACCAATTATTATTTGGAAAAATTTACCTCCATATGGCAATAGGCTCTTTCATCAAAAGATATTGGTCATATGCATTGTTGCATCTGCTTACAACTTCGGGTATATAATGTAAAGTTACAATATTGTTACTGTGCAAAGGTTACAAGTATTACGATGGCAGTAGGTGGTCTCATCCATCAAGTTAAAAGGCTACCTAAAATTATTGCAACTACCCTATAGGTCATTCATTAAGGCAGTAAAAATGTCAATATGTAATTATTATTAATAAATATGTAATAACTCAGACAGGTTGTAATAACGAAGTCAGTTAATTAATCAAGATTGACTATATTTTTTTATTTAATTTCATGCATTTAATATCCGAAGGTGTGGGCGCTTTCACTTCGACTAGCTTGTACCATGTAGGCTGTACGAAATGGAAATTAATTCAAAATATATCTGACACAATTTTGTCAAACATCATTTATGCATTTGAAGTAGGGACTTCTGAAATGGAAGCGGTGAATTCAATTGTCCAATCCTGATCAATCCTGACTTTACTCATATTCATCATCATCATCATACATCTAATCCTTACTTTGATTTGGAATAGTTTCATTTGTTTTTATTTTATTTGTTTGTTTTTGTTTTTATAAACTTTTACCTTTTAAAAACAAAAGGAATATATTCCTTCATAACATTAAAACAACTTTTAAGGATTATATCGCGTTTATTTAGAAATTATTTTTATTTATTTCCCGACGTTTCGAACTCTAACTTCTAACAGTGGTAGAGCCAAGCAGTTCGCTGCATGAATGGGCCGGCTCGACCGGTGAAATACCACGACCTCTCAGAAGACCGACGTAAAGTGGCTCATGCCGCGTTTCGTTCGGTGAGAGGGGTACCCGGAGGCCCACCCCTCTTCCCCGTCCTTTCCTATCTCCTATCCTTTAAGGGTCGGCAACGCAACAGTGGCACTATATGTGTTGCTGGTGTCTATGGGCGGCGTTGGTTGCTTGCCATCAGGTGACACGCCTGCTCGTTTGCCCTCCTATCCCATAAAAAAAAAAACTCTTTACAGAGATTTGAGCAGACTCGTGAAAATGATCTCTGTCAAGAGTTCGAAAAACTGTTTTAATGTTATGAATGTGATTCGCGAAAATCTAAGAAGTAAATAATATAACATAACATAACTTCACGCCTTTGATACCCGAAGGTGTAGGCAGTGGCTGTTAAGCCTAGTCTCGCCGTTATGTTTACGTCCCAAATGGAATAGGTGGCGAACCATACCGGGGACGATGATTTTCAGTCATCGATATTTTTCACACATAACTTCCGAAAACAATTTCGATAAGTCATTGGTGTGAGCTGGTGTCAGGATTCGAACCCGGACCTCTGGATCAGAAGCCGTGTGCTCGATCGACCACTGGACCACCGGGACTATAATAATATAATATTTACTAATGAAATTAATAAAAAGATTTGAGGTAACTCTATTCAAAAGCAGTTCGTTTTTAGCGACATAATTTCATTATTTAATTCATATGCATCGAAAATCCCCTTGAAAAATATTATAAAAATATTCGCACAATCAATAAACAAGTCACACTTTAGATTAGTAAAGTAGGTATATATCAGAGACCACAAAATTATACAGCAGACATATAAATTAAACATCCCTACTAATATATTATACATTCGTCTGATAAACTATATACATCTGAACTAATTCACTATTCACCCGTTATTGTAACTGTATCAGTTACTGGATATATTAATATCAGTCACAGCTCATAATAGGATTGCAGAATATCAGCTAAAGAAGCCAAGTATCCACTTTTATCAGGCATGGTTTTGACTTCGAATACATTGTTCTTCAATGCACCTTAAAAACGTTTATTTGTTTATTTGAAATATTGAGAAGTAATGAAATAAGAAGAAGAAGAATAAGGTGAGTCTCTAGATACTTTTCTAACCGAAGGAAATTTAGCGCTAATGAGTTAACGTCCGATGTTTAAAATGTTGTGATATTTCTAATTTTAAAACTTCCATTTAGAATTTAGAAGGTTAGCGCGTTGAAGTGGAGATGGGCTGGCCACATCGCTCGACGAACCGATTACCGCTGGGGTAGAAAGGTGCTCGAGTGGCGACCACGTACTGTTCAACGCGGAGTAGGCCGTCCCCCACTAGATGGACCGACGACCTGGTGAAATCCGCGGGAGGCCGATGAATGCAGGTTGCACAGGACTGGCAGTTGTGGCGCTCTATGGGGGAGGCCTACGTCCAGCAGTGGACCTCAAAGAGCTGATGATGATGATGATTTAGAATTTAATACAAGCAGTTAGAGCTCCGGGTAATAATAAAAAAATAATAACACAATCTCAATCAAATCACAAGTCTCGGTGGCGCAGTGGTCGAGCACACGGCTTCTGATCCAGAGGTCCGGGTTCGATTCCAGACACTGGCTCACACCTATGACTTTTCGAAATTGTTTTCGACAGTTATGTGTGATAAATGTCGATGACTGACATACTTTGTGCCCGGTATGGGAATAGGTTCGTCACCTATTCCATTTGGGACGTAAACATAACGGCGAAACGAGGCTTAACAGCCGCTGCCTACACCTTCGGGTAACAAAAGGCGTGAAGTTACGTATGTTAACACAATCTCTTATAAGCAAATCGAACATTGTCTTTCTTGCCTACCTCATTAAATTCTTTTGTTTTGAAAACTCTTTAGAAATACGCTTGTCAGTTCTTAAAACCTCCATTCATAATTTTTAAAGTCAGAAAAGTATAGAGAAATGAATTAAAAAACTTAAAAAATCGAAGAGACATTATTTTATTCATTCATTCAAATATTAACGAAAGATCTAAAACCGTTCGAAACATCAACTGCAAATAGTATCAAACTACTTTCTTGTTTGTAAATAAACATTAGGTTTTATTTCAGCCTGCATTATAGAACCCGTGATACTCTTTGTCCATTTGTATAGACTTGAATATTCAATGGGCTATCGCCAATAGTAACTTGGCGGTATTAAGACCAACGTGGAGCACAGCCTGCTGCATATTTTAATTTGAAGATAAATAGAAAAAATAAATTGTTTGTCCTGCTATTGCAAGGATTCAAAACAAGTATTATCACGCCTCTTTCTAACCGAAGGAGTAGGCCACAGCTGTTAATATTCAAACACCGAATCCCTTAAAAACTATGATGCATTTCTATAGCGAAATCGATTAAACACAAAAAATATTCAGCACTCGTAAAAGTAATGAATTATAATGTGCGCTAGCGATCATCAAATCTCATCAACTCTGGTGCCTATTGTCATGATAATGATGACCTGATGATGTACGAGGTCAAAACATAATAAAAGAGTCCCGCTGTAATCATTATAAATTATTGCAGTACCAAATAAGTAAGAATCAATCATCAGACTAGTAAAATAAGGCTTTTGAACATATTTCCTCCATGAGAAAAAAGCAAGATCCGTATACAGTTTTTAGAGTCACGAAGTTGGCAGCATGGCATGGATGTGCCGGGTCGGCCAGTAAAATACAACGATCTCTCTAAAAACTGGCATAAACAGCTCATACCGCATAACGTTTGGTGAGTGAGGTATCCTAAGGCCAACCATCTTTAACGTCCCTTCCTTTCCAGGTAGTAACTTACCACCAGATGACTCGCGTGCTGGTTTACCCCCTATCCGACAAAGCAAGATCTAGCTACCCAGGGATGTTGTTGGATAGGGACGATTATATAACAATTATTTGTCATAAGCTACGAAATAATTTGAGGATACTTTTATGACTTTGAGGAAGGAAAACTCGAAAAAATAAAAGCTATGATATCTATAATGAGATCTAATGAAATAAACAGTGTATTTATATGTTTTCTTCGTATTATGTGTCTACAAAATATTTATGGCACATCTAGATAATTCTACTTTCGTGTATCCATGGTAACTCGCTTGGTATATATTTTAATATAAGCTGCGTTTAGACGTTAAGAATGTCTTACGAAATATCAAAATTGTTTGCCTAGCCTAGATGATGTTCTCTCTCTCCTCATTCTCTTCGTTCTCCATCTCCTTCGTGCTCTATGCCGCTAGAAACTGAAGGCAGGAAGATTAAAATTTCTGTGTACATTGTTTCATAAGCGAAGGGACTCAACAGCATCTGTGCTCTGACAAGGGTAGGGTCAGTACGTTGACGGATGGTGTCCTATTTTTATGTCTAAATGTTATATAATATCTTTAGTATTGGATTTATGCGCCCTTTGCATGTTACACCTGTTTTATTATTTTGTTTTTTCTTCTAAAGAATTTGTAATGTTTCTTTTTTGTTATATTATCAGAAGTGGGATTGGATATTATTGTTAAATTTCCTAATTCACCTGGATCGTATAATTTAAAAATTTTTGATATAAATACACATAGCTGGGCCTTGCATTATCTGCCTCCCCAAGAAGGACTTAGCGGGAAATTATATCTGGTTTGTTGATTATTATGTAATTATTATTTAGGGTAAATTTATTTTGATAACTAATGTTTAACAAGGTAAAAAAGTAATTGTATTCTGGAAACTAAACAATGGATATCAATGATATTATCATAAATATTTTTATTTATCTATACATACACAGAAAAATGCCCAGACGCCAAACAAACATTTGTGCTCATAATAAATATTTTTACTTTGATGCGGATCAAAAGTCAGTCATTTTACCAATGCACTACATGAGAGTAAAAAAAATGAGTAGGAAAGTTTATGTGCAAATAGAGTGGAGTAGAATGATGTCAAATGCCACTTTGTGACTTCAACACTAGCGAAGGCGCTACTATAATCTAGCTATACACATTTAGTTGTATTTTGTAGGGTCATTATTGTAAAATATCTCCAAACATAATTCCAACCAGACATAACAATAATTCTAGACAAACATTAAGCCCATCAAGTGGCACTCTGCCGGCTGAGCCCAACAAGCATTACACCATACGAAATCCTGGCGAAAGAACTTTTCTTTTTTATATACATGTATATATCTCTTTTTATAGTGAACCGAAGTTGTGAACGAGTTAACCCTTTTCTAACAGCTAATGGTTAGTGGCTAGAGAAGTGTTTCCGTCGACCTTTTAGAGGGCGCAAAGTTGTTGTGGAGGGTTGATTGTACTGTGCTACATATGTGGCTTCGTTTTATATACGACAAATGAATGGAGGCTTTGATATTCATGTGTAGGATTGTGGATAGTTAATACATAACTTCACGCGTTTTTATATGTATTGTGTTGTATATAGTCTCGGTGGCGCAGTGGGAGAGCGCACGGCCTCTGATCCAGAGGTCCGGGGTTCGATTCCAGACACTGGCTCACACCAATGACTTTTCGAAATTGTTTTCGGAAGTTATGTGTGATAAATACCGATGACTGACAAACTTTGTGCCCGGTATGGCAATAGGTTCGCCACCTATTCCATTTGGGACGTAAACATAACGGCGAGACGAGGCTTAACAGCCGCTGCCTACACCTTCGGGTAACAAGAGGCGTGAAGTTATGTTTCACATGTTTTTCTACCAGAAGGTGCAGGCAGCGGCTGTTAAATTGCGGCTCGCCGCCAAAAAGGGAATAGGCGGCGAACCTATTGCCATACCCGGCACGGATAGTTAATAGCACTGTGAAAATGAGTATATTTTTTCTAGCGAAATATTCTGCTAGAAAAACTTGATATCCGCTGTCTCTAGTTCCATATTTTTATTTCACCTCAACATAGCCCGCGTAATTTTTTTTTTTTTTGTAAATATTACAAACTATATGAATATAGTTTGTAATATTTGTTGAACCAACCATTTTTTATCTACAGTCAAGTGGTACAGCGGTAAATGTCAAAAAAGATGTAGGAGTCGAGTACGACCAAAACACAAAGAAGCGAGTAACATGTGTAGGGATCGTGTCTTATGACACTCTCTTCTATCTGCCTGCCCCGCAAAGGACTCGACGTGAAGTTATATTTGTATTTATTGAATAACAAAATATATGTATGTTAATTAATATTGAACAGTAATCAAATAATTATTCAAGTATATTAATCACTCCTTCACGTTAGTATTGCAGAACACAAAGCTTCAACCAAAACTGTTATTATTTGAACTAAATCTGGCGCGCGAGATTGATTCAGCAACGCCTGGTGACTTAGTCCGTGGATTAATGGCATAATGGCGAATGGGTATTGTTGGCTACAATACGCACTCAGTGGAGCGGACTTGGGCAACGCCAGTGTTGTGAGTCTCGAGGCAGAGGAGTGAGCGGGTAGCGGATTATAATATGTGTATATCACGCTGTCGTTTATAACTGACACCCCAATTTTTTTTTATGTTCTATAATACTCGAATCTGTGTGTTGTATTTTTCTTATTTACTGAATTCTGTGTGTGAAAGTAAGCAGTTCGCTGCATCTGTCAAAAATTCAAGGCAAAGTCGTTCATATACCACATTTAGATCAGAGAGGGAGTTGTGCAGTGGCTCACCTCTTACTGCCCTCCCCCTCCCCATTCCTTTACCTATACCCGTTTAAAAATTAGCAACGCAATTGTATCTTCTTAATGAGCGGAGCTAGTCATTTACCACCAAGTAACCCGCTTGCTGGTAAACCCGTGCTTTTGTAAACACATACGTGGTATTGTTATATAAATCTGAACAGTAACCGAAATAATTTATCTAAAAAAATACGGAAGCTATGTGTGATAAAAGTAAACGATTGACAACAATTGGCAGAATTATTACACGGTACCTAAAAAAAAGAAAATATGTAATCTACCAGTAACTATATAAATATCTCGCTACTAATGTGTACGTATTTTGACAATTATTTCTCAAAGTTCGTTACAGTCCACCTCCAGTGTCTTGCACCACACATAATCTAATGTTCTCGTGTCCACACTTTCCACCCTGTACTCTATGTTCAATAAACACACTGTGATGAATGTATGGTAGTTATAATATGTATGTATGTTACCAAAACATACACGCAAATCTTGAAACATTGTTTTGAAACATTGAAAACCTTAACTAGTCATCTAACATACTAATATATAATATTAACGTGCAAAATAAGTTTGTTTGATACCTTTTCACGCAAAAACTACTCTGCTGATCATCGTGAATCATCCTACTACTTTTGGAGGTATTTGAATTAACATAAGGAACTTTTTTACTAAAAAAAAAATACGCCATATTATATACATTATTAGCTATAATACAATATATAATATGTATATTGTGTTATAGGAGCAACTGATGGTAAGCAACTACTCATCGCCCATGAACACTGTTGCCGTCCTATAAGGGAGTAGGAGGAGAAAGGGGATCGGGCATCCGGATACTGCTCACACCGAACGAAACACGGGCCGAATCACTTCACACCGATATTCCGAGTGGTCGCGGTATATCACCAGTCGATCCGGCCCATTCATGCAGCGAACTGCACTGTTTAAATGTTATATTGTACTACAAGAAATAATACTATAACTTAAACGGACTTTGATGGGCCTCGTGGTGCATTGGTAAAACAACTAACTGCGGGATCGTGGTCTGCGGGTTTGATTCCCATCCAAGTACAAATATTTTTGACAAGCATGAATCGCAAGTCTGGGTGTTTTCCTATGTATTATAATTATGTATTTACCAAAGTAAAGTATATAATGTATTAACATCATATATCTAGTTTCCATAACATAAGCATTTAGTTCATTAGCATGGAACTAGAGGGCGCTGTGTATATTATGTCCAAAATAAAGTTATTATTAAATTAATTCAATTAATACTCCACTTTAAAAGAATCACTGTATTATTATATTTAGTTAATATCTTAATGGTCCACATTAAAACCCCCTTAAATTTAACACTCAGTTGGACACCCGTTGAGTCGTTCATGAATGTCAACTGTTCCTATAATCGTTAGAGGTGTGTTTCACTATGCACTTAAGATACCTACGATACATTTGTTTATTTTATTGCTCGGAAATTGTTAAGTGGCATTTGAGGAATTGTTCCAATATTTGAAAAGTTTAGATTCTTGTAATGTAATGACATAAACGTTGTTTTTTTTTTGCTAAACTTAATTTTTTTTTCCGCATATTATGTCAGGAGCCAAACCGACGAGCGTGTATGATAAGAGTTATGAAAGTCAAAGAAGTGAATGAAGTGTGTATGACTTGTGTCTTAAGGCGTTCTGTCCTCTCTGCCTACTCCGCGAGGGACTTGGTATGAGGTTTTGAAATTGCTTAGAAGGTTTAACAGTTTCACTCTTCGTCTCCCCACATAAACTATTTGGTTTTTATCCATACATTAAATAATTTGTAATTTATCGATGATTATATTATCATACAAAAATTTTGAAATGCATTGTTGTATGGATTTAAACTCACTATCTCAAAATTAAGAAACAACATATAAAACCGCTAAGCTTGGGGAACTAACTAATCTATACTTATATTATAAAGCGGAAGAGTTTGTTTGTTTGTTTGTTTGTTTGTTTGAACGCGCTAATCTCAGAAACCACCGGTCCGATTTCAAAAATTCTTTTCCGATTTCAAAATATTATATTTTCAAATAAATTAGGGATCCTTACTATAAGTCCAATAATGTAACCCAAGGTGTAAGAAAAAGACCCGAAAAAAATCTTAAATCGCGAACGCTGCAAAAACTATTGATTATAGAACAAAGCAATGTACTACACTTTCACAGAACATATAATTACCGACTAAAAAGTCCGCGACGCTATATGTCTAACTATTGTAGTTATCGCACAATAAGTGCTTTTTTAATTATTAAAAATAATTAAAATGAGGTGGTTTTAAAAGTTCTTTATTTTGTACCTTGGTATTAACTCTCCTTAAAATAAACTACTTCAATATAAAGATAGATTCAATACCTTTCTAGAACTTTTTGAATGATTCAATTCGGACATTTAATTCAAAAGATATCGCAAAATACAAAATGTAAGTATTCGTTTCTTAGGCAAATATTCCGCGCACATATATCGGGAGTCCCGCCCGACTCAGTCATGAGCGCCGCTCATAGCTGGCAGGTAATTTTTTTTTTAACTTTCTTAGCCATTTTTTTGTTTCTTTTGTCCTAATGAGTTTGTAGTATTTAATCGTCTTTTGGGGGATATATATTGTTATTTTGTAATAAATAATAGGTGATGTGAATATGTAACATCTGTGACCCTGTGTCTATTTAGACACATATTTTAGAATTTGATCTATTTATGAGTATAATAAACGGGAAATAACGCGACACGTTTAGGTAAACAAATAATTACTTTTATTATTAGCTTGACGTTTCGTCCTGGTTGCACTAGCTGTAGTTGCAAGCAGACAGATAATTTGTTTACCTAAATGTTTCGCGTTATTTTCCGTTCATTATATTTATGTAATATGCAACGCGAATATTAAAATAAAAAATATCTTCATACTGTAACCAAAGTCATGAGTCAAAGCTAGAGTTAGTTTACAGTTAGTTCTTCACGCAGATATTATAATATTATCTATAATTCTTTACCACATAGAGTTGCCCATCTATATTTACTTTTTTAATACAGTGATCTCTTTTAAAATGTAGTGAATTTATTTTGATAAGAGTAATACTCAGGTGCCAAATCGACATCATTTAAATTATAAAAAAATCACTCACTGTGAGTAAGACATAGTGGTAAGAACATGTGGTGACCAGGTTTTTTTGTAAATCGACGACAATGACCAATTAAAAAAAAAGTTTCAAGTAGTAGATACTAAAAAAAAACTAAAGATTGACAAAAAACTTCTGACAAAGTCCCTGGTATTGCTGTTGATTGAAATTGATAATTTTTTTTTTGGGATAGGAGGGCAAAGCGTGTCACCTGATGGTAAGCAACCTGCGCCGCCCATGGACACCGGGAACACTTTTAGTGTTACCGTTGCGTTGCCGACTTTTAAGGGAGAAGGATGGGGAAGGGAGGTGGACCTCCGGGTACCTCTCTCACCGAACGAAACGCAGCATGAGCCACTTTACGTCGATCTTCTGAGAGGTGGTGGTATTTCACAATTCACCGGTTGAGCCGGCCCATTCATGCAGCTAACTGCTTATTATTTTTCGTCATATCTAGGTTGTTAGTCGCTAATATCAACAGCTAAGCAAGTAAGATGTGTAATAATCGTGCCTTATGGCGCTTTGTGCTCTCTACCTACCACGCAAGGGATCTGGCGTGAAGTTATGTATGTATAACTTGAATTGAAAAAAAAATAGTGTTAGTTCATTTATGAGGAAAGCTTTGGGGTATTAATATGATCGCGGCAATAATCTTTTTAATGAAAAATGTATAAAATATGGCGGTACGAAGTTCGCGCGGTCTGCTAGTCTTACTGATATAGACTTATCATCTATAACAGGTGTGGCCATTTTTGTGCCTTTAAAATCTACTTTTAGCCTAACCGACGTCCTCTTTAGATATTTATATGTATTTTTTTTATATTTCTGCTAATAGATAGCTTACTTTCAAGGATGCACTAGTTACAGGTTGTGACTTTATTATTAGCTTTTTGAAAATATTTAGTTGATTTGTTAATTGAGCTCTAAGATTGAGAATTTTACGTTTTCTTATTTGTTGGATTTGTTTGATACTTGTTATGTAAATAAATGTCTCTGCAAATTCAGAGCCAAGCAGTTCGCTGCGTGAATGGGCTGGCTCGACCGGTGAAATACCACGACCTCTCAGAAGACCGACGTAAAGTGGCTCATGCCGCATTTCGTTTGGTGAGAGAGATTCCCAGAGGCCCACCCCCTTCCCCATCCTTTCCTATCCCCTATCCCTTAAAGGTTGGCAACGCAACAGTAACACTATATGTGTTTGCTGGTGTCCATGGGCGGCGTTGGTGACACGCCTGCTTGTTTGCCCTCCTATCCAATAAAAAAAAATACCTATAACTATAACCTACTTATAACTACTACCTATAACCTACCTCTCATGGCATAAAAATAAACAGTAAGAAGGCAAGCGTTCGCAGAGCTTTGTGAACATTTTATGTTACGTTTCATTGAACTACCCTCTTATACCATAGACAAAAAATAGAACAGTATGAATGTTAATACATTTTGCAAATTTTTGGGGGCTCCCCGTGCCGAGAGCGGGCGCTTTATTTTTGTGCGTACCCTATAATTTCTACCGTTAATGGTAATAAATATTTTGTAAAAGTTTTGAGGGGTTCAATTGTATAAAGCTATATTTATATTAAACAAAATTTGATAATTATGACAACATAATATGACAATTAATTTATTTTATTAATATTTTTAATTAGCAAACGTGCATAATTTGAATATTCATTAGGTATTTTTTTTCTTCATATTATCGACTTTTCATTATTTTTTTTTACATATAGGGTGTTAAACTTGTTTGTCAATGACTGGGTACGTTAAGGTTATATTTTTTTGAGTGTTTTTTATAAGACAGGAGGGCAAACAAGCAAGCGTGTCACCCGATGGTAAGCAACCTGCGCTGCCCATGGACACCAGCAACACATATAGTGTTACCGTTGCATAAGATAAGAATGGATGGGGAAGGGAATGGGCCTCCGGGTACCGCTCTCACCGAACAAAACGCGGCATGAGCCACTTTACGTCGATCTTCTGAGAGGTGGTGGTATTTCACAATTCACCGGTTGAGCCGGCCCATTCATGCAGCTAACTGCTTATTATTTTTCGTCATATCTAGGTTGTTAGTCGCTAATATCAACTGCTAAGCAAGTAAGATGTGTAATAATCGTGCCTTATGGCGCTTTGTGCTCTCTACCTACCACGCAAGGGAAGGTATTTCACTGGTAGAGCCGGCCCATTAATGCAGCGAACTGTGTAAATATTTGTAAATTTTACTGTAGAGATTTAATGGATGAACGTGTTCTAGCTTGATAGGGATCGTTAATTTAAATTCTGTCCCTGATAGCGACAAAAATATTGATTTTAAAATTAATAATCAACTTATTTCTATGGATATGGTATTTAACTGGTCAATGTATAATTTGTAGATATACATTCAAAATAGCGAATATATACACTCCTTATAGTAAATACCTATCGAGTGAATACGCGGCAAGGGTATGTATGTGAAAAGCGTTTGTTCAAGATACTTCTGTTTCATTATTTATTGATGAACATAAATTACTGTTGCCTCTAACAGTCTCGTAGGAACTCTTTGTTCTAAAAGCATGTTCTTGCTAAGTTTTCTGACAAAGTATCGACTTATTTTGAACAAAATTGTTCCGTTTTTCGCGTACTGTATGTTACTAAAAGAATATTTAAAAAAGTGTACGTAATATATTTGTATTTATACTGTATTATTTAAATTATGGAAGTCAAAGAAGCGAGTGAGGCGTGTAAGAATCGTGGCTTATAGCGCTCTGTTCTCTCTGTCTACCCCGTAGCGGAATTCGCGTTAATTTATGTTTGTATATAAGCTACGAAGTTGACGTTTAAGTTAAGCGGCTACCGTGGCCTATGGTTGTGACGCTTGTGAGATCTTTTGAAACTATTCTGAGAGGTTAGAATATGATCTATCGAGCCGGATCATTCATGCAACTAACTGCATGGTTCTACCACTGTTAAGCCGTCAAGTATTTATTTGAACTAAATTTATACTATTTCGGTATTTTAGTGCTTGAGGTAAAAATTTAATCCTTCTTTTGGTGTAGACAGCTAAAAGTTATTATTTTGTCAGCTTTACATAAAAAAAATACCACGTAAACTGAACTTAAAAAATGTTATTCACTTGAAAACATCCAATATTTTCATTGTCTTACTTCACAAACACCCTGTGTCGTGTAGTGAGTGCTATTTCTTGTAAACACGCTGTATAAGCCCGCGGCTAGTTAAGGATTAGCACTCTTTATGTGCAATGTTCCCGTTTTAGGCAATTTATTGGACACAAACTGTTATAGTGTAAGTTTTTTCGGAGTTTTATTTTTTTTACAAAATTTTCTTATTACATTTTTACTAATGTATTTAATGATACTTGGACTCATTTCGCTTGCAGCATTACAACAAAATCCAAAATTATATATTTATAAGGCTTTCACGCCTCTTTTTGGATATAGATGAGAGAAGAGCCTTTATAGGGATAATTATTTCTACAGAAACCTCACTAAATTTTATGTATTTCACATATAAATTTTTTTTTTTAGAAATTCATGATTACCGCTCAACTCATTTATGTAGTATCTATGCCATAATCTTTCCTCAATAAAACGACTTATACCTTACGCTAGTAAAAATACAATAGTTACTAACTTTCGAGATTAGCTTAAAAAAAAAAACAAATTCTGTTTACATAAGTACTGTGGTACATAACAGTGGTAGAGCCAAACAGTTCGCTGCATGAATGGGCCGGCTCGACCGGTGAAATACCACGACCTCTCAGAAGACCGACGTAAATCGAAATCGACCGACGTAATCGATTTATATCACAAGCAACTTTTGAAAATTTCGAAAAGTCATTGGAGGGTGCCAGGATTTGAACCCACTACTTCTTGAATCAGAAGCGGGGTGCTAGCCACTACGCCACCGAGACTGTTTCTTTGAAATATTCTGTTTCTTCAAAATATTATTAAGTTGCAAATGTATAGATATTGTATAAAACCATTTAAAACATTACAAAATTTTAGTTCTGTAGGTTTATTTTCGTTTAGTTACAACAAAATAAAAAAAAGGAAACAAATAGCTTGACATATTAGTCATTTGCGGTTTGAGATATTTCTAAAGTATTCATAAATTTAGTTATTACGCTCACCATCCAGTTTACGACCGCGGCAACCTCGCTTGATTTACAGCTTTTAAATAAATTTATTGATTGCCAGACGCCCAAACAATATATAGGCATGCCATTCTAATGATACCCTGAGTTTTTCGCTAATAAATAAAACCTCTGATAGTAACTTAAGAATGTATGTGAATCATACATAAATCTTGATGCTGACTAATGACCAATATTGTAATACTATAGGTAATTTGTTTGTCAGTTTGTCTGTTACCTACTCACGCAAAAACAGCTATATTGATATATTAGATAAAATTTGAGGTCCCCGGTACATTTTTTATTACTGTAGTCATTCGTTATTACTTCCGCATGCATTGTAATATAAAAGTTTGAACAGGAAAAATCCCCATTAAAAGTATAACAGACCCTAGTACCTATTAATATAGCTTACATCAGAACAGCACATAGATGGATGAAAGGAAAGTACATGCAACAGAAATGCGTATGTTAGGATGGATGTATGGTGTGACAAAATTGGATAGAATAAGAAATGAGTATATAAGAGGAAGCATGAAAGTAGCACAAATTACGGAAAAAATTAGAAGTGGTAGATTGGCGTGGTGTGGACACATTATGAGAAGGGACGAAAGTCATGTCACAAGGAGAGCGATGAGAACGACTGTGGATGGACACATTAGTAGAGGAAGGCCGAAAAAGAGATGGATGGACTGTGTAAAATTTGATATGAGTATGAAAGGAGTAAGTGTGAACACGACGAGTGATAGAAGAGAATGGAAAAGGATGATATATTGTGCCTACCCCACGTAGAGTGGGACAAGGGCAGGAAAATGATGAGAACAGCAAATAGATTTCAAAAGAGCATATGTTAATTTCTTGATATGAGATTCAAGCGAGTGGAGCCACGCGTGTATACTAGCACTCCATAAACCCCTTTGCGGCAGGAATCTTTTTAGCGGAACTATAAAATGTCAAAGAGATTTATCTGTTTCTATATTATAAATTATTAATCCTTCTACTTCTCAGAATCGCTTAGAAATTTAAGTTTAAAGTTAGTCAGGTTTTTGCTAAACCACAAGCAATTGTGTTACACCACAAAGCAGATAGACTGTTGAACCTTGGTTACAGCATCTATTTTAGGCTTCAAAAATGAGGAAGGAGTGTCTACGCATAGACCACCAGGAGATATTGCTAGGAACTTATTGCCATATGTCAGGCACAATGTAATCACTCAATGATATTTTTTAAATTAGACTTTCTCTAAAAAACTCCTTACATGTAACATAACTAAGTAGAAGACCAAAAAGAGGTAGAAACAGCTTAATTAAGCTAAATATAGCGAGTTTTTTTGGTTGTAAGAAGGAAGTCCGATTGAAAGGGAGTGTCGGTGTAAAAGTAAGAAAGGGCAAGCTCCAATGGTACGGACATGTAGAAAGAATGGATGATGCAAGATTGACTAAGCAGATATACAATGCGAAAGCGGATGGATGTAGGAGTCGAGGACGACCCAGACACACATTACATGACCAAATAGAACGTGTTCTGGAGGTGGGCGATGTTAGGAGCCTCAAAAATCGACGCGCGTGTATGAAAAAAGTTATGAAAGTCAACGAAGCGAGTGAGGTGTGTAAGATCGTGCCTTATGGCATTCTGTTCTCTGTGCCTGCCATGCAAGGGATTTGGCGTGAAGTTATGTATATATTTTGTTCATAATAAGTCTTTTATATTACAAATATAGTTTAGAATGGGGCAGGAAAACGGTAAAGTTAAATTATAGTTTGTCAAAGTGGAAACGCCTCGGGTATAGTAATTACTGTTTGATATCAGAATATGTAATGGCATATTACAACTTGAAATGAACGTTTTTATTCAATCATTTAGGTTCGTATTTACACTGTAAAGGCTTTGTTGTAATGTATGATATAATATTTCAAAAAAATATAGCTTATTATCGTAAATATACGCTTATTTATCTCTGAGACTTTCGCAAATCACGTTCATGACACTAAAACACTCGTGAAAATGATCTCTGTAAAGAGTTCGAATCCTCGGGAAATAAATAAAATTAGTAATAAATAAACGCGATATAATGCTAAAAGTTGTTTTAGTGTCATAAATATATGCATGTCCAGACAAGGAAATCAGTCTAAAGATTACTGCCATTCAATCTCTTCCTATGAGAATAAGTACCAGGCAACTAATTAAGAACTATTGAAGATTTTGTCGAATGCCTGTTGTAGAATTATTACTGCTGCCTATAAATTTTATGATCAATTAAGAGCGTGATGCTATTATTTAAAGTTACTAAATATTACCAACGCGAGATAAATATGATTTAAAAGTTTAATTTATAAATAATTCTTATAAAAATCACGTACATAAATTAAATGTAAGAAATTGCGATTATACAAATATATCTTATATTATCGCCAGCAGTACATCGCCATCCTAACTCGGTCCACTGTCTACTTTATCATTAAGTTGGCCTGTCTGTCCAACAGATCACTTAATCACTCGTTCGAACAACCAAAGTCGGCTTTAATTCATAACTATTTCATTCAATTCCTTTAATAGCATTCCGATACTGTTATTAAGTACAGTTTGTTTAGTTTATTTCAAATACATTAGCTAGAATAACTTCCAGCTCTTACTAACTCGCTTCGTCTAAAGGTACATTTTAATTCAGTTAACACTTAGTATGTATGGTGACTAAAACGTACGTAAACTGTAAGGTGGAGACCCAGGGACTCCATAATTCAAGTTAAGGAAAAAAGACTCTTAGCTATAAAATAACATTTTTTATTTGGTAAGGTAGTATGTTTAATAAACCATTAATTACAAACTTAAAAAATAAGAATGTTGATTAAAAATAGTTTGATACTTAATTTTTACAATCAGTCTTTAAAATCACAAATAAATTGACATAGCCATTTTGTACTTCTTATTCTTATAAAAAAAATTACAATTTATTTTTAGTATCTAAATTAAGTAAACATAACAGTCTTCTTGACAAATAACAATTAAATAGTTAGAAAAACATTCACATAAAAAATGTGCAATGACTTAATCTCTAATACGTGCAGTACATTGCCTGCAGAACTTTTTCGAACGAGACAAACATATTGGTTTGCCATATAAATTACAGACATAAGCAGTCTTTCTTTTATTTTATTTTTGGTTAAAGATGACAATATTTTCTTTGATCTGACCATTCGGGACGTGAGATGTAAAATCCTCTTCATTTTCTTCATAGTTTTCATTTTCTTTCAGATTTTCTAGCCAATCACTTACAACTGAGGCCGCATTTTAATCTAGCGCATTGGAGAGTATGGTGGAGTCCACTGGACTCCGCAAGCGTCAATTACTCACCTTCCGTGATGCGCCGACACATGAACTCTCGCCTCCCCATCCGCCGCGGCACTAACAAAAGGTACTCAAGCGCACAGCGCTGTATCCGCGTATTGAATAATATTATTAATCATAACAGTTTTGTATGGAGTCCCTGGGACGTACCATACAAATTAAGGGTTAACGACTATAACGTTATAACAAAACTATATATTTATACACATTTTATATTTTGTTTATGTATTTTTACACACATTCCATGACCAAATAGAACGTGTTCTGGAGGAAGGAGCCTCAAAAATCGACGCGCGTGCATGGAAATAGTTATGAAAGTCAACGAAGCGAGTGAGGCGTGTAAGAATCGTGCCTTATAGCGCTCTGTTCTTTCTGCCTACCCCGCAAGGGATTTGGTGTGAAGTTATGTATATATGTATAACAATACTTATTCTGCTCCCCCTTTACAGTTTTAAGGATTAACAGTGATAGGGCCAATCAGTTTGCTGCACGAATAGGCCAGCTCAACTGGTGCAATACCACGACCTCACCGAAGATCGACGTAAAGTGACTCATTTTATCCTGTGACAGAGGTACCCGGAGACCCAACCTTTTTCCCATCCTTTCCTATCCTACTCCCTTAAAGATCGAAAACGTTACTGTAAAACAATATGTGTTTCAAGTGTCCATGAGCGGTGCTGGTAACTTACCATCAGATGACACGCCTGCTCGTTTCCCCTTCTATCCCATAAACAAAGAGGGAATCTGTGAGGAAAACGTTTTCTTACGTCACTCTCGGAAATTCAATTTATTAAACTTTTATACCAGTTTCCTTTAAATTGGTTCACAGTTTAAGCTTTAATAGCTAATTATGATCGACATGATACTTAAAGCAAACTGAAATTTAATATTTATCAGATTTAATAATATTTTAACAAAACTTTAATCTAAAAGTTATCAGTAATTGGCACCTTGAGGATAAAAAGTACACACAGCGCCCGCTAGTTCCACACTAAGCAACTAAATGCTTGATAGTCCAGTCATTATAGTAAGTTCACCTCGGAATTCGAGATACCCAGCTGTAAGTCTGTAAATAGTTGTATATTGACACCCTAAAAGTTGTCTCAAAACCTACATATGGTAGGGTGTAAGCAACTATTAAATTTCAAGGTCAAAGGTGACAAAAATCGTTTTTTTTGCGCTTTTTTTGGAAATATCTCATTTCCTATGGGTTTTTTGCTATTTGTATTTAGTATCAATATTGTAGAATACAAAATTCCCTACAAATTTTGTTAAAAAAATTTTTTATACAGTGAACCGTTTTCGAGATAGAGGGCGGAGAGCGCGCGGTCACCGCATCACTTCAGGTCAACCGGTGCCTCCGGTCGAAAACGCGCCATATTATATAGTTGATGAACTATCATTAAATCAATGATTATAAATATTTGTCAATTTTTATTAGCTATTATATTATATTTTATCATTTTCTTCATGCATTAAATCTATATCTATTCAATAATACTGATAACCGTTTACTAAAATTAAAAAATAATTACTCTCTCGTTGGCGCAGTGGGCGAGCGCACGGCCTCTGATCCAGAGGTCCGGGGTTCGATTCCAGACACTAGCTCACACCAATGACTTTTCGAAATTGTTTTCGGAAGTTATGTGTGATAAATACCGACTGACAAACTTTGTGCCCGGTATGGCAATAGGTTCGCCACCTATTCCATTTGGGACGTAAACATAACGGCGAGACGAGGCTTAACAGCCGCTGCCTACACCTTCGGGTAACAAAAGGCGTGAATTTATGTTATGTTATGTTATGTTACTACTAAACAAGCCAGAGATGATGCGGATGTTCTTATTGTTGAAACTGCAATTGAAGAATCAAAGTCTAAAAAGACTGCAGTTATAATAGGACAAGATATTGATGTACTTGTCATTTTAATTGGACGTACACTGTCTTACGAACAAGAAGTTTTCTTTAAAAAAGTTGGGAAAGGAAATGTAAAAACGGAGATATACTCTACTAAAAGTTTTGATAATTATCCTCATTCCAAAAAACATATTTTATTTCTGCACGCATTAAGTGGCTGTGACACAACTTCTGCGCTTTTTAAAAAGGGAAAAAAATCATTTTTAAAAGTTTTTGAGAAACTGCCAAATTTGGATGAACTAGCTGCAGCATTTGAGGAATAAAATTGTTCGGCCCAGAGATTATTAGAGAGTGGAACTCAAACCTTATTGGCAGTCTATAATGCTCCGAAATCTGTGAAAAGTCTCGATCATCTTCGTTATACGCATTACGTCAAGTCTACAAAACTTAATAAACCTGTGCAGCTGCTCATCAACATTTCAACCGTGTATATTATCAAGTTCAAACTTGGTTAGGACATGATTTGGAACCCCAGGTATGGGGTTGGGCAATGCGAAATGATTTTCTGGAGCCTATCATGACTACATATGTAAAATACCACCTGCTCCAGAAGATTTGCTAAATACAATTTTCTGCAACTGCAAAAGTGGTTGTGGTTCGCGATGCGGATGCAGGAAAGCGGGCTTGCAATGCTCTTTAGCTTGTGGCCAATGTAATGGGCAAGCTTGTCTCAATGCTCAACCATATCAGAGCGACATTAACGAAGATGGAACCTTTGATCCCGAAATCATGGAAGAACTTGAGACAAATGTCGTTGAAGACGATAATGAAGACCAGTTTGAAATTTACCAGCAGCCAGAAGACGACGATGAAGAGGAAGAAGATGTTTAAAATTATAAATTGTAGTTTTTGTACCCTTTATTCCATTTTTTTACTTTCAATAAAAAAAAATATTCAATGATATTTTTTAATAAAAAGATTAATCCATAATTTATTTGTTTTTTTTTTTCATCATGTAAGAAGTTATTAATATTAATTAGGTTAAAATTCAAATATGATTCTTATATTTTCATTAACAATTCTGCAATTACATGGGCAGGTAAGTGTTGTTAAATAAATTAATACTGAATAAAAAGTGGATAAGTTAGGAAAAAAATGATAAAATATAATATAATAGTTTATAAAAATTTACAAATATTTATAATCATTGATTTATTGATAGTTCATCTACTATATATGGCGCGTTTTCGACCGGAGGCACCGGTTGACCTGAAGTGATGCGGTGACCGCGCGCTCTCCGCCCTCTATCTCGAAAACGGTTCACCGTTTAAAAAATTTTTTAAACAAAATTTGTAGAGAATTTTGTATTCTACAATATTGATAATAAATACAAATAGCATAAACCCATAGGAATTGAGATATTTCCAAAAAAAGCGCAAAAAACCGATTTTTGTGACCTTTGACCTTGAAATTTAATAGTTGCTTACACCCTACCATATGTAGGTTTTGAGACAACTTTTAGGGTGTCAATATACAACTATTTACAGACTTACAGCTGGGTATCTCGAATTCCGAGATTCTTACCTAATTTAAGCTTAAATGACTGGACTATGAGCTATGGATACTAGATAACGGATATTAATACATACGAGTATATACCTACTGTTCTTTTGTAAATACATAATTATAAAAAAATTAAATACATCGTAAAACACCCAGACGCCATACAAACTTTCATGATTGTCACAAATATGTGGGAATCGAACCCGATTCTGCAGTCGGTACGTAGCTTTACCAATGCACCACGAGGCACGTCAATTGATTAGTTTGAGCTTAGTATATAAGGTATCAAAACCGTAGGTATTAACTTGTATATAATAAAACCGTTCCTGGTCCGGGAGATACCGGTAATTGTCATTTAATTACCTAACGAAGGGGTTGGAAAAGGGGAGAAGAGGTGGTCAAAAAAAAGAAATCTTAAAGCTTTTTAATAGTCACCAATTTTCCGGTCTGCAGCCTTGAAACTGTTTGGGGAATCACATTAATAATTCGATTAAATGTCGTTTCGATGGTCTAGTAGTTAAGAACTGAGCCATCTGATTACGAGATCCTCAGTTCATATTCGGTTCATACTAATGACTTCTCGGATATATTTTCTGAATATGTATGACGCACAAATATTTGACAAAAATGATTAATTCGATTTGTTTATGAGTAAATCACTGCTACTTGCACCATCAGATATTTAGGGCGTAAAGTTATGGCGGATTAGTTCCTCTAAAGCCTAATCTGACTTAGGGTTCTAGCAATTCAAATCCGGTACGTAAACATACCCATGTACTTCTTGTTCACTAATGGTGTCCATGTAATAAATACTACCAAGTTAGTATCACTTTTTATGGATCACGAAGAAATCCTCACCAGGTACACATCTACCAACTCCTACCACTTCAGAACCTAAATCAGAATAGAATACTGCAAAACTATGTGGAAGACCATGGTAATTTTTTAATGGATAGGAAGGAAAAGAAGCAGGCGTGTCACCCGATGGCAAGTAACAAACACCGCCCATGGATACCTGAACAATGATAATATTAGAGCTGCGTTACCAGCTCATACAACGGGATATCGAAGGGGTCAGAAGTGGGATGAGAAGGGCAGTGGGGAAGGATTTGGGCTTCCGCATACATCTCTCACCGAGCGAATCACGGCATGAGCCACTTTACATCCTATGTATATTCTGAGAGCATTACTTTGGATATGCAGCGAAATGTGTGGTTCCACCACTGATAAATATATTCGGACAAAAGATTGTCATATTCACAGTTGACGATACAAAATTTAAAATTATTAAAGAAATATATTTCGGAAATTAAAATGGCTGCGGTTCGGTTTCCAAATGAGAAAATAAGTAAAAAGTAAGTTGATAATGACGGCAGATGTTCCCGACAGACGGACGGTTTTGTATTTTTTTTTTAAATTGAATTACTTTTAGCAACCATTACAAGAGTAGAAGAGATATTGATTTATTAAAATATTGTATTGTATCTGTTTTATTACAGATGTATCAGCATTATTTCAATTTTATTTAATCAATAAGAATGGTCATAAATTTTACTTGACTATACAATAAATATAGTTAACAATACTGATAAAGAAGTTAATGGGATGTCCTTATCCCATAAAAAACTGGCCACCGAATAAGTGGGTCACCTGGTGGTAAGTTATAGTGTTACAGTTGCCTTGCCGGCCTTTAATATAGGATAGAAATATGATCGAAAGTGGGATTGGGAGGGGAAAAAGTTTAGCATCCGGATACATTTCCAACCGATGAACATTGCAACATGAACCACTTTACGTAAATATTCTCGAAAGTTGCGGTGATTTCATGAAACAAGCTGCCCATGTAGCAGTAAACTGCGCGGCTCTACTGAAGTTGAAGTTCCGTTACCGATATGTGCCTACGATACCTCCGTTTTTTTTTAAGTCGACATCAAAACGACTTATCAAACAAGCGTGAAACTCGTGTCATGTATGTAAACATGACTGTGATATTCTGTAATTATTACCTTCAATTATACTCGACAGAAGAAAAACAAAAACGTTGAGCTCACAAGTAGCGCTACGTGTGGAACAATATGTCTGGCTGTGACGTCACAAACGAGCGCTTCGACTAATGAGGGGGTAAGTAAAGCAGCTAGCGCTCGGACTATGTGCAAATGAGTCACTCGCTACGTATTGTATGAAGAAATATTCCAAGAGACGGAATACAAATTGTGTTGTCGTTTGGAATTATGTGTCCGGAGTTTTTAAGATATATTGACACTTATGATCTCAAAGGTTTTCTTTATAATCATAAATTAATTTGATGGCTGAAATGCAACTCGATATTTGTTAATCAAAAAAGGAGTGCTTACTTTAATTTCATCGCCTATGGAAGCTATTATAGATGCCAACTTGATTGAAGCAGCATGTAAAGGTTTGAAAGTATATACCTATTATTATAAGTATATTGCATACAAAAACAGCTATGTGGCGCCGGCTTAGAATACCGCCACCCCATCTCTTCCCGTGGGTGCGTAAAAGGCGACTAAGGGAAAAGCTAGAAGAATGGGCAGCAGCATTCTCTCTCAAGACAATACAGCCTACTGCGATCGCCAACTCGCCTGCCAAGCGTGGCGATTATGGCAAAATTCCCCCGTGATTGAGCGGACCGGCAGTTGTGGCGCTCTATGGGGGGGGCCTATGTCCAGCAGTGGACCTCAAAAGGGCTAATGATGATATAAAAAAGAGGTAGACCAGAGTGTTGTGAATATTCAAGCGATCTGATGACTATTTTTTAAAAGATACAGTACTTATAATATCATTACATATAAAATAAAACAAAATCTTAACGGTGCGAGATTTTGTTTTATTTTATATATATATATTTTTATTTTATATATATTATATAGACGTATAAAGTTTTACTGGCATATTTTAATTCTAATTTGTGTTTGGAAATCTATTTTAAGTAGTGAATTGCTGTTCAACTACTGTTTTTAAGTGTATACTACCCAATTAAATATTGAGTGAGTGGAAATACTTTATAAACTGTCTAATTTAAAGCAAATATTGATATCATCGTCGTTGAATTTATCAGACTACCCACATCTCGTTTTTTTTGTGCTTGTGGTTTCCTTATCATTGGAGATCCGTCGAAGAGAAACCCTCTGACGATAATATAAGTGACGGCTGTCATTTGAATTAAGTTATAATCTTACACAATAAAATGGCTTCTGTGTTCACGTCATGGGGATGTTGCGGTAATGAAGAGTTGAAGAGAAATGAGAAGTTCATTAAATGCCTACGCTGTAAAAAAATATATCATTTTTTATGTCTCTCTATACCAGAAATATCTAATAACTCAGATGTCTATCGTCAATGGGAATGTCCGGAATGCCGGAATCTGCTTCCTAGGGCTGTTAAAAAAGATAGCACGCCACTACGTAATGTCAACTCAGCTCGTGGGAGTAAGAGATTGGCTCCCAACTCTCCTCCTGAATCAAGCGCTATTACCGCTGAGGAAGTGCGCTGTATTGTACAAGATGTTATTAAGACTGAACTCCGTACGATGCTTCAAGAAATAAACAGTTCAGTGCTTACTATCATTAATAAGCAGCTGGACCCCATAAAAAAGGATGTACAAGACTTGAAAGTATCATTAAACTTCCATACTGTTGAATTTGAAAATCTTCAGTCTGATTATGCTGCCACGGGACAACTAATGAAAACACTAAAGGACGAAAACAATCAACTACAAACTACAGTAGCTGAATTAAATCGAAGACTGAACTACTTAGAACAGCACGCAAGGTCTAGCAATTTGGAACTGCAATGCTTGCCTGAGAGAAAGGAAGAAAATTTGTACACAATTGTTAAACAACTGGGTTCCGTGGTTGGATGTGAGATTAAGGACGGCGACATCTTGCACACGACCCGCATAGCCAAAATTAACTCGAGCAGTACTCGTCCAAGGTCTATTATCATTCAGCTATCTGCACCAAGGATCCGAGATCAACTACTGGCAGCTGTTGTCGGCTACAATAAGAAAAACAAAGAATGCAAACTGAACACCAGTAATTTTGGCTTGGGAGGCAAGAAAGGCCCTGTTTTTGTAGTGGAGCACTTATCACCAGCCAATAAAACACTTCACGCCATAACTAGACTAAAGGCAAAGGAGAAAGGATTTAAGTATGTTTGGGTGAGAAATGGTAGAATTTTTGTGAAAAAGGATGATAATTCAGGGCATATACTTATAAAAGATCAAGAATCATTGGGTAAAATTATTTAGTCTTTCTTTTAATATTCTTAAATAATTTTTTTTTTCATGATATTATTATTTTTAAATTGGGAAAATTCAGTAATTTACATATCTATTACCAAAATGTCCGCGGCTTAAGAACGAAAACCGACACAGTCTATCGTAATATTTGTTGTAATAACTATGATGTTATAATACTGACAGAAACTTGGCTCAATAGTTCGGTTTTTAGCAGTGAGCTGTTCGATGATAGGTATATGGTTTATAGGAGGGATAGATCGTCGAGTGCAAGGTGTGGCCAGGGTGGTGGTGGAGTTTTGATCGCAGTAACTAAAAAGATAAAATCTAACTGCATCAGGAAATGGGAAAGCGAGTGCGAGGATATTTGGGTCGCTATTGATGTGCCAGGAGCCCATTCAGTGGGTCCAATATTTTTCTGTGCTGTATATCTGCCCCCTCCTGTGCGCCGGTCTTCTCTTGAGCATTTTATCGATCATTGCAATTCGGCATTTGAGCAGATGACAGATAGTCCTATTTGTATTGTGGGCGATTTAAACCTCGGTAATATAAATTGGAAATTACCAACTTACTCCCTAGGCCATCAAGGAGTGCTTAATACAAGTGAAATCCTGCTTGACTTTACTAACATTAATAGATTAACTCAATTTAATTTTGAATGTAACACCTCTGATCGCATTCTTGATCTTGTGCTGTCTACTCTTTCCACTTGTAAGGTTAGTAAATGTTCAAATCCTCTTAGTAATACGGACCCACATCACCCCCCCTTAGAAATTGATATCTGTCTCAAAAAGGAAGTTATGCTTCCGTATAATAGTGTTGACGCTAGACCAAATTATTTTAAGGGCGATTATCAATCAATTCGCAATTTTCTGGAAGCTCAGGACTGGAATATATTGTTTAATGGACTAAGCGATGTCAACGAGATGCTTGACGTTTTTTATGATGTTATTAATCAGGCAATACATAAATTTATACCCGTACGTGTGCCAAAGAATAAAAAGTTCCCACCGTGGTTTAGTCACAGATTGATCAGAATGTTAAATAAAAAAATAGACTTAGAAGAAGATACAAAATATATAAAAACCCCATAGATGCAATCGAACTGAAATACTTTAGTAAATGTTGCGAATGCTTAGCCAGTGCCTGTTACAACAGTTATATTAAATGGATGGAAAGTGAGCTCAGAAAAAATCCCAAGTTATTCTGGACACACGTAAAGACAAAGAGAGGCGGATCTAGTGCATATCCGTTGTCAATGACGGATGGTTCAAAAACTTTTTCCGATGGTAACGAAATTAGTGAGTTGTTTGCAGACTATTTTGCCTCCGTCTATATCTCAGAGGTGAACACGGATTATAATTTCAAGTCCGAGTCCTTAAAATGCCTTGATAGTGATAGCTTGTGTTTAGCTCAGCTCCATAAAGATCGCGATATCGTGTTAAATAAATTAAAAAGCATAGACATTAAGAAGGGTGCAGGTCCTGATAGAATTCCGCCGATTTTCATTGCAGAATGTTCGTCTGCTTTGGTCAGTCCACTTATGCATCTCTTTAAAAGATCACTAATATCTGGGGTTTTTCCCCAAAAATGGAAAATGGCAAAAGTAGTCCCGATCCACAAATCAAATGACATTAATCTTACTTCTAATTATAGGCCAATCTCGATTTTGTCATCTTTTGCTAAAATATTTGAAGCCATAATCTGTCCACACATCCAAAACCATTTGAGACTGTATCTCAGCGTACATCAGCATGGATTTGTCGGGTCTCGATCAACATGTACGAATCTGGTTGGCTTCTGTGAACTTTTGATTAAAGCCATAGACACAGGCTATCAGGCGGACGTCGTTTATACTGACTTCAGCAAAGCTTTTGACAAGGTTTCCCATGCGATCTTAATATCAAAGTTAAGCTGCTATGGTATTTCTGGAGCTTTGCTACAGTGGTTGATATCCTACTTGCAAAACAGAGAATTTTTTACTGTAATTAATGGTTATAGTTCTTCCATTCACCAGATCACTTCAGGAGTTCCCCAGGGTTCTCATTTGGGACCTATTTTATTCAATGTTTTTATTAATGACGTTATAGATTGTTTCCAGTTTTCTGAGGTTTTTATGTACGCAGATGATCTTAAGTTTGTAAGAGTAATAAAAACATCAGAAGATACCATCCTTCTACAAAGTGATCTTGATAGGCTTGTGCAATGGTGTGATAATAATAAAATGATATTAAATTCGAAGAAATGCTACCACGTGAAATATACGCGTAAAATTAATCACATAGTTTCTAGTTATAGGATAGCGAATAACAAAATAGAGGAGCTAGAAAAGATAAGGGATCTCGGGGCAACTTTTGATCAAAAAGTAACATTCATTCCTCACTTGGAAGATATTATTAAAAGAGCGTCCAGAACTTTGGCTTTCGTTCTTAGAATATGTAAATCCTTTGCTAATAACGAAACAAAAATTCTGCTATACAACAATTTCATTCGGAGTATACTAGAATATTGTAGTGTAGTTTGGCGGCCTCACTATGCAACACACTCGCTGCGTCTTGAACGGATACAAAAACGGTTTCTTTGGCACTTAGCATTCTCCGATGGGATTACCAAGACAATACTTTCTTATAATCGTAGGCTAAAATACTATAAGATGAATACATTATCCGGCCGCAGAAGTATAAATGATGTCGTGTTTGCATACAAAATCCTGAATAATAATATTGACTGTGCTGGACTGCTATCGCTGTTTAGACTTCGTGTTCCAACCAGGATGCCACGTACCTCCATCACACCACTATGTCCACCTCTTAGAAGGACAGTTCTAGGCTCTAATTCTCCATTAGCTAGAATGTGTAGAACTGTCAACAGCTGCAGCGATAGATTGGACCTACATTTTGACTCTCTCAGTAAAATCAAATTAATTCTTAGCCAAATAGACAACTTGCCGTAGTTATAATAGCACCACTTACTTCTATCTGTTAGAATGTTTTATTATGTCTGTATTGCGACTTTTTGCTCAATTCCTTTTTCTAGGTTGAGTTTACTATTTTGTCAAAAGCCATTGTATTGAGTCTTAAACTACCATTCTATATGTTTTAATGTAAGCACTTTTGCATGTGGTGTTTACCTATAAGTGATTTCTACATTGTTTTATTTTATAATTATATGTGTTTTGTAAAGATCTAATGTAAGAAATTGTTGGTAAACCTTATAATAAATAAATAAAAAATAAATAAATAAATTACATAGTATAAACATAATCGCTTTCCGCTGTTTGTCCCTTTATTTGCTTAGATCTTTGAAACTACGCAACGGATTTTGGGTACAAAGGGGTGGTTTGTAACTATATGGTGTATGTTTAGTGTCTCATAGAAAAAGTTATTATTTTCGAGATCCATGCATACATACATAACTTCACGCCACATTCAGGCAAATAGGCAGAGAGATCGGAGCGCCATAAGGCGCGATTATATATTTATTACATATTTATTTATATACTTTACCATGTTTTCGCGATTTGGAACTTTAATTGCAAACGCTGGCTGAACCCTATGTGATAAATCAAAACATTGTACTACAATATTATACACCTTCAAAATGTCACCAAAAAAGTCCGCGATGTCATATGTTTGTCTCTCAGGGATAACACAAAGACCATTTTTATTTCGTCTTATTCTAAACAGATGTTCTCTATATTTATATAAAAACAGAAAGTAAATATATTTCTCCAAAATATGTATTAAATCACCATATATCCGTGATAAAATTTTATTTTGTAAAAAATAATAAATATAAATTACAAGTAATCGTTTATTTCACTCAACTTCCGCTTTTTCCGGAGGCTTTATTGCCTCCATGATCGCGGGCGGATTGATTGATGGACTGAGATGTTAGTTGTTCAAAAGTCATTACATATTATTGTAGAGTTATAAATTTAAATGAATAAAAAAATTAATGTGAGAATATTAATTTTAATTTTGTACCTTCACGCTTTTAATGTCTCAAAGCGTAGGAAACGGTAGAATGTAATGACGACCAGGACATATTATTGTCAAATTTTAGTTATTATACTATAAAAAACAACACTGATTTATCCCTCTTTCCATCCCACTTCTTTAAAGGGCAGCCACGCAACTGGAACACTATTTGTGTTGCAAGTGTCTATGGGCGGTGCCAGTTGCTTATCATCAGGTGAGCCGCTTGCTCGTTTCTCCCGTATGCCATAAAAAACTGATGACATGTATACACGCAGTGAAAAAACGCAATGTATTTGATATATATTTCTTATAACTTTACGCATCATTCTACGTGAGAGTGTAGGTAGCGGATTTCATGTCTCGACTCGCGGAATTTTTACGTCTCAAATCAATTAAGCGGCGGATCATATTGGCAGACATCACGTAGCTTCCGAAAAGCATTCCGAAGAAGAAGTCATTGATGTGAACCATGATTCCGCGACTTCTCGATTCAGAAGCGAGGTGTTCGACCTCAAGACCACCGAGACGACAAACACATTTAACGTTAATACAACTTGTCTAAGTATATATTTAACGATATTTACCATTGATACATTTAAAGTATATCATAATTCAATAATTTTAAAGTTGAAAGTTGAACATCTTCGATTTCCGCGACGGCATTTATAAATTTGTAAATTTATCTCCGTGGATTACAAGTAGTCCAGTATTCATAGCAAAATGCTTTATAATAAAAGCATGCAGATGGAAAATGTAAATTTCCTGATGCTAATGCACGAACGACGCCGCGGGGCAAATGCAGGCTTGATTACTTATCTAGAACGTTCTAGACTTATTGTGATTTGTAATCATTGGGATTTTGTTATAGCTGTTTTATAAGTGTATTGGTATCCGGGGTTATTTTTATTCTAAAACAAAATCAAACCTTTTCTAGTATGGAGTAAATACTTTTTGAATAAAAAAAAGATGTGGTGTCGTCGGACACCAAGTAGGAACAAAGTTCCTTCGGCTAATGTACAATCGACAAAATTTGCAAAAAAAATCGTGCTTATTTTTATGTAGGTTTTCTTTATTTTTCTCTTAAATTTTGCTGATTAGTTTTTATTTAAGTATAAGACTTAGCTTTAGGACTTGACGTTTTAGTTTATAAATGCCGGATAATTCTAAGGAACAATGATCGCACTTGTACGTACCATTTTCTGGTTCCTTCTGTAAAAAACATATATAAAATATGAAAACATGGAAAATAAATCTCCAAAAAAGAATTCCGATACCGGGGATTCGAACCCGAACCCCCCTGTATGAGAGCAAGGTATCCTAGCCACTAGACCATTTGCGTAGTTATACATTGATCTAAATACGCCAATACTTGAAAGTGGGCATTTTCAAGTATTGGCTTATTTAGAGCAATGTTTAGTTTGGTACAATGGTGGTACAATGTATAAATTCTCACAATATTTATATTTGTATGAAGAAAGTATACGAGTCAACTTAAATAGTACTATGACGCTAAAAATCATTATACATTAGTAGGTCAACTTATAAGAAAAGTGACATAGCACCCTATGTAACTTATAAATTGATACATATTAACTTTACATAAAGCAAAATTAACAGCTAAAATCTAATTAGAAATCCTAATAGAATTGTTTTCGACATCTGCGTGGGCGTAGTCGCGTAAAAAGGTAGTTTAAAAAGTGGGATAAATTCCCGCAAAATTTGCTAATATCACAAATAAATCGTAGGTTTTCGGGATGCCAACAGCCTTATTTATATATTAGAACAAACACAAGATACGCTGAAAGAGACAATATCCCCCTTCTGCACGAGTCACCGTCTTAGTAAAGGATCCCAGAACCGACCGACCTTGCTTATTTTGATAATGCACAAATTATATAGAACGAAAAATAATGTGTACAGTGTACGCATACGTGCGGTTGATAAGGTATCTTTAAGAATTTATTAAAATGACTCCCTAAATATTTATGTTAGTCTAATAATGTTACAGTTTTTGAGTTTTTTACTTTAAATGACTTATTAATATTTTAAGTAATAGAGTAATAATATTTCACATATTTTTTTGCTTTTGCTTATCTATCTAAAATATTTGATAAATGCACTTTTTTATAAAATTATAAAATTTTCTTGTCCGTTTTCTTTTATAAGAAAACAGCTAAGGTCTGATGGCCCAAGGCTCTTGGTCTATACAGTATCGTGCTGTACACGATGTCGCCTCTCTACAGGTATATAGCAGTCTGCAAGTTTTATACCAACTATAAAATTCACTGAGAATACGGAACCAGCAGCCAGTATTAAGCTGTGACATGCAAAGAAACGGCAAGCCTCCTGTGACCTCTACTATTGACACGGCAGGCCTCCGCTGTCGAGATAGAAGGTGATTATTGCATGAGATTCAAATGAGAATAGGAGGCGAAAACTAAATGAATTGTGAGACTGACTGATTCTTAAATTTATAAATACTTAATTATTTTTTTCGAATTGTTAACTGTTTTGATTGATATATATTTTAATTGCATATTGCACAATTTTTTTACTGGCATAGGAGGGCAAAGGAGCAGGCGTGTCACTTGATGGCGAGCGACAAGCACCGCCCATGGACACCTGCAATACATATAGTGTTACAGTTGCGTTGCCGACCTTTAAGGGAGTAGGATACGAAAGGATGGGGAAGGGGATACATCTCTCACCGAACACACGCGGCATGAGCGTATTTCACCGGTCAAGCCGGACCATTCCTGCAGCGAACTGCTTTGCTCTAGCACTGTTAAATTGATATATCTATTAGATTATAGATATAAATATATCTAACCAGAGTATTAGATGATTATCTAGACCTACTTTATGCTTTTTCCATATTTGATAAGACCCGAATTAGGAGTAGGACCCTACTTTGATGCTGACAGGTTTTCAGTTCAAATAATGCTTTATAGTTAACTTTTTAGTATATTAATTAGTTAACTTTTATTATGGTATCTATTCCGTGGATTTGAGAAAACTTTACAAACTTGAAAGCCCATTTATAAATTTTTCAATTGCATCACTGTCAAAGACGGCCGTCTTTTTTTGTCTTATTTACATAATATTCTAAGACTATTTAAATTATAACTAAGATTCCGTACAATTTAATGTTGAAAATAAAAATCTCCTTTATAAGATCTCTCTCCAGTTGCTAGTTCATTAGTTTCGTGTAAATATTTAATAAGGCCCTGAGTTAGAGCAAACGAAGTCGTTCTCAGTCAATAAAGAAAATTAAATTTCATATTTTTAAAATTGCAATCTTACTCAAAGGATTAAAATTCTGTATTAGCTTTGAGAAAAGACAAAAGGTAGATTGTTTGTTTTTTGGCATTAATTAATAATATAGTTAAATGAATTTAAACAGTACATCATAGAATATACTTTCTAAAAACTAGTATTTCGTATGAGGCCAACGGTAATTCATTCCGTTATAATTATGTTTATTTGGATTCACCTCGAGAATGTGACAGGAATAAGATTTCATTTTATTATAAACTAGCTGACCCGGCGAACTCTGTTTCGCATCAAAACTGCTGCCCCGCTATGTTAATACTGCAATATCTTCGACAAATTTGAAGTCGATAGCAGCTATAGGTTAAAAATGGGAATTTTCCATTGTTAACACCCCCGCAACCCCCCTTGTGGGTGGAATTTCGTAAAATCCGTTCTTAGCTGACCTCTACTCGGCGAAAGGAATAATCCTACCAAATTTCAAGTCGCTACGCCTTATGGTTCCAGAGATATCGTGATGAGTCAATATATAGGTGGAAATCTCTTATATATATATAGATAGATGATTTATCACTTCAGATTTATTAATCACCTGTACAAAACCGTGAGTTGCATCAAATCTAGAATAAATATGATAAAAATATTTAATTGCCATTTTTCCATTTTGTTCTATTGGTCGTTTCTCATTTTTTATGAAGTTTATTTTTTCATTGAGTCAATCATTATAGGTATTCCAACTTGGAACACTTGGTAGGAGATACCAGTACGTTACAAATATCATCATATCGTCTTCAAACTAGCTGTTAAGAGCGCTCTTACACTCTCACACCTGCAGTGTCTACTTGGGCACTGCAGAGAATAGAGCTTGTTCCAGTGAATTTAAGAACTACTTGCAAAGTTTGTAAAATAAAGTACTTTGTTAAGAAATATTCTGAAACTACGTTTTAAAAGTCCTAAATGGCAAAAAAGGTATTTTCCATCCTTAAACATCCTATGGTACCCTTATTAAGGCAATAAGTATAGGTATATTTATCCCACAAACCTAGTTGTGCTCTATTAAGTACATGATTTTAACAACTTGAAAAATTAAAGATGAAACTAACCAAGGTGTCAATTCTAAACACGGGAATGTATAAGGGGTAGGATGGGAAGGGTCTCCAGTTACCTCTATCACTGAATGAAACACGACCGGCATGACCCATATTACTTCATAATTAAAAATACATTTCTCTCACCTACTTTTTGCTTGGCATCTTAATCAACATGAATGTTTTTTTATATATATTTTCTTGGAATATTTTATAATTTATGTAATGCCAAGTTTCATTTGAGTTGTAGGTCAAATATTTAATATTGGAGGGATTCGGTGTAAGCTTGAGGAACCTAATTTAGTTTATTTTTGCTTGCTGTACATCAAGATTTTTTTAGTTAATACCATGAATATTTTTAATAAGATTAATTTTAATTATATTTAATTCAGTGACCTACTGACTGCCCACTCTGATTTTGAACAAAAAACTTATAACGAAATCTCGTGCAAAAAGAAACAAAATATCGATCTAGAGCAATCTTGCCATTTAACATTTTAATTACGCGAGACATTAACTTGTTGCCTACTTAATGTATAAAAAACGTAATAGTGTGAACCTAAATATTATGAAATGAAATTTTAATAATTCTATAGTAATAAAGCTCTTTTAATATACTTTGAAGATCTTCTAATATACTTCCAACAATTGATTTTTCCTGAAACATAGTAAGCATATACAAAGACTTTTCACATTTCGTGTTCTTAAATACGAGGCCAAAATATATATGTATCCCATTTATCTTAACCAGCATTCCACAATACATACCAATTGTAAGCTCGTACATTGCCAAGTTTGAATTGTACAAAAAGTATTATTTGCGAGCTGCCAGACCGCACTTGCCGTGCTGAACTGCTGAACAGCTGTTGCAGCCAATTCTTTTGTAGTATAACACAAGTATACTAAACTGCTGTATTAGGTACCTACGGATAATGGAGAAACTATTTTGTTGATAACAAATTGCAGTGTCTCGGTAGTCCAGTGGTCGAGGACCCGCTTCTGAATCCAGAGGTCGCGGGTTCCAATCCTCACATTGGCTCACACCAATGACTTTTCGAAATTCCTTGAAATATCCTGTGATCCAATTCACGCGCAATTATTTAATACTTCTGCCTACCTTCAAATATTAAACATAATCTAAAAGTAATTCAATATAGCTAGACGTGAAAGGACAGACTAATTGCTTTGAGTTTAGTTTTTTTTTCTCTGGAGCCACTTCATGACGTTTATTCCGGGATGCAGCAGTATTTAATGGCTCTCACAGCTTTCCCTCCCCCTAACGAAAGCAAAGTTCAAATACTCGGCGAAACTTTTTTCATTACTTACTTCGGTCGGTGGAAGTTAAGTCAAAACGATTTAAACTCTTAAGGATAACTTGAAACAAAATCAAAATCATTTTATTTACCTTGATTGACTTTTTCTCACCTCACCACACCCGTTTTGCGAAGTTTAATACCAATGGTTATTTGCGAAATTATTTATTATTTGTTTTCGGTAGTAAACACTGTCAAAGTCGGCAAAATCCGCAGTTTACAAAAACGAAATCCACATCACATCGGCCTACGAAAATATGATCTGCCACAAATGCAATTGCATTTGTTGTCTCGATGGTCTGACACCTCGATTCTGCATCAGAAAGGTTGAGATCGAATCCTGGCTCACATCAATGATGTCTGTCAATGACTGGCAAAATTATACCTGATATAAATTCGACGATTTCAGCCGTACAGTGCTTATACATTCGGATAGAAAAAGGCGTGAATTTAAGAAAAGAATCAATGTTAACTCTTCTTAAGTCGATTAGTAACTAGTACATAATTATATGTGTAAAGATGAACCGTTAACTGACCACTTTCTAAAGAACCTTAAGATCATACATTCAGTCAATTACAATTTATTTAATTCTTCATTTTAACTGAATAACAATATATTTAGTGACTGTTGCCCAACATCTGTTCAAGCGTGAATCTCTGAGCGAGAACACAATGGACAGTATTAACTTGAAACTAACTTAGATAAACTACACTTATTATGAGTTTCGTAAGTAATTTGAGACTCACTATATTATATTGAATGTTTTAGGGTTCCCTAAGTGATTAAGTTAAACGATTTGATGTTTTGTTAGTTTTGTGGTGGAGACGAGATGTGGATAATACCCGTTCAAAGTGTTACTAGATTTGTATTTTTATATTTTAAACGTAGAGAAAGTAAATTTTAAAAGAGATTTAAAATGACTAAAAATATAATAGGTTGATTTAAAAATTAAACATATTTGATATGACAAAATGTAATTAGTTGATATTTACTATTTAAAATAAAAACAATCTTTACATTTAAAATCCCAATATGTGTAAATTATTATTAGTGTTTCATAAAATTGGTTCATTGCAAGTAACCATAAAAGTTGCACATACAATAGAAGTTAAAGCTTAAGAATAAAATAAATACTTAAACACAATCTTTAAGAAGTGATTTCATTGAAAAGCTGAATATTCTCGTAAACACCAGACTTCAAAATCCTTTTCGACTGTTAGCTTATCTTGAAATAGTGCTTTCGTTTCTCTTAAGACTTCGCTGCCCAATCTCCTGAAATGAATAGTTTATAAGCTTTGAGTAACGCCCAAATCTCTGAGGGGAAGGACGCCCAAGTTGCTTCTACAATTTGGTACACATCAGATAATTCTGATATGTTACATTATGTGTTTTCATTTAGATAAGGTCATTGTGATTATATTCCGCCAATTTATGAAAAAATATGCAAGCCGTGTGAAATTGTAAAACACCACATTTATATTTGTAAAAAAATTGTAAAATATCATAATATGAGTAGGAGACAAAGCACAAAAAAGCACAACTAATAGGCAACAGCAAACTAACAGATAAATAAGCAGAGGATAATGGGGAGGCATGATGCTTATGTCATGAAATCATTGATTAGGAAAAGTGAATTATGGAGATGTGAGAAATGAAGGCAAATGAGCAGGAAGATGATGACTCCGTCAAAGGAGCGAGGGAGAATGTATTAATTTCACTGAACTTACCTTCTTTGGTCTCTGATTTTGTTCACTGCTAGATGATAGTCGATGTGTCCAAGTCGAGTCCGGAAACGTTAACCTGATCTGTCTTTAAGGTGAAAATTGACATTGAGTCCTAGAAGCTTAAACATTGTCAATTTTATATACCCTGTATTTTTTTCTAGCGGGTATAGTAATGTGTACCCAAAATTATATGATACGGAACCCAATATAGATCGATATAGTCTCACGCTATATCCTATATTGTCACTGCACAAGACATATCACCAAGATTAACTGCACACTCAAAACGCCATATACCACTGAGTTCAATATACAAGAGGAGCAAACCTCATACAAATGCGTCAAAAAATGTGTGTCCACTTTTTAGATGCAATGACGTAGCTTTGAAACCACTAGACATTTAAAATTAAACATATATCTATCTCAGTCACACAAATCGCAAATACATTGCCGTCACTTTGATTAGACAAAGATGGCAATATAAATTTGCAATGGCGGTGTGGGGTGGCCAGCCTATGCGAAATTTTACCCAACTTTTTCAAGCCATGTACTCGTAAAAATATTTAATAAATATAAATTCAATATTTTACTATTACTTATTAATTTCTTATCAGATGTATTAGAAGATAACTGAAATAATGAATGGATCAACGATCTCTGTGTACTCCGTACTAGATCGGCTGTTCCGAACAAAATTGGATCACACTCATCTGTACCTAATTGTGTACACCTGCCTTAGAGCAGCGATTTAAAGCGCTGTAGGTAAGGTGTACACAATTAGGTACAGATACACAAAATAGTGAAAACCCTTGAGTAGTAAAATAATGTACTTACATTCATTATATTGAAAGGGAATTATTTATTTAACGTGGACAGGGCCTAACAGCCGCACGGGTCGATCGATCATAAGGGAACATACCCATACTACGTGACCTATTTTTTAAGATTTTTCGACCCCTCCCTCCCATCGGTGACCACTCGTAGTATATGCCAAGACCCCCCCCCCCTCCCCCTTTAGTTTTCACGTAGTAATTCATAATTATGATTTTTAATCATTTCACAGGCAAAAATCGAAAAAAAAAAATTTGGCTCATACTCGTCTTTATTGGATAAGACTGCATGCATACTTAAATTACTAGTGAATTATGTATTATGAAAAAGAACAACTTTAATTGTGAAAACATATTGCTGTACAGTATGTAACTTACAGTAACTTAATTTACGAACACAACAATTATTTTCTGTTTAATCACATTAATATTCATCTAGGTCGAAAAAATACGAGATTTCTCTCATTAAAATCGACTACGTGACAAAAACCTGAGCCACCCCCCCGCTCCTGTGACTAACCGTAGTATTTTAAAGACTCCGCTCCCCCCCCCTAAACGGGTCACGTAGTATGGGTACGGTCCCTAAAGTTAAGCAACGCTTGGCGCGGTCGGTCCGTGGATGGGTGACCATATTATCATGACGAGTTCCTCCGTGTTTCGGAAGGCACGTTAAATTGGTGGGTCCCGGCTGTCATTTGAACATCTTTGGTAGTCGTTACGGGTAGTCAGAAGCCAGAAAGTCTAACAACCAGACTTACCAAGGGGGATTGTGTTGCCCACGCAACTGGGTTGTGGAGGTCAGATGGGCAGTCGCTCCATGTAAAACACTAGTACTCGGCTGCACCCGGTTAGACTGGATGCCGACCCCAACATAATTGGGAAAAAGCTAGGCAGATGAATTATTGATCATACACCGCTGTGTAACAAAAGTTTTGTATAAAATTGCCTTTTAGTCTCTTTTTTATAAGTCTGAGTTAATAATTTGCTTTCGTGATACAATCTTATTTTTAAGTATTTATTAATTATGGCATTTATTAATAAAAGCGAATGATCAACTTGAATTGACGATAAATGATCTCCCGGGTGCAGGTAGCCAGTCAGTTTCTTTTCTCAGCAATCGGATAATTTTCACCCACTTGTCACGGCGTGCAGCATCTTTAGGCACCCTGCAGCGTTATTATTATAACAAAAAATATTTAAAATCTCCTTTTCCATAAATTAATAACTCTCCCACAAATGTGGGAAACTAAAACTAAGTTTTTAGTGGTATCACTGAAGCTAATTATGAAAATTCAACATTTTATCTATTTTACTGTATTTTAATTTTAAATGTAAACATTAATATTACGTGTGGAAAGTAATTTCGGTTAATTTCTTATGGGTTTCCGATCTTGAATCGCACTCTTTTACTACGCATTTACCCATTTTGTACCTATTGTTATTCGGTTCGCGTCTGACAGATGACTGAATTGACATAAGCTTCGCATAAGCCTGTAGGCTTATGGCCAGTGGTCACACTTTGAGAAGGTTACTACAAGTCTATATCATATAAGTCAATGCCATATACACTACCGTTAGACATTGTTTAAATATTATTAATGATAAGTCTATGGGAAGGTTTGTTTTTTTTTTTATTCATTAATGACCCGCGTGTGAGCGAATGTTAAGTAATGAAAGCCTATCTTTGTCGTATTGTGTTGTAAATACCTTTATTTATTCATGATTGATGTTGATTTATATAGTACGAATGAATTTGATTGGGACATGAGTTATTAATTTGTGATTCGATGTCAGAGACACATGAGTTAAACTATATTAATGTTAAATCAACAACATTACTTGAGGGGTAGGCAGAAAGAACGGTGCTTGATAGAGTTAAAGTTTATTAATCTGTCTTGAAGTCAGAATAGATACTATATAAACCTCCAGCAAAAGAGCACTCGGCACATCTGCTGGCAAGCAACTATCGCCGCCCATGGACATCTGCGACACTTAGATGTTGAAACTTCTCATCTTAAGAGATGAAGTTTAGTGGGAAATGAATATGGAGAAGGGAAAGATAAGTGGGTAGAGACAAAACGCGAGATGAGCCACGTTACACCGATTTTGTTTTGGAGGTCGTTTGATTTCACAGATTGAGCCGGCCCATTCAAGCAGCGAACTGCGTGTCCCTACCACTATTAATGTTTTTTATAAGCTTTTATTTACCTTGCACTGTATGTATGTATGTATGTATGTAAGTATGTATGTTCGGTGGAATCTTGTAACTCAATTTTGAAGTAGATACCTTCAACCGATTGAGCTGAAATTTTGTATACACGTTTACTTTGGATGACAATGCATGATATAATGTATGACATTATTCTATATCCAATATGGCGGACGCCCCAAGATGGCGGAATGGATATTTTTAATGCATTTCTGCAATATGGGTATCAAACGAAAGGGTTTGTTGAGAGTAACTCAAAATATAATATGACGTCATTCTAAATCCAATATGGTGGAATATCCAAGATGAAGGAATATATATTTTATGCTTTCATACAATATGGGTATCAAATGAAAGGGCTCATTGGGAAAACTAAAAAAATAATGTGACGTCATTCTAAATCCAATATGGCGGATAATCCAAGATAGAGGAACAGTTTTTTAATGCATTTCTACAATATGGGTATCAAATGAAAGGGCTTGTTAATAGTAGCTCGAAAAATAATGTGACGTCATTCTAAATCCAATATAGTGGAATAAATATTTGCGTTTCTACTATATGCGTATCAAATGGCCCTTTCATTAAAGAGTTATATGAGAACTTCAAAAACTATGTATCGGTGGTTCAGTAAACTAGCCCGCTTCTAAATCAGGAAGTCTTGGGTTCGAATTTGGCCTCACACCAATTCTTTCGAAATTTCTCTCGAAAGTCATGTGTAATAAATATTTTTGACTAACCACTTTGTGCTCGCTGTATGGCAACAGTGGTAGAGCCCAGCAATTCACTGTATGAATGGGCTGGCTCGACCGGTGAAATACCACAACCAGCTCACGCCTTGTTTCTTTGGGTTAGAGAGGTACCCGGAGACCTACTCCCCTTCCCCATCCCTTCCTACTCCCATATCCTATATCCTACTCCCTTATAGATCGTGAGACGTAAACATAGCGGCGAGTCGAGGCTTAATAGATGCTGCCTACACCTTCGGGTAGAAAAAGGAGTCGAGCTATGTTATGTTATTAATTAATGTTATAAACAAATTAGATTGTGTATAAATATTATATATATCATAGGGTTTTCAATATGAGCGGCTAGATACTAGTGGCCTGCTTGTTTGGGCAGTGTCAGTCAATCTGTTGTTTACTATTCAGTCACTGATGCCAAATCACCATGTCAAGATACAGGGTTAAGCGGCGCGTCCAAATTTATAATCAAAATGAGTTAGTGCTAACATTGAGAACCTTACGACCACTTTACGGCTGAGGCGGTAGTCCATCACAGTCGACGGCTTTCCGTTGACCTATGTTTTAATAGTTAACAGTGTTTTAATTGTGGTCAGCCACGCAATCTGCTGCATGAATGGGCCGGTTCGACCGGTGTAATGCCATGCCCTTTCAGGATACCGACGTAAATTGGACAGGATTTAATAACTTTAACATGATTGCTACACTAACGGATTTTAATGGTGTTATAGGTATTATTAGAATTAAACACAGTGGATGGTGGGAACGAACTATAACTTTTATTACAACTCACTCCTATGTTACACTCAGGTCAGCAAGTATAAAGTACTGATTAAAACAACAGATGGCGTTACACATCACAAGTAGTTAAACATATTTTGTTATTAAACAACAGTCCCACATAACAAAATTAAGTTGCAAAATCAACAAATAAGTAACAAAAAAAATTGTTTACTTAGGCTCGAAACTCTTTGCTGCTGGTCAAGCATACGCGGCCTAAGTAGAGAAAAGACTTTAGGAGGTCTCCTCATTGAAGAGTTGGACTGTTCGAAATTAACTGGCAAATGACCTTGTAACAATGATGCTTTGAATGAGATGAAGAGACTGAGAAACTTACCCATCGATTACTAAAAACTTGAAAATAATTTAAAGAAAAAAACTTTTTTAAAGAAGCTTTTATTTAAACGCTCTAAAAAGAATAAAATAATTTTAACCTTATACATATTAACTATCAACTTATAACCTTATTATATACAATTTATGTGATAATAAAAGCTTGTCGCTATGTTCAACCCAACCCTTCCCCCCTCCTCTTCCCATCCCAATTCCGACCCCTTCCATTTCCCATGGAAAGGGCCGGCAACGGAACTGTACCACTATATGTGTTCGGGTGTCCATATATATGTTATAAACCAAAAAAATATATTTGGATAATGCGATCCGTCACAGTCATCATTAAATCTAAAAAAATATTTCTAGATGGTTATGGATAGCCACTGATAGGTAATTAAACATAGCGACAAGCTTTTATTATCACATAAATTGTATATAATAAGGTAAATAATGTATAAGGTTAAAATTATTTTATTCTTTTTAGAGCGTTTAAATAAAAGCTTCTTTAAAAAAGTTTTTTTCTTTAAATTATTTTATTTATTGTTAATATCCAGACATAAATATATACTATATCAAAGGCTCACGTAGCTCATGCGATATCAATATATCTCTTAAAAAGCCAATTCTTTATTTTGCTGAGTATAAAGCCCGATAAATAGTACTGGCACATCCGCACGGGATTCGCTTTCTGAAACGTTCAGACAGCGAATTAAAAAAAAACCTTATGCATGCTTTCACCATAAAATAGCCCATCAATTTCCCACTACTGGGCTCGGTGTTATACATGTTGGTTGTACTTTGGTAGTAAATAAAAACTTTTATGCAATGCAACCTGGATGCTTTTAATGAGATCATTTCGAATTAATTTATTTAATAAGATCCATAATTATATCTGGCACCACCTATCTGGCTTTTGCTTTGCACAAACAGAAGCCGCAGAGCCCCTTGCCAAAAAAAAGCGAAATCCAATAAAATACGTGTTTATCTATCTGATAAAACGTATTTATCTACCTTCCCAAAAAAAAAACCGTTGTTTTCGTAATTCTTTTGGACAAATAAAAAAATAACACAAAGGGTATATTTTTTTCGAAGCCACCCTCAGCAGGTAACGGTCTACCGATTTAGAATTAAAAGCACGTTAATTTGCGTAACCCGTCCTATTTCAGAAGTACGCTAATATTAAGGTTATCAAATAAAGATGGACACGTGTTTCATTCGGTTGGGTATTCAACGTGAATGCCTATTGTTTTTTGGGTGAAAGATTATTCTGGGATGTTAATAGGTGTTATTAGACGTGACTGATGTCCAAATTGGTGTATAATAATGACCCTTTTTAGTTAAATGATATTGTGTGCTTAGTAATTTAAAAGGATAGTCCTATTTTAATAAATGCTTACAGAATATTCAATAACTGATGTAGACAGTAGGTACATTATTGTACGTAATAAATTATTGGTTCACAAGATTTAATACTTGTATGAGCAGAAAACTCCAGACAAAACGTCCTATTCACCCTATTTAAGGCTGTGTTTTCATCAGAGATGTGCGGTGTGGTAGAACAGTTTGAAAGAGTGTGTAGTGTTCCTATACTGATGTCAGCCAAACTTGTCGATCTATCCTTACTAAAAACCTCTGCATAAATAATCTGTAAGACATTATGACATATTCTTAGCCTATTTTGCATGCTATTTAACTGAGCCACTTCTATTAGTGCTATTTTTATATATACATAACTTCACGCCAAATCCCTTGCGTGGTAGGCAGAGAGAACAGAGCGACATAAGGCAAGATTCTTGCACACCTCACTCGATTCGTTGACTTTCAAAATTCTTTTCATGCACGCGCGTCGATTTTTGAGGCTCCTATCAGCACCTTCCTTCAGAACACGTTCTATTTGGTCCAGGAATGTGTGGTTTATATTAAAGTTATGTCAGTTTATTTATTTATTAAGTTATAAGCTATTTTAGTGAAATTACTTAAATGAGTATAACTTAGTGGTGAATAAATCTAACACTCGCTTCAAATCGCCGCTCATCTCCAATAAAAACGCAGCCTTACAGTGAAGCTCGTTGACTAACAGAGGCATATACCAAAGTGAGTTTGTCTAAATATGATTACATACATGGAGGAAGTCGATAATCCTTTGAGGTGAACCTTTGAACGGTAAGCAAAGTGTAGTAACCCTAAGCCAATAACGTTATTAAACATATCGGGTTAGTGACTTCTTGAGGTTAAAGAGTTTTGATAGACCACAAGAAAAGATTTTTGATGCAAAGCTGCTTAACGTCACATCCGTATTGTTAATCGAAAAGGAAACTTAGAAACGATATGGAAATTTTAGAACGGATGTTTTGTTTTTAAAACATTAGTACATATTATATATTAATTTTGATGGTACTGAGTTCCAATCCAAAGTTTTTTTCTTGTTATTATGTTTAGATGAAAAAACGTGTCAAGACATGATTTTTGCTGGCTACAGTATATGTAGACTACAAAAAAATAAAACTTGTAGTATAATAGTCACGATGTTCTAGTGGCGAATAGCCCGTTTGTGATTCAAGAAGTCGTGGATTCGAATCCTGGCTCACACCAATGATTTTTTGAAATTGTTTATGGAAGTTTGTGTGATAAATAAAGATGACAGACAACTTTAAGTCCGGTGTATTGCAAAAGAGTCGCCACGTTATTCTATTTGAGACGTAAACATAACGGCGAGTCGAGCTTTAACAGCCACTGCCTACACCCTCATGTAGTGAAAGGCGTGAAGTTATAATATGCTGTAGTTAACAAATGCGAGACATTACAAATAAATAATATTATGAGCAGCAAGAAATGAGAATTTATCGCATATATTTTATATTTTCGACATTTTTATAAAACACTGCATCTGCAATAACTGGGATTTGCACCTCGTACGTACAATCCTGTCTGGCGGAGCTTTGTGTTAAGGTTTTAGCTTCAGTCAGCAGTAGGTACTAACTCCTTGTTTATGGCTTCTACATGTCCATGAGGTGTAATAAGGAAGTTATCTGGAATGGCTTTTATGACCATGTCGCAATACTTTGGACCAATGTATGAGAGTGTCTTAAATATGATAAACTACAATATCTGCCCAGGTTAGCTTTTCTTTTACGGGTGGCGAACTAACAAGCGATTCAACTGGTGTTAAGTGATCAGCGTCGTCCATGGACACCTGCGAAACAGATACTGTTAGTTTCGTTGCCAGACTTTAAGGGTAGTAAGAGAAAGGGAGGTGAAAAAGGGTGGGTAAAAGAGGTGGGGAAAAGAGGTGGGTCTTTAAATATCTCTCTCAATCAAGAAAACGTGACATAAGCCACTTTACGTCTATATCAAAGGATATCGTGGTATCTGCACAGTTGAACCAGTTCTTTTATATAGCTGTGTGGCTTTACCACAGTTGTATGACTTAAGGAAATAGAAGTAGAATATTAACTCTTCGTTACCAAGAGCGGAAACAGTGCAATGCTATAGCATATTGCTTTCGTAGTTCCACTTTACTGCTTGAGCATTACTTCGAAATAAATCTCAGGTCCTGGGGACCTATTATGAGCTCTTAATTCCAGCCAGCTAACGCGCTACCTAACGAATTCGTATTTCCAAAGACTAATTTCAGCTAGTCTAGACTACCTTTGACTGACTAAATGGAATTAGTCGTTGATAAATCGAATTTAGAGTGAATTTGACAGTGACTAATCGTCACCGACTAGCTGAAATTAGTCGTTGAAAACAAGAATTTGCAAGGCAGCGTGTAAGCTGGCTGGAATCAAGAGTTCATAATACGCCAGCTGATCCAAGTTAAAGGCAATCATTCTGTAAAAGAAAAAGTATTGTAAAAAAATTAAGATTATTACAAAAAAGAAAAGAAAAGAAAAAAGAAAAAAATTACAAAATTTTTTTTTTTACGCACTGCAATACTATCTTCTAATAGTCGCGATTCTCAATTATCTATGAAAAAAAATATCATCATCAAATAGGAAATTTCCTTGCTGGGCAATAACCAGTTTGTAGTAGAAAGAAAAACATGGATGCGCTAAATTATAAAAACTGTGAATAAGAATATCACGAAATGCCCTTTAACTCAGGAGGCGCATGCAAGAGTATCCTCATTTGGTAATAAATTTCACATCGTAGACATGTCAGCTTCCACATCCCCAAAACTTAATGCAAAGAGTCATCGAACATAATTAAACCAGCGACTATATACTGGAAATTAGTTGCATCAGTTTTCTTACGTATACGTATACATATACTATATATATACGTACGTATATATATACTTACGTATACATATACGAAACATTTTTAATATAATTTTAAGGCAGACCATTTCATAGACTTTTGTGAAGTGTTTTCTTTTTAATTTTATTCATTTAATAACCTAAGCTATTTTTAATTTGGGCAATATATTTTGTGTCGCAGCATAAATACCTTAACATAAGGCATGTTTTCGTGTTATACATGTCAGTCAGACTTTGATGATCGACAAACGTAACTAGTTAAATATTTCAGAAAATGTATGTCCAGACTTCATGTAAGACCTTAAGGCGATGAAACTGTAGTTTTTTATGGAATAGGGGAGCAAACGAGCAAGTGGATCACCTGATATATGTAATTTCTCACCACCCAAGGACACCATGGTGCGTTGCCGTCCTTTAAGGGAGTAGGAGGGAAAAGGGAATCGGACCTCCAGATACTTCACTCACCGAACGAAATGCGGCACGAACCACTTCACGACGATATTCTGAGCGGTCGTGGTATTTTACCGGTCGAGCCGGCTCATTCATGCAGGCATCTGCAAGACTCTACCACTGGTAGAAACAACACAATAACTTTATCTCTGCTTTTGGATGAGATATCCATCCATATTGATTCTCATCAATCTCCAATATTTTGCCTCAATCTCCAGCTTTAAATCAGGTCAAATCAAAACAAATCAGATCAGATACGAGACACGAGAGACGAAACAATAATATTCAAATTTGTTTGATTATTAATTCAAATAATATTCACTCATTAAATACAAATTGAACATGACTAGAACTGATGTATCAAATTAGCGAATAGATATTATTTGAAAGAAATTATAATTAAATTGATCTAATTATAACAGGGATATCATTACAATATAAATAATGTTTTAATTGGATACAGCTATGACTATATAATGATGTTATTTGATTTATACAAAATTTTGTAAAGTTTCTATTTCTCTAAGGGGTAATATTATGATGTATTTATTTTATCGTAATCGGATTAGTATTTTCTGAACCTGACAAATAAGCATATACAAAAATGAAGAAATGTAATATTCTTTTGGTAAATAACAATTTCTATACCAGAAAGTGTAGGCAGAGAAAATATCTTAATTCACCAAATTTAGTCAGTCCCAGATGAAATATTATGTTGAAAAACCTATTTCTATACCTACTTCAGACACAGTTTTTTCAGTCATGGATATTTATTGTCAGATCAGAAAATAATTTCGCAAAGTGTGAGTCAAGAATTGAACGGTTTCAATTCGATGTTTGGATTTAGTAGCCCGACACTCAATTTGCATTTAAAAATAAATATATATATTTTTTTATGAAGGCAATTTATCTGGACGCCTAAAATCCACTTCCCCAAGTTTCTAGTCGTAGACTAGATTGTACTGGTTTTTACTAAATTATATGACATTGTACTTGTGGTCGGACCTCAGTAGAAATAGTCCTTACATGCAAACCCTCTATAAAACCCCAGTCCTCCTCCTCTAGAGAGTTTAAAACCGCAGCACGTCAAGTTTATTCCATACTTAATTAACGACACTTTGTAAAAGTTAGTTAAATTAAGCGATTAACCATTGAAGCGGATGTGACGTAGGTCGGGTTGTGTACGCACGAGGTAAACTCAATTAGAAGTATGTTAACTATCTACAAATCATGATCATCAGCGATGATTCGATTTCAGGCATGGAAGTACATGATGACTATTTGGTTGTAAAATACATTTGATTTTTTTTATTTTATTATCAAGCGGTTGATCTGCTGGTTGTCATAAAAGCAATAGGTTCACAATGACTGTTCCTTAGCTTCAAGATGAGATAGGGAGAGCTTTTGGATACTTCTCTGACTTGAAAGGAATGCAGTATAAACCAAAGGCGATTTAATGAAAAGTCGTCATATTTTACCTATCAAAATGAAAAAATATATATGCCCAGAAAAACATAAACCTCCTGAATACAACATCATAAGCTGGAATAACCGCTTACCAATAGGAGAGACGTGTGCTTGTTAACCAGCTTATGATGTGGTAAGTGCGGTTAAGGTGTGAAGACGTGACCAGGAGTATCGTCATGCATAGCACCAACTTATAGATACAATTTGAATTTTACTATCAAACCAGATATTCCGTGCTGCCTCGGCTAAGAATAGGCAGCCCCTTTCAGTTTGATGGGTGCCGTAAGAGTCGGCTAAGAAACCTTAGGTACCTATATCATCTATTGCTGCCCTTTCTTCCTGATGGAAGATAAACCACCAAGGAAAACCTCTTACGTCAGGCAGGCAACCGGTCATAAAAGCACATCAATCAATCACATTCAAAATAATGATAGTTCTGCCCACATAAAGTCGAATACGGGCAAGAAAATGATGACCATATTAGCAGAGAAAAGAAAATTGCTCCCAAGATCCTGAACCCATATGAACCCCAGAACCTTAAAAGCGTCAAAAAGTAACGTCACTTGAGTTTGGAGTGGTAAACTCCCGGACGGGTTGCAGCATTATAACGACTTTTACTACATGCTATTCTATATTATTTTTGTGGAGCATCCTTCACTAGAATACCATTCCTGATATCACCCACCACATGGGGGCTGGGGAAAGGTGCGTAAATGTTATTGTACAAAGCTTCTGCTATGTGCGTAGAAATTTAATATTCGCTTAACTGTATCGTCAAAGAGATTTCAATATGCAGACATACTGTATGTCTATTTAAATATAGGTGTACATTTATAGACTAGCTTTTACCGGGGAATTCGTTCACGTCTAATTTGAATCTATGGATATTATTATTGCTGGTCCTGTCAATATGCAAATTTTGCCCGAGTTGCATAAGAAGATGGGTTATGTTTCAGCCATTATATATATGTTTAGCATGGCTGGTTTGTTTGGCTTCAAGTGTTGAGGATTGGAAATTACCAAAGTGATAATGACTACGCATTGTCTGTAGCTAAGTGCTATATTTATGAATATTTTAATTAGTAAAAGACAGAGTTTATTAATTGCAATTGCGAATTACTTAATTAGACCGTGAAAATCACAGTGGTAGAGCCAAGCAGTTGGCTGCATGAATGGGCCGGCTCGAACGGTGAAATACCAGGACCTGTCGGGATATAAACGTAACGTTTTTTTCGGTAAGCGAGGTACCCGGAAGCCCACCCCCCTTTCCCATCTTTCCTATCCTACTCTCTTAAAGGTCGGCAACAAAACTGTTAAACTAACACTGATTTCTATTAATAGATAGACGGTGTCAACGGAGCGTGTGGAGTGTCTGTTTGTAGTATTGAAGTAATCGCTTTTACTGCATGCATACACCAACAAAATATGTGTATTTTTTTGTAATTTTTGTCTGTTTGTTCCTGCTAATCTTTGGAATGGCTGGACCGATTTTGACAGGACTGTAAGTAACAGGTAGCTGATGTAATCTACCTAAAAAAAATCTCAGTTTGCCGGGTCAACTAGTTTATATTATGTAGTAAGGTTAAACTTCTAAAAATAGAAATAAACTAAAAATAGTTAGAATATAATATCAGAAATTCATAAATCAATGAAATAAGTGACTTAATTTTCCAGCTAAGGGATGTGCAAAAGTCAATAGTTATGAATTTAACCCTGAAATTTCGACATGGATATTTTTAACCCCCACAGTAGAGGGCGAGTCAGTCAACCGTTAGTAACATCAACGAACACCCATTTCTCAGGCCAGCACCCGCACTAAAATGAGCCAAAGTATATATATAGTACGCAAGGTACACGGGATGATCTGACCCCCAGATAACCGTTACATGTTTAATGACGGGTACAAATGTCCAACGACGTATAAAACATTTAACTAATCTTTAATTATTATCAGACATAAGTTTGTTTTGTTTGTTTTTACTTCTATTTTTTTTCATTAATATATGTAGGAATTCTTGATTGATAATATTTTATGGAATTATACTTCAGTGAAATTTTTGTTGTTGAAAAAAATTGTCACACTCCACAGCAATTGCCGTGTGGAAATAACAAACTATTGTCGACACCTAGAAATATTGTTAGCGTGAAGGTATGTTGGTAAATGTTTTAAATACTATTTAGCTCCCAGCATTATTTCTTATTAAGAACTGCAAGTAACCGGTTTTCACGTCGAGTAAACTCCGATAACACTGTGCATAATAGAATCAGATTTCATTATAAACAAAGCTGCTAAACAAAACGTTGCTAGGTCCAAAGTTAATTTGCAATTACTAATTTGAACCTTAGCGAAAAGGTAAAAGACTTAATTTTAAAAACTCCATTAATTCACTGACAAAAGCCCTGGCAATTTTAAATATGCGTTTTGCAAGAAAATTAATGTTTTAATTATGAACTTTATGGTGTTCAGATTAAAATTGAGTCTCGACTTCGGAATGTTTTAAGAGGTGCAAAGGTAAGTTTGTACTTAGAACAGGTGCGTCCGGCGACGAAGGCACAATAAGTAGTAACTCGATTCTTTTTTATTTGCGTAAAAAAAAATAAAGGTGAGTTGTTTTTTGGAGTTGTTCAAAAACAAAACATTTGCTTTTATATTGCGTTTAAGATTTAGTTTTTTTTATATTAATTTTAAGTCAGTGCTATATTAGTGGTGGGTCTCTGGATACCTCTGTGATCGAAAAAGTAGCATAAGCCATTTTACGTCGATATTTTGAGAAGTCAATTTCACTGGTCATGTCCGCCCATTAATTCAGCGGAATACGTGGCTTTACTAGTATTTTCAGGTGTAACCCCAAATTAACAATCGTATATTTATGAACTTCTGTTTAATAATTAATTTATGACACAGAAATTCTACTCAAAAAAGGAAGAAGTAAGAAAAAAGAACTTTGGTACGATTCTCACACTCCCCTCACGATATTTACACATCGGTTTTGAAGAATACCAATAGCTCTTTCATTTTTCTCCTGAATAGAGAGTCAGATCAAATATTATTAAATGTGCGATTTAAGTCGTCTAGACATTATTTTTATCAGTTATTTCTTATTTGTTTGCTTACGTTAAACAGCACGAAGCTGTTGATATATTAAATCCAATATGTATAATGGAATCTTTTAACAAAAATGTGCGAACTCTTTGTTACTATCTTGTTATTTATGGACTATTATTAGTCAAGCGTAGCAAAGATTGTAATACCTAAACAAATAAAAACATAAAAAGGGATCACTTCGAGTATAATTCAGCATTTTTTTTCAATTTGCTGACTGTCAATTTGCTGACTCTAGTCACTTTTGCTTATTTTAACGCTTCTAACACACATAGACTACAAATATCGTTGTGTATCCATGACGTCGAATTTTTGCAAAATAAATTAGTTTTTTTATACAATAACTAGTTGACCCGGCGAACTTCGTTCCGCATCAAAAGAAATAAATTAGTAATATTTGGATCTTGAAAAGTACAATTTGTACTATTTATCGGCACGCGTTTTGGCGCGCAACGCAACTGCTATGTACCGCTATGTTAATACTGTAATATCTTGGTAAATATTAGTTTAAATTACATGCTGTAAATGGCTATATTAATCTATATTAAAAGCACAATCTATTTAAGACACTTAATTGGATGAAAATTAATGTTGTAATGTTTAAAATTGCTTCGTAAATAAGCCATTATTTCTCGTAAAAAGTAAAAAAATAATAATGGTCATTGTGGGCTATCCCTAAGACATAGACATATGCCCTCGCAGACTTTTTTATAGACCTTTTAAAGGTGTATAATAATGTAGTACATTGTTTTGATTTATCACTTAGGGCTTAGGCAGCGTTTTTGATTAAAGTTTTAAATCTTGAAAATTATCATTTTTTTTCACTACACTATTCATGAATTATAGATCAAAACCACCCCGTTGACACCCTCTATCTATTAAAAAAACCGCATTAAAATCCGTTGCTTAGTTTCAGAGATTTAAGCATACAAAGGGACATAGGGAGAGAGAAAGTGACTTTGTTTTATACTATGTAGTGATGATTTTAGAAATTAACCAAATCTTTTTTATGGAATAGAGTATTAACCGGTTCATCTACTGGTAAGTGATTAGCGCCGCCCATGAATTGTGTGCCTTAACCACTAGCTAGAGAAAGAGTTGGGGAAATGTGAGGGAAAAGTTCGATATTCCGGATACCTTTCTCAACTAACAAAAAAGAGTATTAGCCACTTAACGTTTATTTTCTGCCATATCGTAATATTTTACTGGTCGAGCCAGCCTATTTATGTCGCAAGTACCAAACTCAGTCGCTAATATTACTTATAATACTGTATGTTAAAATCGAAGAAAATTTAATCAAATTTCATCTTTATCAAGTGTATATTCTGAGAAAAACAAAATAAACAATCTAGAATGTTATGAGCGTTCAAGTAAATGGCACTTAAAGCGAAATATCAAGATCGATCATCACAAATTTATATTCAATCCAAATATGTGTACGCTTCAGTCTGTATTGCAAAATGTATAACTTTCAATCAACGTCCCACATGCAGACGTCAAGCTCAACTTTTAAAAATTTGAAATATTGCTGGGTCTTTTCTGTTCAATGAGTCTGGTTTAAGAGACACGATGAGGCGAAATAATCTTCAAAATTTGTATATTTTATAAAAATTAAAAAGTTGTCAACCGGACTGAATATATCACTGCATTTAGTATTTAGTCACAACAGATTAGACCGTAAACTAAGCTAAGCGACAGAAAATCACCAGGGTATGTACTTTAGATCTTTTTAATAGAGTTGGCGACGTTTGTTTAAGATATTATCACGTGGGTTGTTGACTTATTTAATAGGCGACTTTTTAGCCTATCCTGTAGTCCTCAACACACTCCAAAGACTTAAGGGTTTAAGTCTTAAAAAAGTTTACTTATTTTCGCATTTAAACATACATTTAATATGGAATATGGAAGGCAAAAGGTTGAACTAGTCCACTCCACCCGGTCTAAGAATGAAACGTGGGTTGAGCCACTCTACGTTGTTTTTTTGAGAGGTCACACTATTTTACCTCACCCTCCTTAAGGACAAAACGCTCTCGCTAAATCTCACATTTTCTTATCCAAGTTTAAATTCCGTTAGGAAAATCCCTCGTATCGGGTACAGATACGCCAGTATCGATGGGTGAGGATGATCTCGCGTTTTACGACCCATCGAAGTAGGATATTGAACGAAAAAAAAAACCGAAAAAATATATTCGAAAATACGAGCAATAACCGTTGAATTAGAGAGTCGTGCTGCCGCTGATACGGAAAACAGATATATACCCGACGATTTTGTCAATATTTTATATGTTTATATATTTTTTCATTGCAGTTGTAGAATTTACTGTTATCAAAAATTTCTCTTACTGAATGTAGATGAATCACACTATATGCTGTATAGGTAGTTTAGACCTTAAAAAGATTTGAGGCTCGACCGGTGAAATACTACGACGTTTAACAGTGGTAGAGCCAAGCAGTAACAGTGGTAGAGCCAAGCAGTTCGCTGCATGAATGGGCCGGCTCGACCGGTGAAATACCACGGCCTCTCAGAATTTCGACGTGAAGTGGCTTACGCCGCGTTTCGTTCGGTGAGAGAGGTGTCCGGAGGCCCATCCCCTTCACCCTCCCCTTAATGGCAGCGATATTCAAAGATCATTTACCCCAGGGGGGTACCAGCTGCCACAGCACTGGAGAATCCCCCCTTGAGCGTCCACGGTTTGGTATTCACCAAGGCGTGGACACTCAAGCTGCCCCTCGTAGTCTGGGGAGGGCGCAATCTCGCTCGTCACTAAAAACTGTCCGGGGCAAACGTAAGGGCATTGCGACTCCCCCTGCCACGCTAAGCGTGGACTTTTGCAATACCAGGGGCATCCATTCAAATCTGCTTGCCATTCACCACCACCTGGAAACGGCAAAGCCTGCTTTGCTATTCCTTACAGAGACACAGATATCTTCTCCGGCAGACACCTCATATCTCCTATACCCCGGATACAAACTGGAATATACCTTTGTACCGCGGGCCGGAGTTTGTGTGTTTGTCCGGGAGGATATCTGTGCTCGACGCCTCGGCAGCCTTGAAGGAAGGGACCTATCGACCCTCTGGCTGCGTGTTGATAGCGACGACCACCCCCGCATCTACGCATGTCTTTATAGGTCCCATAGCGGTAATACCGAAACTGACCGACTCATGGACCACATTCAAACGGCTGCAGATTCCGTACTTCAACAGGTCCCATCCGCGGAAATCGTTATCCTCGGCGATTTCAATGCCCACCACGTCGATTGGCTTGGATCTCGCACCACCGACCACGCGGGTAGATCTGTTCATGACTTTGCTCTAGCATATGATCTAACACAACTGGTTACCGCACCCACGCGAATCCCAGATGTTGATAATCATATACCTTCCCTGTTGGATCTTCTGCTGACCTCTCATCCGGACGGATATGTGGTTTCTGTAGACGCCCCTTTGGGTTCTTCGGACCACTGTCTGATAAGGAGTACAGTGCCACTCACGCGCCCACTTCGACCGCACATTGCGAGCCGCCGCCGTGTGTGGCACTATAGGTCAGCGGACTGGGATGGGATGCGAAACTTCTTCGCATCTTACCCATGGGGGCAAGTTTGCTTCTCGCCGGATGATCCTGACGTCATTGCCGACTCTGTTGCTGATGTGGTGCTGCAGGGAATGGAGCTCTTTGTTCCATCCTCAGTGGTGCCAATCGGCGGCAGATCCCAGCCCTGGTTTGATCGCTCATGCAAAACGGCATTACGTTTTAAGCATGAGTGCTATCAAGCCTGGGCAAAAGCAGTGGCGTCCCAGGACTCTGACACCGGCTCTCTTAAGAAGAGGTACAACCTTGCCTCCAGGTCCTTCAAAAGAGTTATAGCCGTAGCAAAGTCTCAGTACATAGGCAAAATTGGCGAGAAACTAGTTCGCTTTCCCTCGGGAACCCGTGCATTCTGGTCGCTCGCCAAGGCTGTTCTTGGGAATTTTTGTAAGCCGTCTCTTCCACCGTTGCACCGGGAGGACCAGTCACTAGCCCACGACGCAAAAGAGAAAGCCGACCTTCTTGGCACTCTTTTTGCGTCCAACTCGACTTTGGACGATATGGGTAACATCGCACCGACAATTCCACATTGCGGTCACGCCATGCCGGAGGTTCGTTTCCGGCAAAGTACTGTGCGACGCATACTTTTATCCCTGGATGTCCACAAGTCGAGTGGGCCTGACGGAATCCCAGCAATCGTGTTGAAGATGTGTGCTCCAGAGTTGGCACCGGTTTTAACGCGTCTTTTCCGGTACTCCTACTCTCTCGGCGCTGTACCAGCATCATGGAAGGTTGCTTTAGTCCACCCGATCCCTAAAAAAGGTGACCGCTCAGATCCGTCCAACTACAGACCTATCGCCATCACCTCCCTATTCTCCAAAATAATGGAAACACTCATCAACCGCCAGCTCCTTAAGTATCTAGAAGAGCACCAGTTGATAAGTGACCGTCAGTACGGATTCCGTCAAGGTCGCTCAGCTGGTGATCTTTTAGCGTACTTAACCCATCGGTGGGCGGAGGCGGTTGAGAGTAAAGGAGAGGCGCTGGCCGTTAGTTTGGACGTAGCGAAGGCCTTTGATCGGGTTTGGCACAAAGCACTTCTTTCGAAGCTTCCACGCTATGGGCTTCCCGAGAAATTATGCGATTGGGTTTCCAGCTTTCTCACGGCTCGGAGCATTAAAGTTGCTGTCGACGGGTCATGCTCCGACTTAAAGCCTGTGAATGCTGGAGTCCCCCAGGGCTGTGTGCTATCCCCTACGCTGTTTCTTCTGCATGTCAATGACATGCTGCTTAGCAGCAATCTTCATTGTTATGCGGATGACAGTACCGGGGATGCCTTATATACCGGCCACCCGCGTATTTCTCGGGAAAACGTCGACGAGCACCGGAACAAACTTGTGTCTGAAATCGAAACTCTGCTTAGTCAGGTTTCGGACTGGGGCCGACTAAACTTAGTCCAATTCAACCCTAAGAAGACACAGGTTTGCGCGTTTACCGCTAAAAAGACACCCTTTGTCGTAGCTCCCTGTTTTGAGAGCACTTCCTTACCCGCCTCAGCCGCTATCGGAATTCTTGGTGTCGACTTGTCGAGTGACGTCCAGTTTCGCGGTCATCTGGAGGGCAAGGCCAAATTGGCCTCCAAAAAGCTTGGTGTGCTCAATAGAGCGGGACAGTATTTCACGTCAGGTCATCGCCTGCAACTTTACAAGGCGCAGGTCCGTCCTCACGTGGAATACTGTTCACATCTTTGGGCGGGGGCACCCCAGTACCAGCTTACTCCATTTGACCGCATCCAACGACGCGCGGTTCGGCTTGTGGACAACCAAGCTCTTACTGATCGGCTTGATCCTCTGGCGTTGCGGAGAGAGGTGGCATCTCTATGCATCCTCTACCGCATATACCACGGGGAGTGCTCTGAGGAATTGTTCGGATTAATACCGCCAGCTGACTTCCGCCACCGTTCGACGCGCCAACGCTACCACCCGCATTGGCTGAATGGTTGGCGATCGACAACAGTGCGTTTCAACAGGCACTTCTTGCCACGCACCGTTCCTTCATGGAACCAGTTGCCGGCGACGGTATTTCCGGACCGCTACGACCTAGGAACCTTCAAGAAACGAGCCTATTCTCATCTGAAAGGCCGGCAACGCTGATGTGATGCCCCTGGTATTGCAGACGCCATGGGCGGCGGTGATTGCTTTCCATCAGGTGACCCGCAAGCTCGTTTGCCCCAACTCCCATAAAAAATAAAAAAAAAAAAAAAAAAAAAAACGTATCAGAAAATCCACGTAAAGTTAGACTTTTAATAGTTTAAAATTGTAATTTAAAAAATATATTATTTCAGGTACAGTCAGCATACTCTCTCCGCCATTTTAAGGTCAGTACTTAACTTTATTTATTGGATTAAAAAGTAATAATATGTAATTCATCTTGCTTTTGAAATGTAAGTCTTTGTTCTTAGGATAGCCTCCACCTCCGGAAGTAGCAATATCTGTTGCTGGCAATAGACATATTCCATTTGTTTATGAAATAGAGCTAAAAGTTATAGAAGAAGTATACATAGCAGATATCAAACCTGTGATCTTTTACGATGAAGATTTTTTTTATGGGATAGGAGACCCAACGTGCAAGCGTTTCATCTGATAGTAGACAGCCTGTGCCCCCCATGGACACCAGCAACACATATAGTGTTACCGGTGCGTTGCCGACCTTTAAGGGAACTCACTAACCGAACCAAACGCGACATGAGCCAGTTTACGTCGATCTGCTGAGAGGTCGTGGTATTTCACTGGTCGAGCCAGCCCATTCATGCAGCGAACTGCTTCGCTCTTCCACTGTTATATTCAAAGTAAACGTAATAATACAATTGTAACAAAAACTAAACGTTGATGTATTGTATACAGATACTGCACCCTTTACACTTGGATCTGATTCACACTTGACCGAATTTTCTTTTAGGGTTCGCACCGACATTTCTGTTAATAAAAGCATTTCTTAATAAAACGCGAAGATATTGTGCTACTTATGGCACAGTTTATAACCCTCGCGCACAAAAACCCTAAACGTTACGGTTAAAGTTAGATAAATGGTCTTTTTGTATCATGCCCACTTATGTTGGTATGTCGTCTCATTAGCTATATGATTTACCATGAGGATATCTGTTTGTGACCTTTGGGAAGTTAGGATTTATTATGGAACACCACATGTGGCCCCAATTTAGGGAATAGTGCCACCCCACCTCCTCCCTATCGTAAGACGGAATAAAGTGTTTGAAACAATATTGATCACCCTTTTATATTAGATCTTTTGATCTCCTAGCCGTTCAGCACTCCCAACTTTTTGCCGAGTTTGAGTTCTGTTGAAGAAGTGTGCGAATTTTGATTTCATCGGTGTTGCATTCGAAATTAGGCTAGGTTGCATTGGAGCTCTTAAATGACTGAATTCTAAAATAGTATTATTATTAGAATAACTATACAGAAGAATAAAAAATAAACACCGATTTTTTTTTAAATCGCCTCTTTCAATAGCCTGAGAGAAAAAGCATACAAGCACAATTATATTCAAATACGTAAATAAATATATTTCAAAAACGTCCAATTTCGAATTTCAACAACAACAAAATACATTGGAGCGAACATTGTAATGCGTATATAAAATGTACATTTTTTTCTCTTTCTCCTTCTCTGTTGTTCTCCCTTTTTATAACAATATGCGAGAGTTTTGTACAAGAGTCGTCTTTTAACGTGCAATTATTTTGGCTGATTCAATTTCATTCGGACAAAAACTTCCGTTTAATAAGTGTATATAAAAATTTGACATTTATACCCGGTGCTTTTTTTTGTATATTTATAAATATTTTTTATTTGTAAATTTTCTTTTTTATAACTTCACTCTTTGTTCTACCCGAAGGTAACAGTGTCTGTAAAGCCTCAACTTACAGAATTCTTTCGTCCCTATTGGAATTGGTGGTGATGCCTAATGTCATATACCGGGACAATGTTGTTAGTCGTCGATATTTATCACTCATAAGTACCGAATTTGATCCCACGACTTTTTCATTCCGAAGCGTGAAAATCGATCTCCAAACCTCCAATAAATGTAATTTTCAGTATGATAGGGTCAAGCAGTTTGCTGCATGAATGGGCCGGCTCGACCGGGGAAATACCACGATCGACTTAAAGTGGCTCATGCCGTGTTTCGTTCGGTGAGAGAGGTACCCGGAGGCCCACCCCCCTTTCTCCATCCTTTCCTATCCCCTATCCCTTAAAGGTTGGCAACGCAACAGTAACACTATAAGTGTTGCTAGAGTCTATGGGCGGCGTTGGTTGCTTTCCATCAGGTGACACGCCTGCTCGATTGCCCTCCTATCCCATAAAAAAATTCAGTTTTGTAACTTCAAATTAATTTCCGATAATAATTAATTACTGTTAATAGGTCAAAGTTCAAAAATTAGCAAGTAAGTTAAGCTAATATTAGAATGGTCGTTATATTAAATTTAAATTTATTTAATTAGAAAACTTGAATGTATTTTCAACATAGTTTGCAGCTAAAATCAACAAAATATATATTCAACGCAGTTAGATCTGGATTTCAGCTTTGAAGTGATACAACTCAATGTTTGAAACAGAGTCTGACGCTTTGGTACACCAACATACTGGCAGGAATTTCAAAAAAATGTTTCTATTGCTAGAATAATCCCTTTAACTTCATTATCTCGAATGTAAAGATTTTAACATTTGATAATTCTATTAAAGACATACTTTGAATAGAGTAATGAATAAATAAAATAAAAAAAATGTTGATCAAAACAACTTTTAGGACTATATCGCGTCCATTTATTACTCATTTATATTTATTTCCCGACGTTTCGAACTCTTTACAGAGATCATTTTCACGAATTATGAACAAAAAGATGGTAGTTGTTCAAAAGCTATTTTCATTGATACAGAGAGCACCCACTTTTTGGAAATAAAAAACCAAAAAGTTGATGTTAAAAGTATGATTTTTACTATTGGTAAAAGTTGTTTTGATCAATGAGTGAGATTCACGAGTCTTAGAAATAAATATAAAAAAATTGACCAAAATGAACAAATAAAATTTTGAGAAAAGTTAAAATCGTTGTTAACATCGATCATATACGGAAACGAAACGCATTTAATTGCATTATAATAAGGTTTAATTTTATTTAAATTGTCTCTAATCACAACATTGCAACAGTACAGAGCAATTGACACCTTGAAATCCCATGGGATTCGACCGTGCAACTAACCAACATAACTTTGCTATACATAAATCTAATCTTGAGCCTTATTTAGACGTTATAAGGTCGATAGTTCTAAGTGGTTGCATAAATAGATGTAAATCGTTATTTATAATGTATCTGCATAATGTATTCAAAGTTTGACAAGTTAACCCATAACAGCAGAATCACAGGAGTGTTAAGCAAGAAGAAGCAAATTATTACTAGTTTAAATATAGATTTTAGTCTTAAGTGTTCATTATTTTCTTCTTCATACCGAGTCCTTTGCTTCTTTGAACGTTTTTTCTTATTATACAGAATCGACATAAAATTATATACATGTTTTATAATTGTCTGAGTCCTCTCGTGGTTGATCACTCCACTTCTGGATAAGCAGTTCACCATTCGAAATTTGTCTCAGACCAACTACTTTTCCAATGTTATATTATTAACTAATAAATATATACTAATTTAATAGTCTCGGTGGTCGAGTGGTAGAGCACCCCGCTTCTGAGTCCAGAAGTTGCGGGTTTGAATCCTGGCTCATACCTATGACTATTCGAAATTGTTTTCGAAAGTTATGTGTGATAAATATCGATGACTAAAAACTTTGTGCCCAGTATGGCAATGGGTTCGCCAACTATTCCATTTGGGACATAAACATAACGGCGAGTCGAGGCTTAATAGCCTCTGCCTACAGCTTCAGGTAGAAAAGGCGTGAAGTTATGTTTATGATTAATAAATATTGATGACTTTACAAAATTGTGATTGAGTCGCAAGGCATGTTTTTCGTCGAGTACAGTTTCTTGAAGTAAAGGGGTTACCTCTATGGTGTTTAATATTCTGTGAACTATGTGACCCAGTTTATAGGAATGCCAGTGGGAACTAGTATGAGTCCCATTAATACAACAAGATTTGGAGAGTGATCTTAAAGATAAAGTCCAACACTCGAGTGGAGAGTTCCTCGATGTGTCGAGTTATATGCAAATAATTCAAGATGGCGACATTTGCATCTGTGAAAGACGTAAGTGTTGTAGATGTTGTCAGTGGCACCGCTATTATTGTTTACTTTAATAATATTATGAATGATTAAGAAAATTCGTGAAGATGTTTGGATATAATATGGATATTGTTACGTAATCCCTATGTGGAAATAAGATTTTATTAAATTTATTATAACTAAATTCATTTGTGGTAGAGTCTTGCAGTTCGCAGCATGAATGGGCCGGCTCGACCGGTGAATAATGAATGACATCATGACTTCTCGGAATATTGGCGTGAAGTGGCTTGTGCCCCGTTTCGTTCGGTGAGTGAGGTATCCCCTTCCTTTCCCCTCCTACTCCCTTAAAGGACGGCAACGCGCCACGGTCTTCATGAGTAGTTGCTTACCATCAGGTGACCCACATGCTCGTGTATCCCCCTATCCCATAAAAAAATATATAATATATGCTGACAATAAAAGTTGTGTTATGTACATTTATGTATGTGGATGACGGAAATGAACAATGTCGAGATTGTAGCCAGTGGAAAGCCAAAGTATCTGTCGACCCCTTTGAAACATGGGCGTAAGTATACATATGTTTCCAAAAATAGATGAAAATGAACGAATACTCAACAAACCAACTCAATAAACCAACTGACTAATGTTTTCTGTGAAAAACTTAAATTGCCTGTTAGTTGCTTTTATCTCGACGAAGTTAAAACGTACCCGCTCTAAGTCCGACTTCGATCCAACTAGACGGGACCAGCAGACGAAGTTGTGCGCTCGTGTTCAGATAAAGCTTATTGCTGTGTTCAAATTTCTGTTTAACGAACAAATTGTGAACGTTTCCAAATAAAATTTTAATATATAGTTGATTTTTATTTTGACGACCCATATATAAGTATATCTCTATAGTGGTATATCAAACAAGTAAAATAATAATAATATCAAATTATCATGTCCAAGAGTCTTGTGGTCTGTGGTCTATAGGCTTATGGCAAGTCCCACTTTAGGGCACCTTTAAGTACCCCCTTTAGGGCAAGTCTGTAATCTGGTTTAAGGATTCTTACGCCGCCAATAGATACGGGGCAGTTCTCCGGATAATTCTTCCAAAGTACAAATGCTGCATAAGCCACTTTCAAACTGACAACAAGTGTATTAGAACATTAAGACTTCCTCATCATCTTCAAAAACTTATTATAGACGGTCATCGGCCTTTGTACCTATGTCCGGTCGGCTGTTGGCACTATTGACGAGTTCGGTGTCTCTGTAGGTTTGCGTCAAGGGCTCAAAGGCTTTGAGCCCTTACCTCCTGATAATTATGGATGTGAGGAATGGTGGACAGGATGTAGAGAGCAGACCGATGAAATAGAAGCAGTGACTGCAGAGTATTGGCTTATTAATCAGCAGAACCAAATCAGAATACTTGTTCTGTGATCATGTTACACTCTTCAGTTCTGCTTCCATAGTGCATAGGTGTGTTGTTACCGGTTTGCTTTGACTTTAAATACCTGGGATCTTAATTGCAAATCCAATGTAATTAGTAAAATGGAGCCAGGGCACGCAGATAATCATAAATAATATAAGTATTTTAAATATTTGTGGTCGTTTCATAAATTAAAAGGGTTTCATTTGCGAGAATATCAACATTTACCAAAAAAAAACATTTTTTTAATCAAAACATCGATATCATGTCCATTTTCATAACGTCTGAATTGAATCGAAATAATTGATATAGGATAATATTTCAGGATCGGATATCTAACCAAGTTCGGGTGGTTACAATGCTGTGTCAATATTATTATTATTAAGTTTTGCCACATTTTCATGGTTGTATCACGGATTTTCAGAACCACGATAGTTATCTCAATATCTCAGTGGATTAGCAATAGGCCTTGCAAAAACCTAAATGAACACTATCACTGGTAATATAATTGATTTATAATGTGTAAATGATTATGATTTTAAGGGAATCGAGGATATTAAAAATATGGACTCATCATCATTTTCCTACACTTATCCCACTCTAACTATGGTCGGCAATTCCTTCACATTCATATCCTCTCTTACCCAATACACCCATCTCTTTTTCGTCCTTTCTGTGCCGATATTATTTTCCACGTTCATTTTCATCAATTTCCTGATAATATGACTTTATTCCTCGCAACGTGTTCTCGCTAAGAGCTCTAAATTCAATTTGAAGACTAAATAACCCGTTAAACTTATAACAAGCCACATTTTGCCTCGGGGATCAAAAATATCCCAGAAGTAGCAACATAATTATCAAAAGTTCCGTGTGTTACTATCAATGCAAATTTTATTTTAACCCTCCTGCAGCTCAACCTGGAGCCGGGAGAACCTTAAATTGTAATCGAAACTTATTCGGAAGCCTGAAGCCCGACGCTCTCACATGCAGTTTTCTGGAAATGAAAAGTAAACTGTGAAGGTTTCCTCATTATCACCACCTAATCCGGCAGACGTGGGGTTAAAATATTCATTTATTCAAATCACAGATCATACAGTATGTAGCTCAGAGTCGTCGGATGGAAGATTTTACAAACTTCAACACTCACATGCTTCCGTCAAAATTGGCCATATTATTTTGTTGTAGTTGGGCACACAATAACCCGCCACTAATTCCATTCAAACAAGTTATTTCATTTGGCAAATACCAAGATATTCTACCAAGATCTTGGTTGTCCGGTGGTCGAGCTACTCGCTTCTGATTCAGGAGTCGATTCCGGGCCCACACAGCACCACACCGTTTATCACAATTCTCTTCAGAAATTGTAAGAAGAAAAAAGGCGAAACATGTGTGATAAATATCGATGACTGACAACATACGACCATCTATTCCATTTTGGACGTAAATATAATATTTCGGCAGGTCGATGCTTTACAGCCGCTGCCTACACTTTCGGGTAGAAAAACGCTTGAAGTTATGTTATGCTTATGAGTCGCTGCTTATATATATGTTATTATGCTTATATAATATTCTCGTATTAAATGTTAAAAGATATAAACCATATACTGAGCTCTGATTATCAGTAAGAATATTGTAGTAAGTAGCTTGATTGATTGAATAAGTTAAAAATAACAATTATTGCTTCTAGCAATTGCTCAGCACTTCTATTTTTTTTCTATTGAAAAACCTACCACAACTGAAATTCCCTATAATAATAATTCCAGTATTCACCTGTAATAATACAGCGGCTACAGCCGAACAGTTCCCACGTAAAGTTTAATTACAAATTCAATGCAATTAACACAAGTTCCCATTCAATATTAGAAACTATTCATAGTGCTTTCAAACTCTCTCCCACTCTCTTACTCTGTCTCTCTCTCTGCAATTTATAAATCTTTGGCGAATTCGAGTGGTAGCGGGGAAATCCCCACTCGTTCACTCCTAACCCCTACCTCCCCCCATCCCGATTGTATTGCTAATGAAGATGTGATTCCACCACCGTTTTATGCACAAATTGAAAACGTTCAGATTCGCTTATCCAGAACCCGATTAGTAAGATTAATTGAACTGAATTATTCCGATTGGACTCCACCTTTTTATTTTTCATTATTTGATTTGCAACATTCATAATTTGATTGTAATTTCGCATAATTTTATAATTTATTTTGTGTCGGGGATGATTGGAACGGTTCAATTTTAAATGCTGTCTGCGCTTGGCTAGTGGTTCATAGTGAGTGTACTAAGCAGGTTTTGAGTTCGCTCTTTGGCCAAAAAAAAATTTATTGATTGTAATAAACGAGTTTGAGCGCCAAACTTTCCATACATCCCAATCCCAAATGCTATGACGTTCAACATTTTTTTAAACGCTTTTTGTGCGAGGTTGGGTATTTCAATATTTGTATTTCAGTTATTATAACAGCAACACACTAATGTCGTGTTCAACGGTTAATTAAATCCTTTAAACTGTATTTAAACTCATAGAATCAGAATTAAATAATTATACATCATACGTACATAAATATCTAAAAGATATACTAAAGTAAAAGCCTTTATCTATTTTTGCTCAACTAGGCTATTGTCTACGACTCTGATCGGCAAATACCACACACAAACATACATAACTTCGCCTTTTCTACCCGTCTCGCCGTTATGTTTACGTCCCAAATGGAATAGGTGGCGAACCTCTTGCCATACCGACCACAAAGTTAACAGCCATCGATATTTATCACACATACCTTCCGAAAATCATTTCGAAAAGTTGTTGGTGTAAGCCAGGATTCGAACCGGCGACTTCTTGATTCAGAACCGGGGTGCACGACCACTGGACCACCGAGACCATAAGAAAAAATTAGTAGTTTTTAAGACGCATAATTCAAAAATAGTTTTTGAAGTACCTGCGGAATAGGTAATTCTTCGTCTACATAATGTCGCTATATGGAACATTCTAACCCTCGTAATATCTGATATTTCCTATACTTATATATCAGATATTTACGTAGTAAATAGAAGTAATATCTTTGTGATCTTCGGTTCGATAAAAACTTACATAATAATCCACTTATACTGTCTGTTAGGTTATATCATCAATCTTTCAGCTTACGGTCATGAGTTACAATCCTTTATGGCAACAATAGTTTTTACGACCTAAGGCATTTTTTTATGCTTGAGTTACGTTCTATTTTCAAGTATTTGTGCACAACATTTACTGTATCTGTTAGAATAGAAATTTAATACATACAAACATAACTGGTCGCCATTTTATGAACGAAGGTGTAGGCAGCGGCTGTTAGGCCTCAACTTGCCGAAACGTTACGTCTCAGATTAAATAGGTGACGAAACTAATAATTTTTGCACAAAGTTGTTAGTCATTGATATTTATCGCACATAACTTCCGAAGAGAATGCCATGATATAATTGGCCTGGAATCGATCCCACGGCATCTGTATCAGAAATATGATACAGAAATTTAAAATTATATATGTATACAAATAATTATGAAAATCAACTCTATAACAATACTATTGAATTTATTTTTTCCCATTCCTATTGACTGAGTTTATCTTACAGTTACCTTAGAGGCTTTATTTTATTAAAATATTAAGTCAAGAAATCCTACTTATGCTACTAAAGTAAGCGATTTCTCATCATCTTCCTGCCCTGGTCCCATATATATGGGGTCGGCACAAAAGGTTTTAGTTTTCCACACATCCCTGTCATGGACATCTGCCACATTAATACCGTTCTTAATCATATCGTCTTCCACACAATCCATCCATATATTCTTAGGTCTTCCTCTTCTCTTATTTCCTTCCAAATTCAGATTTATCATTCTTCTCGTAACATATGTATTATCCCTCTTCATTACATGTTCATACCACGGAAGGTGATCTCCTATTATCCTCTCAATTATTGGCGCAACTTTCAAACTTCCTCTTCCTTTCAGATTCATAGTGAATTCTTTCTTTCTTTCTTTTAAAAAATTCGTAGAAAAATAAAATTCAGTGAAATTTAAGTAAAAATGTACTTAAGTAAAACTTGATCGTTGTTAACATCCTTACATGAAATTTCCATCTATAATTATGTAGATATAATATGCTGATATTGTACACTGTCAGCCTTTGTTATCCAAAATCGTATCTGTATTGCCTTGACTTTGATATTGACCGTACTTCTTATCCGCTACAAATCTTTTTCTTGGAACCTATAGGATAAAATAACTCCTTCCAGACCCTATATACACGCTATCAATCTAAGTTTCCAACAAGAAATCATAACTTACGCGTTTCAATCTGTCGCCTTCAGGCGTCTGTAGAATTAGTTTCAGTGCAGCACAGATTTGATAGTTTTCGGTATAACAGTTTCTTAGATGTGATGTCGTGATGAGTAAATGCGCGGCTTCATAGGTTGACTGCTATTGGGGGTACACGAAGCCCCCGGGCCGGATTGTGAGATATTGGCATGTTTCCATTGTAGCACGGGAAAATAGTTTTGAAACAATTTCATCTGGCTATTCTTGCCTGTGCTAATTACATAATGATATGAATTTGTATTTAAGAGGTAAGACAAATAATAAAAATTATAGGTATTATTTTTATGAAAAAAATGCATTTTTTTAATTACATTGTTTTTTTTAATTTAGTTCTTAAGAAATAGATTTTATTTTATCATTATTTTATCAGGATGTGTTTAAAAGGTAGTCTACTCTAATCTGGATAAGATTTTAATGCTAAATAGCACTTAGGAATTACCAAAGAATGCTAAGAAATTAATAAGCGGCAATATTACTTCAAAAACACTGTACATGCATTATCGTAAGACAATGGAGCCAGTCACAAACCCGTACAAGGTAGCGTCCTATTGCATAGTGTAGCCGGCGGCTGAGCACTCATCCCTATGCCTGCACGCCTGCCCTATGCAAATATGCGACCCTAAAATTGATGATAATCCTCATCGTACAATATTGTGACCTTTTACAATTGGACACGGAATAAGATATTATTACTTAAAATAAGGGGTTTAAACGACCCCTGAGTGTTGGTAAGGAGGTCCGTTGAACTCTGAATACATCAACACTTACCATAAAATAAAAATAATTAGCCATGTGTAAGTTAGACTTGTGAACCAAGGGTTCCGTAAAAAATTATCTGTGAAAATTGTAATACTCTTCATATACTCCCAAGTTATGAAAATTCCTAGTGAAATACAGGCCGATGGTCGATCTCAGTTCTGTCTCAGTCAATCTAATTATTTTTATTAATAATAAGAAAAATGCCTTATCCACGGCAATAGGTTATTAAGAAGATCAAATATTTCGTTAGGTCAGACGAGGCCACGCCTATATTACTGGCCATTGTAGGCTAGTAGAAGGTTGAAAAGAAAAAAACACCAATATACAGTGGTAGAGCCAAGCAGTTCGCTGCATGAATGGGCCGGCTCGACCGGTGAAATACCACGACCTCTCAGAAGATAGACGTAATGTGGCTCACGCCGCGTTTCGCTTGGTGAGAGAGGTACCCGGAGGCCCACTCCCCTTCCTCATCCTTTCCTATCCTACTTTCTTGAAGATCGGCAACGCAACTGTGACTATATATGTGTTGCTGGTGTCCATGGGCGGCGCACGCTGCTAACGATGGCAAACGAGCGTGTCACCTGATGAGGTAACATGCTTGCTCGTTTGCCCTCCTATCCCATAAGAAAAAAAAATAGCACAATTAACATAACATAACATAACTTCACGCCTTTTGTTACCCGAAGGTGTAGGCAGCGGCTGTTAAGCCTCGTCTCGCCGTTATGTTTACGTCCCAAATGGAATAGGTGGCGAACCTATTGCCATACCGGGCACAAAGTTTTTCAGTCATCGATATTTATCACACATAACATCCGAAAACAATTTCGAAAAGTCATTGGTGTGAGCCAGTGTCTGGAATCGAACCCGGACCTCTGGATCAGAAGCCGTGTGCTCGACCACTGCGCCACCGAGACCGCCACCGAGCACAATTATATTTAGCTTTATATGCTATATAATTGCTTGTTAAACAGGACGGCGTCCCATGAATTCTATGCCAATACATTTAAAAATAATACCAATATACCTATATTGCATTAGTACGCTTTCGTTTGAAGTACTGAACTTATAACGCCCTTTACAACCTTTAAAGTCAGCTTAAACTACTAATAAGTCGGATTACAGTTTGGTATAACTAAGGAGATCTGAGCAAACATAAGATATAGTTAGGTATAAGTCGTCTCGTTGGTCTGGAGGTCGTTTCTGAGTTAAGAAGTCTTGATTTCGAATACCAGATCACACTTATGACATTTCGGAATTCTTTTAATCAATTATGTGTGATGAATATCGTTAACTAATAAATTTAGGCCTACTGTATAACTATAGGTTCCGTCACCTATTTATTCCATTTGTAATTATAAAATCAGCGAGTCGAGGCTTCGAGTAGATACAGCGTAATATTACAAATAGGTTTTAGCGTATTTGTATCAGTGATATTGGTGTAAATGTGATCAGATTTGATATAATTTAGTTTAATAATTAAAAGAATTAAAGATTGCAGTAAAAACTATTCTAAGAACCTTTAGTGAGATATCTTCAATGTCTAAAAATGAACTGTTATGACCAATTTGATGAGATCAGAACTAGCATATGGCTACCGAATGTAATTCTGAAGCATGACTCAAAAACTGATTAGGTGTTTTAGAAAAAATAGATTTATGACGTCAGGAGAATAAGATATTATAAGTATAGTCTAAGTCTTTGGAATTTTCTATAATTTACAGAATAATAATGATAGCATAATAGAGTGTTTCTTCTTGGATGTCTCTTCAGCTATGAGTATAGTAAATTCTCTCAAAAATCTTTACGTAACCCTTTTCGAAAATAGTGAACAGGCTTAGAACTTCTTTTGTTGGTTAAGAGATTACTGCCATCCAACACAATTGCTGTTGGGTTGCTGGTTGCTGGGTTAGTAATTATTATAATGTAAAGATTTATATCAAAAAGACACCCTGACGTACTATCCTATATGTGAAGTGTGCGGAAGTAGTTGAATGATTCACATTAAATCTATAAGGGGATATTCCCATACGTGTCTAGCGGAGAGTACCGATGAATAGGTTTTTTTGCAGGAGAAAGAGAGATGGATGAAGAGAAAGGATTTGATTTATTTATGTCTCGGTGGTCCAGTAGTCCGCTCCTGGCTTCGTATTCAGAAATCGTAGTATTGATACTGGGCTCATGCAAATGATATCACGGAATTCTTGTCTTAAATATCGATGACTAACTACTTTGTGTCCAGTGTATGGCAATAGGTTCCGCCATTTGGACGTATCGATTCACTGAGACGGTATCTACAACTTCGAGTAGAAAAGGGTGTGAAGTTATCTGTATATAAGTGACTTTCGTTATTCAATCATAAATTTTTAATTTGTGTTATTTAAGATTTTATAGCTTTGTAAAAAGTGATCGTTATCAAGCGCAACCGCGGACAACAACTAGTTATTTATAAAAACACATTTAATAGCGTCGTACCTACCCATTATTAATATAAAGGAACATAAACTATGTGTTTTGAGGTCTGTGTGAAACTCTAAATGGGACAAGGAACGCAATGAAATGTCTGACATATATTATTACCGGGTAAGGTTTCTTCCCGGTTCCCGGTAGAAATCTGCAGGTAGCAATTTTTTGTTTGTAAATGACATTTCGATCTACCTTTTGTTGCTCATTCAATTTTGTCCAAAGACTCGAAGACGAGGCCCAAATTAGTTGAGCTTGTTGCAAAGAGATCTTATCATTACTGAGGGGTGATTTTGACACCTGGTCATACTGATAAACTTGAGTGTGAACGGATAAAAGCATATCCTTTTTATAACGAAATTTTAGTTAAAATAGGGCTAAATGTATAACACGATTGTTCTCAAGTGTGTAGAATCTTCACGCTTTACGTACTCTAAAGTGTAGGCAGAGGCATAATGCATTTTACGATTTTGAAAAAACTTTTTTTTATATTATAATCATAACCTGAAACGACATCGACTCAAAAATTTACGTAAAGTTACTCATAACGCGTTTTGTTCGATCAGAGAGCTTTCTGGAGAAAATATGACATTTCTATTGTTGCAGGTGTTTGTAGGTGACACTATTCGCTTATAAGCCCGCTTATAATGCTAAAAACATACTTATTGAAAATAAATAAAGACACGAGATAATAGATTACAAAGTATCTTTTGTGAAAGAGCGGCTGAAACAAATTAATACCCTAATTGTTAACGTGTAGTTTTGTACATCAGTGTGAGTGAGGAAGCGCCAACAAGGATCTATTGTTATATCTAATAATGGACAGGTAGAAGAACAAGGAGTTCGTTTGTACAGACATGTTTGGGTCTGTGTAGAAGATAGAGAGAGAAGCATAGATATAAAACTCTTTCTTGGTTAAAATTTGATGAATTTTGTGATGTGCAATTTAAATTAATTTTTCACAAAAAATATATTATATGTTTCAATAACCAAGCGGTTCCTCCGACTTCCGAGTTATGAGTTCTGATCCGGGTGAACTCTTAAAAAGTAGACTGTACTTTTTATACTTGACTTTTGGAAATTAGGTGTGATAAATATCGGCAGTCTTGCACAATTGCATTCGATGTCAGAGATTAGGCACCCTATGGCATTAATTATTAAGTGTCTAGGCACTGCCTATATCTTTGGTTTTTGAAGGTGTGAAGACAACTTTACGTCCAGATGGTAAATTATCATATTTGATTGAGAAAACATTAAGCTAAGGGGGGTTTTATAGAAATATGACCGTCACAGTTTACTATTGCCATAAGACCCTGAGGGATTACTTTAAAAAGGGTGGGTTATTGTAATTATAGAGAGATATATATGTAGCAAAATGTTTGCTCCCCATGCCCCAACAGACACGTGTCGTAGTTTATATTTAATTATAATTAATTCCCAATATATTATCAAACCCTAGAATTAATCAAGCTACATACCTTTGGCTGTGGCTGTTAAGCCTCGCCGTTATGTTTACGTCCCAAATGGAATAGGTAGTGAACCTATTGCCGTACGGGGCACAAAGATTTTAGTCATCGATATTTATCACACATACGAGTACTTTTCGAAATTAGTTTCAAAAAGTCATTGATGTGTGTGCCAGGATTTGAACCCGCGACCTCTGGATTCAAAAGCCGTGTGCTCGACCACTGGACCACCGAGACTTTTATTAGCATGTTTAAAATTATTTATCACAAGTTTTTGAAAATATTTTAGATTTTTAATAAACAATTATTTTAGTAAATAATCTGTGTTTCAATCTTTCGCCTTGAATGACTATTGTCGTGTTCCAATAATCGTAAATGTGGATCAGAAGTCTTCAAGCAGCCAGGATTAGTTACGCCCCGGGGTTACTAACTAACTAACTCTATACTGAATACAAGTTTACTGCATAGCATAGCGGTATTTGTTTAACTATTTATACTTACAGACAAAGTTTTGAGGACTTGGATATCTGCAATTCTAATTTTGCATTCCGCTATAAGCAACAAGCTGGATTCGCGTAATCTTCATTTTGAAGTCCAGTTTGTTAATCTATTTAATCTGATAGATTAGTATTATTTTTAAACTGGGAGATTTTTTTAAAAACGAAAACAGTAGTAGATCTAAACTTCCATTTCCTGCAGGTTCATGAAAGAGCCGACTGGTGAAATACCATGATCTCTTTAAAAAATAGACTTAAAAAAGCTCATACCGGTTTTTGTTTGTTCAAACAGGTAACCGGTTTTCATAAAAAGTGGGTATGGAAACTAGAAAATTTGCGATGACATAAATTAAGCAAATTAAACATTAGAATTTTTCGGAAATTAATTTGCCATTTTGTGTCCAAATTCACTAATTTAATTTGATTATTATTGATTGGGCGTAATCTTGTCCATTACCATAATCAATATTCGTTCCACATAACCCCCACAAAGCAATCCTAAAAATTAAGTATTGAGCCAGGATCCAAACCAGATGCTTCGAATTCAGAGACAGAGTGAGTGACTAAAGGTGATAAATAATAAGTAAAAGCGATTTTTTATTACTACAAATGAAAAAGTTTACAGTTTATATTATATTCTGTGCGTGAATATTTTTTAACTAACAAACATTGTTGGTCTGGCGAATTTATCATTTCGCTATGTTGCACAAATATTTGAGAAACGAGGCGTGGATCCGATTCCTGCAGCCATATTTAAAATATATATATAAATATATGTACAAATAATGGAGGTTGTATCGCGAAGGCTAATGGATTCCCCGGTGTTAATGTTTTTCATTCAACCTACTAAGGCTCTTTCGTATTTCATGTTTCCATAACAACTTTTCGTGATAATAATGATGTGCGTCTAAAATATAATAAAATAGATATTATTCTTATATATTTTTCTTAACACCACACCTTTTTTACCCGAAGGTATTAGCAACTAGTTTTACGACTAGTCTCGCCGAAACGTTACTTTGCAAATCGAATAGGTGGCAGAAACTTTCGCCATAAAGCAGGCATAATCTGTTAGTCTATTTCATCGCACATAGCATCCAGGCAGAGTTCCAAAAAGTCATTGTTGTGAGCCAGGATTTGAACCCAAGAAATACTTCTGAATGGAGAAGTGACAACTTGACCGGATTGTTGACTTGACTTTTTTGTCTTATTTAAAGTTTGTCTTTCAACCGGACGATTTCATTGTAAAAAATAACTCGAATGATTATGACGACCTAATAAACTGTTAAGTTTGGTACGTATATAAAATAACAAAAAGCTAGGGATATATTTTCTACAAAAAATTCAGCAAATTTTCAGAACTTAAAAAAATTAGGTATATTAATACAATGAAAATAAAGACGTTGCTATAAATTAAAAGTATGCAAAAGTCTATTTTTCTATATAGAGCTTTGAAGAGCAAAATGCAAAAAGAGTTTACAGCTCTCAGTCAGATCGAATAAGATGAAATCTATATAAAAAAGAAAAAGGAAGACCTTAAGAAATCCACTCAATGGTAATTGTCTTGAAAGCATCTCGCTGGCACGTCCTTAAACTTGAGTATGCTGTACAAAAGGCGGACAAATTAATAGCTCTACAGATGCAATGAAACTTAGTACAATCCATTCTTAAACAGGGAATGAGCGAAATGTACTATTGAAATAAATTTTCTCAGGGGAACCTTGTCTTCTTGAGAATGAAATTGCGAGACTTGTCCTTTTTTTTTCGTATAAAACTGATGTCTCGTAGCTCTTTTGTATTTGTGACATACGGCAGTTCTGAACTGCTAAGCGTAGGTACTATAACTAGATCATACTAAATCTAGATGAATGCCTTTCGAATCGGTTTTTGTACGGAGGCAAATTCAATTTGCCGAAGTATTCCGGTAAATCTTTGAAAATTGCTTTATTGACGATTTCTGAGATAATTTAGGAAATCTATCACAAAACAGTGGTCTCAAATACATATCTTAACTTCTATTTTATGTATAAAACTTCCATTTTCTTTTTATTATAATAATAACTATTCTATTATATTTATAAATTTATAAGAGTCTCGGTGGTCCAGTGGTCGAGATCGGGCTTCTGTATCAAGAAGTCGCAGGGCCGATTTCGGGCTCACACCAATGTATTTTCGAAAGTTGTGTGGTAAATATCGATCACTGACAAAATTGTGCCCGGTGTACGGCAATAGGTTCTGATACCTATTCCATATGGGACAAAAAAAAATTCCAAGACGAGGCTTATTAGCCGCTGCACACATCTTCGGGTAGAAAAATATAATATTTAATGAGATTTAAACTCGGAATTTTCGACAACAAATTCAAATATTTGATTACTGTTACTATTTTAGTTATATATGTAAAATATATCATGTTGTATACGAATACAGATACGAGGTGACTTAAAAAAAACTTAAAATTTCTTCCTAAATTTGATTACTTTAAGGAAACAATCATGGCGTTTGGCGACATGGGGGAGGTAATAGGTAATACTATAAAAACTTGAAATTATTTATTAAAAATTTAAAGTTATTAAACGAAGGTAAATCTTAGGGTTCGCAAATCAGGATGTCGTTGCGGCCTAGCACTCAGACTTCAGACTCAAGTACGACTCCGACACCTGTAACTTTTGGATAAGTTTTAGCCAAGTCCATTATTGGATAGACAGAAAGAGCTGATCGTCATGGAGCACAATTCTAACACACCTTACTCGTTTTTTCTACTGTCATAACACTTCTTAAAATGGTATGTAGGTTTTTGAAGCTCCTGACATCACTAGCCGCAAGGTTCAATTGGCCGTCCGTACCACTCCTGATCTGTACTTTCGCTTATTCATCTTACGTCATGCATTATTTCAATATATCCGAACTATCGGAGCATGTCCTTCCTTACTTCAACACCGACACACTTTTAATACGACTTCCTGTTATAATAAAAGTTCTTTTATGAATCTTAAATCTCAAATATAATATGTAGTTTTTAACATTCTACATACAAAAGATATAAAATTTAAACCCAACACATATACTGTTTAGCATAAACAAGGAATGCTCTACAATTCCGCATATATAAATAATACTTTGTTGTAGCAGCAACACTGCAACGTGTCTGCAATTGTTGCAACAGTTACTACTGGCGTTCTGCCACGGGGAATTATTGAGTGGTTTGCGTTTAAAATTAAATTGTTACGGTCTCGGGTGCGAACATTCTTGGTGTATTCTAATCTTCGTAATACTATCATAAATATTTTGGACAAATACATATATTTCAACAAATATTTGAAACTTTTCAGACATAACCTATTTTACAGCCTTATTCTTTATATTTGATGTGTACTTACTTTTTATGTTTCGCATGGCGTATGGAGCGGGCTACTACTTTCTGAAATCCGCCAATCTTTTGGATTAGCGTAAGTAATAACGAAACTAGACATTACTTAACATACATAACATAACTTCACGCCTTTTGTTACCTATAGGTGTAGGCAGCGGCTGTTAAGCCTCGTCTCGCCGTTGTTTACGTTCCAAATGGAATAGGTGCCTATTGTCACACCGGGCACAAAATTTTCAGTCATCGATATTTATCACACATAAGTTCCAACATAGTATAAAACAATTTCGAGAAGTTATTGGTGTGAGCTAGTGTTAGGAATCGAACCCGGACCTCTGGATCAGAAGCCGTGTGCTAGAACACTAGGCCACCGAGACTACACATTACTTTTTTGCACTTATTTCATTAAAATCTATTTCAAATAAATTATTTTATTTCATCTTATACAAATAGATTTATTATATAATAACACTAATACGAATTCTACGACATTTATTGTTGAAATGGTTTTATATTAAATCAGAACTATTACATTAAAATAAGAAAAATATTTAAAACTGTTCATTATTTTTTAACGAGTTTGAATTGGTTGATCATATTGAGACACTTCACTTAATTGCAAAACCAAATTTAAAAACAGTAAAACTCGTTTTCTCATCCAGATATTCATGTGCTATTTCTCATAAATATATTATCTTCTGTTTCGATTTCACGAGTTCCGTCCGCGAGGTCTACGCCATCAATGAACAGGATATAAACCGCTCCAATATCCATTAAAATTCTGTCACGACATATACAGAACTCTAAACCGTTCGCTTACAGAATATTATGGAATATTGAAGAGTAATTGTGAGTCTGGTTTTGGTTCACAATAAGTCTTGTTTTGGCGTTAAACCGCGATTTCGACTGAATAGGGTCGATGAATGGTTTGGTTCCCTTTGATTCTGACATCCGGTGCACGTGAACGATCATTGTGTTAAAGAAATAGCAATAAAAATATTGAATTTTCAAAGTCAGTCGACGACGAGATTGATATCGTCTGAGGTTTGTTCTGAAGAACTTTTGAATTTTATCGAATGTTTTATTTTTAATAAATTATATTGTCCAGACAGACGTCCTTTGACTACAGATATTGATCAATAAATATATTTTAATATTGAAAGCGAATGGTTAATAAGTTTATTTACTTGTCGCGTATATATATTTGCATCTAGATAATGACTTCCCTTTAATTTGCATCTAAATAGATTTTCAGAAGCTGTCTGTTGTACAAAGTGGCATTTGATCATTGTATTTTAAGAAAGCAATAGCTAATTAATTTAATAATATTAATATAAATAGTGGAGTTCTGTATAAACATTATTGGGCTACTTTCAAGTTTTAATAATAGACCAGCAGATCCCGCGAACTTTGTACCACATAACTATATATCTTGACAACGCATAATGGATAATGTTTTACACGTAATAATAGTAGCGTGGTGATATATAAAATAGCTTAATGACAAACTAGAAACAAAGTGTAAAAAAGAATAGAGGCGATTGGGCGACATTTATCACACATAACTTACGAAAATAATTTCGAAAAGTCATTGGTGTGAGCAAGGATTCACTATCATTTTGAAAATAAAACCCATTTCCAGACTAATATAACGAGAAATATGTTATTATGATAATAATATTTTTTTCGATTATGGATATTTTGACTAGAATTAACATAAAGAAAATCAAATAAATTAGACACAATTACGTTCTTGTTTTCATAATATTTATTTTTGTAGTTTGAAATAAAATATACGAGTACTCCAAATATCACCTATTTGCAATTGCAAATGCTGTTTTCCATCTGAGAGTAACTTGCATTCACTCAAATGGTATTACAGAACGATTATCCTTACTTAAGACAAATTTATTTACACTACACTAGACTTACAAATGAGTGAAAAGTAATAAAATGCGAGTAAAATAATTTAAAGCATTTTATTCGATAAAAATAAAATTCCAATTCAAAGTATCTGAAGTAATTGAAGGAGAAAGTATATTACATGATCGAGACACAAAACGAAGTGACTTCGAGTTAAAACTTTCAAAGTACGTCTGCAGTAATGAAAGGAGAGACTTCTTATCAATTGGACAATACTTTTATATTGCAAATATATATATATAAAAGGGGACTCTTTATAAAGATTCGATGCTTTGAATATATCAGTAGTTTTAATTTAAAAAGCGTTACAATAAAAATAAATTCACTTTGCTTTTGATATATGTATTCTTTTTTTTAACAAATATTGTATTTGTTCAAATATTCATTGAATCAATACTTCAATATCAAGATCTTTTATACCACCTTGAATATGTGATAGAGGGCAAACGAGCAAGCGTGTCACCTCATGGTAAGCATGTAACGACGTCCATACACACCTACAACACGGATAGTGTTACAGTTGTCGGATTTTAAACTGGGATAGAAGATGCGTCGGAAGTGAGATGGACAGGGGAGAGGGAAAGTAGTTGGGCCTCTGGATGCCTCTCTCACCGAGCAAAACGCGGCACGAGCCACTTTAAGTCTATATTCTGAAAGATCGTGGTATTTCACTAGTCGGCACATTCGTGCAGCGAAATTAATTAATGGAAAATTATAGGCATCGTTGTCACGTACCAGCATCCTCGATAGGTATTATCATCGATAAATACCTCCAAATATTTACCAAATTTCGAAACGGGAACTTTTTAAATCCATGTATAAGTATTAAAATACTAGGTTAATAACCCTCAACTGAACTAAAACTACCCTTAAAATTATTGATGATACTACAAACATTAAAAAGTTGGTCAGCTGCTATAATATGTAAATACATTTAAGTATTTGTTTCTAAGATTTTCGCGAATCTCACTCATTGATTAAAACAACTTTTAGGATTATATCGCGTTTATCGGGAAATAAATATAAATAAATAATAAATAAACGCGATATAATCCTAAAAGTTGTTTATACAATACATTTAAGTATTTTATGGCTCTTCAATATCAGGGATAATTCAGAGTACAGACAAGTATGTCGTGATATTATGTAAAGCCCCGAAGAAGTTCTAGTTTTACGTCGTAAATATAGCACCTGCACAAACGTAGCAAATTTATATTAGAAATAACCTATGTTGTTACCTCAAGTTGTCTTTCAGAGTAAGTTGAGTTTCATCAAGTCAAATTCACCACCAATCACCTCACTGTCATCCATCGTTAAATCAAATGAGGTCAAGCGATGACCTGAATAATTATTAAAAAGAAAAGCAAAATATCGTTCAAAACTCGTCAACTTGTTGCGCAGCTTAAAAGGGAATCGGCAATCATTGATGGCTCGTTTCACATCAAACGTAAACTTTTGTGTACTTAGCGAGCAATGGAATGCGAACGAATGGTTAATTGCTTAAGACTCATCAAAAATAACCTTCAAAGATTAATTTTTAAGCAGTATTCGAAGATTGATCACAGTTTGTTGCGATCAAGCGAAATCAATGAGACCGCATTTAAAAAGTTTAAAAGATTAACCAGTCTATTGAACTTTGTATGTATAACGTAAATGCTGACCCAGATACGATGCGCTTTTGAATCGACTCATTTATTACAACCACTTGGCCAATCAGCGTGTTGATATTATAACCGAGACATTGGGATTTCATCTTTATATGTTTTGTAATAAAGGTCAGTTTTAATTGCGTCCACTGCAGTGATTGCTTAACCTTTGCGGTAAAACACAAAATAATCTTTCATATTTATATTAACTAGTTGTTGCCCATGACTTTTTACACGTGTAATATTTATGTCAATCAAAGAAATCTTTCATCCAAACACAAATTGCTTAAATTCGAGTAGAAAGAGACTAGAGAGACACACTTCAACTATTACAAGAATTTACTGAAAAAAAAAAACTCTACAAAATATCATTTGCATTTATATATTTCCACAAACGCTATCCTTTCAAATAACATAACATAACATAACTTCACGCATTTTGTTACCCGAAGGTGTAGGCAGCGGCTGTTAAGCCTCGTCTCGCCGTTATGTTTACGTCCCAAATGGAATAGGTGGCGAAACTATTGCCATACCGGTTAAAATAAAATAATATACAGTCGAATGAGAAGAGGATGAGAAGAAACGGCAAGAAAGAAGACATAAAGACGTGAGACTATGAGACTATAAATACGTATTTCGCTTGCTTTTTCATATTCTTAAATGTATAAGCCCTTCCTAAAAATAACCTATGTTAAAAACAATTACTTAGTCAATAATCTTTGCATCTACACAAATAAACAAAAAATGAAGTTTGTTTTGTAATAATAAATTGACTCCGTTTTTTATTAAATTGTTAATTGTGATTGCATAGGAATACTGAAATACTCAGCTCGGCTCCAGCAAATTTTTGAAACGGCAGAACCAATTTTAACGGGACTTTGAAGGTTGATAGTTGATGCAATTTATTTACGCCTATTATAAAAACACCCATTACATAATTAGCAAAAGAATATACATATTAATAACTAGCAGACCGCGCGAGCTTCGTACCGCCATATTTTATAAATTTTCTACTAAAAAGATTATTGTCCCACTCATATTAATACCCCAAAGCTTTCCTCATAAATGGACTAACACTAATATTTTTTTTCAATTCAAGTTCCTGATACATACATACATACATAACTTCACGCTAGATCCCTTGCGGGGTAGGTAGAGAGAACAAAGCGCCATAAGGCACGATTATTGCACACCTCACTTGCTTAGCTGTTGATATTAGCGACTAACAACCTAGATAAATATGATGAAAATAATAGCAGTTAAAATAATAAGCAGTTCGCTGCATGAATGGGCCGGTTCAACCGGTGAAATACCTCGACCTCGGTAAATAGAGAAGTATTGTACGGATTTATTTATAGTGGTTATAGATTTTAATCTCTTGTATGAGGGACCACTGAATTCGACATACATTATTTATTAGAACAGGAAGATATTTTTAAAGAAATATTACGATACAAGTACGATCTATGAAGCTTTATTTAGTAGCTTATCAATATTTTGATCGGAACGTTTTGTGTAATATACAATTACACTGTACGATGCGGGTCATAGGCAGCATTGTTTGATATATTCGTCGATATTTATGTTATTTTTATCGGAATACGAAAAGTCGATTGTTTGTGAGTGAAGTACGGTAAATAATATCGTTTGATGTTTTTATTTTATTTTTCTGGTGAAATGTATTAATCAGGATTGTTGTTAATCATAATTTTGATTGTTCTTCTAGTCTTTTTGTGCCCGATGTATGGCAATAGGCTCTGCAGTTTATTCCATTTGGGATGTACTCGGCCGATAACGACGTAATTTTTGTACCCTAGGGTACAAAAAATGCATGTTATTTAAAAAATCCATAATAATCCATAAATTGGTACAACACAATTAATAAGCGCAAACGATAAAATCATTGAATAGTAATTTTAATTCTCATGACTCAGTTATAAAAGACTCATTTTGTGAATCATCCAATAACGGTAAAAACAAATGTACACTGAAGCAGTACGTCCCAGTTACAGACTTGGTACCAACTGGGTTTGTTTTTTAATTATTTAGCCTGAAAAGATCTATCGCATTTTTAAAATAAAAATAGTAGTCTAAAACGTCCGAATACTGAACCGCCACTCAAATCTGACAATCAATAAAGTGTTACTTACTGCTCAAATTTCACGTATTCTGTCTATATGTGACAGCTACTTAAACACTTAAGTAGCGGTTATATATTTGAGTGGCGGTTCAGTATTCGGGCTAGCTGTGCTAGAGTCACCATCACGCTCGCTGGGATAGATCAACGGGTGCAATAGCTCAAGCTCTTAAAATATCTACGCGAAGTGGCTTATGTAGGGTTTCGTTAGGTGATGTAGGTATCTGGAGACCTAATCTACTTTTGTCCCCCATTTTCCCTCCTAATTCCGATTCCAACTTTATTCACAGTTAAAGGCCGGTAACGTAACTGCAAAGACCATTTATGCTTCAGGTGTCCATGGGCGGCGGTAGTCGCCCCTTCATTACATAGTATAAAACAAAGTCGCTTTCCACTATCTGTCCTCTTATAAGCTAACATTTTTGAAACTGCGCAACGGATTTAGATGTTTTTACAGGTTTAGAGGGTTTCAATGGGGTGTTTTTTTTTAAAGTGTTAATTTTTGATATTTATTTCTTTAATTGCAAACGCTGACAGAACCCTTAGTGATAAATAAAAACAATGTACAGCATTATTAAACATCATTAACTGATCAAGAAAAAAGTCCGTGATGGTGTAGGTCTATCACTTAGGGTTTATCTACAATGACCATTTTTATTTCTTCTCATTACTTCTGAGGCGAAACAAAAGTCACTGGGTCACTAACAATAGTTGTGATCTCCACACAAAAATTTGAGTATATGAATTCTCGCTTGATCCTATGCTTCCAGTTAGATAAATGTAACCGCGTTATAAAAGGAAGTAATAAATTAGAAAGTATCTCTCAATTACATTGAAAACAGAACCTAATGTCTGAACTATCACAAACAGGACTTTTAAAGTAGACGTAAATAATCTGTATCCGATCACCGAAGAGGATTATTGACTATCAAGATTTAATAATCTAAAACCATAGACACAATAAAAATTTGATGACCGTATTTAAACTAATAATATATTGGACACATTACAATGAAGCCGTCTAGTTTTTGATTATCGACTAAATATTAGTTAAGTAGACAGTAAATATATAGAATCTGTTTCGTTAACAATATTTTTAGTAGTTTTGTAAAAATAATAAATTGATATGCCCTTAAATAGAAAGCACACCAATTTCTAGTCAAGATTGAAAATTAAAATAACTGACTGTAAGGAAATATGACTATTAGATACACATCTGTTTACCCCTCAAGATCTTGTAGTAAAATTGATGGATAGAACAAATTTTACAATATAAAAAATACACGTCTAGACTGCAAAACTCACAACATCATAACAGAGTTATTACGAAGGAAAAACTTGAATAAGTATACTGCACAATTAAGTGTATTAAAAGATATGCTAAAATAACTCAAATTGAATTATAACAATAACAATATTTTTTATAGGATAGGAGGGCAAACGAGCATGAGTGTCACCTGATGGTAAGTGACCAGCGCCGCCCATGGACACCTGCAACACATATAGTGTTACAGTTGCGTTGCCGACCTTTAAGGGCCTCCGGGTACCTCTCTCACCGAACGAAACGCGGCATGAGCCACTTTACGTCGATCTTCTGAGAGGTCGTGGTATTTCACTGGTCGAGCCAGCCCATTCATGCAGCGAACTGCTTGGCTCTACCAGTGTTAGATTTGTAGTCTATTATCTTATATAGCTGGAAGGTTCTAGATTTAAGATTGATTCAAAATTGAGTATACACCAATGGCGTCTGCCCACTTGTTCCTATATCAAGGTCTGAAGGTATTCCAGAAGTTTAAAACCAGAAGGCACGATAAAAAAATACAGACACAGTGTATACGTTTATACAGTAGTACAATAACTTTTTCTTCCTTTCTTGAGTCCTACTGCAAAATATATAATCTGTGTCTGTATTTACTCTATAATTTTAAAGAGGTATTACTAAATGTCTTGTTCCAACTTGTCCAAGTGAGTTACCGCTTATTTTTCGCGCGCAATTTATCAAAATATATTGCTACAACATATTGATGTATGACTGCGTCATGTGATATCATGGTGTTAAATGAGAATGAAAAATGGTTGTAATATTTAAGACCAATCTTTGCAATATATTTGTTTGATTTATTTTTACAGCAATAACTAAATGACGACATTTTATAATCATCTCGGATGCATAATTGAAGGTGTAGTAGGCAGCAGCTGATAAAACCTCGACCCGCCGAATCGTTACGTAACGTCTCAAATAGACTAAAGGGAAAACACTTTTTTCAGTGAAGCCACTTAATCATCACAACGTTTTGGTAGCTTTAAGGCTTCCATGTCCACATGTAATAGGATATCTTGGACGTGTAAATGCCTGTAAGCAAGGAAGCTGTAAAGCAATTCTAGACGCAGAAACAAATAAATTCGATGAACACGAAAAGTTCCTCAAAAAAATACTTTTATCGAAGGCATATAAACCTCTAAAACACAACTAAATTTGTTTTAACCAACAAGATAATTAAAAACAAACACAACTTAAGTTACTTTATTCACATTATTCAGCAACTCTCAAACCGCAACAGAATACTAGTAAATATTAATAATAAGAATTGTTTACAACTTTTTACACTCATCCACAATTGTTTACAAATGGCGGGAATGCCTTACTTTACCTTTGATGTTTCACCGCCATTGTGTCGGCTATGTATGTATTAAAAATAATAATGCCTTGCGTATAGCGGACAGGTAAATGTTTAAGCTGTCGAACCGGTTTTTTTTACTAAGACTCTCCAATTATATGGTATATGGTAGATACTGCTAGTGTACTGAAGAGGAGCGTCTCTAATGCAAAATAAAAATAAGCTACTAATGTGATTAATGACGTTTATTTCGAGCGAAGTTGCCGGAGGGTTTGCCAGGATTACGATTCGTACGCTTCCAGGGTTGCCACTTAAAAATTGAAGTATTTCCCATGGTATTTTGTGATAGTAGTTATTTATAATAAAGAAAAATAAATATAATACCATTTTAGGTGATCGAAATAACGTATAAACTCTTATTTTTAGTAAATCGATTCCAAATTTTGCTACAATGGAGACTAGAGCTTTTATAGAGAATGCCATGACATAATTACCGCTACTTACGCTTCCAGATATAAATGGCGTAAATATGTAGTTATTTCACAAAGCTAAAGTCAACAGCTTAAGTTCAATATTTTCATAATCATCATCAACAACCTATCTCCATCTACTGTAGGATATAGTTTTCTCCTTCGTCATGCTATTGAGCTCGATCTTCTGTCCTTAAAATCGAGATCTTTATAAATTTTCAAATTTTCAGTTAGGTACCTCAGTTATAAAACAAAACACTTACCAATACATAGCTGTCTCTATAGTATTCTAATCGTTTGCTAAGACGTTAGATTGCTGTATTGGTAACCCTAGAATCGCCCTATGTTCGCTCATCAGAGACAGCCGACTCATTCGTTGCGTCTCTAGAATCTCGCTCGGCTCTAGGGGCTAGTGGAATCGAGACATCGAGCCAGCAGCGGTACGTTCGTTCCGTTCCCTCTTTCCTCAGTAATCCTCAGTCGGTCGGTCGCAAGCGTTGCGTACGGACGCGCAGCGCTGCGTGTTATCACCGCATACGTAATTTTCGTGTGACCAAAGAGAAAATTAAAAAAAAAACTTAACTGCTTGTGTTCATGTAACGTTCCCTCGTAAAAGGCGAAAAAAATAACACAGCTCCAGCTAACTGAATACACGTCGGAGTTTTTGTTAAAACGTTCATTTATTGTTTTTAGTTCGCAAAGTGCAAAATGTGATGTTGTATGTGTGACCAACAAGCGTACCGTCCTACTGTGTAATAACATATTTTCAAAGTGAACTAAATGGATGTAATGTTGTGCATTTGAAAACATATTTCAAAACCCACGAATTGGGTTTTTAAGGTAGGTCTTCTATCAATCTTTTTTAATGTAGATAAGATTATATTAAGTTTGTTTGTACTCAGTATGACTAATATTCGCTAAGGTGAGTTGGTTAGAAACGTTCCAATATGTAGAGTACACCTACATTTGGAGCAAGCGTGAATTAATTTCGCCTGATACTATAATAAGATTAGACCGGTCTTTAGGAATGGTAGAGTCAATAAACAGTATCTGTGCGATGATTCAAGAAAACACACTTAAATTTATGAAATCACCAGTAATTTCAGTTATAAGGTTTTCAGTGTTGGCATAGCTGAATCAATGTATGTTAGTATTTTATAGAAATTGACAGAGATAAAGTTATACAACCAGTATATCTTTAAAAACGTTACATACATTTTGTTTCGTGAAGGTCAAATTTTTATGTAACCAGTCTTAGTAATAGTCAATGAGTTGTAAAACAAAAATAAATATCAACATTTATATGGGTTTCTCAGTTGCGTGATTATTTTGGCGCAAATCCAAAACACTTGAAGTAATCTTGGATCATTGATTATGGAATAATACCCTTGTGGTACAATAGTATTATTAATCAATGAACAACTAGCAATATGCTAATCTACTTCATTATTATCTACATAAATGTTCTTAAACTCACTTTAGCTGTGCCACCATAGTTTCGGAATCTCCTAAATGTCTAAAACAGAATAAATATCGAATACATAAAACCAATTGTTTTAGAAAAAATCATCAACAAAAATAAAAGTAAATCAAGTCTGCGACATTCACCGTCACGGCACTTCAATAGAGAACACAGTCCTTGTGACACTAAGTTCCAATATTGATGTCAAAACAACTCACGAACAGAATATAAAATATAATTATATGGCCAAGGCAATTTGCTACACTATATTTTTAGTATACAAAAGTATATCTTCAAAAGTGATGTCTTATCAGTAATGCCAACATGACCGCAGAATAAATAACTTCTTTCATATATATGTACATAAATAATAACAAAACTATGAATTATATTGCCTTTGACTACAACCATTGATTACAATGAGACGTTCCCACAACAACGTTCAGTCAATCAAACGAAAAATAAACAATATTTATTTCTTTGTCGCCTCAATGCCAATGTTTGATAAAACAAATACATATTTAACTCGGTTCTTTGTAAGACTTTTATCTTTGTGGACGTTTTAGTTGGAAATATTATATAAACATATGTAACATTATACCTACTGTAGTACCGTATGATGTTTGTTTGTCAAACAGTTTCTTAGAATACAGAGTTCGAGTCGCGTATTCATTAAATGATACGCGATAGTGTAAACAGGTTGCGCAATCTTAATCTTCAATTGCTTCCATAAAAATTCGATGCGTCAGAGTACTGTATAAAGCCTTTGATTCATTTACTCATTATGTATACAATAAATTTTAATATATTAATTAATATTTTTTGCTTTAAATGTATTTAAAGAGCTCAAAAGAAACGTTTTAATTACGGAAAATCAGGGATTTTTGTACCAATGTTATTTTTATTTCTTCTTATGGCACTTCTTCAAGGAAGTATTGTGGTACCGCTTAAGGATATCATAAAGCATCATAAACAACACATAGGTATATAGATAATGCGTTATTTGTAATATAATATTCGTTGTTTGTGTATCTATTTTAATTAGTAAAATTCTTTTAAAGCTATTTTTCTGAAGAGAATGCTATTTAACTAATCATTTAATTTTGAAAATCACATTTTTTTAAATTTAATTCTTCTACAGTACATTTTTAATGATAATTAATCCTGTACACAATAACATCTTTATATTTTAACAGATTCCTATAATTTCGTCAATTTACAAACTTGCCATGAAACATATTGATATAATTAATTATTCTTAATTATTTTGCTCACACGTGATTAAATTTTATCATACATATAACATAACTTCACGCGTTTTGTTACCCGAAGGTGTAGGCAGTGGCTGTTAAGCCTCGTCTCGCCGTTATGTTTACTTCCCAAATGGAATAGGTGGCGAACCCATTGCCATACCGGGCACAAAGTTTGTCAGTCATCGGTATTTATCACACATAACTTCCGAAAACAATTTCGAAAAGTCATTGGTGTGAGCCAGTGTCTTGAATCGAACCCCGGACCTCTGGATCACAAGCCGAGCGCTCGCCCACTGCGCCACCGAGACTTTTTAATTTTAATTTCACCCAAAATCATCACCATGCACGTTGTTTTAACGTTGTGTTGATTTAAGTAGCAGAAATGATTGTTATTTCAAAAGAAATTTAATAAAAGCCGCTTCTCATATTACGAAGTATAGAAACAAAGTTATTTCAAGCCAAATAAAGTACTCACTTGCTGTGAAAGTTTCACGTTTTTGGTTGCTTTAATTAAATCTGATATCATTTGATCTTGTTACTTAATTTAATTTGGATGTCTTAAGTTTCAGATTAGCTTGTGTAATAATAATCAAATCAAACCGAATATTACAAAGGTATTTTACAAACACTTATATTATCAACATTGAGTAAATGAAAATAATTAAATTTTAATCACATATTAAAACATGTACGTACTTGAAGAAAGTAACTGCTTTGAATAAGAAAACAGTTTTTATAATAAACAGTTTTCAAGACAGTGGATATGAAAAAATTCTTAGAAATACTTGTTCCATAGGGATTGACATTATGTTTGCAACGGGATGGAGATGTACACAAAACGAACGAACTAAAAGTTAATCTAAAAGGAAACAGTTAATTCATCTATCAGTTTAAGTGTAGGGAGTAGGCAGAACTTGCTGAAATTGCTTTCCATTTTTACAGAAGCCCATAGCCGAAAATACCCCATGACACTTACATAAATTACCGTAGATTTTTAATGAAGAATTTTCCACACCACCTAAGTATGTAGATAGAAATAAATGCTGATAAAAATAACTCTATTCGACCTCACAAACGTAACCTCTTTATAATATTAAATACTATTGCTATAGTTTTATGGAAGCAAGGTTCCGTAGATACAATAATACCTTAAGCAATCCCCAAAAAAGAAACCTCTAAATTTAACATACATAATTCCTATCACGAAGCGGTTACGGTTGATATTGAAAATCACCAAAATATTAGGAAACGCCTCACTGATGTAATTATACTACAATCTTATTCAATTTCTTGTTATAAAAGCTCTACGCACTCAGTTTTATTGCGTCCTCATACAAATGGCGTAACTTTTCATGTTTCACGTGGAACAGCCTATTTAGTTAAGTTTTTTTTTATGTCTCCGGTAAGATTTTAATCTGACTCGCGACGACGACAATTTGGTTTTCTATTTTTGTTTACTTGTTTTTTTTTCTTTACCTGATTGCGTCAGAGTATGCTTATGTGTAATATGGATTTTCGCTTGAGTGATGAAGTTCGATTGAGTTCTAATGTGCTAATGTGTGAAAACAAGACCTTTCATATTATTTTCTTTAGATTTATTAGTTGTTAATATTAATTCCCTTTACAAAATTTTTGAGATGTAAAATTATAAAACCTCATTCATAAGTTTTGAAGATTTAGCTGTTGTGTTAATGATTTTCTGTGATTGGCACTAATCAATTTTATCAGACGTGTAGTAAAATGTAATAATGATTTATGAGTTTCCTTAATACATTTTACAGTATACAATTCTAGATTCTATATTTACATGAAAGTTGAAAACTTATTTTTTTACGAGACAGAAGTTTAAAACATACATATGAACTCATATTATAACTAAAGTAACTATTGAATTCTCTGATTTAATTTAATACTGAAATCGTAATAATCTAGTTTAAATTAATAGTATTATTTTATAATTAGTCTAGTCTAGACTAAAATTAATTAATGTGCACACATCATAAGTCGAGATAATTAATGGTCTTATTAAATTTATCGAGCCTCGTCTCAACAATATCAGAATTATATTGAAATATACCTATTTATTTATTTTTAATTTCCACGGCTATAAATTATCTTTGAAGAATAAAATAAATTTCAAACTTTATAGTTGTATGTTATTTTGTATCAATACACAGTATAAAATAAAGTTGCTTTCCGCTGTCAGTCCACTTATATGCTTATATCTTTGAAACTACACAACGGATTTTGATGCGGGTTTTTTAATAGATAGAGGGTATAAATGGGGTGGTTTTTTCTATAGTTCATGTATGATGTTGTAAAGAAAATCCAAAATTTACTTATTTATTATTTTTGTTGCGTATCAAAGTTCGCCGGAACAACTAGTAGTATTATATATGCCATTATCATTCTATCTTTATATGGAACCAAATCTTTCCTTCCGATTTAACTCTGCACTACACTTTTAATATCTCAAAATAAAACTCTACCCTTTTCTAAATTGTTTTCACTTATAATTCCATAATATTGTGTTAAAATATTCTTAAACTCTTTTTCGTCCATCCTATTCTCTGTTTCTCTATTCTTGGTCTTCCAAGTAAAGCTGTTTTTATATCAATAATGATGAAGCTAATATCACCAGACCATATAATCTCAATTTTCTATGATTTACCTCTTTCATTTATAAAAAACTAGCTGACCCGGCGAACTTTGTTCCGCATCAAAATTAATAAATGAGTAAATTTTGCATATCATGAGGTTTAATTTGTGCTATTTATCGGCTTTAACTGCTGTCCCGCTATGTTAATACTGCAATATCTTCGAAAATATTCGTTTAAATTGCATGCTGTAAAGGGTCCAGAATCATCTATATTACATGCACTATCTATTTAAGACACTTATTGGATGAAAATTAATGCTGTAATGTTTAAAATCGCTTCGTAAATAAGCCATTTTTTCTTGTAAAAAGTAAAAAAAAAATGAAATGGTCATTGTGGGTTATCCCTAAGAGATAGACATATACCCTTGCGGACTTTTTATAGACCTTCTAAAGGTGTTTAATAATAAATAAAAAAAAGCCTCGCTGATGCCTCGCTGTGCTGAATTCATTTCTACCCGAAGATGTAGGCAGCGGCTGTGCAGCGGCTGTTCACTGAATTTTTACGTTACGCCATACACCGGGCACCATGTTGTCAGTAGATATTTATCACATCAAGCATTCCGAAAATATTGGTGTGATCTATCATCGGAACCTAAGACCTCTTAAACAAATGAAGTTTTGAATTCTTAATGCAAAATTATTACACCATAAAGAGATGTGTTTAAAGTCTCGGTGGTCCAGTGGTCGAACCCCGCTTCTGAATCCGGAAGTCGCGGGTACGAATCCTGACACCGGTTCACACCAATGAAATTCGAAATTATTTTCGGAAGTTATGTGTGATAAAAAACGATGACTGAAAAACTTTGTGCCCGGTATGGCAGTAGGTTCGCCACCTATTCCATTTGGGACTTAAGCATAGCGGCGAGACGAGGCTTAACAGCCGCTGCCCTAACCTTCGCGTAACAATAGCGTGATGTTATATTTGTTATATTATAAAGAGATGTATGATCCAGGGCATTTCCCTAAGTCACCTCGAACGATTTTTTTTTTGTATATATTTTTATGGCTCTGGATACAAGCCCTATTGAGCCTTCATCTCTTAGGACACCGTACACTATTACCACACGGCATAATATTACTAACGATATATACAGTGTTGCCAGTCCATAGGAGTAGGTAGTGTGGAAATTTAATACTTTATTGATAAACACACTCAGAGTGCCATTAGTGGCACGCTTTGTTTGTGCCGCTTTTAACATTGTTTACTTCATATTAACTAAATGAGATCACACAACGTAAAAAGCCGACTGAAATACATATTTATATACACATATATAAAATTCCCATATCGATCTAATATCTCTTAGTAGATAGTAATATTGTAAAAATTTAGTACCAAAAATAATTGAACCGTTTATTTAAAAAAAAAGAAACTCTAAACATAACTTTAATTTACGTTACATATCAGCTGTCATTGTTATTAAATTGTCCTACGTGACTTCCATATTCTTTTTTTAAAAGTCCAATAACGTTTTTTTTTTTCAAATCATAAAAAAAAGGTTAGGTCGATTTTATTTTCGTTCGAAAACCACACGGCGATATTGTGTATCTAATAAATATTTTTTTTTACGTTTATTAATAGGTTAAACAAAATGTTCTATTTTTTATTACCTGATCCACTGTTTGACAGCAGGTGCTTCAAAAAAACAAAAAAGTTAAAGTTTACTTGAGGACTCACACAAGATCATGACGGTTATGTTTTTTTTGTTTTCTTCTATGACATGACTTTTTTATAGGTTTTTTGTGTTAACACGTGCTAGTTTTGGGTAAACATTTGCGGTGGATTTGAACGTATATAGGTACCCGACCAACTGGCGATAAACGTCGTACCAACCGTTGGAAACTATCTGGATGTACTTGGAGTATGTTAGTTGTTTTTTTGGACTTTAAAATCTTAAGTAGTCAGGTTTGTTTTGGTTCAATAAAGCATTTATTGGGTATACAAAAGTGCATTGACGTGTTTTTAACTTTAAAAGATAAGAAATTATCTTTAAATACATTTAGTAGTGCACTATATTATCAAGGATCTTGATATCAAGATTAATTAATATTATCTAAATGGGACATAACTTGCTTGAAATAGTTGTACCATTTTTTTCAATAAATATTGAATAAATTTATAACTAATACATTTTCTTTTAAATATATACATTTATATATAAAGATTTGTCCCGAGAGCATAGTGGCTCACTGACTTAAGTTTGGATTATAGCTATGACTTTATTCGTAGTCCTAGGCTAGTAACTTTCACTTTTAGTCCTAGTGACTTTGAGGGAAACTTCTTTGGAAGTTATCTGTGATAATTATTAATGATAAATCTAATTGTATTTAATTTAAGACTGATATCTTCCATAAACTTAATATTTCTTTGGCGTCACTAGCTAACACTCTTTATCTTCGATTTTAATGACCATAGTCCCTGTGTACTTTTTGTTTATAAATATATCTTGGATTAAACTACAACTAAATAGTAACTAATAGTTTTTTGTAATACCGCTAGTCAAATTATAGATCATTAGTGTTAGTTTATAACTCATATTGAATGAATCGAAATGCCTGGTGAAGCCATCATTAACGAACACGCCCTAATCTATTTCATGCCCAATTTATTGGTTACCGATCGCGACGGTAGCCGACTAACAAACAAATTAACAGCCCGTAACTAAATATACGTAATATATTTGACGAAAAAAAACTAATACAACAATACACAAACATAACATTGTTATTTTTAACGCTTCATTAATTCACTGTTTCGCGCGCATTCACACAGTTATGGCGTCCAGACAGCTGTTGTCATGCGCCTGTTCTAAATTTGAAATAAACGTCAATTTATGTTTGTTACTTTTTTTTTAAATTGTTGGCTTAGGTTTTGGTGGTCTGTTAAAAAGTTCCATATTTGAATCGTTAAAAAGTTAAGGGAGTTCGTTTAGGAATCGTAAAAATAATTAAATGCTGTTTTTATTTCCCCCGCTTTAATTATGACAATAGACGGTTTTTTCATGTTTATTCATTTGTTTTAAGTGCCCGTGGTCCGTGAAGCCGATTTTTTCATTACAATATGCCTTCACATTATGTTTCTGAAAGTCGTTCGTGTAACTAATAAAACGTGGGCTTACTAAAAGTATTACAATGAGAGTTTAATATTTTCCTGTAACATTTTTTTATTTCTTTGTGATTCATAGTATTTTTATTATAGACCACAAAAGGAGGGTTATGTTTTTCGACCGTAATGTAACTTCGGCCTCGGATTCGCGGATTTTATTTCGGGAAGTTTTATTAGATTGGTCCTAATGAGTAACTTTAGTCTAGATTATTTCCCCGTATACGCAATACTGGGAAATATACCACGGAATAACATATTACAGTTTTTTTTAATTTCGTTACAAATATTTTGGCTTTTTATATGAGTATAGCATGTTTCAATGATATTTTAAGTAGTATTAATTTATTAAAAAACTAAACAGAATTATTATATTTCAAACATTTCTTACCCAAGTTGAGTGGAGTGAACGAAAATCGTGAAAATTAATATCTTTTAAGTCTTTTCTGTTGAATATTATTCATAAAATATAAAGGTCGAGAGAGAGATACTTCTCCCCTTAGGGGAATTGTCACAACAAATCTCCGAAATCGTTTCATTGTTAAGAATTAGTATTTTAACTGCCAAAATGTTTTTTTTTTTAAATTCTTGTTTGACTTTATGTAGGGTTGTCATATTTGGCTGGTAATATAAAAAAAAAGTTATTTCCTCGAATTTGCTAAATTACAGTTTGGGTTTGAATAGCCACTGTGGGGCCTATTCAATACTATCTGTTGTTGTTATAGATAGTATTACCTAAATATGATTGTTTTATCGTCAATAACCGTTCTTTTTTACACAAAAATCTGTGCCAGGTTCTAGGGAGACATCTGGCGCCCTCTGGACCCTCGCAAATTATTTTACTGTAAGCTCATTTAAATTACTATTTTTTTTGTTCCGCCAAGAACCTTCAATACCGGAAGGCAGAAAAAATTAAGGTTATCACAAAAATACGAGAAATCACCTACGTCAAACAAAATCCAAAGTCAAAAGTAAGATTCCTAAGTCTAATTTGAACCCTAGACTACATGCATATTAAATTGTATGGTCATTTACTTTTTACGCTAAACAAAGGTGTCTAAGCTGATGTAAAATTGTCAACATAATTTAAATTCTCATATATATAAAGAATAGAGTTATTTTTATGTGATAGGGGGCAAAAGAGCATTTTACCTCACGGTAAGCAACTAATGCCACCCATGATTATCTGCAATACACACAGTGTTACAACTGCGTTGCCGGCCTTTAAAATGCGTGACTCTACCGCTGTCAAAAATATTACTCTTTAATATCATCAACCGGTTTCTCTTTATCATAAAAAGATGTTTATTACTTAGTAATTATTAATGGATAGATAATAATAAATCTAAATATTCTAACCTAACTTTCTCAAGTTAACAACTAACATCCAATCAGTACAAAAGCCGTTTCATTTGACACCTCAAATCATGACATCACTTCTACAACACACCTGCAGTCTTTCCTCTCTGTCACTCGTATGCAGTTAGACAGAGACGTCTATATATAGGTACATTGTGACATAGGTACGTTAATTCACAGAACTGATTGATGTAAATATCGTTTATTACGTAGTACCTACAGTAAAGCCATAAATAGCTGTCGCAGTTATGTTGTAAAATCAGCCCTATCGTAAAATCTCCAGCTATAAATATTCACCTTACTCTTTCTCCATATCATTACAAAGAAGTTAAAGTTTAAAGTTTTATTTTAATTTCATTAACATTTTTTAAGTGATAATGATAATTGAAAGTAAAATTGTGCTCGATATATTGCCATTGACCATCTTTTCTATAGGACGTAATAATTAATTTGTCTAATAAAACTATGTCGGCACCTGCTGGCATAAAAGACTTGAAAATATAAAATTATTAACATGTATGACATGAAGCCAATTCACGCTTTACTAAGTGATTAATTACTAAATGATTGAGTTCTCGAATTAATTTTAAATAGTAATTAAATAATATTTGTATAATTAATATAATTTTGTAATTTGAGATGTTGTAAATAAATTTGTTTGAAATGATTCAAATTTTATTATTCTCAATTAGAAATACATTTACATTTTAAAATATAATATACTAAACGTATTATTTCATAGAAAAGTCTTTAGAAAATATAATCTCTGTATTTAAAATTAACACTTCGTTTCTGTAATGATCATAATATTATTAATCAAATACATTACCTAACTAAATACTAATTTAATTAAATCATAATTCTATAAAACATGCTTTAAAAGAAGTAAATGCTTTTAAAAGCATTAAAATTTAAAACACTACTTTCCAGTAATATATCCATATCCAAAATAGCAACATGAAAAGAAATACGATCAAGTGCGAGCTAAACTTAAGACGGTATCGTATGCTAATCATTAATTATTGTTTGTTCTCACTAAATTTGTTGGTAGGAAATATTGTTTTCCCTTAAAGACTTGACACCTTTTTCTAGCCGAAGGTGTAGGCAGCGGCTGTTTAGCCTCGTTAACAAGTTCTTTAGTTATCAATAGTAATTTGCACACACATACCGATTCATATTAGTGATACCGGATTTTGAATTCAAGACCTTCCTTCTATACGGCATGCGCGTGCCCCGTTAAAATAATACACTGAGTTAAATATACAAGAGTAGCAAACCTCATACAAATGCGTCAAAAAATGTGTGTCCACTTTTTAGATGCAATGACGTAGCTTTGAAACCACTAGACATTTAAAATTAAACATATATCTATCTCAGTCACACAAATGTCAAATACATTGCCGTCACTTTGATTAGACAAAGATGGTAATATAAATTTGCAATGGCGGTGTGGGGTGGTCAGCCCATGCGAAATTTTACCCAACTTTTTCAAGCCATGTACTCGTAAAAATATTTAATAAATATAAATTCAATATTTTACTATTACTTATTAATTTCTTATCAGATGTATTACAAGATAACTGAAATAATGAATGGATCAACGATCTCTGTGTACTCCGTACTAGATCGGCTGTTCGGAAAAAAATTGGATCACACTCATATGTACCTAATTGTGTACACCTGCCTTAGAGCAGCGATTTAAACCGCTGTAGGTAAGGTGTACAGTGTGTGTAATTAGGTACTGATACACAAAATAGTGAAAACGCTTGAGTAGTAAAATAATGTACTTACATTCATTATATTGAAAGGGAATTATTGTATTTAACGTGGACAGGGCCTAACAGCCGCACGGGTCGATCGATCTTAAGGGAACATACCCATACTACGTGACCTATTTTTTAAGATTTTTCGACCCCTCCCTCCCATCGGTGACCACTCGTAGTATATGCCAAGATCCCCCCCTCCCCCTTTAGCTTTCACGTAGTAATTCATAATTATGATTTTTATTCATTTCACAGGCAAAAATCGAAAAAAAATAATTATTTGGCTCTTTATTGGATAAGACTGCATGCATACTTAAATTACTAGTGAATTATGTATTATGAAAAAGAACAACTTTAATTGTGAAAACATATTGCTGTACAGTATGTAACTTACAGTAACTTAATTTACGAACACAACAATTATTTTCTGTTTAATCACATTAATATTCATCTAGGTCGAAAAATTACGAGATTTCTCTCATTAAAATCGACTACGTGACAAAAACCTGAGCCAACCCCCGGTCCTGTGACTAACCGTAGTATTTTAAAGACTCCGCTCCCCCCCCCCTAAACGGGTCACGTAGTATGGGTACGGTCCCTAAAGTTAAGCAACGCTTGGCGCGGTCGGTCCGTAGATGGGTGACCATCTTATCATGACGAGTTCCTCCGTGTTTCGGAAGGCACGTTAAATTGGTGGGTCCCGGCTGTCATTTGAACATCTTTGGTAGTCGTTACGGGTAGTCAGAAGCCAGAAAGTCTAACAACCAGACTTACCAAGGGGGATTGTGTTGCAATTATTGATTATACACTACTAAGTTTTGTATAAAATTGCCTTTTAGTCTCTTTTTTATAAGTCTGAGTGAATAATTTGCTTTCGTGATACAATCTTATTTTTAAGTATTTATTAATTATGGCATTTATTAATTTAAGCAAATGATCAACTTGAATTGACGATAAATGATCTCCCGGGTGTAGGTAGCCAGTCAGTTTCTTTTCTCAGCAATCGGATAATTTTCACCCACTTGTCACGGCGTGCTGCATCTTTAGGCACCCTGCAGCGTTATTATTATAACAAAAAATATTTAAAATCTCCTTTTCCATAAATTAATAACTCTCTCACAAAAGTGGGAAACTAAAACTAAGTTTTTAGTGGTATCACTGAAGCTAATTATGAAAATTCAACATTTTATCTATTTTACTGTACTTTAATATTAATGTAAACATTAATATTACGTGTGGAAAGTAATTCCGGTTAATTTCTTATGGGTTTCTGATCTTGAATCGCACTCTTTTACTACGCATTTACCCATTTTGTACCTATTGTTATTCGGCTCGCGTCTGACAGATGACTGAATTGACATAAGCTTCGCATAAGCCTGTAGACTTATGGCCGGTGGTCACACTTTTAGAAGGTTACTACAAGTCTATATCATATAGGTCAATGAAATAATATATATATATAAACCAGTTAAGATAACAACATTATTTATTAATCCTATTCTACGAAAAAAAAAGAGAAGATAGCATTACACAATCATTTGCCGAATTCATATTTTAAGTTATAATGATGTATTTTAGGGAAAAGTGGGTAAAGTGGGTACGATCACGAAGGTTTCTTTTGAAAGTCTTGGAAATCATATCTCTACTCCTAAGAATCACTATACATATTTATCCCTAGTTAAGCTAAAATGACAAACTTTTCACTGTGCCTACTACTTAAGGCCTCCAAATTCATAGTAAGAACTGGGAGATAGAAAAAAAAATTTTGTATTTTTCACAATTGTCCTGTTTTCATTCGCATAAAAAATATATTCAGAAGAAAGGAAACTTTTCAAGAACTCCTTAAAGCACACGCGTCGGGAACAAAGAGTACGGAAAAATATCTAAAGTAGTTACTAATCGAGGTTGGGGGTATGCAAATATGGAGGATCACGTTGTGACTACTTATCAATATGGCGCACGTGATGCGAGTTACAAAAGAAAAATGGCGGGAAAAAGAAGCGCGCATTCGGAAATTGAGGTGTGAGCCGTTCTGAACGTTCAAAAGTAGGTGATATATTTTTTTTAATTTTTATAACGCGTATTTTTATCTGTATGCCAGTGATATTTTTTTTTAACTTTTTGTATTGTATAAATAAAAGATGGGTAATTAATTCTTCTAAAGAGATTGAAGAAACGCAATACTTTTTTAAATTGTAATGACTTTGACACACTATTAAATATTACAAAACAATACTCTCCTATTGGGTCGTTGGAATATAAAGAGATGTTAATACGTTTAAAACCTTGACAGTATCTTATCATCAGTCTGTGGTAAAGTGACATCATTGAGACATTAACTGGCGAATATAAGCCGGTAGATTTTAATGTGAATATTATACATCGAGTAATAATTATAATCTTAAAATTAAAGACACGACGTGAAATGAGGCTAAAATTTGCATAAGGTTCTAATCGCATTGAAATTCATTAAAATAAATTATTTCAATTAATTGTATGCATATTTTTGTATAGTGTTATGTCTAAGAAAATAATACAAAGGATAAAATAATTAACCGTGTATTATATTATCTTAATATCTAAATAGATTGGACTGAGTTCTATATTTTTCTTGATATCATAATTTTATGGAAAGTGCTTTTTAATTTCCTGTCGCACCTGTAAACCACCATTTAGTAAAATTAATAAAAATGGTTTTATTAAGTAAAACTTAGATATTTTTTATTATTACTTTAAAGTAGGTATACTTGATATTGACTTTTATTTCTTTGTTTCAGGTTATTATCTTCATTTGCTGATAAGAATAGCTGATAATGTAAGCATTGGCTTAATTCACTTTTATCGCACAACTAAATAGGGTTGTGCGCAAATAATAAGAATATCTTTGTGAGGCTGTAAGTCGTAGTGAGGGTCAAAATTCTGATCCGAAAAAAATTACTTTGTCGTCGTTCAAGGAACAAAGTTCAACAAAGGACCTTAATTAGAATTGCTAATTTAATAATATTATTTAAACAAACATAAAATAAACTCGTTTTTACACGAACATTTTCCACTGTCATATCCAATTCATTCGCTGACAGTTTGATGAATGCACCGGATGGCTTCCAAAAATATAATTATGTTAATTATCTTTATAGTTTTATTAGCGTTCGTTAAATTTTTAATTATAACTCGTTTTATCTCTCTACCTTCGTTAGTATACTCCTGGCTCTTGCTTAATAAGTGCTTTTCCGGTGAGAGAACTGATTATAAGGCTGTTACATTTCTAGAATAGGGTTGATACTCTCACAAGTTCATATGTCGATACTAGTGTTAATTATTTTTTATAACTCAAATAGTTATTTAATTCATCAGGAGATTCCATTAAATAATTCATCACAAGTTCCCTGGAAGTTAATTCATACATTTCATATAAATATAATGCAGTATTAAATATGTTTTTTTTAAGTGTATTAAGAATAAAGCTTAGAATTGTGAAAAAAAAAATATAAATAATCGAGTTGACAGTAATTTAATTCTTAGAATAATATATATTATTATTGTGCGTGACAACCCTAATGCCGAGCCATACATTGCTCACGCTTGAATGTTGGACGCGCAGACAAGACGGTTTAAATTAATGGTTAATATTATCGTATTCCGTCAGTACAGAGACCTGTAAGATTTTTTTTATCTTATTAAAACATAACGTATGAAAAATTATCAAGATGTTGTTAGTAAGGATGGTATAATTAGAAGAGGATGTTATCTAATGTAAATATGGACTTCTTTTTTTATTATTTATAGAAACAATTATTGAGAACGGTTAATTATTTACTGAGATAATTGATTACAAACAAATAAATATTTCCTTATATTATATATATATGTATATATATACATATATATGTAAATAATATATTAATACAGACTTCCTTCTACTGCCTACGCTTCCCATTAGCTTAGATACAAAATCATTTTAACATTTTTAATAAAAATCAGTTGCTACTCAAAGTTCTTACAAATCAAGACACTTAAGTTGTTTTTAATTTTTTTTCTTGGAATAATATTTAAATAAAACACAGATAACCGTAGTCAAGTAATTGAAAACACAAAAAAAAACACAAGTTATTTAATTTTTATTTAATCCATAAAAGCCGATAACCTTCATACGACCATCTTAGTTATCAAATTTTAAATTTTGAATATCGAATGAGTTAATTTAAAATTCCATTCACACGTTCTGTTCCATTCCATTCAAATCTTAATTATTCACATTCATTGATGACATAATTATTATTTTATAAGTTCCGTCAGGAATAGATATATCCTGTGTGTTGTCTGTAATATATATATATATATATATATATATATATATATTTACATCGCGAAGTCGATGTTACGTCCTATATGGCGATTTTTACCGATGATGTTGCGTCCGAGTGACTTGTTGCATCCTGTATACGGACGCAAGATTGACCAACCCTCAAATTCAGCCAGAAGCATTGTCAAGGTTAGTACAATGACTGGGTGAAATATTGGCGTGGACGTTGTTTTGTCACCGGAGTGCTTTTCGGCGTATTTCTTAGTTCCGCCGTTTGGCGCGCGAATTTTGGAGGGCGCTCTTGTGCGCCGTATATCAGTGGCGTATATTCGATATTTTGTCTACGTCTAACACCCCGATAATGTGGCTTCTGTATACAATAAAAGTTTTTATCAATTCTAATTTGTGATTTAATTGCGTCACATCTCGTCTCTTCTGAGGTGATGTCAAGGACATCGCCTCAGAAGAGACGAGGGCGTGACAGAGGTGAGGGGGCGGAGTTCGCACGCGGTATACAAGTGGCATGTTATTTTTTATATTTTTTGCCGGCCAGCGCGGACGTAATGATGCTTGTGGTATAAATATTGTATTATACATATACAAGTAAGATACAATATATGGTTACAGAATACTAGAACCGCATGCGAGGCTATCTTTTTATTTTATTTTTTATTTTTATGGGTAGGAGGGCAAACGAGCAGACGTGTCACCTGATGGTAAGTGACCAGCGCCGCCCATGGACACCTGTAACACATATAGTGCAACACACATATATTCACCCTGATACAGACTCTAGAATTCTCGACCGCACAAGGCGCTCCTCAACTTCATATGTACTAGACAGTGTTGACCATGATTCATTCTTGGGTACACGATCGTTAGCCTTCTTTAGAGCTATAAAAGCACAGAATACTTTTTTAGACTTAGCTAGATACTTTTCAGATATAGTTCTCAAAGAGAAGATCTGATCGATGCACCCGCGTCCTCTCCTAAATTCCGCTTGTACATCCCACAATTTCTCATCAGTTACATTCGTCACTCTTGCAATAAGAATCCTCGCATACAATTTACCTACAACACTGAGAAAACTAATGCCTCGGTAGTTTTTGCAATCTTGTCGCGACCCCTTTCCCTTTTGCAAGTACTGCTGCTGCTGCTGCTGCTGATGACTGCTTTAGTCCAGTCATCTAGAACACAGCCATCTCGCCAACACATATTAAAAAGTAGTCGCAACATTCTTACAACTCCACTCCCTTGCCACTTTCCAGCATCTCGGTAGTTACCCTGTTATACTCTGCAGACTTACCTAATTTCGTACTTTTAATCGCATCCATTATTTCATCTTCCATAATTTCCTGATCTGCATCGTTTTGTGAGTGAGTGGAAGTTGGGATGTTTTCTGGCTTATTATTGTGAGGATGTCCCTCACTACACTCAAAAAGTTCCTCAAAGTGACTTTTCCAACGATGCAGAACATCTCTTTCGTTACTCAACACTCATCTATCTTTATCTCTTATAACGTCCAACTCAGATGAGCTTGAACCTCCTCGAGCCAATTTAACCTGCTTCCAGAACAGTTTTAAATTGGCTCTGAAATTTTCAGACATCTTTCTGTCAAACTTCTCTTTCATACACTTCTTCTTTTCCTGTACCACAATTTTAGCTCTCTTTTTTGCTTCCGCATGCACACATTTTTACTATATGGTATACGTTCTGTGTTTACCTTTCATTACCTTTCGCTTTGATGGCTAGTCCATCCAACCACTTCTTTTTCTTACACTCCACTACTTTCTTAACTTCTGCATCCTACCAACATTCATCCAACGACCGTCCTTTCTTTCTATTTACCACTCCACATACTTTGGCAGCTGCTCCAACCATACTGCCTTTTACAACCTCCCAGATATCATTCATTCCTCCCGCATATGAAACATCCCATACATGATTTATACTTTCTACCATTTCCCCCTAATATTCCGTTCGTACGTCTATGTCAGTCAATCTTTCAACTTTTATTCGGCAAAGGCTCGTAGTCGGCATTTTGTTCCAGTGACGCCAGGCTTTAAACACTTTGTTTGTTGCTTACTTTCAGGTGACACGCCTGCTCGTTTGCCCTCCAATCCCATAAAAAAAAACATCCCTAATTCGATTTACCACGAAATAGTGATCTGTTCCCACACTGACGCCACGATAGGTCCTGTTAACTACTACTTTACTTTTGAGCCTATTGTAGAATCACAAAATCGATCATACTCCTACTTTCATTCCTTTTCCGACACTTTTATTGTTATGACTATGGGTTTCTTAATATACCTACTTGATTTGTAAACAATACTTACTATCGAAACAATTGTTTTATTTTGTGTTCATACATAAATTCAGATGAAACCCGCTCACATAAATAAAATGCTCCCACATTAAGCTAAATATCATATCCTTATTAATCTATGTAATATAGCGAAAACTTGTTTTTAATGTCTCATAAGTACTCGCATATCATATACTTTTCTTTTTTCCTTGATCGACATTTTATTGTTCTTTATTACTTCGCTTAGAGACCAATATCGTTTCCACGTAATAGTTATTAGTCTTTCTATTTCCTTTTTCATGCAGTCTTCAGGAGATACTAAGTGTCCCAAATATATGTATTCGTGAACGTACTCTATTTGCTCAATATTAACGTAGGTTTGTGCTTTTCCAAGACAGCTGAGAATAATTTTGATGAGATAGGGTCTCCTTGACGCACTCCGCTTTTAATAGGGAATTCTTCACCAAGAGCTTCTAGCTTCAATTGCGCAGTACTCTTAGTATATATATTATGGAGTAAACGAATGTATTTTGGTTGTACCCTATGTGATTTTAATGCATCCCAGATATAACTATGTTCCAGTGTGTCAAATTCTTTGTTAAAATCAACAAACCTCAGATAGTAGATCTTGTTATATTCTTTATATTTTTGTAATATTTGTCTAAGGGTGTGGATATGGTCTATGGTTGAAGAATTGCGACGAAATCCAGCTTGTTCTTTGGGTTTTTTTTTCGAGTGTGTTGGTAATTTTTGACAAAATTATTTTAGAAAATATCTTGTAAATATTAGACATTAAGCTAATTGGCCTATAGTTTGCTAAGTTTTGTTTCTCACCTTTCTTATGCAATAGTATGATGGTTGATTTAATCTAATCCTCAGGAATCTTTCCGTTTTGATAATTTCATTAAATAATTCTGTAAGTTTTGGCGCTATCACTGGTAACGTGGCTTCCAGTAATTCATTTGTAATGCGATCTGATCCGGGAGCTTTTGTGTGTTGATTTCTTTAATTTTTTCATCTTTTAGTATTTCAGGTACTTTTACTACATTGACTGACTCATCAAAATCGTTTTCAGTTTCTTCTACACTTTGGCTTAGATATAGCCTCCTAAAGAATTCTGTGGCAACTTTTAGTATATCGGGTCTTTTTGCTGTGCTTTTACCGTCTTTATTTTTCATACCAGGTATCCAATTCTTTGTGTGATTTAGATCTTTCAGTGCTTTTCTTATAACTCCTGTTTTTGCTATATAATTCTTCATCGTATTAGTCCGTTTAGTTTTTCTTTCTCTACGCAGTTGCTCACTTTTGTTTATTTCGGTTGTTTATTTACGATTTTATTGGCTTTTCTTTCCCTGCATTAGTTCTTTATTTATTATGTACTCGCAAGTTATATAAATAGGTATTTTATTTTAATCGACTTCTATTCGTCTATATCGTCACTCCTGTCCTCCATTGGGGTAGACAAAGACTACGACACACAATGAATTTATTGGGATAGGTACCTATGTATGTATCGATATAAGGTTATGAGGATGCAACAAACCTAACAAATTACGGCGTACATACAAAAAATAATATACGGTACCGATTTAATCTCAAATATAGTAAAGAGTCATTTAATTAGTATAATGCATGGAAATAATACAGTTACAGTATACGGTATCAATGTATCCATATATTTAGATAGATGTAGGAAAAACTATTAAATGCATGAAACGAATACAAAAATATACAATGTGTTAAATGATTTCCATCGAGAAGGGACGCAAAAAACCACCGAGAATTATTTCAAATTGAATATTTAATTTTCGTACTAAAATAAAATCTCCTGTCGACAACCAAATTCACATGACAGCAAAGTAACTATATTCGCACTAATAACAATTAAAAAGTCATTGGAAATGGGAGACGCCATAGGATTCGACTTTGAAAAGACGCAACAAGTCTTTGGCGATTTAAATATATATATATATATCTCAGAATATTAGTTTTTGATACATTTAGTGATAAACGATCTACAAAGTTATTTGTATTTTCAATCAATCTCAGAATATCGATGAAAGTGGCTGATGCTGCGCTTCGTTTGGTGATTTATCCAGATGATCAACCCCTATCCCTCTCCCCTTTCCATCACACTTCGGACCACTGCTCTATCCCACTTTTAAGGCCGGGAACGCAACTGTAATACTATATGTGTTGTAGGTGTCTATGGGTAGTGATACTTCCCTACCATGATACCTGCTCGTTTGCCTTCCTAGCCCATAAAAAAAAACTATCAGAAGTAGTGAAATATTTACAATGTTGAAGTGAACATGGTAAATCATTACATAGTATAAAACAAAGTCACTTTTCGCTGTCCGTCCCCTTATGCGTATATCTTTAGAACTACGCAACAAATTTTGATACGGTTTTTTAATAGTCAGAGGGTGTCAACGAGATGGTTTTGATCTATAATTCATATAATATTATGATGTTGTAAAGAAAAAATCATAATTTGCAAGATTTAGCAGTTTAATTGCAAACGCTGGCTGAACCCTAAGTGATAGATCAGAAAAATGTTCTACATTATTAAATACCTTCAAGAGGTCTACAAAAAAGTCCGTGAGGGCATAAGTCTATCTCTTAGAGATAACCCACAATGACCATTTTTATTTTTTTACTTTTAACGAGAAATAATGGCTTATTTACGAAGCGATTTTAAACATTACAGCATTAATTTTCATCCACTTAACTGTCTTAAATAGATTGTGCATGTAATATAGATGACCCTGGCTCTTTACAGCATGCAATCAGAACGAATATTTTCGAAGACATTGCAGTATTAACATAGCGGGACAGCAGTTAAAGCCGAAAAATAGCATAAACTGAACCTCATGATATCCGAAATTTTTTCATTTATTACTTTTGATGCGGAACAAAGTTTGCTGGGTCAGCATAGCATTCTATAATTAAGGGTAAGAAAAAAAACTATGTCATAAAAAGCAAATATATTGGTCTTCTTAAGCTAACATTTTTAATATTTTTTAATTCACAGTAAGTAGGTAGCTACTTATTCAGCAGTTCATCTAAAAAGCTAAAAATCATTGTGACAGTTGAAGCTTTGTGCCTCTTTACACAAGACCTGATCAATTTAGCGTGTCCATATCAGGAACTAAGCCATTTACTTGTTAGATATTTACGTTCAGCCAAAAATGACAATGACATGGGCTGAAGACTATTTATGAATACAACTTAGTAACACGCTGACATCATTCTAACTCATATTAATAGTCAATACTTCAAGTTTTAATTAAATTTACACCCGATCCACCGAGTGTTTGTTAATTCCAACAATTAATTATAACGAAATGTTGAGAGCTTCACAAAACTTTTGTTTTTACGTTAATTAGCTATTCCTTTTGGTTGGATGTTGGCTTTTGTTTATCAGCTGTTTTGATAACGAACCATTGCCAAACATCTTACGTTATTTTATCCGAAATTGCCTTATCGCTTCGACGTTATTAAATTTCAGAATTATTCATGATTAATAATGTAATAATTAATCTTCCATTTAACAAATAAATATTTCTTGATAAATACGGATAATATGAAAATCAAGTGGTCAACTGTATTGTAGTATAAAAAAAAATAAAGTTCGAAATACGTTAATAAAAACAAAACATTCTATTTTCAAATTCGAAAAGATTGAACAAAGAGCTGTCAGTCAAATGTAGAATGGACACGCCTATGGAAGGTTCAATCAGAGGCCTCTTACATTCGTAATTACTCATGATTCTTGGCCCATTTTAAGGTAATGACAGGTTACGTTTGAAGATATACATTCTTTAGAGTTCAAATAAAAAAAGTATAATGATTAGGGTGATAGTATTCATTACTTTTAATTTAATGGCGTCATTGTGGCGGCTTCGCATTATGTTAGCCTCACACTCGAGACAAAAAATTCAATAGGCTTTACTTTTGAAATATATTTTTTGAATCAGTAAATGAAGAAAAAGAAGAATTTTATTTTATTTTTCCTCCTTTTTATGTGAGTATTGCTTTGAGAAATAAACAAAAGTGATTTGCATTATTTGTCAGCCTGAATCTTCACAATTAGCAATTTTTAACATTAGAGTCTTGCCATTTTTTTCATAATCAATTTAGTAGTTTTAATTCTTAACAAAACATATTAAAAATAAGTACTTATACATATCTATTTAATATTATATCTATTTTCTTAAGATCTTCTTCAATATGTAGATTTGAATCTTTATTGTTTTTTAAAGTGAAACTTTTATTACATCGTCTCAAACTTTTTCGTCTGCGTGTTGCATGTCGCGTGACGGTCGGCCGCGGAGTAGGGATAAAGTGAAAGGCGCTCGTCAGAGCGCCTTTCACGTCTATTATCGTTTATTTATTATTAATTAATTACCCAAATATACACTTTATTTTTGTAAATAAATACCGTAAAAACATGTAGAAAAACACCCCCAGACGAGGGATCGAACCCGCCCCGACCTTGTGTTATCGGTAGTGCGGTTTACCGATGCACCACGAGGGCCGTATGTATAATCGTCTAATTACCGTCCTCTTTACCAATTTCGACACATTTTCTAGGATCGGGTTTGTTTGTTTGTTTGTTTTTTTTTTTATAAATTGTGTTTTTTGAAAATTATATTTAAGTACGAATTACATACTAATAAAATAATGAAATATCAATAATATTTTTCGATCTTACCGACAGAATAATAAATATATACTAATATATACTATGTACTAACATATTATATTAGAAACATATACTTAATTTTTTGCAGTGATAAACTGTAATAAAAGCAAAGCAAACACACATTGACTTCGTGTTAGTTAACAACGCCATCTGCTGGAATAGAAATTTCATGAAAATCGTTGGAGCCGATTCCGAGATTCCAATTTTATATATATATATATATACAAGAATTGCTCGTTTAAAGATATAAGATAAGATAGTGCTCTTTATATATGTATTTGTCACATTTTCATAATAAATCGAAATATCATATTTACTGGAGGAAAAAATATCGTTTTGTTTTGTAAAGATCCTTTGTTGTAATTTTGTTAACGTTTAATAGGTGTCGCGTTATCCCTAGTGCCGTAGCTGGAATACTTGTCGATTCGGGCGACATCTATCGATATAATACGATATTACGGCAGAATCATCAATAGTAGCAACCTAGTGGCGCCATCTAGGAATTATTGTCGTGACCACGTAAAATAAAAAACATTTATTAAACCCTATTAACAAATACAAGATGGCAAGTAAATTAAAATAGCCCTTATCGCACAATCCCCTGAAAGCCGGTGACGTCCGGTTCGATTTCAAATTAAACTAGTTTTCTCTCTCTTTGCAAAACTGCCACTGACTTGTAAGTTTAATAGGTGTCGCGTTATCCCTAGTGCCGAAGCTGGAATACTTGTCGATTCGGGCGACATCTATCGATATAATACGATATTACGGCAGAATCATCAATAGTAGCAACCTAGTAGCGCCATCTAGGAATTCTTAATCTTCAGTCGTTAACTTCCAAAGAACTTGAAAATGATGAGATTATCGAATTAATTGATTTAAATCTTTAACTTAAAGTTAAACGAAGCCAAAGCAAACTTTAAAAAAAATTGCTGTGAAGTAACTGTTTTACACTGTTGCACTCTAAAAAAATATAAATGTTAATCATTTTATCAGAATCATCAATTTAAAAAACTTACTAACTAAATTATTGAAAAATAATTATTGAAAAAATATTTTGTTTATGTATATTTAAAAAGTAGATTTAAAAATCAATAACCCAAGACTCAATTTTAAAAGTTTCACTTTTACGGTGGTTTCATAAAACCACACAATTTTTTTTTCATTTAGCCATAGATGTTGCCACTAATATTCACGTTGTTTGTATTAAATGCATCTCATTCCGACATTATTGAGATCATATTTATCTAAAGCGTACAGCATCCTTTGTGGTAACTAGTCCATTTATCTCGTTGCCTCTGGCCTGCATGGATGCATGCGTAGATGGAAATTTGATAGGTATGAACAAAATTTTGTGAAATATTTTTATTTATATAGTCAATTCACAATGCAATACTGATCCCAACGCTAACTTATGGAAGCGAGAGCTGGGTATGGCAGAGCGTGCATGAAAGTAGGATAAACGCGATCGAAATGAGGGCATTGCGCAAAATCTGCGGAGTGACCCTCGCTGACCTCGTGGAAAACAAGGTTATAAGGAAGGAAGACAGATTGAAATAGAGTGTCGGTGTAAAAGTAAGAAAGGGCATGCTGCGATGGTTCAGACATGTAGAAAGGATGGATGATGCAAGATTGACTAAGCAGATACATATACAATTCAAAAGCGGATGGATGTAGGAGTCGAGGACGGCCTAGACACACATTTCATGACCAAATAGAACATGTTCTGAGGGAGGTGATATTAGGAGCCTCAAAAATCGACGCTCGTGCATGAAAAGAGTTATGAAAGTCAACGAAGCGAGTCAGGTGTGTAAGAATCGTGCCTTATGGCGCTCTGTTCTCGCTGCCTACCCCGCAAGGGATTTGGCCTGAATTTATCTATATATGTATGTATATAGTCATATAAAGTTTGGTCTAAATTTAAAATAAAAATATTTTGAAAATTATTTTGTACACTTATCAAAAATCGTATTTAATATTATACTTTTCTCTTATCATGTCATTTTTCTTGCGGTAGTTAAAGTATACTGAAATAGTACCGCTTCTATATGTGGGGGTCGCGGGTTCGAATCCTCACACTTTCTCACATCAATGACAAGTTCGTTTCGGAAGTTATGTGTGAAAAATATCGATGACTGAAAACTTTGTGTCCGGTATGGCAATTGGTTCACCAGTCACTACCTATTCCATTTGGGACGTAATCATAACGGCGAGCCGAAGCTTAACAGCCGCTGCCTATATCTTCGGGTATGCGTCAAGTTATGTTATGTTTAGTTAATTATTTACATAAACCACCAAAAAAAAATCATGTAAAACAATCAAATTCGAGAACAAATATCTATTCATGTAATGACATATTAGGTAACATCTAATAAAATTTAGAACACAGCAATCGGAACAATGAATCACGTTTCGCGTCTAAATTTAGCGATTAAATAGTTTGATCTATGACTCAGTAGGTAATGTTAATTTGATTGTTGTTACTTATTCCCAATCTTGGTGTTAATCCCGTTACAATGGGAGGGGGCGCGGCTTCAATCCAGATTGTATATTTGATTGAATATGGACTATGAGAATGCACTATATATAAAGGTCGACGTCCTTGATTACCGGCTGATAAGAATCTTAAGTGGTGGTACCCGCAATACCCGCATAATTTCTTAATAGCGTAAAATGGTTATAATTTAGCGACACATATTGTGGGGTTCGTTATTTGTGGTGTTCGTAATATTTTGTTGATATTGTAAATCTAAAATGTAGATTTCACATAAAAGTGGTTCGTTGTATGTCATCTGTTCGTAAAGTAAGTAATAAAATATGAATGGATAATACAGCCTTGCTTTTAAAACCGGGCTTTTATTTCTCTAAAAATAGTTTGGTTCGATTCGACTAAAGAGTTTATATCTCGTAAGTAGGTATTGATAAAAAAAAAACTATAATCAAAGTATAGGTAATTCTAAATTTAAATTACTTTAATCAATTAGGTGACATCCGGAATACTAAATTTAAATCAATGTTTTTACTCTTCGATCTGAACTCGTAATTTAAAAATTGCTAGTCTATTACTAACCCTATCTCGCGAGTGGTGGTCTCAACAATCCAATGCAATATTCGTCGCAGAATTTGACACACTGAAATAGACGTCAGCTGCGTCGACACAATGCTCCGATCCAATTTTAACGTACATCTGCCGCAAACGTCAAAGTTAACGGAATAATCGTGATTTTGGTGACTTGCCATTTATTAGGTACGTATATCGTAGATATATAAAGTATTTTGTATAAATATTACCCAAACTCATGGTAACTACATATTTATGTTGTGATTAAATTGAAGCAAATCTGCTATGATTTTGGAGCTTGCCGAATAATTTATTCATTAATTAACATGAAGATTTAGATAGCTAAGTAACGTTCTGGATAATTCTATTCGCTGCTATCAATATAAGTGTACTAAAACTAAGCGTATCATTTACAGGTGTGGAGATTTGTCAAATGTATTATTAATTTAATAGAGGCTGGGAGACTTTTTCCGTAGATTTTTTATAAATCTCGTTACAATGACAGCTCTCGAATGAATTTTTATAAAAAAAAATGTTACTGTAGGCTGGGTTAGATTTATAGGAAGAAAAAATGAAGCGAGTGGTGGTTGCCAAAATTAAATTCCGCGTATTACGCTAAATTTATTACATTTTGTTCCCAAAGTCTTTAGTAATTCAAGAAGTTTTACATATACCAGTTACTATTCAATGGCTAATTATTATCGATGGCTAAGCAGGCAGTAGTACCACCACCTATTCAATGAACCAAAATCAGGAAACGATGCGGTCTGAATAGTCAGGTAGTAAAATTAAAGCAGGTAGTAAAATTAAGTCGAGCACCCCGCTTCTGAATCAAGAGGTCGTAGGTTCGAACTTGGCCCACACCAATGACTTTTCGAAATTAATTTCGAAAAGTCATTGGTGTGTACATATATGATACATATCGATGACTAAAAACATTGTGCCCGGTATGACAATAGGTTTGTAACCTATTCCATTTGGGACGTAAACATAACGGTGAGTCGAGGCTTAATAGGATAACAGCCTTACACCTTGAGCTAGAAAAAGGTGTGAAGTTATGTTATGTTAAAAAGAATTACAAAAAAAGTATTGCAATTATAACTTAACCTGTGTTTCTTTTTTAGATATATGTCATGTACCATTTGGGCTTTTAAAAAAATATGTAATTGTTAAAAAGCTATGATTTTTATTAATTTTAAATACCCCAATAAAATCATTGATTTTTATTTAATTAAATATTAAGTACATATTATCACTAAAATTACAATTTGCCGTTTAACTAGAAGCTACTAATACAATGTTCTGTTAATTGAAATACTGTGTTTTCTAAATAAACTTGCTCAGCTCGGTGCCGTGTGGAGGGTTGCCAAAATGGATTTTAATTTCGCCGAGCAAAAAGTAAAAGAAAATAATCGAGTGAAAATCTGGGTAAGACTGCGGTCTCGGGGATTGACGATAGGGGGCGGAAAGAGGCTTAGAGATTAATATGTAACAGAAGGATTGCCAACTCGAATAAATTTTGATTACATTTGCAGTGGAAACGTATTAGTATTTTTTTTTATCTCTAATGTATGTTTAGAGATATGGTTTATTATGAAATAGACTTATCTGAAAACTTCTATTTTATTTAATTCATAGTTCAACATTCGGTTGTTTACACAATTATGATATTTTAAATCTTTTAGAATTTCAAACAGATTATTTAACGTAAGCAGTTTTCAAAGAGATTTTATACATCTAAAAGTACTGCTGTGATGTTTTTTTTTTCTTTTGTGAAAGATTTAAAAGAAAAGAAATCAATCCAAAATTATTTTCTCAGTATCGCTTAGTAATCCAAAAAATAATTAATTCACTGAGAAAATAATTTTGGATTGATTTCTTTTCTTTTCACATTCTTTTCACACACACTTCAGCAGGTAAAATCATCGAAATTCCTATACTTTATAGTGCGTACCTGCCAAATTTATTCAGTTTAACATATTATAATTTTTTTTGTGAAATTAAATTTTATTCGCGTTAAAATCCCTACTTGGCACCCGCTCAAGGGTCTACCCGCGCCGGGTGTTACAAAAATGGCGTCAAATACTAACACGCGTGAATAATTTTCGTAACACAAATGCAACCGTTGTTGACTTTAGCACCCCCCATTATTACTTTTTACGGTTTAACAAGCTCGTATTTTTACTTATCTCATTGTGTGAATTGTTATTATATTTTTTTTGAAGGGTGACAACCCTAGGATTAAATAACAGCAGAACTGTAAAGCTGCCCTCGATGTGGCTAGCCTTCTTCCCAAACATAAAACCGCAATGCATTTAAAAAATATATATGTTTTTTGTACATTTATTACTTTGTATTCACGAATCTATTGTTTACTCGACAAGATACTTTAAAAATTTATATTTTCTTAATTTTAATAAAGTTTTCGCTAGCTGTGTAATGTTACATAATTTTTGCGATGAGAAGAATAAACATACATCATATAGCCAATAATTTTATCGTTTAGGAAATAATTGTCCCAAACACACTTCTGTTAAAACCACAAAATTAAATTGTGAATGTCATACAAATAGAACAAAACATAATTTGTACTAAACTCCAAAAACAATATCCACATCGTCGATATAGATGCAATCTCTAAAATCAAAAGAGCAAACATGAATATGTAAATTATAATTTACCTCCCCACCAGGTTCCCCACCAGGCTCCCCACCAGGTGTCCGCCCAATATCGTGAGTGATTCCGAACGGACCATTAGATTAGAAAACAACTCCAATTATGTTACAATACCCAGAACATCAAATTGATAACGAATGACACAAAACGTTTTTATATCGAATAGACTCGATATCGGTCGGATTGTGATTTTTATTTGCCGATTCGATTAATTGATATCGATTTGTGTTAATGCCTTTAAAAGCACAAATTGAACCTCCATTTATTATTAAATAGTTAGCTTTTAGCGTGACTTCACTTGCGTAGTATGTATATATAATGTTGGTTGATGCTTGTAGCGTTAAACCCCCATTGAGGTCTATATGCATTCGCAATGGGTGGTAGATACTCTCGGACGCATAATTCTATGCATACCAAAATAGCTCCGAAATGGCACCGCTGTTTTTGACTTAAATTACTCATATTTCTTTATTTTATATAATATACTGTTATATGCTTACTAGTTGTTGTTACAGTGTTATTTCTACAAGATCTCAGTACTATTAGGTTTGTCAAAAATTATAACGTCTTATGAATCCAAAGTATTTTATCAATTACATCCCAAATAATGTGAACACAATGTGGTTGTTATTATTTTTTATTCGTGTAAATACAATAACGGAACTATTAACTTGTGCCTAAACGTAGCACAAAGCACCGGTTCGAGTGACCACGTTTCAACAACAATTTCACCGTACAAAGACCAATTACGATACTTCAGGGACGATCAAACGTGTATCGTTGTTGAAAAATGGGTATCGGGCCAGAACGACCGACCGGCGATTGGCGGAAGGGTTAGCATCGTTTGTGAGACATTTTTGAAGCGTGATCGATGTTTTGGCGGGAGGTTTTTTTTTATCTACCAATAAAGTACTGTTGTATATAATAAATAATGTTTCTTTTATAATTTTTGATATAGTCATTACTATTATGATTAAATTCAATCGAGTTTGTTCAATCGAGTTTCTATCTAAAGGGAAGGTCGTGAAAATAAGTGTTATTGTCGAAGTAAAAGAAAGTTTATATATATTTTTGTTTGCAAACGTTTATATGTGAGAATTAGAATGTTTTAGAGGTGAATAATATATTGCGATACTTTTAGTAATCAAGTTATGATTTTTGTTAAGTACTTATGTTATTGTGCCGATGGTATGATACACCATCTGTTCTTTAAGACTTGTTATTTTGGGGTATATATATATATTCTTATACTTTTATTCAATAATGAAACCTGTTATTATTTTAAATTGTTGAAAATAAATGGCACTGTCCTATATTACTTAGACTTTGTCTAAATCAACGAATATTTTATTTTAATTAAGTGATCTGACCAAATATTGAACATAAGTAATATACCGATATTTATAAAAAAAAGATGATTTAATATCATTCCAATTTCGCTCGCTTACATGGCGAACAATATATAGATATTATGTATTATATATATTACAAGGAAATATTCCCGGCACGAAACTGTTCTAGAAAAGACAAATTTAATTTATTCCGACCTTTGGATACTGTTCTCACTACTTGACATAAAGAATTCTTATTTCATAGGTGATATTGTTATTTTCAAACATATTAACTTCACAAACTATGTCATAACATAACATAACTTCACGCTTTTGTTACCCGAAAGTGTAGGCAGCGGCTGTTAGCCTCGTCTCGCCGTTATGTTTACGTCTTAAATGGAATAGGTTGCGAATCTATTGCCATACTGGGAACAAAGTTTTCAATAATCGATATTTATGACAAATTCGCCAGTCATTGGTGTGAGCCAGTGTTAGGATTCGAACCCGCGACCTCTGGATGTAGAAACGACCACTGGACTACCGAGACAAACTATGTCATCTTTATATATTCTAATAAAATATTTTCTCAATGGTCTATCGATTGAGCAGCCCCTTTTTCAGAAGTCTAAGCTTCGAATCCACTTGGCTACTGTTCACACATATAAATATTCGAAAAGATTTATAAATATCGATGACCGATAATAATATTTTATCCAATGTATGACAGTAGTTTTCCCCCTTTATTACAATTGGGGAACAAACATACATAATTCGAAGTATAATTGGCGTTCCCTACTACATGGGGTAAAGTTACACTTCACGCCATGTCTCTTGCGGGGTAGGTAGTAATAATATTAAGTTTCTCAACTGATTACATTTGGAACTAAGAAATTGCTTAGACATATTGAGGCATAATTTGCCTCAACTTACACCTCAGTTTAATATCTATACATATAAATAAAATAAAATAATAATAATAAAAAACTATATACGACACATACATCAAACGAACTTTTTTTACAACTCTTGTCTGCCTGTGTGTTTGTGTCGGGTGATCACTGAAATGGCTGGACCGATTTTGGCGGCATTTTTAATGGCAGATAGGTGGTGTAACTTAATGAGGAGTAACTTAAGATACTTTTTTAGATTTTTTCATTTATTTCTTTTAAGGCGAAACAAAGTTCCCCGGGTTAACTAGTTATAAATAAAATCTAAACTGCGGATAGTAGAGAATACAGTGCCTGGGTTGGCTTCATATAAAACCTGGTGAGACATTTCTTTACTGCAGCATCGAGACAATACCTGGAACTGCAGAAAAATCTTTAGATATTTCTTACATTTTTTAAAAGAAACCGTATTTTCTATACAATAAGAAATTATGTGTATAAAACGTATAAAACTAACCTTCAACGTTTGTAAAATACATCCATACATATAAATAAGATTGAAGTGTCTGTTTGTAATGTGGAAATAACTGCTTTCTACTACATTCTTTTGAATATATATATACGGTATATACACCAAAATAACATTTCTTACAATTTTTGTCTGTCTGTCTGTTTGTGCCGGGTGATCTCTGAAATGGTTAGACCGATTTTGACCTGAACTTTTATTGGTATCTAGCTACCTTTTTATAGAAAAAAAAATCCTTTATATTGTGTCTGAGGCGTAACAATGTTCGCTCCGTCAGCTAGTCTTGAATAAAAATAGTAAACTATATTTGTTACGACTAATTATTATATTCTAGATATTTACTTTTATATAGTCTCGGTAGTCCACTGGTCGAGCACACGGCTTCTGAATCCAGAGGTCGCGTGTGTTCGAATCCTGGCTCACACCAATGACTTTTAGAAATTTATTTCGAACGTTATGTGTGTTAAATGTCGATGACTAAAAACTTTGTGCTCGGTATGGCAATAGGTTCGCCACCTATTCCATTTGGGACGTAAACTTAACGGCGAGTCCTAGCTTAACAGCCACTGCCTACACCTTCGGGTAGAAAAAGGCGTGAAGTTATGTTATATTACTTTGATTGGTGTCTATTAAGAGATTTATTTGCTCATTTCACTTCAGTAAGAACATTAGTCATGCGTGTCCTTATAATATGTATGATAGCATTTGACATACATTCCACGTCCTATTTATACTGCTATCACTTGTAGTTATAACTGTAAACAACCTGGCTGATTAATTAATCATTTTTTTTGTAACTTCACGCTATTAAAATCTGAGGGTGACAGTAGTAACTACTGCTTAGCAAAGTATTGAAGCTTAATGAATTTTTTGTCTTCATTAACGATGAACAAATCACATAAACAAGTCAATTTATAATACATTTACAAACGAGAAAATCTATGATAATCGATAAAGATATTCAGCTCACTCGATTAATTTTGATTCGAACCGAGCGTGCTGGTAGCGTTAAAATTAATTAGATTCTTTATGGCATTGTTTCAAAGAACCAATCGACATTATCAAATTCAAATCGATTAAAACAAATGACGTTTATGAATTTTCAAATACTGTTACATTTTAGCGCTGTTAATGTCAGATGGTAATAAAAATTTAAAATTCGATCTATATTTATTTAAATTTAGAATTTATTTTTAATTTAGAACTACAATTAGTTTTGAAATGATAAATAAAATTCAAATTAATTTGAATCATTGAATACTATTCATATTTCAAAATGTAATTATTGAATAGAACATCTGTCGAGACGAGACCATCGATTACATCGAGGGGTGTCGATTGTGCAGTGAACGTGTTGATTTGTAATAATTTCAACTCACTCGCCTGGAAAATATGAGGGCTGTAATTCTAAACTTGTGAATTGTATTGTGTTACAGGTGAAAGTTTGAAGTATTTTTAAGTATCTGAGTGGAATATTGTTAAGATATTTTCTAGAATGTCTTATTTATTTCAGAGTGTCCCTTGCTTGAAAATTTTGATTTTGATTCTTTGCTATCATACTTTGCTATCATTACGTAGTATAAAACAAAGTCACTTTCTTTTCTGTCTGCCCCCTTATATGCTTATATCTTTAAAATTACGCAATGTTTTACTATGCGGGTTTTTTTTTAATAGTTAGAGGGTGTCAGCGGGGTGGTTTTAATCTATAATTCATATATGATGTTGTAAAGAAAAAATGATAATTTTCGAGATTTAGCACTTTAATTGCAAATGCTGGCTGAATCCTAAGTGATAGATCAAAACAATGTTCTACATTATTAAACACCTTCAGGAGGTCTACAAAAAAGTCCGCGAGGGCATATATAGGGCATATGAGGGCTCTTAGGGATAAGCCACAAAATAATGGCTTATTTACAAAGCAATTTTAAACATTACAGCATTAATTTTTCTCTAATTAAGTGTGTTAAATATATTGTGCATGTAATTAATATAGATGATACTGCCCCTTACAGCATGCAATTGAAACGAATAATTTCAAGGATATTGCAGTATTAGCATAGCGGGACAAAGCAGTTGCGTTGCGCGCCAAAACGCGTGCCAATAAATAGGACAAATTGAACTTTTTAAAATCCAACTTTTACTCATTTATTACTTTTGATGCGGAACAAAGTTCGCCATTGATAAAAGTCATTGATAAAATTGTTCAACATCCATTAGAAAATCTAGTAGAATTTGACTAAAATGTGCGATGTTAAAATGTTAAAAATGTTAAAGTTACAAAGCTATGCTATAATTAAATCTTAAGATGATATTCATCTATTTTTGCAGTCATTTATTTCTACAATTGATTCAAATCTTCGATAAATTTCATTTTAATCTTAGTAGTATTCTAAGATTAGTTAAAGAGAAAGGAATAGGGAGATTAGAATATTTCGTGGTGATGTGTGCAATTTTGGATCTTTCAATTATTTTTTGTCTTTTAACACATATTCAATACTTGCACCACAAAACGGATCCAATAACCCGGTTATATCCAGCTTAAACCGGACATAACTGCCTCTAACTGGGTGTGTTGTAAATTTTATGTGTACACCCAATATCCTGCAGTGTTGCTACATGTGACGTAAGCCATGTACGCCTAAATTGGACAACCCTAGATCGGATAAAAGTCTGGCTTTTTTTAATTGGGACTCTTATGTCACGGTAAATAGGTTTTTTATTGAGTGGCAACGATCCGTAGCCAGCGAATGTGTTGTGAAGCAGTCCGTGTTGTAATTATAACGATTTAGATTACGTTTGGAATTATTAATTTGAATGGAGTTGAACAAATAAATATGAACGGAATTGAACAAATTATATGTTGTTTTGAAAGTTCTTTTTTTTTAACATCCTCCTCACGGATTAATTAATATTAAGGCATCTCTCGTCTCTCTCATCGTCTTTTAATACCCTTAAGGATATATTTATTAAGTAGATAAAACGGGCTTAAATATATCTTAGAGCCGTGAGAAATGTACTTTAATTGAAATATTGGAACTAAGATTATCTATTTTCTTTGATAATTTCTTAATAATCTTAATAAAAACTTAATGAATTTATTTCTTTCAATACATATGTCTGTTCTCTTACAGAATGTACATTTTTGCAATTAAATGTTTATTCCTCCGCTTTTCTCAATGTCTTTGTTGTTTGATGATTGATTGAGAGACATTTTGGATTGCTTTTGGTGTTGATTACGGGTCATATGAGGGTAATTTATTTTATTCAGTGATATCACATAAGTACCGACACAGTCCCCGTACCTAAGTAAGAACTCTGAAATCGACATTGTTTCTTTGTGTAAGCATATCTTTAACAAAACATATGCATCGATGTTAAGTTATATAGTAACATATTTAAGGTAAAATGCGATTTAACTGTTGAAAGGTTTACGCCAATCTCCAACATATAAAGCGTCTTTTAACAAAATCATAAAAGAATATACTACAGAATGTATATTCTCATAATATTTTCAGTCACGCTTCAACTATCAACAAAGAACATTTTGATCATAACAAATTTACAGCCAACAAATGACGAAGTAAAATAAACACATTTGAGGAATATGTGTCTGTACAGTGCCTACAAAGTGTACGGAGCTCTGCCCGTAGGCGCATGTACGCATGCATGCATGCATAGACTAGTAGGTAGGGTACAAGGCTGCTTGTAAAGAAGTATTATCGGCATTTCATAGAGAATGCCTGCCTCTGAACTACATGAATAAGAAAGATTTTTTTTAAATCTAGCTACTTTTCTTGTTGATTTCTTCTTGAATCCAATAGTATTTATAAGGTTTCCTACTGTTGCTGCTTGCAACATCGGGTCCCATAGGACCTTAGGACCTGTCTCATAAGATAGGTGACAGAAAATTCTGACATCACAGAATTCAAATCAGAATGAATTCTAAACTGCTGTTCCGAACACTCGTATGCTATTTGATGAAAATTATCAACATTTCAAGTTGTAAATACAGTGTATTAGAATCTCCTAAATCTCAATTTAAACAAAGTTCTTTAATTATATTATTTGTTGATCTTATATAAAACTATCTAAAAATTTACAGCGTATTTATATTTAACTAAAATAACTCATAAAACAATAGACGAAAAGTTACGAAACCAAACATGTGCAGTCCGACCATCGGTTACATAACACATGTTCAAATTATTGACTCTTAAAAAACAAATAATGTTGCCGCTACAAACTTCAAAGTGTCTCATACGACAATATTGAACGAAGTCTTTTATCTAACTGGCACAAATCGTAGACGTCGATGACCGATAGTTACTCGATAGTTACATTGATAACACAATCGATAACGTATCGATAAAGTATACTATGATACACTCTTGTGTTGCGAAAGTTGCCGGTAAAATTTGAACGAGTTTGATATCATTTAAATATAAATTTATCGTTATTTATCTATAAGAATAGCTCGTATGAGAGTAATAGGATGATTGATTTCATTGTATTTCTACTGAATAGTTATTTCACAAATATTTGAAATAAATTGACGAATTTGATAAAAATAATCTAATATACCTAAGATTAGAAGGAGCCTGCTTCTAATCTTAGGTATATTAGATTATTTTAGTAGAAATCACATTTTATTTGATTTGTATTAAAAAGGACATTGGCCTCAATAATATTAAGTCCTAATACAATCTCGGATGAACGGATTTCTTGATAGTCACAAATGAGAAACAAGACTCTGATTGAACCCAGGTTTAATACTCGTCACTGACCTTTAATAAATATTTTATAACATGAAAGAGAATTGAATTTTATTATTTATTTCTATATAAAATCGATAAAACAGTTTTATTGGATCTCTGATAACTTTTTGACAGTGCAAATCGTGAGAAAATTGTTAGATGAAAATTAAGATGGAGATCTCAAATTCTTTGAGAAATATAAAACGAACTTTAATTCCGGTATAGTTCTGCTTTCTTTAACACAATTATGTCAGAATTACTTACACTTGGAATAAATACAACATGAATGAATATGATTTTTTCATAACCTTCACGGTGCTGGATTTGTGATTAAAAATAATGCACTATAAAAATTTCTTTGATTTTTCTTAAGTTAATAGCTACATATTTACGTATTTAGATACGCCAGAAAGGAATAGGTTTTCTTTGTCGGGAAATAGTCATAGATATGGTCTCGGTGGTTCAGTGGCAGAGCAGTTCAGAGCACCCAGTTCGATCCTGGCTCACATCAATCATCATCTTCCTGCCTGGATGATTTCATAATTTCCTCACATCAATGATTTTTCGAAATTCTTTTCGGAAGTTATGATAAATATCGATGATTGCAAACTTTGTGCCCGGTATGGCTATAGGTTTGCTTCCATCTGGGACGTAAACATAACGGCGAGTCGAGGCTTAACAGCCACTGCCTACACTTTCGAGTAGAACAAGGCGTGAAATTATGTTTTAATCAGATATATTCATCTTAGAAACTAATTACAAATGACATATTAAATAATTTGTATGATAATATAGCGATACCAATAAAGTTTTGTGATATTTATGTATAAATCGATGAATTTTCTAAAAAATTTTTAGAAGTTATTTTTGGTAAATATGCTTGTATTTTACGGGATCAATTATGCTGCCTATACCTACAGGTGCTAAGACCGTTAAGGTACGTTATAATTTCATTGATTTAAATTATTTATTCGATGAAGGTAAATGTTCTTCTGTACAAAATTATATCAGTTTCTAAATATAGCGACGGCGCCTTTTAAATCAGTAAACTCAATTAGATCGCGAGAATATAAGGTAATTTAAATTATACTGTAATAGAATTTCTATTTCAAATTTATTATTATTTATATTTGTTATAATTAAATATTATTTGCGAATATTTGAATTAAATTAATATTTATCGTAATCTTATATTTTCAATCAACATTTGGGGTCTTATATTTTGTACTTTTAAGCTCGTAATATCTAAAACTGTAGAATGCATCTTTTCCTTTTGTCTCAATTAGAAGTAACTCCACACGCTCAATACTCCGTCTGTGTAGGCATCAACAATCATCCTTCGACGTGGTGAACGCATCTGATTCGATATCATTAAGTCAATTATCGATATTTACCTTGCATGACTTACAAAAAGACAAAATGAGATTATGATCCCACTTCTTATTTTAAGAAGTGGGATTAAAAAAAAATTGCCCCAGAGAATTTTACCATAATCTCAGACATTTTTGAGTATATTTCTCACCGCTAATTTGTCTATGATTCAATATGCCCACATTCAGAGTGAATACAAACACAACATATAAGCTTCTTAAACCCAAACAAACGCCTACAACAGAGTATCTTTAGTGTGGAGTACAGTTTGCTCTTTCTCTTCTCACACGTTCAGCCATATCCTGTACTACGTCTCGCTAATGTACACAATCGGTTTATCTGTCTGTACGCGTATTCGATATGGATCGGTGTGAATAAAGAGCGTATTATCAAGATAGTTCGATATTTATATACTTAGACACGTTTAATATCCTAAGGTATATAGGCTGTGTTACCGTGTTATTCGTCTTGCCGTTATAGAATGAAGCAGTCAATAGTCATAGCTAGCCAATTGATATATAAGGCATGCTACAACCAGTTCTCAAAAATTAAATAAGTTTTATGAAAGGGCCAGATGGATCCATCAACATAAAGTGGCTTTAGCCCCGTTTTTATTGTACTGAAAGAGGTATCTGAAGGTATTCTTAATCCTCCCTTTTAAACTTAAATGCAGGCAATTTAACTGTAACACAAGCTGTGTTGCATTTGTCCATGGGCGACACTAGTCGCTTAACATCAAGTACACGCTTGCTCGTTTGCTACCTATCACGTGAACAATAAAATATATGATAACCTTTGAAAAGATTTCATACTTAATCAATGTAAGTAACTGTTATCGAAAGATATATGTTGTTATGGTTTATAATATCATATCAAATGGTTTATGACCCATAACAAACCGTCTATACGATAAATATTCCATGACGAATTAAGAATACGAATCTTAAGCGCACCCCCTAATCCCTGAGGGGTCATAAAAGTGATTAAGGGTAATATCTAAAAAATGTCTCTACAGTGTGGAGTCACCCTATGGGGTTTATCCTATGCTATAATTTTTACTTAAGTGTTTATTAAATTGTAATACCGGAAAATCCAATCAAATAAAACATAAGTATCTATTTTTAAATAAAACAAATTGAGTCTGTATTATAAATAAAACTTCATAGAACAATTCCATAACTCAAACTTTATTTACCCAAAATATTTTGTATTTTTGAATGGTTTAAGTAAAATGTTCCTTACAATAGTCGCGCTATGAAATTTAATATACATATAAATATTGCTACTTTTAAACTATGATTATGATCAAATGATCATATTTTAAAAAACACATTTAAATGCCTTCCGTCCCTTTTCACCTCGAATATCAAATGTAATCAAAAACTCAATGTGATACTTTATCAGCGTTAAAATGTATGTATATAACACGATATCGTATGAAAATGCACGTTATTACATATAATAAGCTGTAATTTATAAGTTAAAATGCTTTTATAGAAATTATTATGGATATTAACATCACTGTGTTATAATTAGGGTTGCCACGTTATACGCCGATAAAACTGATAAAGTTCTCAAAATTCTTTGTGATAAATATCGATGACTGAAAACTTTGTGCCCATTTGGGACGTAAACATAACGGCGAGTCGAGGCTTATCACCCACTGCCTACACCTTCGTGTAGAAAATGGCTTGAAGTAATATAATGTTATTTCTATAGTACTTAGTGATAAGCTTTTCAAATTGTAAAGATAATTTCTCTACAATTTCGTCTATTAAAGCAAAAACATAACTGATATAAAAAAAAAAATTTGAACACTTTACCAAGTGTTAACCCTAAAACAAGTAGTGAGGTGACACCTACGTGCAGTCTGCTCATTTCTATCGAATCCCCCAATTAGTGTGTTTTCTATCGAATTAATAGCCTCTGGCTCACTATAAATGTTCGGTGTCCGGTTCTAGCCAATAAATTAAATTTTTCTCCATCCACTCACATACATCGTGGAACCAACAATTCTGTACAATGTTTTGTAGAAATGATGTCCAATGAATTATTACTGTAAAGATATCGATGTTAAGCATTTTGAATGGGATTTTTTTATTACCGATTCTGTGCAATACATTTTTATGGTAACTAGAAACCTGTCCCAGACATAGACAGTCATTCCAAGGTGATAAATGGCTATGGATCATATGTAAAATATTTTAGCATATCTGTTAATGAATACTTACTTACTACTCTATCTCCTCCAAGATTTGATCTACTCCAGTACTGAATGATATCCTTGGATATTGACAGGTATTGAAATGAATTCTGTCCACATATCTGTTAGCAGTAACGGGTGAGTTATAAAAAAAAACACATATACAATTCATTAAATTAACAAATATTAATAATAAGGTTGCAACACAGCACGAAAGTATTGATTTAACGATGTTAAACGTTGATTTTTTTTAACTGTACTAACGTGTATCGGAACGTCGCGTCGTTAAATTGGAAAGCGGAAACACCGGGTCGAAGACACTTTTCGTGTCAGATGTCAGAATGAATTTACAAACAAATTAGATAATTAAATTAACAGTCAGTTATTTTAGAATTAAATGAAATGAAACAGTAATTAATTGACTTTAAATACCGATGGCCATTGGAGTTTAGATTTTGGTAGTCAAGTCAGACCTTGAAGTGCCTTGGTTTACAGGTTCAATCCAACCAAGTATAATATTTGAGCTTGGTTTTTTTTTTATGTCATAAATTATGTATTAATCTGTTCTCTAATTCCATAACAAAACAGAGCCAAGCAGTTCACTGCACGAGTGGGCTGGATCGACAGGTAAAATACCACGACCTCTCAGAATATCGACGTAAAGTGGCTTATGCCGCGTTTCGTTTGGTGAGAGAGGTACCCGAAGGCCCACCTCCCTTCTCCAACCTGGGCAAACGAGAGGCAAACGAGCTGATGATAAGTGACCAGCACGGTCACTTATCATCAGCTCGTTTGCCCTCCTAACCCATTAAAAAATACAATGGGTATATTACTTTCAGACTTTATCGATTATGAAGAAAAGAATCTCCTCATAATATTACTATAGAGATTAATGTATGAAATCAAAATGGTAGCTAAAATTTTATATTGGAAGATTGAAAGGATGAGGAAGGGCGGTGGGCCTCCGGGTACCTCTCTCACCGAACGAAACGCGGCACGAGCCACTTTACGTCGGTCTTCTGAGAGGTCGTGGTATTTCACCGATCGAGCCGGCCCATTCATGCAGCGAACTGCTTGGCACGAGCTGATGATAAGTGACCAGCACGGTCACTTATCATCAGCTCGTTTGCCCTCCTAACCCATTAAAAAAAATACAATGGGTATATTACTTTCAGACTTTATCGATTATGAAGAAAAGAATCTCCTCATAATATTACTATAGAGATTAATGTATGAAATCAAAATGGTAGCTAAAATTTTATATTTAAATATGTACTCAACAGAAATCTGAATTTTAAACATTCAGAGGAAAAGCGCTTTTAAGTAACATACGAAGAAATATTCATACTTGGAAGGAACATCTTAAGATTCCGTGAATGCAAATATTACTTTGCCAACGTTTATGTAGCGTCTCAGTGACAGCGACAAGAGGTTTGTTTATTTATTTTTTATATACATATATGTAACAGTAACTATATATAGCCTATTTATCTAGTATCTAGTAGCTAACAGTGGTAGAGCCAAGCAGTTCGCTGCATGAATGGGCCGGCTCGATCGGTGAAATACCACGACCTCTCAGAAGACCGACGTAAAGTGGCTCGTGCCGCGTTTCGTTCGGTGAGAGAGGTACCCGGAGGCCCACCGCCCTTCCCCATCCTTTCCCTTAAAGGTCGGCAACGCAACAGTAACACTATATGTGTTGCTGGTGTCCATGGGCGGCGTTGGTTGCTTACCATCAGGTGACACGCCTGCTCGTTTGCCCTCCTATCCCATAAAAAAAAATAGTACTTCTTGAAATACGTTAATGAATTTTAAAAATCTCTTCTGACTGACAATTTTTCGGCTGTTGTGATTGAAAACTATGCTAATTTAATAAGATGAAAACTATAATATGTATAAAACAAATCTCGAATTAATAACAATAGGTTTTACTTCTCCCTCTTTCCTTTTGATCTCAAATTTATTAACAAACCCTAACAATAAAACGTACCTACATACATTAATCCCGCTGATGCTTTCCCCTGGGATAACAGTTGCATTTTTATATTATTTAAATGATGTTGATTTTTGTACATACCTAAACTATTTTTTATGAGATATGGGGGCAAACAAGCAAGCGTTTACCTATTGGTAAGTGACTAGCGTGGCCCATGGACATCTGGAACACAGATACTGTTACAGTTGCATTTTCGCCTGCCTTTAAAAGACTGGGAGTGGGTGGGAGGTTTGTTACAATAAGTTTTCTTTTTATTCTCAAAATAATGTTATGTCTGTCTGAATGTATATCAGGAGTAGCAGAGACAAACTATCTGGCCACAGATACCGTTTAAGAATTACCATGTAGCTATAAATGTAAAAGACTTATTATATACGACGAGTTTTAGAATTTTATCAAGCATTTAATACTATAAAATGCAACCATACATTGTTACAGTAACATCTGATAAGAGCAATCTACGCACCCGCTGTTTCTGTGGCCACAACTCTCTTACAACTCTGGCCGGCTCTGCAATACTTCGTGCGTTTAGTGTTGCGACAATGCCAACTCGTTATTACGAATTATTACCATTTTTTTTTCAGACAATGTATGGAGGCATTTTATAGTATTAAATTTTTAATGAAATTTCAAAACTCATCGTATATATTAAGTCTTTTACAATAATAGTTATATGGTACATGTAAATATTAAATATAGAGTTTGTTACTGCGACTTTTGATTGATAAACCACGATATTTACGAAATAATTTAATAACTAACTTGGAATCAATTGATCTGAGACTAAATTTGAACTGAGACTTCTGAAAATTAAGGTTTTGAATCCAAGTGCAATTCGCTGCCTTCGATGTATATATTATATTATATGTAGCTACAATAAATTTCGTGCTATATTCCAAAAGCTATATTAAAACTGATGCAGATAAAAGGAATAGGTAGCAAACCAGTTAGTAAAAAAGCAGTTCAAGATGATTGCAAGCCGAAGAACAATGGGCACTTATTGTTTATGAGTGCTGGCGGATGTAAAGAATGGAATAAGAATATAGGTTGTAAGGGGCGTAATGAAATCGTATAACATCGTGCTCACCACAGTAAGGCTGTAAGCGGTAGGCAATAAGGCTCTCTTAATAATTCAGAGTTCATTAGGGCCCCAGTGTCGTATTTTACAACAGCACTTACCCGCTGAACTTCTATACAAAGTTAGTGAGGTTTTAAATCAACAATGGACTGGATATTTTATTTGGTTCAGACTGCATACGAAGGCATTAGCCAGTTTGATAAATTTTATCCATTCCCGCTCAGCCGTTTTCACATTCGTAACAATAAGAAGTTTACTGCAACACCCACTAGGTAAGTAGACTGGGCTGATAATAAGATCATGGGTATGCTTGGTGTACCGTTTCACCTTTTCGGGACTTTTTAGCACTGACAAGCGGCTGTTATAGTGTTTTTTATGGGCAAGGGAAGCAAACGACCAAGTGGGTCACTTGATGGTAAGCAGCTTCTTACTGCCCATGTTCACCGTGGTTCGCTGCCGTCCTTTAAGGTAGTAGGAGGGGATAGGAGATCAGGCGTCTGGATACCTCTCTCACCGAACGAAACGCGACACAAGCCACTTAACACTGATATTCCGAGAGATCGTGGTAGTTCACTGGTCGCGCCGGCCAAATTCAAATTCAAATTTAAAATAACTTTATTTTTATAAGTCTTCACAGACACTTAAAAATAGTCAACAAGTACAGATAACATATTATTTAAAATTAAATACAAACACGAGCGCTTGTGGAAAGTGCCTCCGTGGAACAAAAAAAAAGACACGGACGCAATCGCCACGAGCGGCCCGATTCCGAGTGTAGGGGCTATCATGAGAAGAATCGGGCAAGAAACTCATGTGCCAAATACTCTTTTCAAACCATTAGAAATAAATAACAAAAAATCCCATTCATAGAGCGAACTTCAAGACTCTACCACTGTAAGTGTAATAAAATAACCTTCTCTTTAAGTCGTGTAAATCAGCCAGTACTTTTAAAAGCATATAAAACCGTCATGATATTTTTATAAAGATTTTAATGAAAATTTACTAAAGATTGACATTTATTGAATAAATATATGCAATACTTTGTTCCCTTCTCTATGCGGTCAGCACTATTGCTTTACATATAAACTTATTTTTGGCATAGTAAAAAATATACAAATATCAAAATTATGGTTTTGAATAAAATGGATAACAACCACAATATATACCGGTTGAATAATATTAAATGCTAACCGCAAATGCGTGTTTTAACTTTTTAATTATGGCGTTCGTTACAAAATAATTATGTCCTTTTTGTAAAACAGTACAATTTATAATCATATTACGCAGAATTATCGTTTGAACCGTATTTTTTGGTTATTGTTTGAGGTTTTCGTGTAACCATATACACATATAAATAAAACAACATTTAATATTTTATAAGATAATTTTAACCTTATCCCTTATGATTTATGCAATTTATTTTGTAGCTAAAATAGACATTGCTGCACTATCATCATAGTAGTCTGAACACATTTTGATAAATTGCGAAGATATAATGTTATATGCCTTTGCATATCATATATCTTTTAAATAACCCAAGAATACAGAAGGAGAAAGTTACATTTTTTAACGATACCATCAATTTTGTGTTGAAACGAGTAACGCTTGGGACCTGACCGACCTGGATATTTGTAGATAATTATTAAATAATGTCGGAGGAAAAATAGAAGTGATTACTTATAAAAATATCAGGTGCATGTTGGCGAGAAAATTGGGGACATACAAACTTATATTTTTAGATAGTGTAGCAGATGGGATTATATTTTTAAGTCAGTAGAATTTTTTTTTATGGGATAGGAGGGCAAGCGAGCAGGCGTGTCACCTGATGGTAAGCAACCAACGCCGCCCATGGACACCAGCAACACATATAGTGTTACTGTTGCGTTGCCGACCTTTAAGGGATAGGGGATAGGAAAGGATGAGGAAGGGGGGTGGGCCTCCGGGTACCTCTCTCATCGAACGAAACGCGGCATGAGCCACTTTACGTCAGTCTTCTGAGAGGTCGTCGTATTTCACCGGTCGAGCCGGCCCATTCATGCAGCGAACTGCTTGGCTCTACCAATTTTTAATTTCCAACTCTATCAGAAAAAAAGAGTTTGGTATTGCTATTGGTGAACAATTCGTTTATATATTACGTTTTATATTTCCCTGTTTCACGACTTAGGTAGTGTTTTAGCCTAGTTGCCCAAAAAAATATCTACCTAGGACACAATGACATTGCTATTTGCATCGATACTTACCATATATGAACCATTTTTTGCATCCGAGACTTCTGATTAATGGGATGTTTCAATAAATATTTTTTAAAATTGATACCCGGAACTCGGCTTCATGAATCAGTGTGCTGAAAACATCGAGTGGCAATTACTGCGAATCACAAACATGAGTTTTTTATAGTTTTTTGTACAGTTTTAATTTGCGAAATGAAAATTTCTCTTTAAAGAATATTATGCGTTATTGCGGTTGTTACTAAAATGTCACTAAAATGATTGTGACAAGATTGACAGCCTTTGTAGCCACTATTTGGTTACTTTTAGTGTCAAATGAATTCAAGTCATTGAGGGATAATATATAATCGGAAATAACAAACTTACCGGACGTAGAAACAAATAAAGAATTTCTTATTTATAATCTTATCCTGTCCTACACCTTTAAGTATTATGGAAGGCGTGAAGGTAGGCATATAAAGTCCAGTGTGACCCATGAAAAACTACGTCCTCTCCGAATTTCGACCTGAAGTGGCTCAAGCCGCGTTTCGCTCCGTGAGAGAGTTATCCGGAGGCCCAACCCTTCCCCTCTCTCTTTCGTCTTACTCCCTTAAAGGCCAGAAACTCAACTGTAACACTATCCGTGTTCCACTTGGTCGTTTCCCTCCTATGCCATGAAAAACTACTACTAAATATCCGATAAACTCATGCTTGTCCGTATTTCTTTCCACTGGTAAGGGGCCGTCCATTAATCACGTGAGGTTAGAAAGAGGGGGGAGGGAGGGGTCTAACAAAAATCACGAAACATCACGAGGGGGGGAGGGTAGTAAGATATCACGTGTATTTATTTTTTCCACCTTATTATTAGAATAAAATAGATTGGTGTGAGCCCAGAATCGATCCCACGACTTTCTGATTCAGAAGCAGGCCGCTCGAGTTTTAGTTTAAATGTCACCACGTATCACTATGGGGGAGGGGGGGTCAAAAAATGATGAAAAAAACATCACGTGATTAATGAACGGCCCCTAACCTGCCCAGAAGACTAGCAGAATTTCCACAATGAGTCTGTAAAGTAAACTAAGTTTCGTCCGTCTGTATATTACTTATGATTTCTAAGTTCTGTTATAAAATAAAAAAGGCACTTGAACAATTCATATATTATATTCTGGACACGATCCTTTGCCGTATCTTTTATTGACTAGTCTTGTAACCCAACGCCGCACGTCTACGCGAATCTCCACGGGGCGTATGAAATCCGTGGTGTAGAATGTAATATTACACTTCACCATTGATGCAGTATTGTACAGATAGGTTTAGGTTTTAAAACAGTATTATGCCTAAAATGATTTTTTAAGCTTATTTTTTTAATAATTACATTTATATCTCTGACGTAGTGAATTTTCTTTCAACGTAAAAATAGACTCTTTAGATTTACGAGAGACTTTTGTAATAGTAGTTTTCCTATGTAAATACATATGTTACATAACTCAACCTCTAGATGGCGCTGTGTGCATTTTATTATTTTTATAAGAAGATACATAAAACCTAGTTGTATGAGCAATAATTACATTTGTCATGATGTCAAAGGGTATCTCCATATTGCCACGTAATTTATACAGAATAAAAGTATGTTAACTTTTTTATTGTAATTGGCTTGTTATGTAATAGTATGTAAGGCTATCTTGCCTTAACCCATGTAATATCTATGGCCCAGTTGTACAGTACACCGTTTCTCATTCAGAGGTCCAGTAATAACTTTTCTGGAAGTTATTTTGCTGATAATATTGTACAACAAGTGACCAAAAAATAAACAGAGATCGAGGCATAATTGTCACTGACCATGCCTCCGAGTACTAAAAGCGTGAAGTTTCAATACAATATCAACCTATTTTTTTACTCTTGTTAAAGTTACCTTGCGTTTCTTTTCCTTATCAAAAATGTTCTTGTTAGTAATAAACATATTGTTCTGCCTTTTTATATTTAGCTCAGTAATTTTAGCAATGCTATTTATAATTGAAAACTTTCACATTTCTGATATTTAAAACGTTATCTCAGATAGCGTAGAAACTAAGCCAAAGATAAAACTGTGCACTACTTTGTGAATACAATCAAACAAGTTGGAACTAGATCATCATTTGTAGTCAGAGCCTACTTTACAGACCTACTTTATGTTGTTGTTTATTTTTATTGTTTTTTGTATTTCATTACTTACTTATTAATCGCTTAAACTGTTTAAAAATATATTGAATATCTGATAGACAGATTGAATTTAGCGATCGACTTCAAATAAAAAAAAAATACGGTAACTGTCAACCTGTTTTTTTTTTCGATTTTGGATATAACTTTTGGTCTATGTAGGTATCTTTACAGGTTGTCCAATAATTTATATATTATAAATTACTTTATAATACTTATATCAAGTAATTAAAACTAATATTTGAATAAATGAACACTGCTCAAATAAAAACGTTGATAAACGCTTACAACCTTTTTTTATATCTACGCAGTTCGTCCTTTTTTATTTCTTGTCGTATTTTTATTTTCCAATATTCAAATATAAATATAATAAGTACCTCGAGAATCGGCTTCATTTTTAAATATATTGAATGACAATTGACACAAACCTTAACACAATAACGTTACTTTCGCGCGACGAATCAACAATATACCTCCAAGACTTTCACAAAAAATTTATGTTCATATATTTTTCCTGTTTTATTTAGTACAATATATTGAAAAGGGGTTATGTAACAATAAGACTCAGTTAAAAAAAGGTTTCAAAATGTTATCTTACCTACATATTACACAAACTTCCGCACAACAGTCAATCAAAGAGATTAGTTTTGTTAAACCACTGATACAAAATTAACGGCTAGATCTATATAGTGTTTTTTTTTTTAAATTAAATCATAGCAAACAGGTTGTGGTATTTTTAGCCTTTTCTAAAATTAAAAGTATCCAATGTCAAAATCCGACATACGGTAACAAACAAACGGACTTTCACATTTATAATATTAGTAGTATGACTACTAATAATTATCACTGGCAATTAATTGAATATAAAATCTTGCTATTTAAAGTAGTTCTGCGTAAATATTAAATTTTGATCTAAAACTGAATGACTAATCTTGGGGTGATAAATACAGATATTGACGATAGCGTTAGAATATTTTCTACATATTTCATACATACATTACTTCACGCCTAGTACGTTGCGGGATGAACAGAGAAAATACAACGCCATTACAGAAGATTCATACAAACCTGACTCGGTTCTTCGACTTTCATAACTCTTGCCTGACAAGTGCGTTGGTTTTTTAAGAGTCTTGACTTATTTTTATTTTATTATTTATCTTATTTATCATATCTGCAGTTATTAATATAGTCTATGTTAGGTGGAGCCACATGAAAGCGTATCGTGGTTCACTCCGGTCTGACATAAGCACAGTTTCTATTATAAATGGCAACTGGCAAAACTATTTCCTGAATCTCAACGACAAAGTTTTAATGCTTGTCTGAGTAAAATACAATGTAGTTATAGTACGTTACTATTCAGATAAAAGTATTAGATGTGTGTGTATAGATTTTTTTTGGTTTGTAATATAACATAGCTTCACGCCTTTTTCTGCCGGAAGATGTAGGCAGCGGTTGTTAAGCCTCGTCTCGCCGTTATGTTTACGTTCCAAATGGAATAGGTGGCGAATCTATTGCCATACCGGGCACAAAGTTTTCAGTTATCGATATATCACACATAACTACTGAAAATAATTTCGAAAAGTCATTGGTGTGAGCCAGGATACGAACCAGCGACTTGATTCAAAAGCGGGGTGCTCGACCACTGGACCACGGAGATTTTGTAGAGAAGCGTCTTATAATCTTTCGTACACATGTTAAATCTGTAAATAAGTTTTTTATTTATTTATTCTATGTCATAACAATGAGAGTGGATCACGTCCGCCTTGAAGGCTCTGTTCCGTCCTCAGTACGGAGGTACTGTGTATCACATTACTGAGCCTCACAACTGACGATCCCACCTCACATCTGCGATTTTACTGTGAACCAGTTCCGAGACACTTGATACTCACCCGACAGGGATAAAAATTATATTACGAGTTTTACCAATAAAAAATATTGTTTATTTTTGGGACGTTTGTCGTTTTTAGGGAAAATAAAATTTCTAGTTGGATTGTTTCAGGACAAATTGACAAGGAACATTATCTGTCAAAATAATACACCCTTGCTGTATATTCAATATTTTATTAGTATTAATAAACTATCAAAATAAATAACTAATTTAAATGAATTTAATATTATTTTTGAATGGCTGTATGTTATAAAAGCGAAATAAGAATCTTCCATAATTAATGAATATCATGTTTTTTAAAGGGATTTTCACTCCTATGCTTGGTGTAACATATAGGTCAGTTATATATAGTGTCCGACCGAAGTTTCGGCTACCTTCGGCCAAAAATTCATCTTCGGCGAGATCTTCGGCTTCGGCCGGTTTCTGAGCCGAAGCCGAAGGTTCGGAATTATAGGAACTGTTGCGAAAGAGTACGTGACTGACGGACCAAACTGCACTTAGTTCAGTGCGGATACCTTTATTACCGAGAAAAAGCGACATGAGCCACTTTACGCCGATATTCTTCTTTAGCTGTGGATCATATTGAAGAAAATTATTAAATTACTAATAGTTTATAAACCTTCGGCTTCGGCTTCGGCTTCGGTCGAAGGTTGTGGAGATTGCCGTTTAATCTGCTTCGGCTTCGACTTGGGCCAAAAATAGACGTTCGGTCGGACACTAGTTATATAGAGCTATTATTGGTCTCAGTACGACCATTTCGCTGAGCTATTTGACTTTGAATGAAAATGAACATAATTTTTTTTGTTCATTGATAAGTCAGAAACCGTTTCAGTGGACGTTGAACGTTGACTAACTCCGCCTCTAAATCAGGGAGTTCCGGGTTCGAATCTTGGCGTAATACTAGTGTGTCTTTCAAAATTTGTGTAGAAAAAGGTTTAAACGTGCTAAACAATAAGCTTTGTTATTTTAGTTTGAAAACCTACCGTGAATTAAATAATCAAAATCTTTAATTAACTAATAATAGTATTCCTACATTAATTACATACATAACTTGACGCCAAATTCCTTGCAGGATAGGCAGCCAAAACTGAGTGCCATAAGGCACAATTGTTACACGCTTAACTCACTTCTTTGACTTTCATAACTAAATTTTTATGACCTTCCTCCAGAATTCGTTCTATTTGGTCATGAAAATTGTGTCGTAACAGTCCTCCACTTTTCCAACCAATAAATCACACTGCAATAAAAAATATGTATATTTTTTGTATTTAAATATTTAAAACTATCTTTAGATACACAGTAACTATTATAACTCAACCCTGATGACATCGCCCATCGCTTCTAACTTACACCAAGCGATAACTTGACTCGTACACGAGGACTTGAAAGCCTTTTGCATGAATGAAAGGGGCTTTATAACTTTTTTTCTACATATATATATAAAGAAATAAGGTTTTTGAATTGAAAACCCACTTACAACGACTAAGTAAAGTCTGCTTACGCCTCACGTGAGTACACGTATGTATTTTTTAATAAATTAATGTGTGTCGTTCGCAGGTAAGTCTCGACGTCAGTTCAAAACATTTGTAAGTACTTTAATTTTTTAAATGGATCTTTTATTTTGTCAGTCTTCTTCACTGGTTTTTTGATAAGAGAATAGGTGGTGTTAATTTCTCTTCTTTGTGATTTACAAAATGAAGATGTGATTAAATTTTATTTGTTACTAGCTGTCCCGGCCAACTTTGTTCCGCATCAAAAGTAATAAATGAGTAAATTTTGGATATCGTGAGGTTCAATTTGTGCTATTTATCGGCTTTAACTGCTGTCCCGCTATGTTAATACTGCATTGTCTTCGAAAATATTCGTTTAAAATGCATGCTGTAAAGGGCCAAGATCGTCTATATTATATGCACAATTCATTTAAGATACTTAATTGGATGAAAATTAATGCTGTAATGCTTAAAATTGCTTCGTAAATAAGCCATTATTTCTCTTAGAAAGTGAAAAAATTAAAATGGTCATTGTGGGTTATCCCTAAGAAATAGACATATGCCTTTGCGGACTTTTTTGTAGACCTTCTGAGGGTGTTTCATAATGTAGAACATTGTTTTGATCTATCACTTAGGGTTCAGCCAGCGTTTGCAATTAAAGTACTAAATCTCGAAAATTTTCATTTTTTTTACATCATCATATATGAATTATAGATCAAAGCCACCCCGTTGACACCCTCGAACTATTAAAAAAGGCCGCATTATAAACCGTTGCGTAGTTTTGGAGATATAAGCATATAAGGGGACAGACAGCGGAAAGTGACTTTGTTTTATACTATGTAATGATTTTACAATTTGAAAGACAGGTGATTCAGAAATAACAATGCCTGAAAGCAATTACCATAAGAGTTTCAATTCCTCAAATACATACGTACAAACACATGAAATTTCAATTCTCCAGTCTTCAGTCTGAGGGTAAAAATAACACATTCATAAAAGTTAATACATTCTTAATAGTCCTGAACACTCCTACTGCATATTTTAGAATCGTCTTGTCGAAAAGATTCTTTCCTGCTGTCTTTGTGACAAGATAACCTCCTGTCGTCCTTCGTCATCCATCACTCCGAAAAGGAAATTATGTAAAAGATCAATAAACCCATTAAAGTCCATATTTCAAAGTGTTCTTGTCGCCTCTGAAATTGGTAACTGCTTATTACAAACTTTGACAGTTTAAATACAGTTAGTTATTTATTGGTTGTACTATTTAAAGGCTATATTTCTTTGATAATATATCACGTTATTTGTGAATCAATATTTCTTATAGAAACAATATATTTTATTATACATTTTGTGTAGATTTTCACATATATCTGTATGATGATTTGTCACGGATATTTTTTTAAATTCAAAAATTCATCCATAGTATATTAAATTCCTTCATTCCCTTCACAACTTAAAATATAAATGGCCATCCATTAAAACTTTTCACTGCCAAATAATACTGCTCTACGCAGCAACCCTTTTTAAAAATAACAGGACTTGAAACACAATGAAAACCGTACAGGTCTAGAAAAAATATTAAATTTTAAATGGTTAACCCAACACATTCATATTCAACCCCAAATGAAAACTTTCCTACTCGGGTCCACCCGGTTAACCGGAAAAGAATGTAATAAAAATGTATAAAATAAGCAAAAAAAAAAGGAAATATCCAAAACACTAATTGCCGGTTCTGGATTCAAAACTTTAAACAAATTCTCCACGCAACGCAGTAGGTATGAGCCCAACTTTCACAATTCGAACTTTGGCATTAAATTTACAAAAGCTTCCAAAATTAACGCGTAAAGCAAAATGTCCTTTATTTATAAAATGACAAGATCCATTTCGAGAAGTTTTTTTAAATAATTTTATTTTTAAATATAAATATAAAATCCATTGTTTTGACAATTCATTATTTGGTGTTTTCCCTAATTAGGCAGTTTGTTCTCTGACTCTCTCTTTCTGTTTCACTCTCTTTCTCTGTCCGTTTCACTCTCTTTCTCTGCTTTAAACGAGATACGTCTGTCTGTATTCGCTACGCATTTGATTGTTTATATTTGCCGAAGATATTTTCCCCGTTTGCTCAGCTGATTGCGTACAATGGTAACCCAGCGAAACCAAATTCTATGTCGTCAAATCAGATTTTAAAACAAGCGTCACGTCGGCTTGAATTTTGAACAGTCGAAGAATTATATACTTTCTATGTTGTTCTACTTATATTGAATTTATTCGATTATTGTAATTCTATTTTAAATTAAATTAAGTTTCAAAGACTTTCTTTGTAAATTAATCACTTTTAAGTAATGAGCGTGGACTATTTAACTCAAATGTGAGACACGTCATTCAATATTGTAAATTCACTTTTGCCAATTACAAAAGGAGACGAAAAGGACAGGAGCTCTGTGAATTTAATCACTTCCGATTTCTTAGCTGGCTAACGTGGCTTTGTTGGTGGTGGTCTCCCCACTGACTTTTATTATTTTCAATTTTCATCAACGTCAACTTCTTTTGGTAGGCACGCCCTTTGTACTAATATTTCAATATTTCGTTCTCTCTATTTTATTCATCATCATTCATAGTCTATACACTACTTGCCATAAGTTATTTTTATGAATAAAAAGCCTTGTGTAATTAAGTTTGCCATGCCTGTTTAATTGTGATATTTTAGCAAGCTACTAAAACATCATCATTAACATATAACTACACTCTGACTCTGAATCTGTACATGAACAGTATGATGGATGATACATTTTTCTATAACAAACATCACGTATATCTTATTCGTATAACATTCAACAAATATGCTATACGTGAATTCAAAACACGTAAGTACCATCATTTTTGTCGTGTCAAATTTCCTGTTGTACTATATACACGAGACAATAATAAACAACATACAGAGACTAAGGAATGGAATAAATCGGGTACATGTCTCGAGTGCCGCTTAATTTTGTCAAACAGAGCCATCTATGTTTTGACGTACGTACGTATACGTAGTGTAGTACGCGTGCACGTGCGCGCGTGTTGCGCATGACAAGTTGTGACGTAACCGGAATAACTGACTAGAAACGAGCTGCACCTGTTGTTCGCGCCACTCCTTTTTTTTTTGCTTTTTTGATTATCATATATTTGTGTATTTGGAAACGGTTTGTGTTCAAATTGTGATAAATCAACAGTGGTAGATTCGACCGTTGAAATACCACGACCTCTCAGAATAACGACGTAAAGTGACTTTTGCCGCGTTTCGCTCGTGAGAGAGTTATCTGGAGGCCCAACCCCTTTCCCCTTTCCTATCTATCGCACTCTCGACCACGTTCATATCCTAATGTAAGGTCCGGCTACGCAACTGTAACACTATATGTTTTCAGGTGTCCATGGGCGGCGATTGTTGCTCACCATCAGGTGACACGTCTGCTCGTTTGCCCCCTATACCATTACAAAAACTGAATGTATACCGTTAATTTCACTTGACTCTATGCATTAGATACCACAATCTCTCAACTAACCGAAGTAAATTGGTTCATACCGCGATTCATTCGGTAAGAGAGGTATTTAGAGGCCTAAGACCTTCCCTTTCCTTTCCACATTAAAGACCAGTAGAGCAGCTGTCCGTGTTATAGATGTCCATGATCAGCTTTAGTCGCTTACCATCAGGTGTCCAGTTTGCCTATTAGTCAAGTTTCCCATAAAAAATTATCCGTGCCATTGAATCACCCAAAAGACTGGACGAATAAGATAAATACATTGATAACACTGCACGTGACAGAAGACTTACACCAAACGGTTATCAATACTGCGTATCTCGATTGTAACAACAGTATTCGCTAACAAAATATTGACAGGTCACACAGATTAAAAAAATATGACATGACCCCTTTCACATAACCTGTGCGATAAAATGGCGTCCTGTTGAACAAAGAAAAAAAAAACAACAATTTCGCGCTACAAAATAGGGAATAACTTCCGTAATATTTTCACAAACAATTTATTTTATATATACAGAGAGACATTCACAAAATTATGTAAATCCCAGTTACGAATAATAAATGCATGTAAACATTTGAAAATGTTGACTCTAATAATTGCAACACGATTATTCAATTTGACGTTTCGCAATCAGCGGGCACAACCGAGTAAACAGTCGAAATCAAACACCGGAATCGATTATCGAAGTCGATTCAATTCGTCCGATAAACGATGGTGTATGCGTGTGTGTTATGTGTGGGTGTGTGTGTGTGTGTGTGTGTCCGATTCACAACGAATTCATATTGCATTGTAGTGTAGTGCGTATATGATTGAATTTTAAAATCGATACTGTCTGTACCGATACACAGTTTGGTTTGCTTGATGTTTAGGACGTTATAAATTATGTGTGCTTATGTATTCTAGTGTTGTATTATGATATGAACTTTGTGAATAGATTTATATAGAGTTATATTTATTTTCATAAATTAAATTAATTTAGTTATTGGTATGTTTTATTGTCTTTTCAAAACATTTGACAGGAACAAAGTAATTTTCCCTTGCCTCCAATCTCATAGGAAAATGTACTGCTATAAATCTATTTTCTTTTTCTGATTCCAACTCTAATTCAACCATGATACTTGACCATATTGCACACATAACTTCATCCCGTTCGGCGTTCATGCGGTTCTGGCAGAAAGAAATGATAAGGTATGCTATATAAAAACTTAAAGAGTCATTACACTCTTCCTTTTCTTAAATACTCTATCTTTCAATAAAACAAGAAACAAAAACAATTTTTTCAACGCAGGCTCAACATTATTCAAATATAAATTAATACATAACATAAATGTAACTTATATCTCTCTGAAGGCTTAGTACGGTGACGTAACGCAAACGCAAAACTGTAACGCGTATCGTAAAACCAGTTTCCGTATTAATCCCAAGAGTGTATGTTAGTACCTATATGACGGTAGTTCGAACGACTGTAGTGTAGTTCACAAGAGTAGTGTTGTGCCTTCTCAACATAAATGCTTTTAAGAAAAATATCCCAGTATTCTGAGTAACGGTAATCTTCGAAACGATTCTCCAGTAGTAAGGTATCAAATAGGTACTTAGAGAATTAGAAAGCTATCTAAGTCTCGGTCGTCCAGTTGTGGAGCACCCCGCTTCTGGATCAAGAAGTCGCGGGTTCAAATCTTGGCTCACACCAACGACTTGGCCAAATTATTTTTGAAAGTTATGTGTGATAAATATCGATGACTGAAAACTTTGTCCCCGGTATAGCAATAGGTTTTGGCACCATACATAACACCGAGACTAGGCTTAACAGCCGCTGCCTACACCTTCGAGTAAGGCGTGAAGTTATGTTATGTTATAACTTCATATTAAGAAATTAGCAATCGCATAACAAATAACTTAAATAGATTATATTTACGTACCATCATAAACCTAGACCATAAAAACGGCTTTATCTCGCTGAGTTCTGGAATAAATATATAGAAATATTTTTATTTTACGGGCTGTACATCAGGCCGACTAGAAACAGATATTATATCTAGAATGGGTAGGTAACATCACTAAAACAAAAGGGAATTCCCCGGAGGCTCGTAATTCACTCACTTTTATGACACTATAGAATATTTTAAGTGCATTAAAGCCTCCGAAACATAAAGGGGGATTTAGACGCGAGAATTTGGAATCAATGATAAGTACTTGGCAAGGTGTAGAGGTGTGCGATATGTTTTTTATAAGGTGTGCTTCAGAAAATCGAGGTGAGCATGTCTAAATTATTGCTAAAAATATCAATTTTTCTTAGGTAAGTTAATTTAATTTAACGAGTTTCTCTGACCACTTTGACGACACGGTCAGAGATCATCTTACAGAAATCTAAAAATACTAAAAAACGGGTAATATTTTAATATACTTTAAATGATACTTTAACAGTCACTAAATATTCAAAAACTATTCATAAACTACAAGAAGGGTATAAACTAATAATTTTCAAATATTATGTTTTTAAATCGAAATAATATCTATTTTCATTTTTAAATATAAATATAATATTTTAGCAATGTTTCCAAATAGATATGTGCAGAATATTGGTAATTTTAAATAAAAATTGTAATCAAATGCCATTAACAAAACGCATCGGTCTAAAAATTTGATTATGTGAAACATTATGGTCCTTCGAGCATCCGGATACACATTCTGAAAGCTCGAAGGACCAAATGGCTCCCAGTTATTTGAAACAAATGATCAATGCAGATTACAAAACTCCCTTGGGAGACAGTCAGCGAGAGAAAATGTTCCAATTCCATTGCGATGAGAGTTCTTTGTCTTATTGGATAACGTACAAGTGATGAATGACAGTTGAGGTATCAAACTGCAAACGAGCCTTTTATTGAGGAAAATGTAAACGTAAGTATTTGTTCAGCGCATAAAGATGTTCAATTAGTTTAAAAGCCCGCGGATGGATTAGATGTCTCAAACGACGGAAATTGGGTGGATTGCGAGGTTTTTTTCTCTCTTAGGATTCATCTTCTGTCAATTAGCATCAATTTCGCTTGAAATTCGTCTTTTGACATTCTTCGAAGTGATTGTTTTGTTACCTTTCAAAATATCTCAACACTTTAGTAAACTTCTTTTGATGTTATTCAGTCCTAATTAAATAGTGTTAACTTTTGAAACATTTAAATTGACTTGTAATGGTTCAAAAAACTATTACAATATATTTTATTTTGGTAAACCATTTGGCGTTATGCCTTGTCGCTTTTTTACCTATCACGCAAGTAATTTCTGCTTATCATCATAGCAGTAGTAGTATTTCTAAGTCTTAAATTTCCATAAAAGGTTTCTTACAATTCACATCTTCATAATATATTTTATAATATTTAAAATCTCCTTAATAAATATGTTTAAAAATATATAATTTTGTTGATATTCGTCAGTACAGTGAGGGGTCTTCGTGTTTACTCTTTCAAAGTAGTCTAAAACGCTTACTCCATTGTTTGATCATAATTCGCTAAGTATACACGATTAGTTTCTGAGTAAATTGTAATACAGCATGTCTCAACAATAATTCCAACCTCCCTCACTTACTCGTAGAAAACAATATATAAAATACGAGTTCAATTGTAATTTCAATATAATTGTATTAAATATCTACTTGCTGATACGTCCAATTTTGTACTTTGATATTATAAATTATATGTATAAAGCTTTCCTTTTGAATCAGTCTATCTATTGGTGTCGTTTAAATCGATGCAGAAGTTTAAAATTTGTATACGAACAGACACCGAAAGTGAGTTCATTTTATTGTATAGCATGATAAAATATCCACTAATAGTAAGTGCAGAAGTGGAAGGATTTTGACGGCGACGAAGCATAGGACATGTGTCTCATAACCAAACAGGTAGCGTCCAATCACAAGGTGATGTCAGAAGCTATAAAAACCTATGAGCATGTATGACATGAGGTATGTATGACTAAGAAGCAAGTCAGACGTGTAAAAATCGTGCACTCAGTTCTCACTGTCTACCCAGATAGGAACTTGGCATGACATTTTTCGAATTTCATTTCTACTTTCTGACTGCCTGCCCCGAATTAAATGTTTATTTTACTGGGAATTTTGCTAATATTATAATCTCAAAAGTTTATAAGTATTGGTGGATCTTTGTTACTCTTTTGGCATCTTCAGGTAGCTGCATATAACCGCCTGGGAATAATAAAAAAAGTTGACTGATTGTATTGTATTGTATGGGGTGTTCCCTTGTATGTCTGTGACGAACTTTTATAGAATAAAGTTCTTGTAAGTGTGTTGTCAGCCAAAAAGAAAGCGAAAGGTGTGATAAAAAAGGTTTAACTTAAAAATTTCTGAAGACGTAATTTGACGTCCCATGTCTTTGGATTTAGCCGTCCAGAACTTAAGACACTTTTTGTTTCGCCAAAATTCTTGGAAAAGGAAAAAACATGATGCTCGATTGCAAGTACGAGTTCGATCTTTTTAATTTTACTTAGGTACGTATTAAGTTCTCTTTCCAGCAAATTAAAATTAAAATCTGGCTACCTAAACAATACTGATATCGGCGAGTATTTTATAAATGGTATTATTTATTATTTTATCAGTTACATATAACTCATTTATTTTAAAACTTGCTGACACGGCGAATTTAATTTTACCATCCTGTAATCAGGAAGATATTTATAATTATTCGTAAATCTTCATACTGTTTTATACTCTAATATTTATGCAGCGTTCTCCCTTTATAAGATGATTCAAGTATTTCTTTGTAACCAATTTTTTTGTTTCTTAATCATCAGATTTTGGTTGTCATCTACTTATTGCTGAAAAAAGACTTCAACAAAAGACGATCTTTTTAGACCACTTACAGGATCATATTTTTATGGAATAGGAGGGCAAACGAGCAGGCGTGACCTTTAAATGGGTAGGATAGGTAAGGATAGGAAAGAGGGGTGGCCCTCTGGGTACCTCTCTAACCGATCGAAATGCGGCATGAGCCACATGACGTCGATATTCTGAGAGGTCATGGTATTTCACCGGTCGAGCCGGCCCATTCATGCAGCGAACTGCTTGGCTACTGTTAGAATATGTCTAACATGTTTGCCTATTTCAAAACACTATAATACATTATTTCCCAGGAATTTATTCCTCATTCCCGACAAAGAAGATGGTTTTATTAAGTGTAAAATCCTAGTCACGGTTTCCTTTTGCAAAACGGATGCTGCCCATATTCTCCAGATAAATTAAGTGCTCAAACGTTTAATAGGATAATATCATGCTTTATACAATTTAAAATTTTATTGAATGACTGGCGTACGTTAATTGTGGCGTGGAAGGACCACTTCGTGTTAATTTTAAGTCCTTTGTTTTGTAAATGATGTCTTAATTACTCTCTGGTCAGGGATCTAAATATATGAATGAGAATCAGTGACTGCTTTTGGAATTATTTTCGATAGTTATGTGTGATAAATCTCGATTGATGACCAAATTGTTATAGCAATAGGTTCCGGGACCTATTTGATTTGGGACGTGAAAATTTGGCGTATCTAGACTTTGTGTATAAAATGAACTTATACAACAAAATGACCATAATTACATACAAAAAAAAAACACTTGAAACTTTGTTCCAACACATGTAACACAACACTACCAAAAATAGAGTTATGTCCTGATTTCTAACATTGGTCTTGACTACCGGGGCGTGGTGCTCCACTTAAATTAGAGTAGGAGAAATTCCACTCTGTCCTACTCTTTATCAGATATTCCTGATAAACATAATGAAATGAAATTCTAGTAGACACCATATTAGGTCTGCCCAGTTCCTAAAATATAGTCTCAGCCCGCCATATAGACAGAAACGATTTTGAAAGTACTTCTGCCACAGTAATAAAATGTTTATTTCCTAGACCGTTGTAAATACATAAAATAGGTTTGTATGAAAAAATAAACTGGACATGAAATAAAATGGCTACATAAAACACTGAAACTCTTAAAAAATCGTGAATGACAGTTTTATAACATACATACTGTAAGTTGTACATCTCACTTTTATACTTTGTATCTGCTTAGTCAGTCTTGCCCTTCTCGTTCTTTTCAAATTAACAGAATCGCCAAAGTAAGTAACCTTCCTTATTTTTTGCACCGGCATTAATTTAAATGTATCTTTTTATGTCTATTGATTTCATAGCCCTGTTTACAACAGCTTGAAGAATATGAAAGTTAGAGGTGAACATAACATTATTTCCCGAAAGATCTACTGAAAAATCAACAATTCTTTGGTAATTTTGTTTTTTTTTTATGGGATAGGAGGGCAAACGAGCAGGCGTGTCACCTAATGGTAAGTAACCAACGCCGCCCATGGACACCAGCAACACATATAGTGTTACTGTTGCGTTGCCGACCTTTAAGGGATAGGGGATAGGAAAGGACGGGGAAGGGCCTCCGGGTATCTCTCTCACCGAACGAAACGCGGCATGAGCCACTTTACGTTGGTCTTCTGAGAGGTCGTGGTATTTCACCGGTCGAGCTGGCCCATTCATGCAGCGAACTGCTTGGCTCTACCACTGTTATCTAATATTTCAGTTATTAAAAATAATTTGTCCGTTCCGTCAAATGACGGACCAACTCCAAAAAATAAATAATCTTCCTTTGTTTGTGCTCTTCAAAGCTCCACGACACAATTTGTAAAATATATTTGAACGAGTTTCTTTTTGCATATTTGCCCCTTGACCTAGACATTTCGGTAAACTATAAATCTTTGTATGAACAATCAAAAAATAATATCACTTTATGACAATCGACAAATGTAAACCGTTATTTTTGTTGGATAACTATCGTTAAACGCTCGGTGATAAGATAACTTCACGTCTTTTTCTAGGAATATATATACTATAAAATATCTAAAAACCTTTTGAAGTCAGGCTCTTTAATAATGTTTCTTACTAAACTTTTTTATTTTAAACTACTGTGGTATTTAGCACGTTTAAAAATCTATTCGATTTTCTATTTAAGTCTGTATAGGTATATAGATATAGGTTATTGAATGGATACAATATACAAACAATCAAAGGTACTCTATTCAAATAGTAAATGGAAGGCCTTTGCATCCATGGTCATGTAATAGATGTTTAAAAAAATATTGATGATTAATATATTTGTGGACTGAAATCTTAGAGACAGTATAGACATCTCGTGATAATAAAAATACTCGAGGTACATACGAATAACCTGTAATTTTGTACCTACTACTAATAGCGTAATAGCAACAGGTTTTCAGGTCTAGAACCAATTGTATTTTTATTTAAAACAAGCTGACCCGGACAACTTTCAGGATCAAAAGTAATAAATGAGTAAATTTTGTTTAGTACATCGAACATGAATTAAAGATTGAAACTACCTCGTTCCATTGAGTACTTTTAAAGATATAAGCATTTGAGGGGACAGACAGCGGTAAAGCGACATTGTTTTATACTATGTAACTATGCAGCAGGAGTTTATTTGATATTATAATATTTTAATACCACTCACTACTAATAATATGCCCTTCAAATAGTATTAAAATATAACATACAAACATTAAAGTGAGTAATTTTAAAATAACGACCTATAAAATGGACCGCATGCTCCCTCCTTACTTGTATCTCTACTAAAATGTTTGAGAAACTAATAAAAGTTTATACACTAAACTACTAAAGATCGTCTCGTATGGAAGAAATTAGCGGCCACTGTTAACTATAACATAACTTAGATATATATTAAACAAAATATATATTTTATATATAATGTAAAAGCTGTTGTAGGAGTCGAGGGTGGCCAAGACACACATTCCATGACCAAATAGAACGTGTTCTAGAGGAAGATGATTTCAGGAGCCTCAAATATCGACGCGCTTGCATGAAAAGAGTTTTGAAAGTCAACGACACGAGTGAGGCGTGTAAGGATCGTGCCATGTGGCGCTCTGTTCGCTCTGTCTACACCGCAAGGGATTTGGCGTGAATAATTTATTTGTTGGTAGAGCCATGCAGTTGCCGGTATGAATAGACCAGCCGGACAGTATCACTCAGAAAACCGACGTAAAGTGGCTCATATAGCGTTTTCCTCCTCTCGTCATCCCGCTCCCTAACCAATATTAAAAACGGGTAACGCAACTGTGACCCTCTAGGTGTTAAAGACGCCCATGGGCAGCGCTAGTCTCTTACCACCTGCACTTTTGCGCTTGTCCATCAAATCGAAAAACCGTTTATTAAACTATACTTAACAAGAAATTTTAAATAATATTAATTTATTACTAAGACGCTTTTGCTCATCAACTGTGATAATTCGCTGACTTGAAAATATAGCATCTTCATGCAGATATAAGTTGTTTTTTATGGTATTGGGAGGCAAACGAGCAGGCATGTCATCTGATGGTGAGCAACAATCGCCGCCCATGGACACCTGAACACAAATAGTGTTACAGTTGCGTTGCCAGCCACTTACAATGGGATATGGAAGGGGTCGGAAGTGGGATGGGAAGGTTCCTCTCGAGGTCTTTGATTAGTATTTATATTAGTAGTATTTATATTTATATTAGTATTTATATTATTTACAATTCCATGATATAGCCTTCCTCAACAAAAGGTCAATGTAATGCGTAAATATTTTTTTAAACCGGAATAGTTAATGTGTAAAACAGTTTTTTTATAGGGACGTGTAGTTTCTTAGATTAACACTTACAAACATACCAATTCTGTATATTTATGAACGTTTATGTTTCGTAACGGTGATTACCCAAGGAGACATTAGGGAAATATCATCCGAACACAATTTAGGCACTTAGTTCCCATAAAAGTAACATCTTAACACATTGCTAACGACACAAATCGAGTTTTGTGGTCGTTTAGAAATTATATATAAATAAACAAAACAGTAAAGAATTGTTTGTCTGTCCGCATTTCGGTATAATCTAATATATAAAATTCTCGTGTCACAGTTTTCGTTCCCATTCTCCTCCGAAATGGCTTGACCGATTCTCATGAAATTTTGTGTGCATATCGGGTAAGTCTGAGAATAGGACAACATCTATTTTTCATCCCCCTAAATCACAAGGATAGCCCACCCCTCAATATTTTTTTTTAATTTTTCGATATATTTCTGTTTCTTATAAAAAATTCGTATAAAACGGGATACAAAAATACATACAACCCTAAATGTTCAACCCCCTACGATCAATTGCTATTTTTAAAATTTTATTTTTCGGCAAGACAGCGTTTGCCGGGTCAGCTAGTATATTATATATTCCTTGAGTATTGGATATATTTCTTAAGAGCCTTTAGAAATTCATTGACGCCGGTTTCTGAATTCACATCATGGCATCGCATTCGGAATCACAGCAATAGGTTCCACCATCTATTCAAATTGGAACATAAAACTTCGGTGAATCGGAGTGTACTGCCGCTACCTGTATCTTCGCTTAGAAAATACCTGAGTTAAAGGTTGTTTTAAGTCATCCTCATTTAGAAATGTCACGCAAGCAGAGCTGCGGGCAACAACCAGTGAAGGGCCACTAATATTCTGTGAACAAGCTAATGGCCCTGTACCTTACAATGGCATGACAGGAGTGACATTTACTACTTCAATTAGAAAGTTATTACGTTTTCTCACATTGGTTTGCTCGGGTTTTTGTAATAGCTCATGTAATTTTTTTTTTTGTAATTTAATGCCATTTATGTGCCGTAATATAAGGTACTTAAATATCTTTGATTTTATACAAATTTATGTTAGAACATCGTAACAAGTTTATTAAAGTGAAACTTTAAATACACCGTCTGAAAATTTTACATTCATCTAACGCATGTCGCGCGGTATGTGTAGTCATTGTATGTGTGTGCACTGTATATCTGCTTAGTCAATCTTGCATCATCCATTCTTTCTACACGTCCGAACCATCGGAGCATGCCCTTTTTGGAGTTTACTCCTTAAGAATCGATTTACATATATAGGCCCGGGGTATGAAAATTATGGGGACCAAAATCGTACTAGTCACGTGAGTGTCACACGAAATGCGTTATGCGCTATAGTCACAGAGCATATAAATAAGAGTCGGCACTCCATACAATGTCCTGAGCTCTTTATAGAAACACTCTTTATAGCGATACGCCATTCTCTATTACGAAGAAATGTGTTCATATTTGTAGACAGTAAATATTTATTTTTGTAAATAAATACCGTAAAAACATGTAGAAAAAAACACCCCCAGACGAGGGATCGAACCCGCCCCGACCTTGTGTTATCGGTAGTGCGGTTTACCGATGCACCACGAGGGCCGTAAGTATAATCGTCTAATTACCGTCCTCTTTACCAATTTCGACACATTTTCTAGGATCGGGTTTGTTTGTTTGTTTGTTTTTTACATACATACATATACGTAAGTACGTATTGCAGGCGGAGAAAAAAAAAAATATATTATTTATAAATTGTGTTTTTTGAAAATTATATTTAAGTACGAATTACATACTAATAAAATAATGAAATATCAATAATATTTTTCGATCTTTGGTAATGAAACGAGGGGCGCCACAGTAGCATCGCCAACATCGTACTCCTAATAAAAAGTGTGTGAATCTCGGAATCGGCTCCAACGATTTTCATGAAATTTAGTATATAGGGGGTTTCGGGGGCTATAAATCGATCTAGCTAGGAATCATTTTTAGAAAATTTCATTTTATCGTGTTTTATCGATAATTAACTTAAACATCAACTTACTTTTTTATTGGAATTCCTGACATCTATTGGCGAATGTGAATTATTTTAAATTGTGAGCACTTAACTTGCTTTAACGACAACAACACTAAAGCTATTCCAGCAGATGGCGTTGTTAACTAATTCCAGCAGATGGCGTTGTTAACTAATTACTATTTGTTTCTAATATAATATGTTAGTACATAGTATATATTAGTATATATTTATTATTGGAGTTTACTCCTTAAGAATCGATTTACAATGTATAATAATAAGAGTCGGCACTCCATACAATGTCCTGAGCTCTTTATAGTCACAGAGCATATAAATAAGAGTCGGCACTCCATACAATGTCCTGAGCTCTTTATAGTCACAGAGCATATAAATAAGAGTCGGCACTCCATACAATGTCCTGAGCTCTTTATAGAAACACTCTTTATAGCGATACGCCATTCTCTATTACGAAGAAATGTGTTCATATTTGTAGACAGTAAATATTTATTATTTTATTTTATAATCGTTCTTGAGGAGTAAACTCCAGTCGTGCGTCGGAGCGGACACACACTTTTACTTTTTTACTTTTACACCGCCACTTCAATCCAACTTCCTTCCTACCTCTAAATAATATTTACTTTTTAATCATTGCCCCTTACAATTCCCCTCTTAATTCTTCCCCAGAGCAGCGATATTTAAAATAACGTAAATAAATCAACTAACCGGTTGAAAAAAATTTGGGTTCGCTCAAAAGAAAAAAAAAATTTTTTTGACAAAACCACATGAAAACGAATTTGTTATACCTAAATTTGTTTGCGAATTCCTTCAGTCAGAATTCACTCGCCGATAAACCCTTTGAAAGTGTTCGGAATGCGTAAATTTTCCAACGGTAGAATATTCAGTGTAAAATCTTTTAAAGGTTTTAATTATCCTGAGTGGGGTCGAGGGGAAAGGTACTAACCACCATCAATTCATTTGCGGGATCCCACCTCCACCAGGTATTCGGTTGAAAAACTATGTAGTCGTTTACCGCAGCATCCATTGCGCCACTAACGAGAGTTAGGTGTGCTGGTTTTAAGTGAGGCGCGTCAATAGAACTCGTACATGCACCAATTTCAGTTCGCTATTTGGCAACAGTACCTGATCGATGTTCGCCTCAATAGTGGGGTATCAATGTTGCAATCGGTTTTGAGAATTCTGTGTAATATATTTTATTTATAAGTCATGGGATTTAGATATATTTTTATGGAAGAAATGTTCAAAACAGACTGGACAAAGAAGGTCACAGTTACATTGCCGGCCTTTATACATTGATATTGTAAAAGGTTAAGTAAACTATGTACTATTTGGTGTATAGATTTACACTTAAATTACATAATTATTTCTGCCTACCAACAAATTATTTGTAAAAGTTAAGTAAGAATAACCTTCGAAACACTATGTTTTCGTAATTAATTCATTATTTCAACTATACCGCAATTTATGCTAACTACTACGTACTTGAAATACTAATTGTTTTCTTTTCAAAGCGCCGGCAGCGTTCACACGACACTTCCACGAAGTTATTACTAATGACAATACTCATTACCGTTTTTACTTTGAGCCTAGTATAATTATATGCAACACGACCGGCAATGTATTATTATAAGTATTATAATGTATCTATTTAAAAAAAATCGTCTAAATAGGTCGGTCAATGCGCCCTCACGCGCTCTCAAGCCTCTTAACCCGGCTAAATTCAAAAGTGTCTTCACCACCGTGCTCCCAATTTAAATTAAGTAGACTTTTTAAGTTGGCCGCATGAATTTTAAATTGGATTATGGCCCTCGGGCCCCGATCGTGACAGCGCAAAGAGTATGAATGATGACCGGCATTAAACTATACAGATACACTAACAATATGTATGTAATGTTTATCAGATGATACTCCAAATTATCATGACCTCTCTCAGTTTCCACCTTCGATTCAGTTGAGGTTCCGATCCCACTGGTACATTTCTTACTCCACGCCGATTATGACATTGCTGCAATGTGTATTTTCCGGTGTTGGGTGTAATTGTATTCGTATAGGAATACCGTTAGGTGCATAGCTGCAACAGTATGTGCGATAAGCGGATATCCTGGGTTCAGTTCTCCGCATGAGTTCAACTTCTTAGTGTATGTATCTGCGTAGATTTTTATACAAATAAATACGATTATTTCTAAAATCAAATATCCCTATATCACTACTTAGTTGATCGGCTATTTGGAAATGAAAGTCTTGTCCAAATCGGTCCATTTGTTCCGGAGATTAGCCTGAACAAGCAAATTAACATTTTTACCAGTCTATTTTATCATCTTTTTTATATTTAGTTACGAGTTTATGTGTGTTGATTTAGCTAAGTTCTACAAATATACAGCTATAATATTTTTGTTTCTTTGTAAGGGGGTTGAATAGTATTTTGTAGTGAGTAGGTCACCGGCACACAAATGTCGATGTGACCTATTTACTACTGGCATTTACGACTCTTACGCCACCTCGCGGCAACTGTGTCGCTTCACCTTTAAAATGGGGAAAACACGCTGACCAAATAAACTTGGAACCATTCCATATACTTTTTATGAACATGTGTTAATGCAGACAGTATTTATACATGTAGTCTCAGCGGTCTCAAAGGTCAGCCCTTAGCCTTTAGAAAAATGAAAAAGTCACACGAATGACTTTTAGAAATTATTTTCCGAAATTATGTTTATCACATATTGATGACTAACAAAGTTGTCCTCGGTATATGGCAATTGATTCCGCTAAGAAATCTTGTCAAGTCGAGGTTTAACAGTCGCTGCTTATACGGGTGTATACAAAAGCTTGAACTTATACAACAGTTAAACACAGATATACTAATAAAAAATGCATACATACATAACTTCACGCCTTTTTCTACCCGAAGGTGTAGGCAGCGGCTGTTAAGCCTCGTCTCGCCGTTATGTTTACGTCCCAAATGGAACAGGTGGCGAACCTATTGCCATACCGGGCACAAAGTTTTTAGTCATCGATACTTGTCACACATAACTTACGACATTAATTTCAAAAAGTCATTGGTGTGAGCCAATTTCTGGATTCGAACCCACGACCTCTGTGTTCAGAAGCGGGGTCCTCGACCGCTGGACCACCGAGACTCACATAAAATTAAAAAAAATATTCTGCTATATTAAAATACTAAATTAAACTCTATAACAGTCGGGCTTGTGATTTCTTTTTTTATTGTACTTAAATATTTATTTTGATCTGGTTACTCTGTAATATATTAAGTTTTTGTTATACGAAGATACTTAAGTTCAGCCTCACAACAAGTTACCTCGAAGTTTGAAGCTTTAGTTGTTATAAATACATAACTAAATAATAAACAAAACTTTCACATGACGCCATCATTAAAAGTTTACGTAGTTCTGTTTTAATTTTATGTCTCGGGACGTTGTGGAGCACCACACCACACCACCCCAAGGTGACAACTGAATCTGTACTAATATAATTATAAGCCAGAGTTTGTTTGTTAGTTTGTTTCAACTTTGTAATCTTCGGAAATACTAATTTTATTTGAAAAAATAATATTCAGAATTTACCGGTCTCATTGGTCCAGTGGTCCAGCACAAACGGCTTCTGATCCAGAGGTCGCGGGTTTGAATCCCGACACTGGCTCACACCTATGACATTCCGAAATTGTTTTCGGAAGTTATGAGTGATAAATATCGATGACTGAAAGCTTTGTGCCCGGTATGGCAATAGGTTCGCCACCTATTCCTTTTGGGACGTAAGCATAAGGCGAGACGACGCTTAGCAGCCGCTGCCTACACCTTCGGGTTACTAAGGCGTGAAGTTATGTATGTATTTATAATATTCAGAATGCATAGGCCGTTTATTGGAAATGAAGTTTGACTATACAAAATGATACTAATACCCTAAAAATTAGAAGAGAAATAAAATTACAAAAAAAAAGTTAAACCGACTTCAGAAGAAAAACGACAAAATGTACCTTCTTAAGTAACTAAAAAGCGATAAATAACCCAACTAATTTACCTACTTAGTACAATATACAAAACATAATACTTTAACAAGGCCATCTTTAATTATAAAAATATTTACTATAGTCAGATACTATTGTAGTCGGTGCCAGCCTAAGTAAGTTATTATGTTATGTTGTATGATATGCGCAGTCTATAAAGCTACACGGCAAAATACAATACGGGTTAACTTTTTGCCGGCACCGACTTCAATAGTAACTAACAATAGTAAATATTAAAAAAAAAATGAAAACATATAGACAAATTGCGAACCTCCTCCTTTTTTTGGAAGTCGGTTAAAAATGGTTGAAAAAGAGATACTTTTATTTAAAAAAAAAAGGGAGGGGGTTAATGTTTAAATCTTTTTATTATTTGCACTTATGCTGTGAACATAGTCGAGCATAATCGTCAGTATACAGACATACATATTGGAACACGTTAGGTACCAGATGTTCTTGAATAACACGTGTTTGATTATTAAACAATATCGTATGCATATGGCTTTTGAAAATAAACATATTTTATTATATATACTAACTGTAGATCCCACATTGATACACACGAGCTGAGGACTAAAACTTAAGTCTCCTCATTACCCTATCATCAGCCCATCAATCTTATTCATCACTGAATTGTCTGCCAGTTGTTGGGTAAGAGAATAGTAGAACCTACCTTATCTCACCTAAAGTGGAGCAGTCTGCTTTTGTAGTTGCCTTTGGGCCTTGACTCATAGAAACCACATACTGGGTGCATTAAGTTTACACAAATACCATAAGGATGTTGGAAGCCATGTTGTTAGTAAACGACATATATTTTGAATTCTCTTTACAGCCAACACAAACCTTTTTAAAAGTAAAGAAATAATATCTCGGAATGTTAAAACTGGCAAGTTCTGGGTATTAGTTTCAGCATGTTTTTTTTTATTCTGTTCACTGATATAAATTATTTTATTTTTTCGATTATATAGGTGAAGTTTTCAGAGAATAAACTTGGAGAAGTCTTCTTCCCGCTCTTCTGTACTGGTTCTGTACCAACGGAAATTACGTCATAAAATTTCACATTCCGTCCCGGTATTAATCTCAAACAAAAATATACACTGTTTTAAAATGCCCTTCAAAAGTTAATCTCAAATAGCTAATCAAGCAGCACTATGTTTGTACCCGGATCCCGGGACGAAATACCCAAATCCCGGGTGGGGCTGGGACGGACACGGGACTAATGTCGCGGCCACCGGACAAATAGACCGTTGGATTAGATGCCTTGATTAACTAATCCCTGTGTCAGCCTGTTTTGTTATTCACCCCTCCGCACTACAAATATTGGATGGTTTTTCAAGACTAAATGTACAGTGTGTTTCCAACATCATCTATTATTTCTTTAGATATCTTAATAGTATCTGTTTTGATTGTATTGGATTAGAATCTAATTAAAAAGCAAAAAGCTTTTAGCATCATCAACCACTTGTACAGGGTCTTAACATTCTTCTGATTGTCAAGTTCTATGGTTCAATCCTGATATCCTGCAATGTATTTTTGGAAGTCAATAAGTTAAGGATATCGATGATGACTAAATTGAACCTGTGCAGTAATCAGCTTCCCCACATTATATAGCCTTAAGAAATTTAAAGATTGAAGATGCATTAACTATGTATGAAATTATCAATAAATTATACAAGTTATGCTCTAAGTATTTGAGTCACCTTGAAAACGTAATAATAACAAAACGTTATATTAATAATAATAATAATATTGACCAGTCTCGGTGATCCAGTGGACGAGCACGCGGCTTCTGATCCAGAGGTCCGGGTTCGAATCCTGACACTGGCTCACACCAATGACATTTCGAAATTGTTTTCGAAAGTTAAGTGTGATTAATATTGATGACTGAAAACTTTGTGCCCGGTATAGCAATAGATTCGCCACCTATTCCATTTGGGACGTAAACATAACGGCGAGTCGAGGCTTGACAGCCACTGCCTACACCTTTAGGTACAAAACGGCATCAAGTTATGGTATGTTAAATTCTACCGTGTCACGGCTTTTGATCTCTTATTATTTTCGAATCACGCTGTATAATAAAAAAAGTACGGTCAGTGTTAGTTGGAGTTCATTGACATTATGCCACACATGTACTTAGTAAGTATATGTCGGTCAGAAAAAAAATGTTACATGATCTTTGTAGGCTAATTAATATTATATTAGTCGGTCATTGGACCCCCCAATTAAATCGTCTATGACATGTTCGAACATGTTTAACAAAAACTATTCTTTGAGGAGGTCTTATTCTTTTCTTCTCTTTTTTTTTAATTTCAGCTTAGAACCTGTCGAATACAGGACTTGACATACTACTTGATATGTAATAAATGCGATAGTTTGCTAATATTTTATTAGGTACCGGTGGTCCAGTGGTCGATGTCCCCGCTTGCAATTCAAAAGTCGTGGGATCGATTACGGGCTCACACCAATGATTACTCGGAATTCTTTGCGAAAGTTGTGCGTGATAAATATCTATGACTGACAACTTAGTACCCCTTAACAGATGCTGCCTGCACCTTCGGGTACGAAAAGGCGTGAAGTTATTTTATTTTATATTAAGAGTAATATCAGTAATATTAAATATATCCGTACTCTGCATATAATATTAACTAAAAGATTTTATAGAAACTGTACAAAAACATAACTCGTGTTTTATCAAAAAATAACCACAGGGTAAAATTTATGTGCTTATTTTAGGAATTAGTTATAATTATAACGTTGAATATCAGGTCGTATAAATCTTTGTTATATTTAAGAGCTAATTCTGGAGAGACAAGAGACAATTACACTATATTTTCTATAACTCCGAGTTACTAATTCGATTCATGAAATTTAAATATAAATTGTTTCAGCATAAACTATAAACAGATAGATAGATAGATATAGCTACTTTTAGGGGTGGAAATTAGAACCCCTACAGGGCTGTAACAGACATGAACAAATGTCAGGGCTAACACACAAAACACAAGTGAAGTGGTGCAGCCCTAATTAACGGATCCCTTGACAGCCTATTCTGCTATGCACCCCTGATATATAGAGTGATTACTAGATTTTTTGCAATCCCAATAAAAATAGGGAGTATTCAAAAGATTTATTAAATACATTTTCTTAAAAGCTAAGCAATGAGCGCCTTTATATTTATTTAAATGGAATATTATTTTTGTTTATTATACTCTTAATAGTTGGATTAATAGTCTCTTGATAATAGCGGGAAAAAATTTTTAGTCCTATGAAATTAATGTCAGACGTCTATTATTGCATTTGACTTCCGGTGGAAGATAAAACGCCAACGAACATATTCCCAAGGTTGAATTAGGCAGGCGGCAGGTTATAAAACCACAGCTAATTATTTTGACATGAATAGTTCGAAAGGATGACATATTGTACCGACCCCACTTAGAGTGGGATGAGGACAGGAAAATGAATAATGAAATAAGTCTCAGCCATATTGGTATTTATCCCGCAATATTTCTTTAGCCATATATAAGTAGGTATAACATACAATCTAAGTCCTAGATTCGTAACCGAGATCAATCCTATAGTTTCTAATAATCGGCGATTATTCATATATGTCTGATATTAATTAGAGATTGGAAAATAACTGGATAAGCCAGAACAAGTGACTGGTGAGCGGTGAAGCCGTTCCAGTGAGGTCAGTTGGATTAGCGACGCCTATCAGTAGCGCCTTCAGAACGGGGACGCTTAGGGGTATAGTTTAAACAAATGTTTCGTATGAGTTCAGAAACTGCGTCTATTTTTTAAACTTTCATATTTGTTGGTCTACTAGTCAGATATTTGTCTGTTTAAAATAATTATCTTACTAAATTCTCGTGTTTTTATCCTGTTTCGATTATTTGGAGTCGGCACAGCAGTTTGTTCCTTTCTACATCATTCCCTATCTATCGCATCTTCCACACTAAGATACTTCTTAATCATGTCGTCTTTCACACAATCCATCTATATTTTCTTCGCTCTTCGTCTTCTCTTATTTCCTGCTACATTCAGGTTTATCTTCTAGCTACATTTGTATCTCAGTCTATTACTGAAGTGTAATATCAATCCAGCAAGTTAACTTTCAACACCATATCGTTGACAATAGGATGAGTGTCAAGCGACGTGTTAATTTAATCCACTTACATTGATGATAGAATTTTGTCGCCACAGTCCCACGGTTACAAAAGATTAATACCATCACCAGCCGCGTCCTAAGTTGAGGTAGCTGGTTTTTTAATGTTCACATCTCCCGATCTTTTTTAACCTCAGTAAAAAATATTAAGTAGAACTTACTATCATACAGAATGGCCAACACAGAATAGATCAAGAATCTGGATCTATTTCTGTAATGGCCAAGTATATTCCTGTATTTGAAGTCTACAACAATAATCCCGTGTTTTGAGTCCTGACTTATTTAACTTTTTAAAAGCTAAAAAAATTGACCTACGTGTGATTTTGGATATGGGATTGGATATTTGGAACAAGAAAATTAATTCAATAGAATAAGTGCTATTCCCTACACCTTCGGGCATTAATGGTGTAAATTTACAGTTTCTGTGTAACGCTTCTGTGTGCTAATATCTTGCCGTAGATCATAATGATGTTTGCCACTCCGCTCCTCCTCGCTCCTCGCTCCTAAGTACGAGCTAAACGAGGTTCCGGTAATGTGCTCGTGGAGGCGAGGAGTTGCGCTGTGTGTACACAGCTGCCACTGAAGCCTTAACTACACCTCCAAATGTCAATCAATAATGTCATACAACTTACTCGGTCCACAAGATATTGTGCAGCAGTGTCTTCATGGTAAAAGTTGACTATTCGATTTTAAAAAAAATATTTGTGTAAGTTTCATTTTTTTAGTAATCCGTACCCAAAACGGGGGGGGGGGGGGGGCTATTACTGAGACTTTGCTGTCCGTTGCAATCACTAGGCTGTATCTCAGGAACGGTGATAACGAGACAGTTCAAATTTTCACAGATGATGTATTTCTCTCAATCTATCTATAACAACAAATACTGAAAATAAAATTAATATTCATCGGAGGCTCCCATACAACAAACTTGATTTCTTTACCATTTCTTGCTCAATTCTATTAACAGTGACAGGTAGACGCTTTAACTGTTCACAGATTATTTAGTTTTATGTTTCTCCTTAAATATAATTACTCAAGATATTGATAATTAAGTCTCGGTGGTCCAGTGGTCGAGCACACGGCTTCGGATCCAGAGGTCCGGGTTCGAATCCTGGCTCTCACCAATGACTTTTCGAAATTGTTTTCGGAAGTTAAGTGTGATAAATATCTATGACTGAAAAACTTTGTGCCCCGTATGGCAATAGTTTCGCCACCTATTACATTTGGGACGTAAACATAACGGCCAGACGAGGCTTAACAGCCGCTGCCTACACCTTCGGATAACAAAGGCGTGAAGTTATGTTATGTTATAATTAATTAGGCTTCTATAAAAAAGAGATTTTCGCCTTTTAATAATGTTACTTAACCCTTTGTGCGCGAGTGCCACTCGCACTTGGCCCGGTTTTCTGTAATGAATACCTATAGATTCTATTTGAAAACATTTATCGAACGTAATAATATATCAGTAACTAAATAGTAACTGAACCATTTCTCTCCCCTTAACATTGACCACACCTTTCATTACTTGAGGATATTATTGGAAAAGAAGTTCTTGTCACTGTCACTGCCATTATAACTTCACGCCTTCTATACTTTTATTTACAAACAAATGCCCCAAACTAAATTGATGACGAAACTTAATATATAATATTTATTTTATTTTGTTACAGTTAAGACAACAGTGATGATATTGGTTTTACTCGCTCAGTCTTCCTGGTAAGTCTATATTTATTACGTTTTAAAATTATTTAATTATTTATTAGCACACCGCACCCAACTTACCATTCAGTACTTACATAGATAACTTTACGCTTAATCCCTCGCAGTAGGCATACAGAACAGAGCGCCGTAAGGCAAGACTCTTACTCGCATCACTCGCTTCTTTGACTTTCATAACTCTTTTCAAATACGCGTGTCGATTTTTAAGGCCCTAGTAGTACACTAGTATTTACTTATTTAGTAAAAATGTGCCTATATAACATGGAAATACAATTTCTGCTGTCTACACCAACACAATATTAAAGGGGTAAAGTTGAAAGAAAATAACGGGGTAAGCGTATGGCGGGGGTAATCTTCGCAGAAGACGACGCATGAAACGATAGTGGAGACACATCTCGTTATCTATCTTCGAAGGAAACGATTCGGAAAATGGAAGGGAACCGGCCCGTGTCGTCTTTCATTACCCACATTAGATTGTAGGAAGTTAGGAACGTACCCTACATACGAGATAGCTATCACACTTGCACCCGAGTCACTTCGCTTCGTACGGCTCCGATCGTGAACCGATCATCATATTTATTCGAATGTTTGCTTCAAATAATTTTAATATCGATCTATCTTCGATAATATTGGGATTTAGCTAAAGCTTTAAGCACAATTTCCGCTTAAGCTTATTGAATAACGTTTAAAGCCTATTCAATGTTTGTTAGAGGGGAATTATAATTATTATTTCAATGAAACTAAATTCCCAAAACCCGGATAAAAATTATAATATGGCTTTATAAGTGTTAACTACCCGGCGAACTTTGTCACGCCTCTAAAGTATTATATGAATTAATAAAAGTTTTTTTCTGAAATAAAAGTAGCCTAAGTTAATTCTTATTAAATCAGCTAACTGCCAATAAAAATCGCGTCACAATCGATCCAGCCATTTCAGAGATTAGCAGGAATGAACAGACAGGCAGACAAAACATTGTAAGAAGTTTTATTTTGCTGTATGTAGGTACCGTATATATATTTATATGCATGTAGAAAAAAGCGGTTATTTCAATATTATAGATAGCTCCGATTTTATTTATATGTGTAGATTTTATTACAGGCAATTGGGAAGGGTCACTATAATTGCTTAGAGCTAGCAATAAAACAATATTTAATATGAAAATTATTAACTCAATGAAAATACTATTATTTATGGTCGAAATATAACAAAATTCGTACACAACTTTGTCCGGAAACATTTTGCAATACAAGTTCTACAAAGAGGGAACCAGATCGGCAGATAGTGGTCACCCCTTACAGCGAACTGTTCCAAAGTTTTCAATACAAATTAAAATGTACCTTAAAGCTATTAGCGCAGAATCGAAATTGCAAGTTATCAATAGTAATAGTACCAGGGGTGCGTTTCACTTCATGGGAGACAATAGGAAATATCGAATTATGTATTTAACTTCCTTTGGGAGAGCAGGTTTTGTTTTATAATTTTCAATGCTTCCTGGGCAGCAAATATTTGGTGATTATTATTTGTTTATGTCAATTTACTGCCTTGTATCCCAAATGATGGATTGCAGAACCTATTGGTTGAATCTTTAGGTATCATTTTGTCAGTCATAGATATTTATATCACACATAACTTAAGAAAAATGATTGATTGCGAGCCCGGAATCGATCCCGAAACTTCATGATCCAAAAGCGGGTTGCTGACCCTCTAGACCACCGAGACTTCATACTTCATCGAGACCTCATAATTTAACCAATATTAAATATATAAATATTAATATAAATGACTGAATTGACTGTATCTGATCAGAAGGTGACGTCAAGCATAACAAAAACAGTGTTTGGCGTGAATTATAAAGTTCAAAGAAGATCAAGAACGTCTTACGGCATACAATAAGATAAATTTTTTCTGCCTACACCGCAAGAGAATTAGCACCAAGTTATATATATATATATATATACAATTGGAATTGAATCATCAGTTTTATTAAGAACCGACACACAGTTTACATTGAAAATAGTCTACAACGGCTAAGCATTAATGAACTACATTTTATTCATTAACAAAACAATACATATTAAATTTAAATTTATATAATATTATTTATTACACACACGTAACTACACGCTAAGTCCCTCGCGAGATAGGCAAAAAAACTGAGGCAAAGTAAGGCGAATTCTTATACTACACTCGCTTATTTAACTTCCATAATCATCTCTTGTCATACACGCTTTTTATGGGATAGGAGGGCAAACGAGCAGGCTTGTCAACTGATGGTAAGTGACCAGTGCCGCCCATGGACACCTGCAACACAAATAGTGTTACAGTTGCGTTGCCGACCTTAAAGGAGTGGGATGGGGTAGGATGGAGGAAGGGATGGGGAAGCAGGGGTGGCCCTCCGGGTACCTCTCTCACCGAACGAAACGCGGCATGAGCCACTTTACGTCGATCTTCTGGGAGGTCGTGGTATTTCACCGGTCAAGCCGCCCCATTCATGCAGCGAACTGCTTGGCTCTACCACTGTCGTTGACAGTTTTTGAGTCTCCTGATATCACCTTCCTCAAGGATTCTTTCAATTTCGTCATTGAAAGTGTATCGTGGCCGTCCTCGACTCTTCATCATACTTCCGCTCTTACTCTGCTTTTTTATTATATACCTAAGCTCACGCCAGTATCCCATAGGGGTAGGCAGAGACTTTGGCTTTTCACAAGCTACGATCCTGACACAATTCTTTCGCTTCATCCACAGTCATACATCATGCATTCACACCGGTTTAGGGTACTGCGCATATTACAAAGTACGAATCCTCTGGTATTTATTACATATTCAATTAGTGGACGTCCACCAGGCAGAGAATCTGATGTTGTGGCGCAAATTGGGAGAGGCCTATGTCCAGCAGTGGACTGCAAAAGGCGATGATGATGATGAAATTATTACTGTGTTAAATTAATTATTTTATTATTATTTATTATTATTTACAAAATTAATTACCAACAAGATATACATATATACCATTGTCCAAAATATTGGCGAACTATAAACGTAAGCCGACGTTTGTACCTATACAATGGTCGCTCATTGTCTTGTCGGAATACCCAGGGATTCAATCACAACCCCCATTGTTTAGCCACTCGATGACAAATTCGTACACACGGGGATGACATTCAGGTTTTAAATATTAATGGAAGGGATTGTGTACCTGGATTTGATATGTTTTGATGATTTATACGAGAGCTGTATTTGTAATGAAATATCTACATATAAATGGAATATGAATGGTAGAGCCAAGCAGTTCGCTGCATGAATGGGCTGGCTTGACCGGTGAAATACCACGACCTCTCAGAGGATCGACGTAAAGTGGCGCATGCCACGTTTCGTTCGGTGAGAGAGGTGCCCGGAGGCCCACCCCTTCCCCATCCTTTCCTATCCTAATCCTTTAAAGGTCGGCACCGCAACTGTAACACTTTATGTGTTGCAGGTGTCCAGGTAGGCAGCGCTGGTCACTTACCGTCAGGTGACACGTCTGCGCGTTTGTTCTCCTATTCCATAAAAAAATCTTGCCCTAGAAAAGATATCGAGTCTATTGCCCAATTATACCAGTAATCGATAAATATCACTTATAATTACATATTAATGTTTATCTACACGGTAATTGATGAATGACTATCATATTACAATTAATATATCCCATTAACCAATTAAAAAATGTTACAACAACATTCATCGGTGTTCAGTTAAGTACAATTTTATTCAAGAAAAACATGAGAGATCTTAATAAGACGTAATGACGTAACGAAACACCTGTCACTTTTTATAATGTCAACTTGACGTTTGACATTACGAATCGAGTTGTCGATGCACACAATCGCAAATAAAAAGTTGCGTTCAATATATGATTACGCGCTAAAGATAATTCGTTGCATAACTCTTGTCCATTGAGCGAAATGCCAACGCGATGTTGTCTGAATTAAAACGAATCGAATTGTTGCGAAAAATTATATTCGATTCTCGATTTGATAGTCGTTGTTTTGTTTTTTTTTTTCATTTTTGTGCCACGACAGGTGCTGCGTTGTTTATATCTGACAGTTTACGATTTCCATTCGAAAAAAATGTTTCGGATTTACTTTTAAATTGCCCTGTAAGTTTTATATTCTGTCTTGAAAAAGTGACCATTTAGGGAAATTCTATGTAACCACGGATGGATGAGACCTTTATAAGGCTAGATATACAATAATATCGATTACTGAAAAAATATGCCCCATACAACTTGTCTCTGGTTATTCTATTGTTGTCTTTGGTTATTACAGGAGCGATCATGGATATAAGAATAATAGATCGGCAATAGTCACCCAACCAACGAGGCTAAAATGGTTTTTTTTTTGTGTGAGTGACTTATCAATGTGTGCGTAAAAAGAGTTTCAAAGTATCAACTTTTACATAGTTAATGTTCATGTGTTGAAATGTAAGTATCCTGAAAATATAATATTCGCGGTTGCGCTGTCAGTGATGAATATCAATACATTTTTGCTGACATGTGTCATCTATTATAGTCTACAAAATAAATAGAAATCTACGGTAGCGATGATTTAAAAATATTATTAATCTGTATACAAAGACAGACAAATCTAGTAATTTTTGAACGAATTTACAAATTCATTATTTCTATTAAAATAAAAACAAGTATAATTTTATATATTTTAAGCTTATCAACTAATTATTGTACTAGTTTACATTCTCACATAAATAATAATATTTATACATACTCGTTACTTCTAAATAATGAAAGGCATTTCTTTCAATCAACACGAAATCTAAATGTAATTAAAATCGAGTAATGATAAATTATACCAGCTTTGTAATAATATGAATTGCTATTCGCCATTTTAGTAGCATTGCTACACTATCGTACCTACTTCACAACGTACCTGTAAATCAATGACTAAATTTTGCATTAATTGATTGATCCACTACTACTTGTTGACTACTACTTGTTGTTGACTACTTCCCATAGTTGTCTTTCAACTGGACCACGGAAAGAATAGTATGGGTGTTTTGGTGTCTTTTCATATTATTTTTCAATAGCTCTTGAGCCCGTGACTCTTTTTTCTTTTAGTCGTATCGTTAGTAAAATTGTTTAGCGCTCTGTACCTGAATTCGAGATTTCGAATTCTTATCTGGTCACAGTAAAATGATTTTTCGTTGTTCATTTATCCGACTAAATCGGAAAATATATGGCAATAAACCCAACCACATAGGTAGTTCCACGCCCTACGATAAAAAAATATGGAATGTTAAACTATTGTAGGAAATCATTTAGGCAGCACAGTCTACACTTTCTCAGGTTATTTAAAGTGTGAAAAAGCGGTAGAATATAGCAGTAGAGGACGGCAACTTTCACTTTCCATCACCAAGTTAAACGTCTCTTTTCGGAAGGTAGAGCCAAGCAGTTCGCTGCATGGATGGGCCGGCTCGGCCGGTGAAATACCAAGACCTCTCAGAAGATCGACGTAAAGTGGCTCATGCCGCGTTTCTTTCGGTGAGAGAGGCACCTAGAGGACCACCCCCTTTCCCCATCCTTTCCTATCCTATTTCCTTAAAGATCGGCAATGCACCGGTAACCCTATATGTGTTGCTGTTAATCAGCGCGTTAACCGCGCGTTGTCCGGCGCAGGTTGCACGTGATCGTTTGCCCTCCTATTCCATAAAAAAGGTGATATCGGGAGGTGATATGACAGTCAAAGAAGGGAAAGAGGTGTATTACAATAGTGCCTTATGGTGCTTTGCTGTCTCACTCTCTAAGCCAGCCCTGGTAGCCAAGTTATTTATGTATGAAAGAGTTATTTTTTTTGTTCTCACGCTGCCAGATTCGTTCGTGTTCCTAGTCTACTATCCATAAACTAGAGAACGGAAAGGTGATCAGTCATAGAGGCTACTTTCCAGACAAGCGCGAGGGTTGCGTGTTCACAATCTATAGTTCGCGATCGTTGAGTTATCACACGCAAACAACGGGGTGAAACGGAACGTTATTTATTTTATTTATAAAAGCTTTACGTGTCAAGACTAGGAAATTACAATTATGTCATAAATACTTATTAAATTTACATAAATTTGTAATACATTATATACTTTTATATGCTAGTACTTAATTTGTAGTCACAAAATTCCAGCCTAAGCAGCTAGTATACTACAAGAGAAATACAGTTATACAATTCGTATATCTAGATCCTTTTTCTAACTCCCGGTGGCTTACACGGGGACAGTTTTATTGGCTGGCCTGTCACCTATGGCAACCACATCTTTGATTGAGGCCAGGCCAGCTTGTCCACTATTTAAGTTGATCATGAATACCTCACAAAGCCGACATAAAAAAAGTAGTTGATCTTTAAAACTTGAGTGATTTTAGTCTATTTCTACATTTACCGCAGTTTCATCAAGCATCAAATTAGCGTATAAAGGAATATCGGCTATTAAGGACAAATGAAAGATTTAAACAATTCGCTAATTAAAATATTCCCTCCATTAATTATATTGAAGTTATTCCTAACATGGATGTCTGTATATAATTATACATGTATTTTAAAGTTGTTCAGTTGTGGGAGATAGTTGTCGGTGTTATTTTGTCTGAAGAATTTATAAAAATCTTGCAGATCCCAGTTTATTTTCTAACATGAACTCAATCTTTATATTTTATAAATTTTATTCTTCACGGGTTCAAAAACTTAAAAGTAATATGGTGTCATTTATTCGTGCAGCTGAAGAAATCTTTGGTAAAAATATGTGCATATAAACGCACGAATATGTAATAATTTCTTAGCTAATATGTTTTTCTAAATATGTTTATATATAAAACTATTGCGCAGTGGTCGAGCACACGGCTTCTGATCCAGAGGTCCGGGTTCGATTCCAGAAACTGGCTCACACCAATGACTTTTCGAAACTGTTTTCGGAAGTTATGTGTGATAAATATCGATGACTGAAAAACTTTGTGCCCTGTATGGCAATAGGTTCGCCACCTATTCCATTTGGGACGTAAACATAACGGCGAGACGAGGCTTAACAGCCGCTGCCTACATCTTCGGGTAACAAAAGGCGTGAAGTTATGTTATATATTTATTATAATGTAAATAAATTCTCTCAAAATAAATAATAATATCTTGTTCGGAAGCGAAAGAATTTTTATTAAAAAAAACTTATTTAAAACTCGCCTATACTCGACGTAAACTTACATTCATGTTTTAATAACTTTTATTAAAATACATTGTATTTGCATAAATAAATAGCTATAACAATATTTAGAATTGGGCGGCCATCTTGTTTGTTATGTTCACCTACATTTATTTTGGGGCTGAATATGCATTAGCAAAATTACTAACAACATCTTGCATATAAGTAAAATTCTTTAAAATATTGTCAAACCAAATGTGTCCTTATTTCTAAGTAAAATAAAGTTGAAAGTCTTATTTCAATTTCGAAATACATATATATTTGTATTTTGTTCTTTTTTCAAATTCCGTCTGCGAGTTCAAACAAGTGAATTACTTTTGTTCGAGAATAGTACGTTCGAGTCGGCCCCACTTTACGCTTGCATTGTCACGTGCCCGGCCAATATTTGTTACACTTACAACCCCTACTATGATATTAATCAACGAACGCGAAATACAAAGGGAATATCGCGTGAGATCTAAATAATAATCAGACTTTCACGGGTCAAGAATTTTAGACGTTGATTGAAATTTGGTTGAATTTGATTGATGTCATTGAAAATTTATATTCTGGTTGCGGCACCATTTTGTGAAGTGACCATGTTATATATTTTACATAATTGGAAAAAAATATTTGGCATGAATTTATTGCCTGGTTCTTCTCACGATAGCTCTTACACTTGGACTTGGGATGCTTGTTATGGTTGCGTTCATCTTGTTTTCCACGAATACACTTTTCTCAAGAGCATGTCTTAATGTGTAACTTATAATTCAGTCATTCCACGTATTAATTATCTATTTAAGTGTCTATAAAGACCTATGCAACTACGTGATTTAATTTGAAATATATCTTGGACACAATACACACAGCGCCCTCTAAGTCCTAGCTAAGCAATTAAATGCTCGTGTTATGGATACTAGATAACGGATATAAATACATATATACTTTTCTTTTGTAAACACATACTTATTATACATAGAAAAATACCCAGACACCACACAAATATTCATGTTTATCACAAATATTTGTGCTCGGGTGGGAATCAAACCCCCGACCTCATTGCTCCAGCCGGTAGTTTTACCAATGCGCCACGAGGCCCGTCATCTGATTTGAATGAAAAATAAAATTAATACGAAATATTTATCTGAAATCATTATCGTTTTAGTTACACGATTCACGTAGTAGGGGTGGTATTAACAAGTCAAGTCACGCGCTGCGAACTTCTTTGGGTGTTCCGTATCACCCTCGCCTAGTTACTTCTGAAGGGGCGTTGTTGTTACCGAGCGAGCTACATCGATAAATGCCTAATACATTGTTTCTTTTCTTCGCAAACTTTTTCTTGAACGTCGAACATAACCGGCAATATATGCCGGAGTGTTCTAGAAGTTTGATAGTTTTGCATGGTGTAATAGAAAAGTATGTCAGCTGCGCGGGAACCCGCTCGTCACTAAGGTTTGTGGGTCAAATGATTGAAACGGGTTGCCATGGGGTCTTGGGTGTAAGAAAATTTTATTGCATAAATATTTTGCAATATCATCCTGGGAAATTGACTGAAAGGTACCTTTAATACTGGTTCGAGGATTTTCTGCTGACTATATCAAAACTATTCCCAATTTACTTCAAACATTTATTGATACTAATAAACCAAAAAAAGAAGACTTCTTTGCCTCCGAAAACTCTTCATCTATTTATCAATATTTTACTGCCAACCCGCAATTGTAGTAATTTCATAATATTTTCGAAACACATTAGTTAGCTCTCATGGTAACATTTAACATGACCTCTACTCAACGCACTAACGAAGAATGCCCCCCCACCCGCGTGGTTTCCGGCTTATATACCCACCGCCATCTTGCCGTGATTGATGACGTAGCCACAACGTCACGGCTCTCCTAGTCACACCAGTGATGTGGGTGCGATCATTTATTTAATAACAGCTGCTGTGTAAATGTATATATAATTATCGGTTTTGGGGTCAGCAGGGGAAGTATTAATATAAGCAGGATGTTTGTTTTCTTTTATGACTTGCCTGCGGTCATATTTTGCAAGTATATTTGATTTGCATAAGATTGTGATTCATAAACGTCTCTGGGCTTGGAGGTTTGCACCAAAAGTCTCCGGTTGAAATCCTGGCACACGACGAGAACTCAAGAACTCGATCTCTACATATCGCCAGTCAGCAAAATTCTCTCCAGTGTATGGCAAAAAGAATTAGGATGATAATTTGGATATAATAACAACCGTCAAGTGTAATATCTTAAATTCAAATACTCTAATACAAATTGTATGATAGCAATATGTATAGTTACTATTTATAATTTGCAAATATTGCCCAAGAACCTGTATTCCAAAGGCCTTGTTATCCATGGTATGTACAAATCCACTTCAAACAAACGGCTGGCGCGTTAATTTAAAATAAGAATTGTGAAAAGTGATGGCAAAATAAATTCTAAAGAAAACAACAATTGGAACATTCCATTTCCTTAATCCGTAAAATAAAAAATAAATAAAAAGGATAATTGAAAAAAAAAACAACTTTGTTCCTCATCGCGCAAAGTTTATAATTATTGTTTTGGTTTTTTTGTATTTCAAGGCCTACCTGCAGCGTTCTTCGGAAATGAGTTTGAATAAAACGGTTAGTGGAAACAAAAAAATAAAAATAATACTTAATTATTTTTCTTGCCCATTTGGGAATTGTTTAAAACAAGTCCGGATAATATTAATAAATGAAACGTGAAACAGTAATTTGGAGTGAAAATTCAAAAGGAAGTCGAAAGTCGTGTTTGATATTTATTTAAACGAAATTTGTTTACGACAAATTCAGTATAAATAATTTCTAATCTAGTTTTTTACGGATTGTATTTTCATATTTATTTAGAAAAATACAAATTATCAATGTTTTGTCTTCTCTCAAGACTCACAGGGGCATAATATTGCATCCCTTAAATTGTGGGTGCAAAGTTTCAGGATGCATCCCAAAATTGTCTCTGGATCTACCGGTTTTCCTGTTTTTGTATATATTGATTATTTACCTCTCTCTTAGGACTCTAGTTTTTATCCTATATGGAAATCCAAACTACCACTTTGTTTTGATTCCAAAAATTTGTGCAAACATTCGTGCTGTGTCAGTGACTAGCTACCAGAGCAAATCCCGAATTAAAAAGCTAATTTTGAAAAAATGTCCCCGATATCCACCACTCGTTTCATCAGAACCGATGCCAAAAGCTCTTAATACTATATCTATAAAAGTCTTCAAGCAAAATTAAAAATAAAATTATCAATTTAACTTGTTCAAATAGAAGCCTATTTAGGAGGGGTGTGTAGCCCAGCATTTAAGCGTGGCCCATTCATCTGAAACAATGAGTTATGGCGCGGGACTTTTAGCCGGCTTAATTAAAGTGTCAACAGAACCTTATTAATCAAAATGGCGTCCGGACTCACGTACACAAAAGCAATGTTTTTCTGTATTAGATTTAGCTGGATACAATTAAATATACCTAGAATATTTATTAAATTTGTTATATAAATTTTCACAATTTCTTTTATATAATAAGATAATAAAACAACGAAATTCGTTTTCTTATACATATAATAATTAAGTACTCAAATATTTTTTTTATCTTCTGAGATTTGAGAAGTTTAGTGCGTGGCCATTTCTTAAAGTTCTACTAGTAAAGTAAAATCTCACTTAAGGTCTACACTGTCTGTCTGAAGAGATAAAAGAACGGATTCCTACCAGGGAAAGATTTCCCTTCAAAGTTGTTTAGAGTATATAAATGAAATGTATGAAAATAACCATTATATATAATAACCAATATAGGTAGGCAGAGAGAACGGAGCGCCACAAGGCATGATTCTTACACGCCTCACTCGCTTCGTTGACTTTCATAACTCTTTTCATGCACGCGCGTCGATTTTTGAGGCTCCTAACTGCACCTTCCATCAGTCATTCTTGCATCATTCATTCTTTCTACATGTCCGAACCATCGGAGCATGCCCTTTCTTACTTTTACACCGACACTTTCTTTCAATCCAACTTCCTTCCTTATAACCTTGTTTTCGACGCGGTCAGCGAGAGTCATTCCGCAGATTTTGCGCAGTGCCCTCATTTCTACCGCGTTTATCGTACTTTCATGCACACTCTGCCATACCCAGCCCTCGCTTCCATAAGTTAGCGTTGGGATCAGGACTGCATTGTGAATAGCTAGCTGGCCTTTTCTGCTAATGTTTTTTGCGCCCAGGAGTCTGCCCAACGCTCCATTTACGCTATTCCTTATCGCTACTCGTCTTTCTACATCCGCGGTGTACCTTCTATCCCTGCTAAAAGCGCATAAAAAATACTAGCAAAAAATTAACCTGCCCTAAAAAATCTGTTGAAGAGGACAGAACAAATACTTTTTCAATTTTCACTACGTTCATTGAGTTCGCACCACATATTTTAATACTTTATTTAACAAATGAACGTTGTGAAGACCGCCCCATAACTTATTTTTATATGAACTTAGTCCAAACAAAAAGAATACTTTTAATAATACATAGACAGAAAAAATACTTAAAGAAAATAGTTAATTTTGCTCAGAGCGAAATAAAATATCTCCCAAAATAACACACTGCTAGTTAATAGTGTTGTACGCATAGCAATTTAGTTGTTATACTGTATATATTCAAGTGCAATTATTTAGTCGTAATCAAAACTGAATAATTAGTGCAAAAATGACCTTCTGGCAGTTGTATAACAAAAAATGACGCTAACTAGCTCCAGCCTATATGATGTCCTTGAAGCAAATAATTGAATAATAAATTTTAAAGGAGTTACAGTAAAATAATGGTATTGTTAGTGATTTATAAATGAGTTTTTAATTTAAAATGCATCAGAATTATATATGTCACTATAATAGTATAACACTGACGCAGCTCGCTGCATGAATGGGCCGGCTCGGCTGGTGACCGAAACGCGGCATGAGCCACTTTACGTCGATCTTCTGAGAGGTCGTGGTATTTCATCGGTGGAGCCGGCCCATTCATGCCGCGAACTGCTTGGCTCTACCACTGTTAGAACCATAAAAAAATGGCTGAAATGACATCTAGTCTACTTTTTATGGATATAGATTCAGAATCATAGAATAAAATACAATTTGAACAAAGTCGTGAACATCAGCTAGTAGAATTTCCTAAAACAATATCTCCACTTGAGAAAATTTCGCCCTCTTTATCTATAATACGATTCTATTCCGATCGCAATATAACGACTACATCCAATTTATTTTCTACTCCTAACGTGATATTCTCTAAATATGTCATTTTCGTTACCTAAATTGATACGTTGCTAAGTAAATATCAACGTTTGATACGACTTTTTCCTTTACAATATCGAAATATCATTTTATTTTTCCATTATCAATCAACATTATTTATCTCAATCGGACTAATTCCCTTTCGATTTGTCACCTTTCCTAGCTATATGTGGATATGACTGTTCATAACATACCTAAACTAGACTTTATGATTATGACCATGGAGTTGTAAATTGATTAAAACTTTTATCCTACAATCGCATTGCAATTTAATGACAACTCCGATTCTGAGTCGGACGGCGGCAAAAAATTGTCGCGTCTATAGTGATGTCATAATATATTTATAACAAAGAAAATAATGGATACTATTATGACGCGTGTAATTGTATTTTATAGATCGGATCAATTAAATAAATTAATGTTTAGACAAAGCTATGTCTCGTAAGACGATTTTGTGTAGGAACTTCTTTGTCTGATTCCAGGGATTTCACGTCAATGGCTTTTTGGAGGTAATCTTGATAGTTAAATATGACGTGACATGTCAAGTGTATATAATTATACATTAGGTATATAATTCTAATAATGTATAATAATCTCAAAATATAACCTTATAATAGTTAAAAATAATTACGTTATCAAACAGAAAATAGTACTCCTGTAATCAAAATTATGTAAATTATAAACAAAATACAAAATAGTAAAAGTGGTATCGTACGCTATGATTTACTGATACACTTATAAGGATCTCGTTCGAAGATGAGTTATTTGACGTCGTATTTTCATATTATTATACGTTACGCTATTAATGTCAAATCTGAGTGTATGAGATAAGTAAAAAGGCCAATAATATATAAAATATGGCTGCCTATGATATAGTAAAGTAACGCGTAATGCCTATAAACAATACTGAACGAGACAAAGTCATATAATTCAGTGTAAATTATGCGCGTTTAACACGCGAATGTATCGCAACGGTAGCCATTTGATGAAACTAGCTTATAGTCGATTTAAATTGTAACTCGTTGGACAACACTAATACGATGACATCATTTCTGAGTGGGTGTCCAAATTTGAATTTAAAAATAGAATGTTTTTTTTTATAATTGGATTGTTTTTTTTATTAAGTTGCCATAATATAGAAATTAATTTTTATTTTCAACCTTATTGTACATGGTACAAGAAGGTTTTACGAGAAATGAGTTTAAATGTTGAAAATTTAAAACAATAACTATAAATAGAATTCGGTTTCAGTCGCTTAATGGTTTACTATCAAGATCTCGATTTTGAATCGGTTTTTTTTTATTTATGAGTTATAATTACCGAAGAATTTAAAAATCAAATCAAACTTTACAAAAAATAGGGTTACCACCGACAGAACCCATTTTTAATTAAAAAATGTAATATAATATTATTATATCATAGATTAAATTTAACATTTGTTGGTTAGTTCAACTTCCCGCCATAAATGTCTGCAGTAAAACTGCGTAATTGGCGCAATATAGTCATCTGTTGACCTTCGGATCACATTACGTAAACAGCAATATATCGTGATCTCATCATAATTTATAGTTGTAATATTATAATTATTGCTGAATAAAACATTTATATAATACCGAGATTGTTCCTTTTTTCTTTAGTCCAATAATCTAGATATTAAAAGCGAAAAGCGTATTTCATTTGTAGACCATAAATTAATCTGGTTTTTTTTTCATCTGTCCATTTTGGACAGGCTTAAATCTTAAAAGCCGTACTGCCTTTATTTAATAACATATATTTTTAAAAGATTCATTTGTTTTTCTATTTTTCTTTACATTTTTAATATAAAACTAAGCCGCGTTAGTATAAATTTTGATTTCTCTCAAGTTATCTTTAAAAAATACTTGGTACCCACCCTAACGAGATACGGAAGTAGGTAACGATATATCAGATAATGCTTCTCAATTCATGGTAACCTCTCTGCATGTAGACATAATATTTTTTATCAACTTCCTTTATTGTAAGTGTTTTAGTCAATTTACGCCCATAATACATAAAGGCAAGAGCGAAGATTATGCCTCGTTACGCCGAAGTTTTTGATCACATGTAACAGAGCCTTTTAATAACAATTTGTGTACGGGTCATAATCAATCAAAAAGCCATTGGTGTCCCTGAATTTGAACTCGTTACCTCTGAATCTACAAGAAAATGTTGAAGCACAATCTTACCAAAGAAAAGTTCATAAACGAAAATAAACTATATTTATGTACTACCAGCTTGTGGCACAAGCCTTTTCACATTATCTCTTAATTATCTCATTATGTTTATCTGTTGACTTGTGATTAAGTAAAAAAACAGCGACAGTGGTAGAGCCAAACAGTTCGCTGCATGACTGAGTCGGCTCGACCAGTGAAATACCACGACTTTTCAGAACATCGACGTAAAGTGGCTCATGCCGCCTTTCATTCGGTGAGATAGATACCCCTTCCCCATCCTTCCCTATCCCCTATTCCTTAAAGGTCGGCAACGCAACAGTAACATTATATGTGTTGCTGGTGTCCATGGGCGGTGTGGTGGCTTACCATCAGGTGACAAACCTGCTCGTTTGCCCTCCTATCTCATAAAAAAAGCGAAACTTTTTCACAAACACTCGTGTTTTATAATATTATTAGGATAACTAAACTATACTTTATTATTGTAGTAAATTACGTACGTCTGAACAGTTTACTGACAAGTTATCATGTTGCCGCGTCTCCGTCTGCTTCCTTCCTTCCCTGTACTGTCTCATACAGAGGCGACGGTCTAAGTTAAAGACTTTTGTATCAGACAATTATTGTATCTAATCACTGAGTTATATAACCCAGTGTATTGAATGATTTGCAGCCTTACTTGTGAGCCTGGGCCTGAGAAACATACAGCCTGTTGGGGTAACTGGGTAAGATTATATGTAATCCTTTTGCTGGTGCAGTCGGGTAAAAACAATACCGAACCATTATCTTAATAAGATTATAAAAAGTCATATGTTCTGAAACTAAAATTGTTTGGAAAAGCTTTGTACTATTAGATAATCACGTTCAATGAAGTGTCACTAGCTGTGAAAGAAAATTAAATCCCACCTACAATTCGAAGTAAAAATTCGGGACATGATAAAAAATTGTACATATATTATATTTTATTTTTTTCGACGACTTTAACGTTAATATTATAGATATATACGATAGTATTAGTTGGCATGATAAAAACGCTACCGTCTATAAATTAATAGCACAAAGATCGTTCCAGAAAAGTCCGAAATAACGCGATTAAGCGAATGAAAGGCCGAAATGAACAAAGCAAATGTGATTACGAAGTTGCCAGCTAAAAGAAATAGCTAATATTTCTTTTGTGGATTGCCGGTCGCTGTATTTTTTTTTTTAATTCGCCCTCAGGCTATCAGTTTTCCTTTATGCCTATTCCTTTATTCATCGATGGACGCAGACAATGGAGGTTTTAATCGAATGGCCGATGGAAATTTATAAATAATATATACACTTTTTGGTGGTGGCTTGGTTACTGCTTTTTAGATTTTTTGCTTTCTTTCAAGCCTCGAGGTGCACTGATAAATCTAGCGATATTAATTATAAATCATCATCTATTTTTGTTTGTATGTCGCTTGAGATATTATAATAAATCTATTATAAAAACTTAGTCAAATAAATATATAATTTATTTGACTAAGTTGTTATTTTTATGATTTTGTTGATTGAATTCAATGGATTTTTATTATTTAATGGATAGTACGAGTAAATAATAAAATTGTATTCAATATAATTTAACAGTGGTAGAGCCAAGCAGTTCGTTGCATGAATGGGCTGGCTCGACCGGTGAAATACCACGACCTCTCAGAAGATCGACGTAAAGTTGCTCATGCCGTGTTTTGTACGGTGAGAGAGGTACCCGGAGGCCCAACCCCCTTTCCTCATCCTTTCCTTTCCCCTATCCCTTAAAGGTCGGCAACGCAACAGTAACACTATATGTGTTGCTGGTGTCCATGGGCGGCGTTGGTTGCTTACCATCAGGTGACACGCCTGCTCGTTTGCCCTCCTATCCCATAAAAAAAATCTATAAAATGGAAAAAAGTACTTTTCTAATAGCATTAAGACGAGTTTTTTTTGTAACTTATGCGTGGGTAATATAAGAACATTTTTTAAGCCGCTATGCTGCCTGCTAACAAGCATATCTGATGGTTAGGGGTTGCTATGGCTTATGTAAACTTGTTTAACATGCAAATGCTGACCCTTGGAAGATTTCACGTTTCTGTGGTCATGTTTGTTTTTGGTAGTAATTACTTTATACACTAATAACTTATGATATTACTTGTGTGTGTACTTGTGAATTACTTGTATATTCGTTAAGTCTGAAATCATTAGTGTAGCCAAACCTTAATATTAGTAATGATAACCTTAACGTATTGCTCCATTTTAAGGATATGTCTACAAATACACAATTCCTAACACAAAAAACTTAGGAAAATAAAAAGAAAACAACCTCGCTGCTTTGTTTTACGTGTTTTATCTTGTAAAAGACATCAAATCTATGAGATATATCCTCTTAATCCATATGAAGTACTGTAATCCTTATAAACGAACTGGTTCGTATTCCCTAACATCCATTAAACGTTACTTTAGCTGAACACGACTTCAAAAAAGTAGGAAACGGAAAAAGTGCCATCATACCTCCAGCAAAACAACTTTTTGTGAAAAAACCATGAATTGGATCTAAATGAATGAGTAATAATATTCAATGACTGATTGAAAATTATATTAATTTTATAAGCATTATATTATTAAATTAAGTTTTAATAAACTATTTTTGAATCATAATTCTCTATATTGTACGGTATACATTCAAAGTACGACAATCTACCTTGCGTGTATTTACAACTTTGATGATACTCAAAAAAAGAACTTAAAACACGAGTATCCCTTCGATATAAATGAGACATATTTTCTCAATTCCCATACGAGTCATAGCTCAGACAAGTGTGGATTAATATGAATTGACGTATACATCCATAGCTATATAGTCGGGGAGTCGACGACGCGTTTACGACGACAGACGAGAATGCCACAGGGCACGTCGGCCTGGCAGAATGTTGACAAATTGTCCTCTAGCAAGATGACAAGAGGCGAATATGGCCGTAGCTGAAGCAAATGTTGAGACAAAGTTTTATATTTAATCTTGAGACTTGGGAAGCTTAAAAAGCGCAATCCAACTTCTACTGGCTATGACGTTGTTTTTCTTATACAATAATACAGTTTTACTCCAGATTAAGTTTTTGTTTTGTTTCGCTTTTTTGCGTTTCTTCTTCAATAGAATCTCATTACTCGTCTAGGCTGTTACATAAAATTAATATTTTTTTAATAATATATTAGAAGTTGATTAACATTTTCAAAACCGGACCTATCTTATGTTCGATATAAAACTACAGTTTTTTTTTTGTTCAATGCGTATTACATGTCAAGCATATAAATGTTTAAAAATATTTCATAGTAAATTGCTTAAAATATTTCAGCTGCAAAAGCCTTTTGGTTAATAGAAATATTCTTAATAATTTAGATAATTAAAATATACAATTCAGAACTTCTCACTGAAGATAATGATCAAGTTGAGGATGAACTAACTCTGGAGTCCGTGTCGAACTCAAATCCACTTTATGCTAATTATTTTTAATGACAACGAATTTACATATCTGAGAGTGGTTTTTATCTCGAATAGGGTTGTACCGTGTACCGAGCAACCCTAGCGGCCGGTCGTTATCATTTATCCCCAAGTAACATTTCTAAGAGATGAAACGACAGTTGAGAACTTAATGGTGTACGATGGTACAGGGCCAATCCTTATTTTAAAATTTACATGAAATGAGATTCTAGACACAGACTGTTGGCAGAAAATGCAAAGCTAATAAGTTTTCTGGTCTAAGTAACTGTGTGCAAAATTCTTTATAGCTCTGGTAATGTCTTTTTACACAATTCATACAGCGCCATGTACTTTTAAACAACTGAAACTAAACGTCAATACATACATACTTTCACATCCAGTCCAGATGGCATACAAACTTCCACGTATATAAGAATTATTTTTACTTGAGCTTGTAGCGAACCCGCCAACTTCTACTTTGAAGTCAGCAACGCGAGACTCATCCACCACATTGAAGATATAAAAGTCATCTAGTATTTCCAATAGATGTATTTAATTATAATTATCAGACCATCCAACTAGTAAAAAAGTCTGCAATATCTGCATTGCTTTCTGCAAAAAATATACTTCTGATCCACATCTGGACAGCCGGCGGCGTTAATATAGACGTATAAATATATAGATATTATTGTAAATATAATATAAGTCTCGGTAGCGCAGTGGGCGAGCGCACGGCCTCTGATCCAGAGGTCCGGGGTTCGATTCCAGACACTGGCTCTCACACCAATGACTTTTCGAAATTGTTTTCGGAAGTTATGTGTGATTAATACCGATGACTTACAAACTTTGTGTCCGGTATGGCAATAGGTTCGCCACCTATTCCATTTGGGACGTAAACATAACGGCGAAACGAGGCTTAACAGCCGCTGCCTACACCTTCGGGTAACAAAAGGCGTGAAGTTATGTTATGTTATGTTATTATTGTAAATATATATGTCGGTCCAGACAACCTTGACTGATGTTATGTTATAACAACAACTGTGTCGAGATGAAACGCGGTAAAACTTCCATAAGAAATATAATATGATAACAGAATACTAGAATGCAATGAGATATATATACATTAATATATTTTCTTTTAACAATAACATAAATCAAAGAAGAATTAGATTTATAACAATATTTGTAATGTTTTAAGTAAGATTTTGTTATCGTGCAACATTTATTAGATTGATTTTTTAGGCGAGGTGTCTTTACATTCATCATAGCTGGAAGAGATCTGATATCTTTGGGTCATATTATTTCTTGGAAGATGAACTTTTGCCTCGTGTCATAATAATAGTCGTCAACGACGTCATTTGGTGATTAGATACTCTGGATTCTGATTCGAACTGGAGTAGCTACTCATTAATTTCTGTTCAGGTTGTGGTCGACTATTGCAATAAACTTCGCAATAGTATACTATAAGTTTTTTTTATCAGACCAATAACCGAACACGAAAGTTATGAAAAAGTAATAAAAATGTATTTATTTTATTCTAAGCGAATGATTACACCATGATATTAAAATAAATCGTAAATTCTTAAAATAAACATCAACATTCACAAGCTGACAACCCTAAAGTCACGGCTCATCCCGCGAAACTTGGAGCCAGAGGAGAACGTGACTGACGAAGGTTGTACGCGTACGAGTAATTAAAAGTTCCATCTAGAAACTAGTGGAGGGTAACTCCCACCATTTCCGAATACATAAACTTATACTAATTAGTGAGGAATTCTTTCGGGGGAACACCTCGCCAAGATTTGGTAAGTTTGCACCAACTTGGACGGCCCGATTGTCTCTCAGCTTTTAATTGGGAATCTTAAGGAATTCGTTTTGTCAACGAATTTGCCGAACAAACTGCGACTATGTTGATAATTTGCAAGTTCCCTCCCCAACTCCCACCCCTCCCTGAATGACGGTAAACATTTTCTAATTTTGTCAAAACTGAAACTCGTCAAACGTTTTTGTTAACCTTTCTGGTATTTGCAATCTTGAAATTCCTGATAAATCAACTATGAATTTATCCAAAAACTCCTTCAACCCGTCTGAACTGACTTAAGAAATTTTTACTTGGAATTAGTTAATTTTGTTTGCAATCTTTTGCAAAAGTATTTAATACAGTCAGAAATCTGTGTGAGTCAAATGTGTAATTGGCAACAGCTCTGGGTTTGCGTGAAACTTGTGTGCAGAAGAAAAGCATACAGCAGGAAAGTTGGGAACGAACGACGCCAGCGACAGGCGCGTTAATTAAGTAAGAATGTACTGTATTCAAAGGGAAACTTTGAGTCACATCGACCAAACTTGTACGACGAATTTGTTTTATTAGCATACGTATCTTCGTTTACTGGGTAAAAGCTTATTATGTGTGTTCCAGTGGGGCGCATTAGTGCTGCGGTTTGCGACGCTCACTTCTAATCCGGCCAATATTCGAATTTCAACTAATTTCTGGACGCATAAAGCAGCCAGATTCGACCCAATTATAAAGCCGGGTCGTCTCAAATTTGGACCAATTAGATGAGCCAACGAGCTGTGTCGCACTCGGGGGCAGTTTTGTCGGCAATATAATTTATTAGGGAGGCTCAAAGTCGATGGCTTTAACCCTTAAAGACTGGAGTCAAATTTGATTAGCGAACGTTTTAAACGTGTCCCTGGGCCGCGCAAGAAGTTTTAAACGAATAGTTCCAGTTGCCGTCCTGCCGGCCCGGCATGGTGGGTTAAACATTAAAATTGATGAATTTGAAAATTTCGCGAGAAATCCAAACAATATCTGCGCTATTTGGTGTTATTTATCCCCTATTGAACTTAAATTAAATAAATTTGAAATAAAAGCTAAATTTAATTTGGTTTGAAAGCAGAAACTCTTTTTATATATTTATATTATTGCGCAACTTAATAGTAATATGTACATTATCACCCAAATCCCGTGGGCTAACTTGCCGCTTGTCATGTCGTCAGATGTATCAAAAATAAAAGAAGAAGTGGAAACATAAACGAAATTGGATACAAGGCTAAATTGCAAAAGGTCAGCTATTTGCAGTTCAGTTGATTGCACTGATAGTATTTAGTTTATAGGCATTACATAGATTCTTGTTGATTGCGATGATGAGGTCCTGGTTTCCTTTAATCATTCCTTTATCGAGAAGTGTGATAAATGACTTTGGTATTGGTGTGTAATGTCATATCGTCAAATCATTTATAATAATAATTTCAGACGTAATTTTATTATAGTTTCCGTTTGACGAGATGAGAGGGTGTGTCAACATTGAAATTTCACACTTATATCAATTTAAATTAATTTAAGTTAGTTTTTTTTTTCATTATAACTTACTGCAATAGTAAACTAGAGCGTATTGATTTGTCTTTCTGTTGGTTAAGTTTGGCTTAGTGACACTTACCGCCACATAACAATACAGTACCTATGTTTTTTACTCAAAGTTTAAGTATTATAATCAATTGCCACAAAAAAGAGAAAAAAATACTGGAGAACGACTCTTGTCACTTGATGTCAAGCTAATATTCTTTAATGGTGCAATATTGAAATATTTTCATGTCTCCAATTGTGAGTATGATCGAAACATTTTTAATAGGTTGGGGAAAAAGTATTTTCGTATTTTTGTATGAAAAGTCAAGACATTTTTTTCAAAGTTTATTTACATTTATTTACAATATATATGTACCGTTTTGTTGAATAACTTTCTGCCATTTTGTGGGCAGAGACATTATCCCGTTACTGTAGAAACTTTGGGACTTCTGATCAAAAAAACGGGACAAATAGTTTTGGCAGTCCTCTCTTGAGGTCAACCTTACAGAACCTAAAGAATTCTGAAGAGACCGAAACAGGTGAAAATCTGAAGGCGCAAGGTCAGGGCTATATGGTGGATGCACTAGGACCTCCCAGTCGAACTCTCTTAATTTTTGCTGAGTGGCTAAAGATGTGTGTGGTCTAGCGTTATCGTGATGAAAGACCACACCCTTCCTGTTGATCAATTCCGGCCGTTTTCTCTCGACTGCTTCCTTTAATCTCATCAGTTGCTGGCAGTAAAGATCAGAATCGATGGTTTTGCCGGACGGTAAAAGCTCATAATGAACAATGCCCTTCCAATCCCACCATACACACAGCATCACCTTATTTCGTGTTAGGCCAGGTTTGGCCACAGTCTGTGAAGCCTGGCCAACTTTCGACCACGACCTTTTTCGCACGTTCTTGTCGTACGTGATCCACTTTTCATCGCCAGTTATCAATCTCTTCAAAAACGGCTCGGTTTCATTACGTCTCAATAATGAATCGCAAATGAGTACACGGTTCATTAAGTTTCTTTGAGTGAGCTCGTGTGGCACCCAAATATCGAGCTTTTTTGTATAACCAGCTTTCTTCAAATGGGTCAAAACTGTTTTGTGGTCAATTCCCAGTTCTTCAGCTACATCGTAACTACTAATATGCCGATCTTGCTCCACTCTTTCAAAAATGGCGTCCATTTTATTCGTAACAGGGCGACCAGAGCGAGGTGCATCTTTAACATCAAAATTTCCGGACTGAAAACGTTTGAACCAAATTTGTGCTACTCTTACTGACACTGCATCAGGTCCATAAACATCACAAATTTTTTTCACTGCTTGAGTTGCATTTTTGCCTTTTTTATAATAAAATTTTAAAATGTATCGAATTTCTTCATTAGATTCACTCATTTTTACGGAGAGAAAAACAAATGAAAAATAGCGGGAAACAACTTTTTTTTATTTTTTGACGTGACAACGTCTTAAATTAGGTTGCGGCTGGGAGTCACTTATGAAAAAGTGTAACGCTCGGTAACGTTACGATGAGTCACCGAACGAGAGAGAGGCCCGCCGAATGCCTTGCGTCTCTCTCCCACTCAACTATGATCGGTCTGCCGCGCGCGCAGCACTAGAGAATTAGGCGCATTGAATCGGCGCATGCTTGTGTCTCTGTCTTTGTCTTTCTCGAACGTTCTTGGCGTTGGAAAAACAAGAAAGCGTCATAATACAAGTTCACACGTGTGGTTAAAGTATCGTCAGCTGTGTCTGTAGTGAAAATGTGGAGTGCTTAGATTCGTCATTTACAACAACTACAACAATAAAGGTAAATAATTGTACACTGATATTTCATTATCGTAAACTATGATTGATTGATTAATTGTTAGATTGACACAAAAGTTGAGAAACTGAGTTTATAGGTTATGTCATACTATTGATAAATGTTGATAGTGTTAAGTAAATTATTAGTTTAAAATTAATTAATTAATTAATTATTATTTTACAAATTTTCATTAATTTCAAATTTATTTAGCAAAAATTTGAACCTTCGATCTGAATAAATGTTTTGATTTTCGAATTGATTCTTTAAAATTACAAATATTAAGAAAAAGTGGCAGATATAAGAAAACTTGATTTAAACTGTGTTGAGCAAGAATTTTAACATCTAATTTAAGTAAATGTTTTAATTTTCAACTTCATCATTTACAATTACAAATTTTAATTAATTTCAAATTTATTTAGCAAAAATTTGAACCTTCGATCTGAATAAGTGTTTTGATTTTCAAATTGATTCTTTAAAATTAAAAATTCATCCATTCAATTTCAAATGTTCAACAGGAATCACCACTCTCAAAACAATGGAAACGGACGAGCAAATGCCTTCAACTTAATTATATTCATATCAATAAATATTCTACCGAGAAAAAGACGTTGTCACGTAAAATCTTCGCCCGTAAAACCGACTTTACAGGCAACCAGATTTTTTTTCTTTTCTTTATAATGTAACCTTTTTAATGTTACCAAAACCAGCCAGACACAAATAGTACAGTCAAAGAAATTTTATAATAAGTTTATACCTACGTTATGCGAAAAGACTTTTTCCCCGACCTATTATAATTATTCAATGTCATATAAAGACTTATCTTGTGTTCTGACTTCATTATCCAGACCTTAATCTTCAAATGTCAACATTAGTCAAAAACCTGCCAATCACCCTTATACGCCACGTTTTTTTTTTTCACTACTTTGCCAATTATCGACACTTGTCACGTGCTTTGATTCTGAAGCTAGCCGCCGAGTCTGTTTATTATCTTAACATATTTTTTTATTCAAACTTTAACAAAAAAAAATCTGGTTGCCTGTAAAGTCGGTTTTACGGGCGAAGATTTTACGTGACAACGTCTTTTTCTCGGTAGAATATTTATTGATATGAATATAATTAAGTTGAAGGCATTTGCTCGTCCGTTTCCATTGTTTTGAGAGTGGTGATTCCTGTTGAACATTTGAAATTGAATGGATGAATTTTTAATTTTAAAGAATCAATTTGAAAATCAAAACACTTATTCAGATCGAAGGTTCAAATTTTTGCTAAATAAATTTGAAATTAATTAAAATTTGTAATTGTAAATGATGAAGTTGAAAATTAAAACATTTACTTAAATTAGATGTTAAAATTCTTGCTCAACACAGTTTAAATCAAGTTTTCTTATATCTGCCACTTTTTCTTAATATTTGTAATTTTAAAGAATCAATTCGAAAATCAAAACATTTATTCAGATCGAAGGTTCAAATTTTTGCTAAATAAATTTGAAATTAATGAAAATTTGTAAAATAATAATTAATTAATTAATTAATTTTAAACTAATAATTTACTTAACACTATCAACATTTATCAATAGTATGACATAACCTATAAACTCAGTTTCTCAACTTTTGTGTCAATCTAACAATTAATCAATCAATCATAGTTTACGATAATGAAATATCAGTGTACAATTATTTACCTTTATTGTTGTAGTTGTTGTAAATGACGAATCTAAGCACTCCACATTTTCACTACAGACACAGCTGACGATACTTTAACCACACGTGTGAACTTGTATTATGACGCTTTCTTGTTTTTCCAACGCCAAGAACGTTCGAGAAAGACAAAGACAGAGACACAAGCATGCGCCGATTCAATGCGCCTAATTCTCTAGTGCTGCGCGCGCGGCAGACCGATCATAGTTGAGTGGGAGAGAGACGCAAGGCATTCGGCGGGCCTCTCTCTCGTTCGGTGACTCATCGTAACGTTACCGAGCGTTACACTTTTTCATAAGTGACTCCCAGCCGCAACCTAATTTAAGACGTTGTCACGTCAAAAAATTAAATTCGTATTTGCCAACGTGTGGTCGCGGCCATTTTAAATTAGCGTCAGTTATGGTTGTGTGCCCTTGAAACTATTTTATTTGTTATTCAGTTTTTTTTTGTGGTTAAATAGATAAGTAAAGTTAATCTTGTGGTAGTGACCACTTTAAAAATCATATTTTAATAATCCATGATATAATATTTTTGTGGACATTTTTACTTATTTATCTATTTTATTGAATGTAAATTATAATAAAAGTATAATTCTTTGAATGTTGTACTTCATCATTAAATACATTTCATATTGAAATGAATATGCTAATTAAATTGTTTAAAATTTGGCAACGAAGCCATGAATACTATCAGAAACATAACCCTCCTTACAACGCAATGGGTAAATAAGCATACTTGAAACACAGTCACTAATAAATGGCAGTTTTTGTTTTGTTTACTCAAAAACGTATGTATGGAATCCCCTTGTAATAAAAACCCAAGTTTGCTCCGTTCAAATCCCGTTTCTAAACAAAATAATAGTACTGCCCCTCGATTTAAATTTTATTTACGTTCGCAATGAATACTGAAAGTTTTTTTCCTAAAAAAATACATTCTTTGTTATCAATTAAATTCTTTCGGAGCACTTTTTGTTGCCGTCGTGATAATTTTCCTTAGGGAGGAGACATTCTTACAGACGAAATTACTTCAGTACGCAACAGTCGTTACATTAATTTAAATTGAATGGAAACTCAGCTCGGAGAATTCTAGATTGATAATATTATTTGGCTTATAGGCATTCAGCGCTACGTTTTCAGTCCCGTTAGTGTTTATAATTACATTGAGAAGTTATTTATTCTTTCTCCTTTTCTTAGCAGCAATACCAGTTTATGGATTAAATTTGAGGGTTTCTTCAAGATGGCGATGACAAATGGCTGTCCCATTTTTAAAAAGATGCCAATTTTTTCGATGATTATTTTAAATTTACAATTTCTAAGCTTATTTATACTAAGTAGGAAGATATCCTGGTATGAAATGAAGCACCAACATCATCATCTCTCGCAAATTACCTTAGGGATTGACAGAACAAAAGTTCCCTTTAATCACTGTGACAAAAAAAAAACACTCGTGAATAGAAATGTCAGTAAAATGGTACCCAAAATGTATTCCTCATATGAAATTACGTCAAATAATTCAAGTAAGTTTGTAATAAGTTAACACTTTAAATTTCCCCGCAGAACATTATATTCTCATAAATCAACCCTTCCTATTCCTACGCTTCGGGGTCTTTCAGGCCCCATCGGCCGATCCCAAGTGATTAATTGATTAATCAGAACGTTCATTCCTGAAGTCATTTTAATGATTTATTACGCGAACATTTACACACTGTTCCTCTTATTAAACTTACTTTAACACGTGATGCGAATGAGAAGATGATGAAGAGGGTTATTTGTTGGAAGAAGTTCAAGGTGTTCGAGTGTTTAATTAAAATTTAAGCAATTACGATGTTACATGCACAAATGTGTATTTACGCCGAATCTTTACATTTGAAAATGTACCTTATTTATATAAAATTAAGTACGAAATTTCACTCGTCCTAGTGTTATGAAAAATGCGAAAAGTTATTAATATGTTTGCTTTTTTGCATGTTTGTTACTCAATCACGAGTCAACCATGGAACCATGGACAGTTATATTTTTTTTTTTTTTTTTTTTTTTTGGGATAAGGGGCAAACGAGCTTGCGGGTCACCTGATGGAAAGCAATCACCGCCGCCCATGGCGTCTGCAATACCAGGGGCATCACATCAGCGTTGCCGCCCTTTCAGATGGGAATAGGCTCGTTTCTTGAAGGTTCCTAGGTCGTAGCGGTCCGGAAATACCGTCGCCGGCAACTGGTTCCATGAAGGAACAGTGCGTGGCAAGAAGTGCCTGTTAAAACGCACTGTTGTCGACCGCCAACCATTCAGCCAATGCGGGTGGTAGCGTTGGCGCGTCGAACGGTGGCGGAAATCAGCTGGCGGTATTAATCCGAACAATTCCTCAGAGCACTCCCCGTGGTATATGCGGTAGAGGATACATAGAGATGCCACCTCTCTCCGCAACGCCAGAGGATCAAGCCGATCAGTAAGAGCTTGGTTGTCGACAAGCCTAACCGCGCGTCGTTGGATGCGGTCAAATGGAGTAAGCTGGTACTGGGGTGCCCCCGCCCAAAGATGTGAACAGTATTCCACGTGAGGACGGACCTGCGCCTTGTAAAGTTGCAGGCGATGACCTGACGCGAAATACTGTCCCGCTCTATTGAGCACACCAAGCTTTTTGGAAGCCAATTTGGCCTTGCCCTCCAGATGACCGCGGAACTGGACGTCACTCGACAAGTCGACACCAAGAATTCCGATAGCGGCTGAGGCGGGTAAGGGAGTGCTCTCAAAACAGGGAGCTACGACAAAGGGTGTCTTTTTAGCGGTAAACGCGCAAACCTGTGTCTTCTTAGGGTTGAATTGGACTAAGTTTAGTCGGCCCCATTCCGAAACCGGTCACTTATCAACTGGTGCTCTTCTAGATACTTAAGGAGCTGGCGGTTGATGAGTGTTTCCATTATTTTCATCCATATACACTCGAGAGCAATGAATCCGGGTCACTTAAAGAATCCTAAAAATCTCGGAAACTAAAAATGCTAGGTTAATGCAATAAATTGTATTTAATAGACAATGTAATACTCCTTAAATGAAAGTATTAAAACTTCTTAGTTATTGTAAAGTTATATCATAAAAAAATCAAATTTGAAAAAGGGCCACTTTCGAAGATGGAACTACGAAATTACAGCATTTGGTTTTGCTTTTGTTTGTAATCTGTCATTTATGTGGGTACATAAACCATGTTGATAGTGCTCTATATTCATTATTCAAGCTGAAATTATGTCGCTTACGCCTGAAGAATGCACCAGAATACTTACAATGCTGGAAACCGGCCGGAGTCAGCGCGATACAGCCAGGACTGTTGGTGTGTCGCTGTCAACAGTACAAAGAGTTCTCCGACGTTACGAAGAAACTGGTTCTAACCTACGCAGACCAGGAACGGGCAGAACCAGGTATACCACAGCACGAGAAGACCGATACTTGGTGAACACCATGCTTCGAAATCGCTTTCTCACAGGAACTGAACTCACCAATCAGTTTCGACGCCTCGGAGGAAGTAACCCAAGTGCATGGACAGTAAGACGTCGGCTTGCTGAATCTAACTTAAAACCCCTTAGACCTGCAAACGGCCCTAAACTGGAGCGTGGGCATCGTATTTCAAGACTAAGATATGCCCAGAGCCACGTAAATTGGAGTATTGAAGATTGGTCAAAAGTTATGTTCTCCGACGAATCAAAATTTATGCTCTACAAGCACGATGGAAGACACAGAGTGTATCGAAGACCAGGGGAAAGATTCAAGCAAGCATGCATCGAGGAAAAAGTAGCCTACGGTGGTGGGTCTGTACTTGTGTGGGCCGGAATTTCTTCTGAAAGTCGCACAGAGCTGGTGATCATAGAAAACGGCTCTTTAACTAGCGTAAGATATGTGGAAGAAATCCTCAATGATCACGTTGGTCCATTTATGGTCAATTTAGGTGAGGATGCTATATTTATGCATGACAATGCCCGACCTCATACAGGTAGGATTGTGAATGACTACCTTCAAGAGATGAACATTACTCGTATGGAGTGGCCAGCGCGCAGCCCGGATATCAACCCGATCGAGCATGCTTGGGACGAGCTAGGCAGATGCGTAAAACAACGAAACCCTCCCCCAATCACGCTTCGTGAGCTCAAAATTGCTCTCACAGAGGAATGGGAGAATATTCCCCAAAATCGTATAAGGAACTTGGTGTACAGCATGCCAAACCGCGTAAACGCAGTAATGGAAGCACGAGGAGGCAATACGAAGTATTAAAATTCAAGAAAATCGTAATAAAGTTCAAAAATTTCATGTTTCCTATTTTTGTTTTAAGGAGAGATCAGCAGATTTTTTCTTTATGTAATTTTGTGTTAATAAAATGTATGGTGACTCATATTTTTTTTACTTTCATTTAAGGAGTATTACATTGTCTATTAAATACAATTTATTGCATTAACCTATCATTTTTAGTTTCCGAGATTTTTAACATTCTTTAAGTGACCCGGATTCATTGCTCTCGAGAGTATATTAAGATCAGGCACTACTTATTATTAGAATTTTATTATAAACTAGCTGACCCGGCGAACTTTGTTTCGCCTCAAAAACATTATATGAGGAAATAAAAGATTTTTTCTAAGAAGAAAGAAAAGAAGCCTAAGTTAGTTCTTATTACATCAGCTACCAACAAAAAAGTCCCATCAAAATCGGTTCAGCCACTACAAAGATTAGCCTGAACAAACAGACAGGCAAAAATTCTAAAAAAATGTTATTTTGGTGTAAATACCATATTTATGTATAATAAATATACACATATATTTATGTACAATAAATATACAAACATGCATTTCGTAAAAAAACGTAAAAAGATTTGATTGGCCAAGAAAAAGATTTGATTGGCCAAGAAATGATCATCATCATGATGATGATGATCATTTCTTGGCCTTTTGAGGTCCACTGCTGGACATAGGCCTCCCCCATAGAGCGCCACAACTGCCGGTCCGCTCGATCATGGGGGGTTTTGGGCAATAATCACCACGCTTGGCAGGCAGGTTGGCGATCGCAGTAGGCTGTATTTTCTTGAGAGAGAACGCTGCTGCCCATTCTTCTAGCTTTTCCCTTAGTAGCCTTTTACGACACCCACGGGAAGAGATGGGGTGGCGGTATTCTAAGCCGGCGCCACACAGCACGGCTAAGAAATACTTAGAATTATTTTCAATCCCAGAAACAAAAGAACTTAAAGGATCTGCTGGTGGCTCCAATTGTGATAATTTTACTTTGCCTCCGGCACAACATATAACAGTACATAGATCATTGTATTTCAACGCCAAACAATATTTACAAATTATTATTAGGCACAATAATCGATTCATAGTGAAATGCCGCTCACTCCAAAATCACAGGAGCACTGCGTCTGCGGAATCGCTTAAGTCAAATTGCCTTATGTGTCAAAGTGTAAACGAATCGTTTGTATGGGAAAATTAAATTGTATTTTTTAGTATTTTACTCGCAATTTATCCCTATTTTCTCTATCCTATGTGTTATTCCTGGCTCTAAGCTACCTGTCCACCAATTTTCAGCCAAATCTGTATGGCCGTTCTTCAGTTATAAATGTTGTAACAAACACGACTTTCTTTTATATATATAGATTACTGCTGATAATCCTATTGACTTTGTAACCGACTTCTTAGAAAAAAAAAGGAGGAGGTTTTGAATTCGTCTGTATTTTTATTATGTATGTTCACCGATATATTTCGCTAAACTAATCTTATTAGGTAATACATATAATATAGAATTTCTTAAATTGGAGTAAGTTTCCGTATGAATTAATATTGGTAATTTTATCTGCTGGTCAGACTTGGTAACCTGGAAATCTTTATTTTCCATCCTTCCATGCATCCTTCTGCCTGTTTACTGCTATTTCAGAATTTTGCTTATCTTTTTTGAACTACTCTTCTTTGTATTGCAATGACGCTTATCTTACTACATGAAGAAATTCCTGTTATTGCTTTTTGGCAAGTTTTAGGTCGAAGCATCAACATTCAAATTCTGCTTAAACCCACCAAGTAATCAACAATGACATTCTTCGGTTTAATAATATCCACACAAACACTTAAGACGATTGTTGTCAAGAGGTTGTATATACAAATTGTAACGTCTTATTATGCCGTTAGATGTCGTAAAAGTTAAGACGCTATGTCGTAAGCATAATAACGAAAGCACCACATAAACAGGCCATCATATTAACTTTATATGGAGGCACATTTTCATTCGTCGATAGCGAACGCAATTCGGGTTGTTAGAAATTTGGTGAATTTAAGGAAAATCGGTGACTTTTTGCGTAACATTCACAATTGAAAAAAAACAGGTTGGAGAATATTTTATAGCTCTCAAAATGATCATAAAGGACTTATATGTAAAAACTCAAAATAAATATATTTTGCTTTGCTTATCAATTTAAGAATTTAAACTTTAGTCTTAAATTCTCAGTATAAATACGTTAGATCAAATATCTAAATATAAAATATCTAATATAATATTATATAAATATCTAATATCATAAATATATCAGACCCTAATTAGAATTCAAATCATAAGAGAATAACTAGACGGTCTCATTTCCAGCTCGAAAGCAGATTGCTTCAACAGTGGTAGAGCAAAGCAGTTCGCTGCGTGAATGGGCCGGCTCGACCGGTGAAATACCACGACCTCTCAGAAGACCGACGTACAGTGGCTCATGCCGCGTTTTTGTTCGGTGAGAGAGGTACCCGTAGGCCCAACCCCCTTCCCCATCCTTTCCTATCCCCTATCCCTTAAAGGTCAGCAACGCAACAGTAACACTATATGTGTTGCTGGCAGAAAGATTATAAAACTGTAGAAGAAAAAATAGTCTTAACTACTTATGCAATTTAAACAAATAACAAACAAAGATTTATATCGATTTCTAATCTGGACATTTCTGGACATTTCATTGACGTGCCTCGTGGTGCTTTGGTAAAGCTACCGACCGCAAAATCATGTTTGGCCGGTTCGATTCCCACCCGAGTACAAGCATTGACAAGCATAATTATTTTGTATGGCGTCTGGGTGTTTTTCTATGTATTAAAGAAAAGTATACAGGTATTGATATCATTTATCTAGTATCCATAGCACAAGCATTTAGTTGCTTAGTTTGGAACTGGAGGGCGCTGTATGTATTATGTCCAAGATATTATTATATTTATATTTAGAAAATATATCTATAATATTATATATTTATATTATATTAGCTACTACCTACTCTTTCTCGTCTCCATCTTGCCCCACTTACAATATCTAGAAATAATGAAAGAATTCGTATATAAAGACAGAAAGAAGGAAACTAAGAAAAACCGTAAAATAATGTTTGTTGGCGAAGATTCACAACAAATCACAATAACTGCTTGCTACATACTGGTTTTGTATTTTATGAACAGTATATGTATATTGTTATATTACAAATAAATTGTTGGGTCCAACTAAATTTACTGCAAGATAGGCGGCTAACCTCACTTCATTCCCGTTCCGTTTAACAAAATGAGATCAGCTGTTCTTGAATGTCCACATAATGCAAATAACAGCTGTATTTTTTGTATTAACATAACATAACTTCACGCCTTTTTCTACCCGAAGGTTGAAGGCAGTAGCTGTTAAGCCTCGACTCGCCGCTATGTTTACATCCCTAATGGAATAGGTGGCGAACCTATTGCCATACCGGTCACAAAGCTTACAATCATCGCTATATATCACACATAACTTTCAAAATTAATTTCGCAAAGTCATTGGTGTGTACCAGGATTCGAACCCGCGACCATTCTTTTGTCATTTTTAATGCTAATTGTAACTTTACCTTTTTTCTAACTCAAAGGTGTACAGCGGCTGTTACACCTCAGCTAATAGGTGGCGAAACCTAATGTAACATATCAGGCTAAATTTTGTTAGAAATCGATGTTTTACATACATAACTTACAAAATATCTATAGCGAATACCTTGTTTCAAGATAGCAAATACAATAATAATAATAATATCTTGGACACAATACACACAGCGCCCTCTAGTTCCAAGCTAAGCAACTAAATGCTTGTGTTATGAATACTAGATAACGGATATTAATACATATATACTTTTCTTTTGTAAATACATACTTATAATACATAGAGAAACACCCAGACGCCACACAAACATTCACGTTTGTCACAAATATTTGTGCTCGGGTGGAATCGAACCCCCGACCTCATTGCTGCAGCCGGTAGTTTTTACCAATGCGCCACGAGGCCAATATATATATACTGTTTAATATAGGTAGTTGTACTATTTTTAAAATATAAATTATTGTACTACGTTCTAGTCTCAGAATCAAAGTTTCGTAGACCATTAAAACATTCAAATAGATTACTCACTCAATGTTTTTGAAGTCGAACAAGAATAGCGTTTCAATTGAGAATTTCGTTGTTATACCTGGAAATTTAGAACACTTCTCAACCAAACAGTCCAAACGAGCAAGTTCCAAATAAACTGCAACAACAACAAATTCTCTGGAAGCGAAACTTCATAAACAGCCGAAGGACCATTAAAGTTATTTCAAGTCCAGAACATCCCGTCGCGGACGTCCTGAACATCATTACGGCATCCATAAAGGATATGTTCAGTCCCTAGATAGTTGAGAACATTATTTATCAATATTGCCTATTAGATGGTCCTACTTGCGCCGAGTTATGTGCGGTAGTTAACCCCGATTTAGTGAAATATAGGTCAATATTCCCGGTTATTGTTTTGGTTGCCGTTTTTTTTTCTTCGTTCAAGTAAATTTTATGTAACATCTTAATAAGTTTAGCTGAGTGATATCTAAGTTTTAACCGTGTCTGCCTATAGGAGTATTATGTGTTTCAAGTGTATGTATTTTTGATTTGCTGTCTCATCTCTTATTTACTCTGAGTTACCTTTCTAGATTATTTAATGTATTTAATTACAAAGTTATTTATTCGATGGTTTTTATATGATGACCCTTCTTATCTTCTTATATCTTCATATCCATCCGCTTTTGCATCACAATGACTAAGATGATGAAGAATAGAATGACTAAGCAGATATACAAAGCAAAAGCGGATGGATATAGAAGTCGAGGACGGCCTAGTCACACATTCCATGACCAAATAGAACGTGTTCTTGAGGAAGATGATGTTAGGAGCCTCAAAAATCGACGCGCGTGCATGAAAAGAGTTATGAAATTTAACAAAGCGAGTGAGGTGTGTAAGAATCATGCCTCGCAAGGGATTTGGCGTGAAGTTATGTATGTATGTTATTACAAAGATTTTATTTGTTATGCCTGCTGTTTGCAAATTTTTAGTTCACCTTGGATTTTTCATTTTCGAAGTGCTTATCCCTTGACTAACTTAACTGTAGCGTCACTTTACATTTTATTTGATACATACCTTAATTAGCAAACCCTACTTTTTCTCTGTTTATTTAACTTATATATGGCTTAGAATACCGCCACCCCATCTCTTCCCGTGGGTGTTGTAAAAGGCGACTAAGGGAAAAGCTAGAAGAATGGGCAGCAGCATTCTCTCTCAAGAAAATACAGCCTACTGCGATCGCCAACCCGGCTGCCAAGTGTAGCGATTATGGCAAAAACCCCCCATGATTGCACACGACCGGCAGTTGTGTTGCTCTATGGGGGAGGCCTACGTCCAGTAGTGGACCTTAAAAGGCTAATGATGATGATGAATGATGATATGTATATATTTCCATGCAAGTCTCTGGCAGAGTGTAACACACATGTTCTCCGTTACAGAACTTTGTAAAATAACATTTATTTAACCCGTTTCTGACGCGAGCAAAAGTTTTATACTAACAAATATACGTGTATAGAGTTGGTCCAAACTTAACTCATTATAAATGATATACAACTTTTTGTTAGAAAGTCTGTATACTTTTTTTTACATCTATACTGAGAAGTAGATATTAGATTTAACATATACTTAAATTCTTACATTTACATGTAGTTGTCTTAGTTAAAATATACGCATGCAAACCGATAACAGTAAAATTTTTAAATTTTACTAAACAATAAATATACTAACAAATTTTACGACCAAAATTGAAATATTAAAAGTAGCTTAAAAGTCGTTTTACCGCTTTTTTCCAACGACGTGATCAAATTATGGCTGGCTGTATTTCTGCGAATAAAAAAAACTATTAAAAAAGAATATTACTCAACGTGTATATTATTTTATTATTTGAATAAAATATTCCTAACAGTGGTAGAGCCTAGCAGTTCACTGCATGAATGGGCCGGCTCGACCGGTGAAATACCACGACCTCTCAGAAGATCGACGTAAGTGGCTCATGCCGCGTTTCGTTCGGTGAGAGAGGTATCTGGAGGCCCACCTCCCTTTCCCATCCTTTATAATAACTCAAAGGCCAGCAACGCAACTGTGACACTATATGTCTTGCAGGTGTCCATGGGCGGTGCTGGTCACTTAGCATCAGGTGACACGCCTGGCCGTTTGCCCTTCTATACATAAAAAAAAAATTAGGCGGGAGGAAAAATTTTAATGTTTAATTCTAATATCCAAAATAATTAATGGACTAGCAAACACTTTTCTCATAACAGTTATTAGCCTAACATATTTAATTCATACAGTCATTAGTTTGGCTTGTACGATTCACATATAATCTGATAACGCCATTGAGAGTTATTTTCAACGTTTTCAATCAGTAATTTTTTAATCCACTACCTACTTACTAATCGTTCTAATAGTTAGATATTGTATTAGTACTATTTTGTTTCTTTTAAATGTATCTTAATTAATGGCCACAATTGACGAGCATATATAAAAGCGATCATGAGAGTGGAGGAAGCAAGAAATGTAAGAATTAATCTCTGTCTACCCTCATGGGCAAAAGGCGTGATCTTATGTATGTCTGTAAACTGTGTTCTAGTCAAAATATGGTTTAAAATACAAAAAAAAACTTAATCCTGAAATTTTCTTAATATATTTTAGCCTTATATATACAAATACAAAATTAAGCCACTCCAAACGTTATCTTTACATAAAACCATTTTGTGTTTTATATTTAACTAGCATTTATATATTATCAACGGTATTTTGTAAATACCCATCGGATGGGGTAGCTCAGAGGACTATCACAAGTAAACAGGGCACAATTATTGTCGCCCCTTTTCGCAGACATGCTATGTAATCCTCTTAGCTCGAACGTCGTGTAACATTCACCAATAATTATTAATAGTTGGTATCTTTATAACTGGGTGACCTTATTTAGCTATAGAACATTTTTGCTAATAATGTGAAACGTTTAATCATTCTTTTTTTATTATAAACTAGCTGACCCAACGAACTTTGTTCCGCATCAAAAGTAATAAATGAGAAAAATTTGGTTATTGAAAAGTTCAATTTGTGCTATTTATCGGCACGCGTCTTGCACGGCTCGCACTGCGCGACGCTATTGCTATATTCCGCTTTGTTAATACTGTAATATCTAGTAAATATTCGTTTAAATTACATGCTTTATAGTGCCATATTGATCTATATTAGAAGCACAATCTATTTAAAGACACTTAACTGGATGAAATTAATGCTGTAATGTTTAAAATCACTTCGTAAATAAGCCATAACTTCTCGTAAAAAGTAAAAAAAATAAAAATGGTCATTGTGGATTATCCGTAAGAGATAGATTGCCTCGAGGACTTTTTTGTAGACCTTCTGAAGGTGTTTAATAATGTAGTGCATTGTTTTGATGTATCACTTAGGGTTCAGCCAGCGTTTGCAATTAAAGGGCTAAATCTCGGAAATTATCATTTGTTCTTTACAACCTCATAAATGAATTTATATATCAATGCCACACTGTTGACACCCTCTAAATATTAAAAAAACCACATCAAAATTCGTTGCATAGTTTTAATGTTATAAGCATGTAAGGGGACAGACAGCGGAAAGTGACTTTGTTTTGTACTATGTAATGATGAAACGTTTTTTTTTTTTATAAATGTCCAGTAACGTTACTCGTCATTTTTTTATTGATGTACAAATATACTTTTTAATTTTACTATTTTTAATAATTCTATTTCATCCTTAGTTTTTAATTAACGAAAAACGCTGATAAAAATAGAACAACAAATGACAGGTACGAGTATGTCCTGTTGATTTGAAATTTGTCAAAAGTCTTTTTTTTTATTTCGTGTTTTGCTGTTATATTTTATTTCATATCAAACTTTCATATACATTGATGACTGTAACTGTGAAACTTTACTGTAACCTCAAGCAAAACTAATTGTCGTTTTTAACACTGTGCTCTTAAAAGCAGTAAAAAATAGCAATATTTTTCTCCAGTCGTGGATTCAACTCTAGGCATTAGGAAGATAAGCGAAAATGGTCCATGGGATCAACGGAGCTGACCTCGTTATTATTCCCAAGCATAACGATGTAAATGATAAATTATTTAATATATTCTGTCTCGTATTCTCAGAATTTGCTCTTGGGGATGGAGAAATTGAATAAAAATCTCTCCGAGAAGCAAAATTAATAGCATTATGATTTAAATACAAGAGGCACTTTTGAGACCTAAAGTTACTTATAATATTGCTCATTCTAAATGCCTTTTAGTTAATAGGTATTAAAAAAATATATCGCATTTCTATTTCCATTGTAACATTACACCTTTTGTACACAATGGTGTAGGCAGGTAATCATGCTTCACCCCGAATTAATTCCATAGTCTCAAGTGTTAAATAAGAAATATCGAAACCTATTGATATATGGATGGAATAAATATATGAAATTCATGCATACGTTTTATTCAGTTTTATTTAAACAAATACTTTTTAAATATACACATCTCCCTAGACCATATTTAAAAATCTAAAATTCATAATAATCATAACAAATGGAAAAGAGCACGTATCATTGACATGATTACTTTTTATTATTTTAAAAAAGTTTGACAGTTGACAGTTTTCAGTAAAACACGCCCGTCACATTTCAATTATTTACTTGAATAATCCCCATGGTGGGTACGCTTGTGACAAGCAGACAGCGACGCGAGGGATCCGGCAAGTGTTTCCTTTATATATAACAAAAAAAAATACATTAAGATGTCTTCCTTGTCTGTTTTGTGTGCGTTATTTATAAAATATCTTAGGTATATAAATGACGACAAATGCAAGAAAGGAAGAAAAAAATAATCTGAAGATCGCAATAATAGCGGCGGCACACCGGCACCGGCACCCCTGTCTAATGAAAAAAAAAAATCCCGCCCAAATTCCTTGTCACTCTCTCGTTGACGCGCGTCACCACAGATTAGTTGTGAGACATTTGTTTATACTAGTGGAAATCTCTTCTTCTCTTGTATTCTGCCAACCGTATGTTATGAAATATTTAGTCCATTGCCTACTATTATTAGTTCTGTGATACTTAATATTATATCAATAAAAAATATTCTAACAGATAATGTCCCTGAAACTATTAAGAAGTGCTTTCGTACTTAAAACTTTCCCAAGGATTTTGTTCTCATCAAGCCGAATAATTCAAAAGTCGATATTTGTTCAGTTAACAGTCGATTCGTCTCGAATGTTTTTTTTTGTTACGTTATTTCGTAGTCCACGGCAATCGTTCACTGCCGTGTAATCTTATAAAAAGTATCGCCCTCATGGGAACGGGCCGGGAAAATAAAAATCATGGCTACCGGAGCTATTTTGAAATTAGAACATTTGTTTCGAAATTTAATAAGATTATATTTTTTCTGCTTTTCTTTCATAAAGATATTACTAGGGTTGACTACGCATTCATTAAAGAACTATATCGATAAATATTGATATCAGGAACAGTTTTTAATTAAAAAAAAATCCTTTACAGCTTTAAAGCATATATTTAAGTCACTCCTTTTTTACCGCAAAATCGTATCTCATTTCTCTGGCACAGAACTTTGCTCGAACGAAACTACATTTAAATTTAGAAACACACAGAGACATGAGTAATTTCTAGTTGTATATAAAGTATCCTTTTGCTCCATATATCCGCCAACTTGTTCCCTTGACTTGTTTTAACATAAAATTCGAAATAGATGCAATCTCTACTCCGTAGGAAATCGAAAAATCTTTCGAATACCACCCGTCCCGTGGGTTGATTCCCATCTCTATATTGTGATGTCTAGGGTTCATATTCGATTGTCAAGAAATCAGAAGAGAATGGCATTCGTTGATGCCGCTTTAAGAATGCCAATAAAGTATTCCGAGTTTTGTCGCTCTGTTTATTGAAATAATTTTGATATTGAGATGTTACCAAGTGGCGTTTGTAATCTATCTTGTAAATTGACAATTTCAAAATGTTTTCTATCTACTCTGTGGCATAGTTAATATTCTATACTTATCTGTGTACTTCGAATTCCGAACATTGGGGTTTATTTTGTTTTTTTTTAATCTCATATTATTTTATGTTTCGATATTAGTTTATTTGCTACTCAATAAATGCACAATGTTGGAAGAAACTTTGTGCGATCTAAATCACTATAATAACACTAAATAATCAATCAAGTCAATAATCACTAAAAGTAAAAAAAAAACAATTAAAGATGCCATATAGTAACAAGTGGAAAGTTTTTCTCATAATAATTACACAATATTATGATGACACAATCACAGGGACAATTGTTAATTTATTCATAAAAATGCATATCACAACTGAAACATGTATGGTGTCGTATAAATAGCGCATAATGAGGCTATCATTCTTCATTAAAATTTATTCAATCTATAGAATATAATTGCTGTATAATTCCCGTTATTTGCACGCGAGTTACAAACTAACGGCAATTGCCATCCGACCCTGACAGTGCTATCGGCGATAAATTGACAGTATGTTTAGAATACCGTATTATATTATACTATAGAACAGGACCCTGCCTCTTAAGAAATTTCATCTATTTGTCAATTCATTATTTAAAGCTTGTTTAATAAATATATTAAATATACATTAAATATAGATTGTTTATTAAATATAGCCTTGCAGATCGAATGAAAAATAGCGTGATACGGGAGAAATGCAAGTTGAAGGATGATGTGGTGACCAAAGTGGAAAGAAGTATGTTCAGATGGTTTGGTCATGTTGCAAGAATGGATGAAAGCCGACTGACTAAAAGAGTATACGAAGCGAATGTGAGTGGCAGGGTCGGGATCGTGAGACCAAGACGGAACTACCACAACCAAATAAATGGTCTGTTTAAAAAAGGCAAAATGCGTAGCAAAACCCGAACCGAAACCGACGTGAATGCATGACGAGATGCATGACTGTGGATGAGGCGAAAGATGTGTGTCAGGATCGTAGCTTGCGGAAAGCCAAAGTCTCTGCCTACCCCATGGGATACAGGCGTGAGCTTATGTATGTAAATATAGCTTTGATAGCCTTGCTTCCGAATGTCTCACTTTCGAAACTAGCTCACATTGACATAACCCGATAGATGTCGTTATATTTATTACCAACATATGTTATATATAAGTTTCTTCTGAGATCTTAAGCATGAATGGGTTTTATTCACAGTTCATTCGTTGGGAAATAAAAAGAAGTCTCTATAAATATCCCAACGAATAATTTAGTGGTGAAGTAAGTTGCCAGGTGGTATGTTTAAGAGACGATGCGTCTACGCCGCTAACCGGTTAAGTCGGTGCGAGATGTCAAATTGCAGCAAATACACAAAGAAAAAAAACAAATTTAAATGTCAGAGAAGGAATATTTCTTTTTTAAAAATCTTATTGACTTCCAATCCGACGTCCCGTTTTGTCTCAAAATGTGCATGTGCTGCATTTATTTCTTGGTTTGAACCTTGATATAATTGCAGTGGAGATTATTTCAATTTTTATTAATGCTCAGCAGTCATCAATTATCCTAGTTAATGTTGTTGTTTTAGTATTCATATTTTTAGTTAGAAAACTGAATTTCAAATGCTTAAAAACACACGTGGCAAAATGATTGAGAATACTTTTTAGTATTTTTTTTTTCTCGAAACAATAGATACCTATACGAACTTTTCGGTTCTTTTTGTTTTTTATTTAATTATTCTTATCAATTTTATACAAACAAAATGTAACAATAACCTTCTATAACTTACACCACTTCCATATTACAACTTGTCAGGGTGTACAGATCAAGATAAAAGCTAATGATATGTGTTTTTTTTCTACTCTGTGCACAAGTTGACAGAGTCTTTTGATTAACGCATAGTATATTTTATTATACTATCGTTCACACAAAGGACAATATTATTTATTGTTTTGTCTGTCTAAATAATTAATGGTCGTGAAGATGATACTCTTTTGTTTGTGCTTTATGATAAGCGCCAACTGTATCTGCTTTTGTCTTTCAAACGTTTGAACTCAGTACCCCCTTATTCAGAGGCGGTAAGGTGGTATTAAACCATTAAGCCTGAGAAAGCTCCTCTACATGTTCTATTATTTTTTAAACCCTTGCCAGTGGATGGTAAATGAGCATGAAATCATCCCATGTTTGAAAATATTAACTTCTAAAGCTAAAATTATTGTCCTATGTCCATATGGTAAATACATTCCTTATGGATCGAAGACATAATATAATATATAATATAATAATACCCATTCTATTGAGCATATCCATCTATAGGACATGATACCCGATTATCATCAGACGGGTTATATATCCACCAAGGATCTACATTACCGCAAGTATTAAAAAATGTATTTCAAATTTTGTTTATTCATTGGGTAATTCGTATATGCTTATGCGTATTATATCGTATGTAGAATCTGTCAAAAATTTGTAATACACCAATGTCTGCTACGCGAGCTAAAATCTACAGACAAAACACTTTTCATGAAAACAAAATATTACGGAGTGTTTTATCACAGTACATTCCTGAGTACTTTAGCGTCGCAATAATAGACAATGTTCAACGCTGCAAATATCCCTTAACCGACACATTTGAACAGCGTTATCCTCAATACTATGGCCGGAGATATTTTCCCTCCAAAACGTCGGCGGCCATCTTATCCGTCCGAACTCACGCAACTTACTAATTACGTACCATCATTTGTAGCCGAAACTCTTTGAGTACGACAAACTTGTACTAAGTACAGTGCAGGGTTGAGGTGCGGTGTCGTTGGAAGATAAACGAGGACTCGCGAGCGGAGCGAAACGGACCGTTAAATGTTAGTGACTAACGAGTTCCCTGTAATTCCTTTTTTGAGTTGTGTTTAAAAGATATTCCATTCTAGAATTATTCCTACTTCCTTTCTACTCAGAGATACAGTAGCTCGGAAATATTTTTGACAATTTAATTCAAATACTATTATAAGTATTATTATACTTTTTTTTTAAATTTGCATTTCGTTTCCAGCGAGTCGAAGCTTAACAGCAAATGCCTACACAACCGGTTGAAAAAAGTCGTGAAATTTTAAGATTAAAAAAAATATGTATTTTAAAAAAACATTAAATTGTCTGATATTTAATGACGCCTAACGTTTAGATACGATATGAATTATGAAAGAAAATATGTATTCATATAAAAACCTCGTCTTCCTCAGAAATACAGATAAACAAACAATGAATATAAACAAAGCGTACCATACCTACAGAATCGCTACCATTGTTAAATCAAAATTGCCTAACCGCGCCAACTTAATCCCTCAAAATCTCGTACCCTCCATAATCCCTTTATAATGGTAATAATATAAACTACCAATAACAATTAAAACGAAACGGAGCGAGAAATGAAATCCCGATTCACTCACACACAGACCTCGGTTCCTCTCATCTAACCCTACAGTTGCGTGCGAAAGGGAACTTAGTTTATTAGATATTGTAAGTAAGAATGTGCGGTGGACCTCTTACCTACGGAACTCGTATTTAAAGTACTATGACTAACTTGATGTATATAAATGCTAGGGGCTCCGTTAACTTACATAGTTAAGATGGAGTAGAGTCAGTTTTAAAATTTTGTAAATGAATTGTTACTGAATGATTCTATTATGGATCAAATTGGCTTTTTCAATTATTGATAACTATTACAAATAATCGATTTGCTAAAAGTCATTGATATATACCAGAACTCGAACACGGAAACTTCCAAACAGAAACGGAATCTAAAATATCAATAATCTGCTATCTAAGAAAGTATCTTCCAATTGAAGTTATGAAAGTCTGGAAGAAATATTTACTTATTAAACAACATACAGAATCTTTTTATAATTATTTATTTATTTACAACTCACAGAAGAATTACAAATGAACATATAATAAAATCGTAGGAAAGTTGACTTTTTTTAGAATACTTGGGATATGATCTACAATCGATAGCGAACCTAATAATATGGTTTTTAGAATTTTTGTCTGATTGTCTGTATGTTTGTTACGAATAAACTCTAAAAGATAATAATATACCCAAGAGGTCGGGTCAACACATAGGCTAAATATTATCACGCTATCACTAATTGTGGATGATCAATGAACCCTTATAATGGCACAGGCACAGTATTTTTGCTGCCTTATGGCGTCCACGCAGACGAAGTAGCGGGCAACAGCTAGTAATAATATATATATGTACATACAAAGATGTTTAAATATCATCGGTCTATATTATGTCATAGGCAGAATTGAATTATGTCTTATAAAAAACTTAATATACCTTGATTAATTGAAGCAAAAACCTCACACTTTTTGAAGAGTTGTTCAAGGATTTTTCAATTGCATCATCAGCTACCTTTTTCTTTGGTTTGACAGTTACGCACGTCCGCGTTTTAATGCCGGTAGAATTGACACTAACCTCAAGCTGCCCTCCAGCTCACCTTGACTCTGTTTGATCTCTATTAGAAACCAATCACAATAGTGTTTTTTTTTGGTAATATCTACCAGTCCACCGACTATGTGATGCGCCAATCGCGCCCGTACATGATGCAAGTTGGGTTTCATAAGTACCAGTAAAAAATATACCTATTTCTCACGTTCAAATAAATACAAAATCTTTACTAATATTATAATTGTTAGTGTCAGTTCGTTTGTTACGCTTTCACGCTACAATTACTCAACCGATCATCAAGAAGAATCTTTGTAGGTATATATATTATTAGAAGTAAGTGTGAAAATGATTTTGTTAAATGATTCATCGATGTTTTAAATTACAAAAGTCATTTAGGTATGAGTGAAGCCCTTCTCGGATTGATTTTTGGAAGTTATTGTGTTACAAATACCAATGACTGACAACATTGTGCTATAGGCTCCGCCACCTATGTATATGGAAAAGGTGGAATATTTTACTATGGAATTAAGTCTTAATAGCCCCTGCCTACACCTTGAGATAGAAAGAAATAGAAAAATACATATCGACAAAAACTACATTTTTATCTATTGTACAAGATTTGAGACCAAAAATTTTACAAACACCAATAAAGTAGAAGAACCTTTGTAGGCGGCGTATCTCCTCTCTCATCCCCTCTTTCCGTCAAGAAGTCACATGAATGTAAAATAAAGTAATACTTTCAAGAGGGTACTCGTAACTCAAGCGGGATCCTATACAAAGTACTTGGGCAGGAGACGCCTCCACACCAGAGATCGGTCGGTATCTCCACTCTCCTACTTTTACACGCATAATAAATTTAATCCGAGGATTGCATTCGTTAATCTCATTATTTGCTCTTAATACATATAGAAATAAGTCTTCTGCACAAATAGAAAAACGTGCTACCCACATTAATGAAATTAGGTATTTGTCACTTACCGTTGAGATATATAGGGTGTTGTGTGAATTTAATTTGGGTTCTGTAAGAAAATGTTAATAAGAAAAAGTGGAACCTTATTTCACGCCAAATAAAACTTGTTTATGAACTAGTTCTCAGTCGCAGTCCTGTCCACATGGCTTTCATAATGACTATAACTCTTTAAAAAGTCAGGACTTAAAACAATAATAATACAAAGTCTAAAAAATATGCCACAAAAATAAGGCAAATTAAGTAAGTATTAAAAACAAATATTATTAAAATAATATTTAGCTAGTGTTTTTGTGCGTAAATATTATGTTTTTTCCTGGAAAGAATTAATATCATTATAAAAATTAATTATCAGAATCAAATTATAGTTTATAATAGGAAATATGAATTAATATTTATACAAAAACAAGTTTCTCTAAAAGTAATCAGTTTTGTTTGTTACCCGCCGATGTGTTCCGAGAAACCGTTGGATTGAAGTTCTATGAAAGAAAATCAAAATTATTTTCAATTCTTGGTAATATTTAATACAGGATTTCGTTGTTATTTTTTTGTTTCCTTCAGTAAACACGTTGTTACATATACAAAAGAAAGCAAGCCTTGTAGTTTTTATAACGTTATTTGAACGAGTATAAAATTATACTACAAATTTATTTCAAATAAAACTTATAGACTTATTGCGCTCCTAGAAAAAATATATTCAAGCCTCTTTATGAATAGGTCTTTAGGTCAAAGTCATGTAGTCAGTCAGTCACTATGATGCTTTATAAGTAGTAATTAAAGTTGCTGTCACCTTGATTTCCTATTATTCCAGACGTTTCTCTGATCTAAGTTTTAGACCCAATACGAGGTGTATTAGCTTTAAAACTTAGATCCTTAGAATCCTCTAGAACTTAGGTAGTGTTTCATTTCATTTATAACAGTCTAGGTTACAATAGCTGATTAACTTATGCCCATTGTCGATAACCTTCCATAGAAGCAAATATATAAGCATCCCCAAGACAAGATGAGTCGAGGATGGCCACAACACACTTATCCTTGTACAAATAGAAAGAGTCTTTGAGGAAGATGATATCAGAAACCTTAAAAATGGCAAGAGTTATGATAGTCAAAGACGCGAATGAATCGTGTAAGAATGGTGCTTTATTACGCTCTGTTCTCTCTGCCTACCCTACAAGAGAATTAGCGTGAAGTTGTATATGTAGTTATGAGGACACGTCGCCTTAAAGTTAGAGTATAAAATATGTTAAGGTATAAATAGCTTAAACAGCTATGTTTTTCAATATTGATGCCATGAATGGGCAAATTTCACTGTGTGTATTTCCATACTCCGGCATTGTGCCCCGGCAGTACTCCGCGCCTTGATGAATAGGCTTGTCCAATGTGCCAACTCATCATTTTATATTGCAACCTTTATTTTGGTTTCGCTAATGAGAGGTTAATGGGTGAACCAGCAGGAGAGAGTCAGTCAGACAAGTGTATTGAATACGCAAGTCATGTAATTATGTAGATGTTTCGGCTTCATTTTGTTGGGTGATAAACAAAAGGGGTGATGATGATACCCCGGATATTTTGTCGAGTTAGTTATTTTACGAAGATGGGTTTCTTTTTTGAAGTTCCAAAAAATGGAGCTGCGAAATTGGCAGTTACTTGGTTTTTGTTAATTGCTTTCTTTGATGAAATAGTATTAGAAACACAAAAGCTTAACGATTTAGTAGTTTGATTTATAATTAATAGGTCCCTGGTTTCAAATCGATTTAACAAAAAAAAAATGTTGAAAGTAATTTCTTATTTTTTTTTTAAACTTTATAATATTAGTATCTAACCAATGTTATTTGTATAAGGAAAATAAAACACTCAAGTCATCCAAATAAACTAACTTCATTCGTACTAAAGAAAACATGGTTTTCTCGAATGACTGGGCATGAAAATAGTATAAGTTGAATATTTGTCAGATACAATAATATTATATTTGACTAAGTGTTATTCTTCAGGGAATTGTGTGATATCAATAAATATATTTTATCTGTTGCTTGGATGTACTTTAGTAGAGTTTTGATAAATTCACTCTTACAAGGATTATTTGATGGTATTCATAAAAGAAATAAAAGAACTCATTACACCATACAGTGTAATAATTTCTATGTAAAACGTATTCAGAAAAAGTTTATAATAAGTATTTTATTATAAGTATTTTTTTCTCTCTGCCTACCCATGCTGCATGTTTTGTGACGCTCAATCTAATAGTATAATAATCCAGGATTTGGAAAAAAATTCAATTGACATCAAAGTCTCAAATTAATATAACATAACATACGTCCCAAATGGAATAGGTGGTGAACCTATTGTCTCACACCGGGTACAAACTTTTCAGTCAGCGATATATATCACACATAACTTCTGAAAATGAAAGTCATCGCTGTAAGCCTGGATTCGAACCCATGTTTTCTTGATCCAGAAGCGGGGTGCTCAACTACTGGACCATTAAAATAAAGCTCTCAAATTGATTTTGTTAATCGTAGTTCTTTTTTATGGGATAGGAGGGCAAACGAGCAGGCGTGTCACCTGATGGTAAGCAATCAACGCCGCCCATAGACACCAGCAACACATATAGTGTTACTGTTGCGCTGCCAACCTGTAAGGGATAGGGGATAGGAAAGGATGGGGAAGGGGATGGGCCTCCGGGTACCTTTCTCACGCGGCATGAGCCACTTTACGTCGGTCTTCTGAGAGGTCGTGGTATTTCATCGGTCGAGCCGGCCCATTCATGCAGCGAACTGCTTGGAAATTATTTAGTTATAGAATTTCACAATTTAATAACCAAACAATGATTTTTTTTAAAATTATATCTACCATTTGTATCATACTGTACATGAGTAAAATCCGATCTATCGTATTTTATTACAATATGCATTTATTTTGTATATACTCTCGAGAGCAATGAATCCGGGTCACTTAAAGAATGTTAAAAATCTCGGAAACTAAAAATGATAGGTTAATGCAATAAATTGTATTTAATAGACAATGTAATACTCCTTAAATGAAAGTAAAAAAAATATGAGTCACCATACATTTTATTAGCACAAAATTACATAAAGAAAAAATCTGCTGATCTCTCCTTAAAACAAAAATAGGAAACATGAAATTTTTGAACTTTATTACGATTTTCTTGAATTTTAATACTTCGTATTGCCTCCTCGTGCTTCCATTACTGCGTTTACGCGGTTTGGCATGCTGTACACCAAGTTCCTTATACGATTTTGGGGAATATTCTCCCATTCCTCTGTGAGAGCAATTTTGAGCTCACGAAGCGTGATTGGGGGAGGGTTTCGTTGTTTTACGCATCTGCCTAGCTCGTCCCAAGCATGCTCGATCGGGTTGATATCCGGGCTGCGCGCTGGCCACTCCATACGAGTAATGTTCATCTCTTGAAGGTAGTCATTCACAATCCTACCTGTATGAGGTCGGGCATTGTCATGCATAAATATAGCATCCTCACCTAAATTGACCATAAATGGACCAACGTGATCATTGAGGATTTCTTCCACATATCTTACGCTAGTTAAAGAGCCGTTTTCTATGATCACCAGCTCTGTGCGACTTTCAGAAGAAATTCCGGCCCACACAAGTACAGACCCACCACCGTAGGCTACTTTTTCCTCGATGCATGCTTGCTTGAATCTTTCCCCTGGTCTTCGATACACTCTGTGTCTTCCATCGTGCTTGTAGAGCATAAATTTTGATTCGTCGGAGAACATAACTTTTGACCAATCTTCAATACTCCAATTTACGTGGCTCTGGGCATATCTTAGTCTTGAAATACGATGCCCACGCTCCAGTTTAGGGCCGTTTGCAGGTCTAAGGGGTTTTAAGTTAGATTCAGCAAGCCGACGTCTTACTGTCCATGCACTTGGGTTACTTCCTCCGAGGCGTCGAAACTGATTGGTGAGTTCAGTTCCTGTGAGAAAGCGATTTCGAAGCATGGTGTTCACCAAGTATCGGTCTTCTCGTGCTGTGGTATACCTGGTTCTGCCCGTTCCTGGTCTGCGTAGGTTAGAACCAGTTTCTTCGTAACGTCGGAGAACTCTTTGTACTGTTGACAGCGACACACCAACAGTCCTGGCTGTATCGCGCTGACTCCGGCCGGTTTCCAGCATTGTAAGTATTCTGGTGCATTCTCCAGGCGTAAGCGACATAATTTCAGCTTGAATAATGAATATAGAGCACTATCAACATGGTTTATGTACCCACATAAATGACAGATTACAAACAAAACCAAAACCAAATGCTGTAATTTCGTAGTTCCATCTTCGAAAGTGGCCCTTTTTCAAATTTGATTTTTTTATGATATAACTTTACAATAACTAAGAAGTTTTAATACCTTCATTTAAGGAGTATTACATTGTCTATTAAATACAATTTATTGCATTAACCTAGCATTTTTAGTTTCCGAGATTTTTAGGATTCTTTAAGTGACCCGGATTCATTGCTCTCGAGTGTATTTGAAAATCTCGTATTCTCCTTATGCAGTGTTGTAAAGGAACGTACACGCCATACTGCATGTTTTCACAGTCTGCTGAATAATTCCATACCTTTCCGCACGCATAATAAAAATATAGAAGCAAAACGCAATGGAATATGGAATTGTCAGAATGTAACGACCTGTATCGTATGCAATGTCATGTGTCGGAGAGCAGTAAATATAATACATATCATAGTTTTGATTTAAAATGTAAGCTTTAAAGTTTCTGCGAAAAACATGGTTTAATTTAAAACAATTGTGGAGTCTACTAAACAAAAATATTGCTTAAAAATATTTATATACATGGTGTTATTATTAATTGAATTTTAACTTTGATCTTTAGAACTCCTAGAACACTGTTATACAATACGGGTGTAAATGTTTATTTGTAATATGGCATTTATAACCAGATCTAACCGGTTATTTCTGCTTGTTTCCAGATCCATATGTCGAGGTTGAAATGAGACGAAAAGCAGAGCCACGGATATGTGAGGTAATTATTTTTACACATACTACATTTATTTTTGGTATCAAGCTTACACCGTGTTTCATGTTTAATTACCGGTTAGAAAGCGCTGACAGCATATCATCTATTTTTAGTAATGTTGCTTTTATAAAAAGTAAGAGAAAAAATATGTTTTATACTTGATATTACAGCTAGGCTCTTCAATATTTATTATTTTTATATACATACAGTATAGTTAAGTCAGACAAGAACCAGTCTTATCCTAGCTGTGAAATGAACAGTTATTATCATATTTTCCATTGGACCTAAAAAAAACAATTCAGCTCATATAATAGGTTATTAGCGCTTCGGGTACCAACGTCATATAAATATATTTTTTTGTAACTTTGCTATCCCAAGTAACTTTTATCGTGATAAAAGGTCATTATTAGTAGCCAAAATTTAAATCAAAGCAAGATTGGGTTAAAAACTGTAAATAAAAGCATAAAAATGATATTGTTTTAAAAATACTCGAACATTTCATCACGACGTTACTTATAAAGAATATGAATAATAAAAAAATACCGGTCATCTATTGATACAAAAAAAAATCCTTTTTCTAGAGCACTCTGTATAATGTTATATAAAATTTATTCAGTAGAATACAGTTACATTGAATAGTATTACCATTCATTCTTCTAGGTGATATTTAAAATGACCGAACGTTCAGAAATATACAAAGTATAGTGAAGTAAGTACATCCCTATTGTGTAATAGTTTTTGAACGAATACAATAAAATAAATTAGGTTGTGTTTCGTTCAAAAATTCCACTAAAATGTTTGTATGGAAATGTCGCTGTTGCATTTTATTTATTGAAATTGTGAGGTTAAATATATTGAGCGATCTAGTTTATATTTACCTTTTGATATCAAATAATAAATTGGATATTAAAATGTTTTATAGTAGTAGTTAACTTAAAATTTGAACGCTTTAAGGAAGTTATGTATTTAAAAAAAAATATATTCTAAAATATAATAGTATAAATAATAACATAACATAACTTCACACCTTTTCTACCTGAAGGTGTAGGCAGTGGCTGTTAAACCTTGACTTGCCGTTATGTTTAAGTCCCAAATGGAATAGGTGGCGAACCTTTTGCCATACCGGGCACAAAGTTTTTAGTCATCGATATTTAACACACATAACTTTCGAAATTAATTAATTTCGTAAAGTCATTGGCGTGTGCCAGGATTTGAACCTGTGACTTCTGGATTCAGAAACCGTGTGCTGGACCACTGGACCACTGAGACAATATCTCAGGATGTAGCCAGAAAAAATCAAAAAATTAATGATTATTATTTGTACAGCGAAGCTATTTGCGTTATCCCCACTATACTGAAAGGCTGGTAAAATGCAATGGGGGGGTAAAAGGTCGGTGCAGTAATCTGGAATATATTTGCATAAAACAAAGCAGTAAAGTTAGAGTTGTGCACTGCGACGTGCGTAAGCGCCTCCAGGCAGATTTGCTGCGCACACGCACGACTAAAGGGTCCATGTCATGGTGTTAAGTATGGGGATATTTCATTTTAACACTCGTGACTTATTATTGGCAATACTATATTTTACTTTTTTATGGGATAGGGGGGCAAACGAGCGGGTGTGTCATAAGATGAAAATTATCAAACGCCACCCATTGACACCTGAACACTGATAGTGTTACAGTTGCGTTGCCGGGCTTTACAATGGGATATAGAAGAGGAGAGGGGAAAGGGTTGGGCCTCCGGAAACCTCTCTCACCAAGCGAAACGCGACATGAGAAGTAATGGTATTTTACCGGTCAAGCCGGCCCATTCATGCAGTGAAATGCGTGACTCTACATCTGTTTTCACACTCTGAAAATAACATATAATAATTTCTTATACTTCGGCACAATTTATTCAATTTGTTGTTAATAATAGGGCGTTTTGATACTATCAATATCTGACCCGCTCAAGTAGATACTTGAGCGCGTCAGATATGGACATATACATATACAACGGTATATATTTACATGTTTATATATTAAAGTTACAGCTGCTTGATAGATGTGAAATAAAGATGTCATTAAAAATAAATCGTAAATCTATAAAACCTCTTAGTGGCACTCTCGGGTACTATTCAAAGCCAAGCATAAACGTGGAATATAAAATATATTATTATTTAAATTGAACCGTCCAAGGAATAAATTAATTCATTAGAAATTGCATTTATGTATTTTTTTACTCAATTATTATTGTTGTAACTTCACGCTTCTTTATACTTGAGGGTGTCATGCTGAACTTTTTCGTCCCATGCTTTACTAGTATGCATCGACCGTTATTTTTGTCAGTCAATGGTACGTACGTATAACAGTGGTAGAGCTAAGTAATTAACTGCATGAATGGGCCGCCTCGACCTGGTGATATACCACGACTTCTCAGAAGATCAACGTAAAGTGGCTCATACCGTGTTTTTTTCGGTGCGAGAGGTACGCGGAGGCCGACCTCCCTTCCCCATCCTTTCCCATCCTACTCACTTAAAGTTCGGCAACGCAAATCTAATACTATATTGTTGCAGGTGTCCATGGGCGGCGCTGGTCACTTACCTTACACTACACACTACTTACTTGTACTTATATTGTGTGTTGATTTACATTTCTCCTATTTCATAGTCCTCCTACAATGGACGGCAATCTTCTAGTTCGCGCCTAATGCGCATTGCGTCGTGCGCTCGGAATGCCAGATGACCGATTGTGTGGTTTACTACCGCCTACCGCTTACCGATTACTTTATTATACCCTATAAGAGGAGTTATTTCGTTTTCTATATTTTTCCTTCTACCTTCTCCTATTACTTCAGGCACAATTTTTCAGTCATCGACAGTTTCTAAAATGAATTCTTAAAAGCTACTTATTAAAAAATCAAAAGTGGGATTGCTATTGAATCTACATGGTACGAAAATATTTAAGAGATAGTTTTTTAATTTCGTGTTAATACATTTTATAAATATAAAAATCTTAATATATCCTATTTCTTAATAAGAAATGCGTAAAATTTTAATTTCCGTTTCCACACGTTCTCTACGAATATTCCAAAATTTGAGATGCGATGAAGGCGGATGACGATACGAAAGTGACGGTTAGTTTTTTTTTTCGGCGATGTCGGCGGTCGAGCGCCTGCATGCTCTATCTAGCCAGTGAGTGATAAATGAAATTGGCTCGCTTGTTAATAGCCTATTCAGTTTTGACTTAGATATATTACACACGTGTCGTGTCCGGCATGGACCGTGTATGATATAAGACTATAAACAAAGCACAGAGTAATGATATTCTATATATGAAAATTAGAACATCAATATTGTCTATTAAAAATATATTATGCGCAAAAATAAATCACATATTTAATGTTTCGGTTACATTATGATATCAATCAACCGTGAAACTTCGAAACTGATTCGTAAATTACGCGCTACAAACAGGTAGGAAAACTGTTTTCTTTTATAACTTCACGGATTTTCCTATCCGAAATAGACTCAGGGCTAGCCCCAACTCGCCCATTATACGTCCCAAATGGAATAGGTGGCGAAACCTATTGCCAGACACCATGCCAAATGTAGTCAGCTTGTAAGTAATCGATATTTATTACACTAACTTCCAAAAAGAATTCCAAATAGTCATCGAAGTGGGCACTGAATCAATCTCACGACTTCTTGAATCACAAGCGAGAAGCTCGACTTCCGAGACCAATAACAAGAAGACTGCAATTTAAAAAAAAAAGACTAGACCAAGATCGCGACTTTTTATTAAAAACCATGAACTCTTCACTGTAGACGAATAGCTAAATTTTTTAATAATTCCGTCTGCAGACGCTTAAGCAATAATAACTTGCAGAATCGTTATTGATCATCAGAAACTTTCTCTTCCCTGTTCGGGTATGTTTACCCAGCATGAGGCATATATATAATATATACAGCGACGTATGTGTGTCTGTGCATACGTAGAGTGGGTAATGTTGTGTGTGCATCCAGCCGCAAGCCATTGTGGATACGTGACGATGCCGATACACCTGCAGGTAAAATTGCATTTATTTATGCGACACGATGCTTCCATTCTTGAGTTGGGCAGACCATGGTGTAAGAACTAGCGAGTTATACATATATATAGGTTTTTTGGTTGAAAAAAACTTAAACCCTGTATTATGGTGATGTAACCAAGTTCACGGAACAAAACTTAAGATGAGCCACATACATCGATTTTGTGATAGATCATTGTATTTCACCAAACGAGCTGCCTCGTTTTGTGAAAACCCTGGAGTATATAAATATATAATACTATATTATATACATTAAGTAATACTTATTGTAAATTCTTCTTTCTTCGTTGGTTTCTGCTGGATTTCGTATGTCCACGTAGAACCTAAAACTAATTGTAATTGGATATTAAATGCAATTTACAATTACTAAAATGAAGTAGCTTATCGCTATTGCTTATCAGCCGAGGCCATACAACGAATTCCCATACAGAGCGTATCTCAGGTCTCAAGCTTGCTTAGCATAACACAAAGTACCTACGGTGTAGGCGACCTTTGGCGCGATGGGAACAAGCGCGACTGCATATACTTATATACCACATAATATACTATATGTTCACGACACTGGACCAGGACCACCTTTATCCGGGTTCGTTAATATTTCATGAATTGAAAATAATAATTTGAAATTCTAACTTAAACCTTTTGTTTACCCCGATACTATATCAGAACTCAACACGAAACTTTCCTTCATTTTACTTCACGCTAAGCCCCTTGTGGGATCAAAAGAACAGAGTCACATAAGGCACGATTCTTATACACCTTACTCGCTTCTTTGACTTTCATTGCTCTTATTATACACGCTCGTCGGTTTTTAAGGCTACTGAGATCACCTTTTTGAAGAATACGTTCAATTTGATCATACATGGTCATTCTTGACACTTAAATCCATCGGCTTTTGCACTTTATATCTGGTTATATAAACACTATTATTAATAATTAAATAACTATTTTGACTACGAATTATTCAAAAGTTAACAACCGAACAGGCGTGAGATTGGCGTTAGAGTCTGCGTTTAAAATTTATATCCGTATATCCGAATGTGTGTCGGCGCTAATAGTTTTCTATAATTGAGAATCAAATTGAGTTTCCCGCCGATACTAGCGAACAAACGTATCGATCCACAAACATATATCGACATGTTGATTAATCGAATCAATATTTAGACGGTTCGCTTTTAGTGATGGACGTGCGATGGCTAAATTAATTATCGATATTTGTTTGGGTAGGACACGATAACCCTACAGTCAGGCAACTTATTCTATTTTCGGGAAGGTGACCAGCTCTCCCAGGGGGGTGTCGGTTTCCTCGTTCACAAGGACTTCATTAGCAGCGTTGTGGAGATCAGTAGTGTGTCGACCAGGGTAGCGTACCTTGTACTAAAACTCACCAACAGGTACACCCTGAAGATAATACAGGTGTATGCGCCGACCTCGACATACTCTGACGAAATAGCCGAGGCGATGTACGAGGATATTGCAAAAGCAATACATGGTACCGCCAAGGCTCACTTCAACGTTGTTATGGGGGACTTCAATGCCAAAGTGGGAGTACAAGAACGCGGCGAAACGAAAATCGGTCCATATGGCTTGGGGTGCCGAAATCACAGGGGCCAGATGCTGGTCAACTTCCTGGAGTCTGAAGGGCTCTTCTTGATGAACTCATTCTTCAAGAAGGGTCTCCACAGGAGGTGGACTTGGCGAAGCCCGGATTCTGTGACAAGGAACGAGATAGATTTTATCATTACGGATAGTAAGCATATATTTAGAGATGTCTCTGTGATCAACAGGTTTAATACTGGAAGTGATCACCGACTTCTTCGAGGCTCTCTAAATATTAACCTGAAAGCTGAAAGGACCCGGAAGATGAGGTCTATTCTCCGACCTACGCCACTCCAAATAGCAGAAACCGAAAAGTTCCAAATGGAACTTCAAAATCGGTTCGACCTGCTGGAAACCACAGCCAACGTGGACGAAAAGACCGCCACTGTGGTCAACACGCTGAGGAAAGTGTCTCAAAGGTTGTTCCCGAGATCGCAGAAAAAGGAGTCCAAACTCTCTGCTGAGACGCTCGAGCTGATGAGGCAAAGGCGAGAAACTCCATCCAATCAGCTGTCTTCGTCAGAATGGAAAAGCCTAAACCAGCGAATTAGAAAGCTGATGCGGCGCGACCTTCGTCGGTCGAATACTCGAGCGATCGAGAACGCGATCGACCGCAACAAAGGGTCGAAAGTGTTCGCTCAGCAGCTTGGAAGGCCCCATCTGACGAAGCTGAAAACTGCGGATGGACGTGTCGTCACCTCTAAGCCCGAGATTCTCGCAGAGATTGAATCTTTTTATGGGCTCCTTTATTCCACACGGATGACCAAGCCGACGGGACACAGCGATGATGACCACAGAGCCCCGCTAACGCGTCACTATAGTGAGGACATCCCCGAAATTGCAGAAAGCGAGATTAGGGCGGCTCTCGGGCAACTTCAGAACAACAAGGCACCCAGTGATGACGGAATCACTACAGAACTTCTAAAATCCGGCGGAACTCCGGTACTAAAGGAATTAGCAAGTCTTTTTAATTCCGTCATACACCAGGGCATAACACCACCGGCTTGGAGCAGGAGTGCGGTGGTGCTGTTCTACAAAAAAGGTGATAAGACCTTACTGAAGAATTACAGACCCATTTCACTCCTGAGCCATATCTACAAGTTGTTCTCGAGGGTCGTCACGAATCGTCTCGCTGCAAGACTCGACGAATTCCAGCCTCCGGAGCAGGCCGGGTTTCGAAAAGGCTTTAGCACCGTGGACCACATCCATACTGTTCGACAGATTGTACAGAAAACCGAGGAGTACAATCAGCCGCTGTGTATGGCATTCGTGGACTACGAAAAAGCCTTCGACTCCATCGAAACTTGGGCAGTTCTGGATGCATTGCAGCGATGTCGGATCGACTGGCGCTATATCGAGGTGTTGAGATGCTTGTATGACACCGCCACGATGGCTGTCCAGATCCAGGATCAAGTGACGAACTCCATCGAGCTGAATCGAGGTGTAAGACAGGGAGATGTCATCTCTCCCAAACTCTTCACCAATGCTCTGGAGGACGTCTTTAAGACCTTGGACTGGACTGGACAGGGTATCAACGTGAATGGTGAGTACATCTCGCATCTTCGGTTCGCCGACGACATCGTTGTAATGGCAGAGTCGCTGGAACAGTTAAGCGGAATGCTGCGCAGCCTAGACGAATCCTCTCGACGTGTCGGTCTGGGCATGAACTTGGACAAGACCAAGGTCATGTTCAACGAACATGTCGTGCCCGGACCGATAAATGTCGATGGGTCAATTCTCGAAGTCGTAAACAAATACGTCTACCTAGGCCAAACTATCCAGTTAGGTAGACGAAACTTCGAGAAGGAAGCCGACAGGAGGATTCAGCTGGGTTGGGCCGCATTCGGCAAACTGCGTCGAGTTTTCGGCTCGCCTATACCGCAATGCCTGAAGACCAAAGTCTTTGACCAGTGCGTCCTACCAGTAATGACCTACGGTGCTGAAACGTGGACACTTACGGTGGGGCTAGTCCACAAATTGAAAGTCGCTCAGCGAGCTATGGAGCGAGCTATGCTCGGAGTATCTCTGAAAGATAGACTCAGGAATGAGTATATCCGACAGAGAACCGGAGTCACCGACATAGCTCGCAGAATAAGTTCGTTGAAGTGGCAATGGGCTGGTCACATCTGTCGAAGGACCGATGGTAGATGGAGCAAGAAGGTCATGGTGTGGAGACCGCGACTTGGTAAGCGTAGTGTAGGACGCCCACCAGCCCGATGGTCAGACGACCTCAGAAGGGCTGCTGGTAAAGACTGGATGCGGAAGGCAGAGAATCGGATGTTGTGGCGCACATTGGGAGAGGCCTATGTCCAGCAGTGGACTGCAACAGGCTAATGATGATGATGATTTGTTTGGGTATCTTTTTCAAAGGAGCAAATTTTAAATAATACTGAGCGAGATTAATAAACTATGTGCTCTTCTACCGGCAAACTAGTTCTGGAATAATTGTAAGAGAATATTTTAAAATCTGTTATTTTAATCCTACATAATATAAAACTTCTTCGCGAGTTCAAAATTCGGTCAATATTATGTATGTACAAATATTATGAAGTTGGAGAGTTTGTTCGTCTGTTTGTTTCAAAGCGCTAATCCTGGGAACTGTTGGATAGTCCATTTTAGAGGAAGGTTTTAGGCTATATATCATCACACCGTGATCAATATCAGCGGAAAACTGAAATGCTTTTATAATTTTACCACTAAAAAGATTATTTTTATTATCTTTATCGTATGGGATTTTTTAGTGGTAAAATTATAAAAGCACTGCAAAGTTTGCGCGCTCAGTTAATGTATTATATATTAAATTAAAATCAATGTCATCTAAAGTCACATTGGTGAGTAAAAATATAATATTTTAGTGAAATACGAAACAATACTAATTGGAGTTAGCTCTTAGCCGAGTGTAGTTTTGTAAAGTTTTCTCTTGTCTCTGTAATTTATGGAACAGTCAGATTTGTATTTGTGTAATTGCGTTCATAACTTTAACATCTCTCTCATACTTTTGTTTCATATTTTGGCATTATTTTCGACTAAAATAAAACTTTAATTGCCGTAATATGTTTCGCAAAGAATTTTTTTAAAACAAATATATATTTAACATTAACCCTATTTAAAATTGAATGAAAACTGGAGAAAATTTAATTTAATCGAATAATAAAAATTAAACCTACTAATTTATTAGATTTTTGTGAATCACATTCATAACATTAAAAAAACTTTTTATGGATTTATTATCGCGCTTATTTAGAGCTTATTTTTTACTTATCGAACTCTTTACAGAGACCATTTTCACGATTTCTGTAAAACGTTCAAAACGTCGGGAAATAAATAGAAAATAAGCTAAACTCCATAAAAAAATGTTTTAATTTTAAAAATAAAACCTTTTCAAGATTCCTAAATTTTTCACGATGAATCGTTTTAAAAAATATTTTATCGACAATAGCCCCACAATGTTGCCTATAAACCCATCCTTATAACTCAATAAGTTGATAACATATTGTGGACACGTCATTAATCTCGTGCGCCATAAGAATTTACTGTCCATAGCATTGGCTTAAATAGATGTAGGACTAGAATTTATCGACAGGAACTTGCAACTTGGCTTCTGTACGGTAGATAAATCAAGTCTGAATTGATATTCGACCAAATCTAAATCTACAATATTACACGTTGATATACATATTTTAATAAGATATAAAAAATGAACCTAAAAGCCAAATTAGCACTTATGAAACAAGCATATATTTTCATATTTCTATATCTTTTCTCATAAAGTCTAGAAAAAAAACAAAAAGCATTTGATTTTTCAAAAATGGAATAGCTTTTAGTGATGATTGATTTAACTGAAGTACGATGCTTCAGAAATCTAGAATATTCTATATTACCATATTCATTGCCGGGCGGGCTCCAATCATTATAGAATCTATTACCACCCACATACCAATAAAGAACCCATCATTGCTGGTACTGATATTATGCAAGAACGCTGACAAATCTGCAATGAAATAGATCTTCATTCTTGCATTACATTATAATCCTTTGAATTGAATAGCATATACGTAGGTGGAGAGGTCGCACTAATGTCTACTAAGCACACAATGAAAATTTGTATTGTGTTCCATGGAGTGTAGAAGTAAAGAGGACCATCTCAGTGTATAAAAAAGCGTCCATTAAAAGGAAACAAATTAAGGTGGCGCTATAGTAGCAAGTGGATGAATTTTAAAAAGAGCGCCACAAATTAATAGATTAGGTAATTAAACTAAACTTTTATTCAATATGCGTTTTGAATAATAAATCTTTTCGATAGTTTTTTGACAACTACTTTAAAAAATACTAAATTATTATAGTTAACTTCTATATCTTTAAATAGTTACTAAAAACTGATTATACATACTGTTGGTCGAAAATAAGATAGAGGTTGAGACGTATCAATTCCTTCTCTTTTGAACTTTCGTCAACTTTTCACTGAACAAATTATTATTTACTAAATTACACTTGACGACGTAAATAAATGAGATTTTAAATACTGCATATTTCTTAACTACAGTAGTCAAGAGAAATGTCAATTATTTCAACGTAGCACACCTCACTCTGTTTATAACTGCCTCAGTCACATCATTTCAACTTTTTACACTAGCGCTATTTCGGTGAGTCTTCGAACAATAGCTTGCTCTTTACAATTGAACTAATCCCCCGTACAAGATGGACCTCCTTCTACCCTCCATAATTCTGTTCAAATACCTTCGTGTTAAATAATGACAAACATAATTAATTATTCATTTGTACGCTTGGCGCACTCTAGTGGCTAATTTAAGAAATAAAATAAAAGAGGTTATTTTGGGCGCATAGTTTCCATTTGAGTCAGAAATAACATGGTGATTATTTTTGTAAACAGACCAATCACAATAGAAAAAAATCATCAAAGCTTCGTGTTGCCATATTAAAAAAAAACTGTTATAATTTCAAAAACAAAAATTTCTACAACGTTGAGTCTTAAATAGTACTATGTACGTTTCATTTCATCTGACCTATTTTTCGTGTTCGATAAAATATTTTATTGAAATAGCACTGTTTAAAGAAGGAACGAATTACTGCTATATAAAATAAAAGCTTTTAGTTTTGTTAAATGATGTATTTTTATTTTTTTAAACTGAAAAATAGTTGTTAATCTTTGTTATCAAATAAAATAGCAGTATTTCAAAAAACACGATACACAAGGATTACCAGTGCAACTGACACGGTTTACATGAAAACCGAACTGTGGAAAAAATTAAATTGGATCTGGAACGTAAAAACTGTGTACGTACCAGTGTGCTGGAACACGTTTACTGCAGCTCGAATAGCTGCGATTAACCCTCTTCCCGCATGTTCTTGCCGTTTTAAAACGTACTTACTTTTTATATCTCTTGTTTAATAGCTTTGACAATACAACCAAAATAATAACATTATTTACTCGTTGTTTTACTATTTATTCTAGAAATTCTTATAGAAAAAATATTTTACTACAATTTGAAAATATTGGTAAGTTAGCTTTGCATTATGCAATTATGTTATGAAATATTTTCATATTTGTAAGTAAAATAGACGATTAAAGGGGATATTTCTCTTTTTTAGGAAAATGTAAGAATTAAAAGATAAAAAGTAGATTAATAAAGTGGATATCACTTTGGTTCCTTGTTACAGGTAATTTTTTTTTTATGATTCGCACCTGTGAATTATTTCGTAATTTTGACAGATTTAGGTACTAAAGGGCGATTCGGCTATAGACGATTTCAGACATGGTTTTTCAAATCACGCAGTTAGCCGTTTTTTTATTATTAGTTCATAAAAGTTAGTAGTATTTATATTTTTATTTCATTTTACGTCATATTTTATTTTTGCGCGTTTGAAAATATTACCATCCGAAGAATTAGTATAATCTGTAAAATCATTGATGTTGCACCCGCGACAGTTAAAAAATATAATAATTAATTATTTATTTTTGTTTTGTTTAGAGTCTTTATTTTATATTCTTTGTTGCTTTATTACATTTCTGAATATTAAGGTACAACAAAATGTCTAAGAATTAACAGAGTTATGTATTTTTTGTTTGTAATCTGGAGGATTGTGCCAAATTGGTTGCACCCGCTATGCCACTTTGAACCTTTCTCCTGACTATGAAAATGTGATTTCATTTTTTTTATTGATTAATCTTAACTAAAAACATAAAAATGTAGTCCTTTAAAGACTAACTTCTTTCAAAATGTTTTTTATTTAGTTATATTAAACTAAAACAGGAGTCTAAATGTTGCACCCGCGATACTGGAATAACCCTAAAACAATAAAACGAATAAAGATAAAAAATCAAGTCAACAAAAAATCACTAGAACCAATTGTGGCAGCATACAAACATTCATAACTTACATAGGCGGAGAGAACAGAGCGCCATACGCACGATTCTTACACACCTTACTTCTTTGACTTTTGTAACTCTTGTCATACAGGCTCGTCGATTTTTAAGGCTCCTGACATCATCTTCCTCCAGATTTCGTTCTATTTGGCCATAGGGTGTCGTGGCCGTCCTCGACTTTTAAATTCATCCGCTTTGCATTAAATATCTGCTCAGTCAATCTTGCATCATCCATTATTTCTACATGTCCGAACCATCGGAGCATGCCCTTTCTTACTTATGATAACATTTTATTCGAAAGCAAATGCACAATAACCCGGTAAATTTCCTGGAGTTTGCGTGTCTCTGGGATTATTTTTTAATAACTTTGCACCTTTTTTTTTCTGCCCTAAGGGGTGGGCAGCTCCTGTAACACCTTGTTCCAAATAAAATAAATGGCAGAAGCTATTACCACGCACCAGTCATCGTTATTTATCACACAGAACTTTCGAAAAGTACTTCTAGATTCAGAAGAGATCTCGAGACCACCGAGATCACTAAGTATTCTATCTTTATACTTACATTCTTAATGTTCTTTTTTTAAATCAGGTATATCTGTTTAATCTGTTCGTTTATATATTTTTTTTTTTGTAATGCGTGTTACAAATTTATTACAAATTTTAACATCATATATACTAGAAATATCACGACAAATGCTGCTAGAAAAGTTAGTAATATAAGGCATCGTAGTTCTTCCTATATCTAAAGCAAAGCAGTTCACTGGCTGGATGCCAAATTTTCCATGTTTCTGGAGTTCCATTGAGTGTGGCTGAAAACCCTGTTGCTTTTAATGCCGCTGAATCTGAAAATACTATGTGTATTCGTGAATCATGTAGTCGGTGTCTCTCTGAAAACGTGCTGCTTTTGGCAAGGATAAATATTTTCGCCCAAAATATATGGTTTCTTGTAGAAGTTTTTTTTTATTAGATTCTGTTCCAATATGTTCGATAGTGAATGATCGTTCAATATTGCACGGTCCATTCCCGTAATTTATTTCTGAGAACTTTTTTTTTTACTTCATCTCGGTGGTCCAGTAGTCGAGCACGCCGCTTTTGAACTTCTTCTTCTTCTGAACTGAATCAAGAAGGCGCGGTTTCGAAACATGGCTCACACTAATGACTTTTCGAAATTGTTTCGAAAGTTATGTGTGATAAATATCGATGATTGAAAACTTTGTGCCTAGTATGGCATTAGATTCGCCATATTCCATTTGCGATGTAAACATAACGGCGAGTCGAGGCTTAACAGCCGCTGCTTACATCTTCGGGTAAAAAAAACGTGAAGTTAAATTATGTAATTTTATGTACAACGATTAATACTCACAAATTATGGTTTAATCATTACATAGTTTAAAACAAAATCACTTTCCGCTGTTTGTCCCCTTATATGCTTATATCTTTAAAACTACGCAACGGATTTTGATGCAGTTTCTTTTAATAGTTAGAGGGTGTCAACGGAGTAGTTTCGATCTATAATTCATATAAAAAATATAATTTTTTCTTTACAATATCGTAAAGAAAAAATTATAATTTTCGAGATTTAGCACTTTAATTGCAAACGCTGGCTGAACCCAAAGTGATAGAACAAAACAATGTTCTACATTATTAAACATCTTTAAAAGTTCTACAAAAAAGTCCGCGAAGCCACATGTCTAACTCTTAGGGATAGCCCACAATGACCATTTTTATGTTTTTACTTTTTACGAGAAATAATGGCTTATTTACTAAGCGATTTTAAACATTACAGCATTAATTTTCATCCAATTATGTATCTTAAATAGATTGTGCTTTTAATATAGATCAATATGGCCCCTTACAGCATGTAATTTAAACGAATAATTATGAAGATATTAACATAGCGGGACAAAGTGGTTGCGTTGCGCGCCAAAACGCGTGCCGATAAATAGCACAAATTGAACTTTTTAACATCCAAATTTTACTCATTTATTACTTTTGATGCGGAACAAAGTTCGCCGGATCAGCTAGTGAATATATAAAACTCAAAAAAACTTTAAATTTATTTAACTTCAATTCTGATCTGATTCATACAATTAAACGTGTTGGTTTTTTATTCTGTAATTGAATATCAAATAATTTTATAACTTCATAGTACGTAAATTTTAATTATAATTTTAATAATTAAACCAAACGATCAAACAGTAAAGTTAACTACTATTTGCTCTTACATAAATTATACAGAAATCAAACAGTATTCAGCCAATTAGCAATCCTCATTGGCGCTGCAGTTAATTCGACATCAGAATTGCCTGCCGCTATGAGTTTGGATGAGTGATTCCCTCTCAGTTAAGGTGTTTGAGAGCTGGATCTGATAATAATGATCCAAAGGATTTTAAACCGGTGCTAGTTTAATTATTACCAATCTACGGTAGGGGGCTAAAGGTTGTTTTTTTTTCAGGTTTATATATGTACATGTATAGATTTTGCAATAACATACGCGGTTTTATTTACCTTCACTCCTTTTATAAATGCAGGTTATGGTAACGACTTCAATTCGATTCTCTATGGACATGAACCAATTACCAAAAATCGATTTAATATTGTCAAAAATTAATGGATTCCAACATGTTTTTTAAGTGCCTTTCAAATATTACATATTAATAATAATAATAATAATAGCCTTTTATTTTCAGACAAAACATTTTTGTTGACATTTCATTTGTATGTTTTTTTTTTTTTTTAGTTGGTGTCTGTTTGCCTTTTCTTGGCAAAGGCCTCCTCTAACTGTTTCCAATCCTGTCGTTCATGTGCTATTGTTGTCCACCTTGTACCCGCTACTACCTTTATGTCGTCAGCCCACCTTCTATGTGGTCTACCTCTTTTCCGTTTTCTGTGACTTGTGAACCAGTACATTATTGTTTTTGACCACTTTTCAGTCCCTCTAATTATGTGTCCTGCCCATCTCCACTTTAGTTTCTTTATAGTTACTGTCACGTCTTTTGTTTTAGTAATTTGTTTTATGGTTGTAGTTTTGATTTTATCTGAGAGCCTTTTACCTATCATGCTCCTTTCCATAGCATTTTGACAGCTTTCGAGTTTTTTGGCATGTGACTTGTTGAGTGCCCAGGTCTGACAGCCGTAAGTGAGTACTGGCAATATACAAGTATCAAACAGTTTCTTTTTGATCTTGACACTCACTGTTTTATTTTTCATAACCTCCTTTAGACTCCAGTATTGTTTCCATGCGTTACCAATGCGTCTATTGATTTCCTTAGAGGTAAGATCTGTGGGTGAAATTGTTTGTCCCAGGTATATGTATTCATCTACATAATCAATTTTCATATTGTTGACAACGATCGGAAATATTACATATTATTGACATTTAAAGATAGTGCACCAATTATAATAACTAAAACTTTAAATTGTACAAATTTCTATTGGGACTACCAGATGGCGTTGTATTGTGTCTAAACCTGTAAAGTTATATCATTAATGTTATTGGTCGTATATATATATATTTAACTATCAGTCTTAATAAACTCCTGTCACACAAATGTCACAATTCAAATACACTCGCAAGTTTTGTATACGGAACCAATCAAATACATTCGTTCCCTCGCAACTTACTGCATGCAAGACACGATGCATTCGCTGGTACCCACTCACTCTGTACAATACAAGCTGTCTTCTACACGAATTGTTTATACGGAGAAATAGAGGCGTCCCGCAGAGTGACTCCCTCCCTACTCCATATCGTTCATTATATCATTGCACTGGAAAATTGCAATTGAATTTGTAGAAAATGTATGTGAAAAGTAGTAATTTTAACTGATATTATTAAGTTCTGGAGTGATCTCAAAGATTACAAGTCTGATTTTAAAGATTCCTTTAATGTAAGACAGCTTTTTTAACGAGGAAACCTCTTTACCATCACACAATATATTTAAAAAACTTCCCGCAATTTTTATCCGAAGGCATAGTAAACCAACCTTTATGTTCCAAATGGAATACCTTCCAAAAATAATTCCGAAAAGTCATTGGTGTGAACCAGGGATTTATGCTCCGACTTTTTTAATCAGAAGTGGGATGCTCAACTATTAGCTCACCAAGACATTTGCTCACAATTTAATTGTAGCGGAGTTTTTCCAAAAACCCAGCCTTTGACCCCTATTGCATGTTGTTCTCCTCCAAAGTGTCGTATGGAATAATCGTCACTGCCTACCACACTCCAGTATTACAAGAATGAAATTGAATTTTGCTAAAAAAAATCTCAATATAGTCATAGATCATATACTTCGATGCAAATGTAAAGAGGAGCATGGAGGATCGTGGAGGCGAATGGAAACATGCCAAGTGTTATAAATATTTGATGGGACTCCATTTGATTTCATTTGATTATCATAATATGTCCACGGCACTTTTCAGATCGTCTCTGAGTGCCAAATTAGGTTGGTAACTGGCTACATTCTGGAGACAGACGACTCTCAAATATATTAATTATTATTGGAAACACTGACAAATATAATGGAATGGAATAAGTGTATCTCAATAGTTCAGCGGTTAGATTTCAATTGCGCAATATAGAGGTCGCGAGTTTAAATCTAACTTTCTTTCCTTTTGCTCAAAATTAACAACTATAAAATACAGTGACCTTGAAAATTTAATTAAAAATGTAATATTCGATGTAGTTTTTTATTACATATTCCCTAAAAACTTATACGGAACCCGCAAATGTGAGTTTGAGGAGGATCTTGATTGGTTGTGTAATTCAGTGGTCTTATCTAAATAAAAACACATAAATAAGTCCTTGAAACATCACCCTTCTTACCCAGTGCAGTAATAACAATGAGTTTGTCACTTACAAAAATGTATAATAAAATTTCAATGTTAGACGGTAAATACTTCTCCCAAAGGTTTTTCAGTGCCGTATTAAACCATTTCCACCCAAATAAGGTTACGAATCGACCAAACTCTGCGGTTTCATCATGCCGCTACGGGGTTATAATGAGCTGGAGTAAAAATTTATAACCCAAGGAGGTTTCTGTAAAGAGCTGTCACTAAATGACATCGAGGAGAAAGAGTTTACAATATATATATTTTTATACTTGAGAGATATTTTTTATATGATAAGGGCAAGCGAGCAAGCGTTGCCATTCTTCAAGGTAGGATAGGGAAAATTTTGAAATTGGGATAGGAAAGGGCGGGGAGAAAAACTTGGTCCTGTAGATACCTTTCTCACCGAGTTAATCGAGGTATGAGGCACTTTACGTCGATATTCTAGCAGGTCTTGGTATTTCACAGTTCGAGCTGGCCTATTCATGCAGCGAGCCGAATGGCTCTACTACAATACAAACACACTGTTTCAAATACAACAAGAATGTTTTATTGTTATATTTCAAACTCGAACTTCGACAGCCGGAAAAAATGTACGCCGTAAAAAAATAAATCTTGTAAAAGTATTCATTCATTAATTCATTCACTCATTCTTTGCTTTTGTGTATCCAAAATTGGAATTCCAGTGATCATTAGAGATATGTCTTCGTAACTGGTACACGTTACGAAAAAAACGTTTATTTGATTCGGTGTATAAAAAAATTGTCAGTACTGCGAGATATCTTTTTCTTAGCGAAACTATCACAACGTGATTCACAAAGTTCCACAACGACGCTAATTTTGTTATAGACATTATTTTTTTCTTTTTCTTGCATTTAGTTTTCTTTTTTTTTCCTTTATGTATGCGTATGATTTAGGACACATGACGTATTCTGCCAAATATTAATTATGGCCGATTTCTCAATTTCGAGTGCGTTGCTAAAACCTGAAAGGAAAGCCATTTCAATCGGCTAGTCTTACATTAAAATTTAATTGTTTAGGAAACAATCAAGATATAAGTCTAGAGTATTTATTATCTGTGATCTCAGGACGGGAAGGCTTTGAGGGGTAGTTAAGGCTCTCGTTATATTAATTGTTGCCTTCTGCCCACGATTAATTAATTACAGTATTAAGTTTTAATACCGCAAGGATCACACTGAAGCAGGATACCCTCTCCAAAATACTCATAAATCTTACTAAGAAGTTTTGTACTATCTCGAAGCGCTGTACCTACTAGAGTTTACCTCAAACTGCATTACTAATACTTGTTGTTAACTATAGATTTAGTTAAAATTAATCGAATTTAACTAATAAAGTTGCTTTTAGTGAAATAATGTTTTATGAGATAGGAGCATGCGTCACCTGATGGTAAGTGACCAGCACCGCCCATAGACACCTGTAAAACATATATTGTTATAGTTCCGTTGCCGACCTTTGAAGGAGTAGGATGGGAAGGGAGGTAGACCTCCGGGTACCTCTCTCACCGAACGAAACGTGGCATAAGCCGGTTTACGCCGATCTTCTGAGAGTGGTATTTCACCGGTCGAGCCGGCCCATTCATGCAGCGAAGTGCTTGCTCTTCCACTGCTAGTTATAATAGTATTGTATCTAGGCTATCTCTTAGCATTGGAGATGTTATAAAGAAACTTATATGAGTCTTCACCAAAGAAATAGAACTAAAAAATAAATAATAGGAATTTGGTCTGTCTGAATGTTTATATGCGCATCATGTAAAAACTACAGGATTGTCTTTGATATGGTTTCCATTGATATTTAGCCACAGCTCTAACTCAAACACACTGTTTTCATCACCACATCACTAAATCTGGGCGGTAAAGATGCGGTAAACTTACTGATTTTACCAAACGAACCGTGCAAGAATTGTGAATTTATCGACAAGAATTTATCGACTAGTTCAGGAATTGTACGTGGGCATCACTATCTGTGAAGGTCGCGTTGATTTATAGTGACGTCCGACATGAGTTATCGATGCCGGTGTCTCGATTCGATTGGATGACAGTTCTTGTATTGGTATTTGATTATTTTATGGTGCTGTTTTAGTTTTGGAAACGTTTGGAATTTTTTTTTATACATTTTTTATAACTTGGAAACCGCCGTCAACAGTAACATTATGTGCTGTTAAAATTCATTAAACACTTTCAATATATTATTATAAGAAGTTGATGGATAATATACGATTATGTTAAATATGATAATAACGTGAGAACGGACAAAGAACATAAGATTTTTTCTTCCAAAATAATAGATAAAAAGTAAATACTACGCAACGTATTTTCTTGACCTGATCAACAAGAGATACACACTGAATTGAGGTTTTGTTTAACTATACAAATTACTAAAATGTGAGTGTCTGTTTGACCTATTTTAGATGTTATGTTTGCGCTAATCGCTAAAACAGCTGAACCAATTTCATCAGAACTTACACGGGCAGAAACTGATGTCATAAGTAACATGGACAGTACGTAACAGTGACATTGACTAAAATTATATTAGATGTCTTTTTAAGTTGTAAGAGATAAATAGTAATAGATGGAGAAAAGCCTTAGATTTAGATTTTGTCTTATCAGTCATAGATAGTTAAAATGTTTCATTTAAAATCTAAACCTCTATCGCAACGTCTACTCTCTGTTTGGGCTCCACTCGCACTTGACCGAATCTCTGTCTCTAACTCTCCATTTCAGTTATCACCTCAAGACACGAACACACATCTTTCAACTAATCTTCCCCAAAAGAATCGCCCACAATCAGAATAGACACTATTAAAGTCGCCGGGGTCTTACTGGACTAATCCCAAAAGCTGGGTTTCTGAAGCCATTGTGCACAACGCGGAATTAACTGGACCGGCTCTGCCGACCTCGTCTAAGTGAGGCTTAATGGTTGGTTACTGAATTAATCTATAAATCCTTTCTTGACTTGGGTACAGTCTCTAGGTGGCCGTGTAAGTCGACACCATTTTTGTTCATCACTTCAGCTAGTATTTTCTCCTTTTTTTTGCTTTTCACCTTTTCTTAACAATTTCTTTTCTTCAATTATTTAGAGTAATATCTTTTTTTTAACTTACCCTTCCTGAGCTTTTGGATGCTTTATTGTCTCTACGCTTACCATGACCTAATAACACAAAATAGGTTATATTATTCATAAACATTAAAAAAAAATGCTCAAATGTAAATAATTTACTTAAATAGATAAATTATAATGATTTAAAAAACCTATTTCCATTACTCCAGGGTTCTTATCCAAGTAATTTTAAATGTTATATATTATATTATAAATGTCTGGCTATATCTTATTGAAGTACGTGATCGAAGCCAATATAGAAGCACGTCTACACTATCCAGACCGGGACCGCAGGAACTGCGACGATCCATTTTCGTATACCGTATATTAATCGAAAGACCAAAAAACTACGTTTTGATATTTTTACCATGTATGTTACTAAAATAACCATACCCACCACACATTGGTGTATTGAAAAGAATAAAAAAGACATGAAAAAGAATGATTTAGATAAATTTAAAATTAAGTTATCTTAATGTCAGTAATATATACATGTAAATATATATAATATATATAAAAATAATCTCGCATCGTCGAGATTCAGAATTGAAATTAAAAGCCATTACTTTAAATTTAAAATTTATTCATGTAAATCAAGTAGTTATATTGCTGTGAACATTTCATTAAAACAATTTAGACTTATTGCGTTTTTTATGCTCATGCGAAAATAAAAATCTCATTTGAGATACACGTACTACTTATATTAAGAATATGATTGCATTGCATTGTCTTATGAAGGATTTTATTTTAAATTTGATAAAAAAAATGGCATACGTTAGACAAAATAATGTAATTTTCATTTCAAAAGCTTCATAAATTCGTATACCTAATTGGAATTCATCCTAGTGTGTTTTATTTATTAAATTCATTTAGAAATAGTATCGTAAAATTGATATCAGTTTTGTCAAATATGAAACATACTTTATTTTATGAAATTGTAAGTTAGAAAATTCTATTCATCATATTGAAAACAATTAGCATTTATTTATTTTATTTTGTTTTGTTTTATTAATTTGCATATCTACCTCTCTAGGGAAATAGCTTACTCCACTGGACATGCGAAAAATAAAATAATGCTTTTTAATATCATGAACATGCATAAATTCACGCCAAATTAATAATAGATTTAAGTGCAATAAAAAGAGCACCATTTTCTATTTCTTTCCACATCTTTTTCAATACTATTATAATTGTCAAAAAGAACATAACAATAATCAACTCATCAAGTGAGTAACTGTTTCAAATTTTGATGAACAATTTCTAAATCTTAACTCTTCTAAATCCGTAAATATTAATTTAAGCAAAATGTCGGAAATATTGACTTGATGCACATTAATTCATTTTATAATAACATCGTACATACATACATAGCTTTACTCCAAATCTCTTGCGGGGTAGGAATAGAAAACGGAGCGCCATAAGGCACGATTCTTACACGCCTCACTCGCTTCGTTGACTTTCATAACTCTATTCATGCACTCGTCAATTTTTGAGGCTCTTAACATCACCTTTAATAATAATATCGTTTAAATGATAATTGATCTTTTCACCTGTTATTTTTTAATTTTGAAATACCTCTGATACTTACTTCTAACTTTATACATGTTTTTCTAAATTCCTTTTAACGCCATAAATAAAGCTAAAAAGTCATAAAGCTATCTCAAATCTTTCAACCGTTGATCTCCAAATAAAATGAGTGCTTAATAAATTTATAGATAGTATATCAAGATCATAAAATTTCATGATATTAAGCTTAGTAACATTTGAATATGAGGCTCTCTCTGTATAATCATTTCTTAATGTATTTACTTGATACTTAATTTATTTGTACTTATCCGTATGTAAATATGAAGTTGAGTGGGTATTTTGTTTTTTTTTTGTATATATTCACACCTTTTAATATACTACTGCTATAATTTTGGTACTTGTTTAAGTGACTTAGTACTAAAATGTATTGGTCGGAGTGTGTGCAAATAAGTTAGTTAGCACATAACTTCAGGGAGCTGTCTGGAGGTCAGGAGAAGGAACCCTTCTGAATCAAGCAGTCGTGGGATCACACCAATGACTTCTTTTCGGGAGCTATGTGTGATAATTGTTGCAATGTTCCAGGTGTTTTAACTATAGATTTCGAAACCTATTTCATTTGGGACTTAAAAAAAATAAGCATATCAAGGCCTAACAGACTCAGCTTTCGATAAAAGCGTGAATTTTTAAAAACAGCCTCAAAAAGTCAGTGCTGTGTGAGTGAGATAAAAACTATGGAATTCCGGATTAGAATTAAGAATGCTTCAACCACTATGCCATCGTGACTTATGATACTAGAGAATAACCGACAACTTCTGTCTCTACTATCTTGCTTTTCTTAATAGAATATTTAATATATGATAATTATATTTTCAACTATCTGCTCTTATCCCAAAATTAATTCTTATTATTATCATAATGTATATGAAACGAAAACACACGTACCGACATCACGACAGACTAATCTTTGAATACAATAAATTATACTAATAAGGCAATGTACTATATTATGACATAATGAAGATATAATATATTCGTTTAGGAATAAATTATAATGATTGTTGTACCCGTGTCCGAGGGACCAAAACTCGAGCCGGATATTTTCATTTATGTGAAGCGCGTGGGAGATCAACATGTCGCTTGTTCTGAACCGACTAATGGTTTAATTTGTTAAACAATTATGTGATTAATCATATGTCATGTGTACGGTAATAAAATCCGCCCACCGCTACCTTTTTTACCCGACTATTATAGAAAGAGAGAAATGTTTGTCAACTGCTAATATTTAAACGAATTGTAGTCTGTAACGCTTTGGAAATACAAATAGATTCGTTGTGTCAAAACGTAAGTGTTATAAAAGTTGCATCATAACTTGTAATTTAGCTTTATACACTACCTAGGAAGCTATGAAAAGCATAAAAATTAACGCGATGAATAACATTAAATAAATTTGAAGATAACTAAAAAACACTGGCCTCATTATTATAAATATACACACAACATATTAAACAGACATAATAAAATGACAATTTTTATTTAAAGTATATAACTTGAAAATGTTACATAAATGCTCAACATTTCAAAGACTTAATCTAATTTGAAAAGTAATTTGTATCAAATTCGTGTCCAACAAAACTTCTTTCTGAAATGTCAATTACAATGTTGCTTGGTAGAGATACAAAAAGAAGAAAATATTTGTAATAGCTCGTCCAGTCTCACAGTGAGAAAACCCAAACAACGGCCCGAGTAACGAGACTGTGTGATGTCACTTACTTTCTCAATCTCGAATGTTCTCCAAGCGGCATCCAGTTTTAAACTAATTCACTAAAATATGTATGAACAGCATCTGAATATGATGTTGATTGTTCCTATTGAAATTCTCGGCTAAACTTCAGGCTCAGATTTCAAAAATCGATGCCGATAGCCTATATAGTCTCGGTGGCGCAGTGGTCGAGCACACGGCTTCTGATCCAGAGGCCCGGGTTCGATTCCAGACACTGGCTCACACCAATGACTTTTCGAAATTGTTTTCGTAAGTTATGTGTGATAAATATCGATGATTGAAAAACTTTGTGCCCGGTATGGCAATAGGTTCGCCACCTATTCCATTTGGGACGTAAACATAACGGCGAGACGAGGCTTAACAGCCGCTGCCTACACCTTCGGGTAACAAAAGGCGTAAAGTTATGTTATGTATATAACTCTATTGTGACAGTTGTGTTGGCGCAAAAATTTATTTTTTTTATTTTGTCCATTATTGGACAGGCTAAAGTTTTTAAGCCTTACTGCCTTGTCTGACGTTATTTTTTATTATGAAGTAATGATGATGAAGATGATGATGAAACTTAAACCTAACCTAAACTAACTTAACCTAACCTAGCCTAATCATTCATAAAGTCGTGGCATTTTATGCATGATGTTGCGAGGGAGTCCTGACGACACTGTAGGAGCGCACACTAAACACGATATTTACACCATTCCCCACATTCGCACTCATATACGGACACTTATTAAACAAGATGCCACGAATTTTATCCAATAATATCCATTGAAACACAAATCTGAGAAAATAATGCAAAAACGGACATGACTCTTCCACAATCCCGCCAAATCTCCGTTGGCGCGAAAAATTCTACTCTACTCTATGACATTTTTATTTCTTTCCTTAATAGCTACCAGCCAGCTTAAACATTTTTTTCAAACAGTGTATACAAATTATATGTTATTATTCCAAATATTTCAGCCTTTCTTCTTTCTCTATATTGGCTTTCTATTGATGATTCAATCGAAGAAATATTGTTAATGTATTTTCTCTGTTCGTGCCCTACTCAAAGCTTGTTATTATAAAAAAAAAATACACAGATTATTTTCATTCGTTGACGAAGAGCCTTTTAGTCAAATATTTTGTTATTGACGAGAAAGTTTTATGAGTGGAAATCTCGGTAAGTGTTCGCCTATTTTGTGTATTTTTATTTTGAAAATACACGAAATATATTCCTGAGATGTATCATCATAGTTGAGAATTTGTTTAAATAATATAAATTGACTTGTTTAACGCATATAGATACATGAATTTAGATGTATTAAGGATACAAAATTTTGTTTCGCTTATAGTTAAAATATAATGTTAATTTATTTTTATTTCTGGACAATTATACGCACACTATAAATAACATTTCTTTGTGGTTTACTAAGCTATCAAAACGACCATGGTGGTCTAAAGAGATTTTTACTTTTAGTAATATAATAATATGTTTAAAATTTTTGACAATACATATACCTAGTTGAATTAGAATGTTTGCCACCTATCATCAAAGCCATCCTTTGAATAGCATAATGGTTAACAAACCGAAAATAGTCACTCTTATAAACAATCTTTAACAAGATTATTTGAGCTTGCAAATTCCTTAAATATATTTGGGGACTTTTCGGATTTAAACATGGTAACCCTAATCCCCAATGAGTTTTCACCTGGCCTGACAATTTTAATATAATAATATTTTCCGTCCGCCCGCACCATCCTACTCTAGCGATATTAAAGATTCCCGCGCCCTGCCCCGTCCCGCGCTGCGCGGTTTTTTTTTTATTCAAATTACGATAATGTGCTTCGTTCCATATAATGAGTTGTCTAGTTATTTTTTTTAAAGAACGGCTTTTCAGGTTTCATATTAAAATATATATATATATATATACATATACAGTTTGTTTTCAACATACTTTTTCTTAGTTTCGAAACTATTTTATTCGCTATGTCAACAGCTAGGGACGGACTGCTGGATAAGTGATGATGCATAGGATCGTCGCTCGTGTTATTTTAATATTTTGAAGTTTTTTTTTTCATTCAATACAAAAAGGTTTTCAAATGAAAACGTATACATGATACATATATTATATTATATTGTGGCATACACTTTTACATGCTGTTGAAAACACGTGATTTATATATACTGTTGTTTCGTATCACGGACCGGGGGTTAAAGTATAAATTTCCATTTATTTGCAATCGTATTATCTGCGTGACATTTGTCCCTTTGTAAAATACGACATTTTACGATCCGCTAGAAAATAAACGAGGTTGTGACATTGTGTGTAGCCGGCCTGTCAACATACGACGTTACTAAATAACTAGTGGCCAGCGACAACGTTCCAAACCAAACATTTTTTTTTTTTTGCATAGGTATGTTTTATATTTTTGGCCAGATATATTAAAATTTTATAACTATTCCGACTCTGGCGTTTACTTTTACTGTAAAAGTGATACAGAGTATACTTAAAATAGATTGCAATATTTAATTTGATAGTATACAGCGTTTGCAAGATAAAAGAGTGATTATTTCTTTTAAATGGACTATCAACTAATACAGTCAGTCAAAATTGCCAACACCAGTTTCTGTGAAAGATGTCCGGATATTGGAGTAACGTATTGGCGCGTAAATTAAAAATACCGGAGGCGGAAGTGCACGTATTTTGCCATATTTACTTAGAACAATGAAATGATTTTTATTTTTTTATTCGGTTTGGATGAGAATTTATTATTTTGAAATTCGATTTGGAAACGGATCTTAATACAAGGTTGTTATTGTATTACATAATTTGACTGTATACATTTTAATACATTATAATTTTTTAACTGTGTAGGTACGGACATTTTTACGTAAGTTTTGTGTTTAAACACTTAAAGTTTTGCTAAACTACTTGTAACGTTATTTATCAGTAAGTAAAATTCATTGGTTTATTCAAATAGTAGGCGTTCAAAGCACTAAATCTCATTGAATTCGATGTCCGGTGCAGTGTAATTTAGTGCTTGATGGCTTATTGATCAGCTTGTAAGTGAGAGCATAGTGGATGTTCAGACAGGCTGAAAGCCAGATGATGAACTATGTGTGAGAACGTTTGTTGACGATCGAAGCTTTAATTTGATTTGTCAATGAAGTGTACTTAAACTACTGCCAGGGATTAATTTTACCTTACATTTTTACGTCAAGCTTTCCATTACTTACATACCTTTAGTATTTTACGATATAGGCTACCTGTACTGTACTGTATTATTTAGTTGTTATAGAGACGATAACAGCTTAAACCATCTGAAATATATATAACATTCGATTTTCAAAACTTTGATTCCATTTTTCTATATATATAAAATTCTTCTGTTACAGTGTTTGTCCTCAAACTCCTCCAAAACGGCTGGACCGATTTTAATGAAATTTGGTATACATATTCGTTAGGTCTGCGAATAGGTTTTTATCTATTTTTCATCCCCCTAAATCACAAGGGTAGCCCACCCCTCAATATATTTTTTTAATTTTTCGACATATTTCTGTTTCTTTTTTTTTATAAAACGGGATACAAAAATACATACAACCCTTAATTTTCAACCCCCTACGATCAAACCCTATTTTTTAAATTTTATTTTTCGGCAAGACAACGTTTGCCGGGTCAGCTAGTAAAAATATAAAACTATCAATAACAATCTGTAAAAAAGTTTGAACTGTCACTTGTGTCTAAAAACACTCCACTCACAACATTGGTTGTACAAAAACTAACCCTTCAATTGCCACAACTTTGCCGGAACGCCATTACCCCGCTCTTTGTCCCGCTTTGTCCCCGACAATTAGAGGTGCTCGCACTTACTGAGCTATTATCGCTTAATAGATTTCAGCTCCGCTCCGCTTCCCACATCTCTTGCCGCTTTGTCTGCTTCAAATAATTTTACTTCAGTTACGTTACAACAGACCGTGAGCTTGAACATAAAAAGGTAGGTTCTTACAAAACTCTCATAATATGTGTAGAAAATATATTATACAATTAACAAATAAAACAGTTTTACATTCAATAACCTAACTCTTTTGAAAAACCTTAAAATAAGATGAAAAAACTTTCGGTCTTCTTTCATAAAAGTTCCACTTGAACGTTACCTAAGAATAATAAACTTTTAAGCATATTTTTTTTTTTTTTAATTATTTTGCCTCCATTATGTGCATAATTTCAAATGGATTTTGACATAACAAATACCAAAAATAGTACACATATATAAAAAAAATATTATATTAAATTTTGATATGTTTCTAACGAAAGCTCTTAGTCTACAATAGCTTCATTATTGTCTAAGTCTTGTATGCAACTAGTCCCTGAGGTTTTAACTCCGAATAGTGTCAGAGTCTCCCAGGGGTCTGATGCAAGTCAGAAGACATCTTCTGTAAGACCGATACCCTCTTGTGCTTATTATATTGTATAAAAGTCAGTCATTATTATGTTAATCTTTAAATTAGTAAATTAAATTAAAAAATTTAATTAAAGTTAAATTTTCTGATATCTTTATCACCGTAAAAACTTATTTAGCCGTCAAACCAACTCATTGATGGCTTGAATTTATTACTATTTTTAAAGATATATCGTAAGAGATGAAAAAAAGCTGTAACTATAATGTAATTTATTTTGGTTCATATATATAAAAGAAAACTGCGCGTCACCTTAATACGTTTAATTTAACCGCCGTCAAGAAAATACGATTGGAATCTACACAAGTGGGAACAAAAAGTAGGGACAATTAAATTTGACATGTGGCAACTGAATAGCTCGCCCACAATGGCGCATGGCGCATGGCAACACAGGACCATTTGTCACATGTCGTCGTAGGAAGGTAGACGTGTTTGTTGTGCTGTCAGCAAACAAATATAAATCAAATGTAATGGTATTTGTATATAATGTTTTTGAATTCACACATGCAAGTATATTATATTGCAATATTGGAATTCGGAAAAACCTTGATCACTTTTTCAGCCATTTATGTATTTCTTATTTATGTAGGTACCGCTATTAAAACAGTAATACTAATTTACCTAAAGTACAACTTTAAAACTTTAACTTGAACAGTGGTAGAGCCACACAGTTCGCTGCATGAATTGGCCGGCTCGCCCAGTAAAATGCCACGACCTATAAAATGGCTCATGCAGCGTTAAGTTCAGTGAGAAAGGTGTTCGGAGGCCTAGTCCTTTCCCAGCCCTTCCCATTCTCTCCCTTAAAGACAAGCACACCAAACTATCTGTAACACAATCTGTGATGCAGGTGTCCACGAGCGGCGCTAGTTGCTTACTATCAGGTGACTCACTCGGTTACAACTGATCCCATGAAAAAAAAGTTATTCTTATTAATTACTCGGACCAAATAGAACGTGTTCTGGAGGAAGGCGATGTTAGGAACCTCAAAAATCGACGCGCGTGCATGAAAAAAGTTATGAAAGTCAACAAAGCGAGTGAGGTGTGTAAGAATCGTGCCCTATGGCGCTCCGTTCTCTCTGCCTACCCCGCAAGGGATTTGGCGTGAAGTTATGTATGTATGTAATTACTTGGATACTTCAAAAATAACTAGACTTACCTACAGCCTCATAATTTTCTAAAATCAGTGCTGATTTGATATTTTTATATGTTCCGGGAAATTTTAATTTAAAGATTAGACGTTGTTGTGCTAAATTTATACAGATATTCCTTTTTTAATCATTTTGATGAGAGTATAACGAACATCCAGTTAACATTATACTCGGAATAATAATACGAGAGGCTTTATTTCAATAATAAATGGTCATTATTAATTTCAGTAATCATTATCGGCCTGAACGCAGCTTTTAAAAACCACAGATAAACGTGACAAAAGGCCGTTGGTCAATTTGACCACGAATGAAAACTGAATTCTGGTCAAATTATTATGAAACACACTTTATCACGCGTATAACGAATTATCGATAATGTTAATAATAATAATTAAATATAAACAAATCTATAGTAAATTCTTTTTTTTATTTGATGATTTGTCTTGTAAATCTATGAACGCGCGCTGCACGCACGAAAAAGTGTCGCGTTCCGCTTTCGTAAAGACTAGTCCCTGATATCCAATTACTGTTTCGTTTTTGAGTTAAAAAATATTAAATTATACTATAGAAATATTTTGCTTATAATTAAATCAATCTTTGCTGTGAATAGCTGTGCGTATTTATTTCTTATTGTTCGGTCGTAATGGAATATCGATCTATTAACTGGAAATATGAACATCATTTCATTTAAATGTTTAATAATGGCGTTAACATAAAAACTTATTATGTTTTACATTTCATTCTCTATTACAGCCTATATTCTCCATAAAATTCTTTCTTCATTTCCGTAAAAAGGTATTTTAATAATTCCTTCCTTTCCGTCGAAAAACTATAGAAAATAAATTATATAGCTATAAAAACCACAGACACGTTCTGCTGCTTCCACACCACTCGTGTGCCTATACGTTGCGCAAAAACCGGGGGAAAAAAGTGCAAAAAGGTGTCGACACGTCCGCGGGACAGGCCCGCCCGTGAAATATGGCCACCCCGGACACTGCCGAACGTGCTGGCTCCCTGGTAAATTATTTATAACATTGTATAACGTTAATGGATATATTCCTTAATGATTTTAACGGTCAAAGGGTGACGTGATTATTATGTAGCATGTACAATAAAAAAGACAATCTAATTTGTATTTCAAATTTCGAACGAATATGGACTTGAATATTTTTTTAAATTATAATAACACAGAGTAACCTTTTTCCCGTACGCGTTCTAAATTCAAAATTATAAAATGTATTGACAAGGAAGAGAGACGTTTGACTTTATTTTGTTGATTTTTTGTAATCTCAAAATGATGTTGTTAATTTTGAGTCATTGAAATTATTTGTATAATGTCTGTCTTGATATTTGACGTTAGATGTTTAAATATTGTATTATCATTTTTTTTCTAAGTTCTCTGCTAATTCCATTTGTAAGTCGTGCTCATAAACCGTTGAATACCTGTACCTTTACCTGAAACATGTTAATAACAGCAGATAAATAAAGCCGTATTATTTAAGGTATTGTTATCTTCCTTAAGGGAACAATTTGCAACAATTCTATATATTTGATGGATACTTCATACTTCGTACAATATACTAAAATATTCAAGTGACCTAACATCAAAGTAAACAAACCGACACCACATATTATGTTATACATATATATTTGAACTACAACGCCCACGTTTTGTTTATAACGTTATTTTTCTTCCGTAAAAATTCACTCCTACAAATAAACGTGTATTTTCCCTCTGAATTTCTATACAGTACGCTTTTTCCGTTTTCAGACGTTAACTTAATAAATTACTTTCACATCTTACATCTCAACAAAGCTCAGGTGTTACAATTTCAGGCGATTGGTCTGACAAAGCGGTCTTACCCCCCTCGCTGCTTTACCCCCCACCTCGCTTACCCAATTTACCCCCATATTTCTGTGTACTCTCATTGACAAATTCTACTCATGATTGGAAAAGGGTTGATAGTAAGCGTTGTGTTGTTTGTTTTTTTTCTATTTTTCGAATATAGAACTGTTCTGCATCAATTGAACTTTATCAACAGGCCGGTGGTTTAACTCTGAGTTCCGACTTAAAGGTCCTGACCTCAAACCTTTTTTGTCTGAATGAATTATAAATTATTCGTGATAATAATTCAACTACATTGTTGAGGATGTTTTTTGTGTACGCAAAACAGTGTCGTATATAGAATCAGTCAGGTCAATCAGGTCTAGCTTTTATCTGAAATATTGCTGTTTTGATTAAAATAAATATATATTTTACATTTTGCCTGTCCTGTAGCATATGAGGCGGCGGCCATTTTACTTGGGTAATTAATATGAATCTCAAATAACAAATTTTGTTACAGATCGCCAACCACGTAGCCAGCACTTGCCACGAACCAAATCAGATGTCACTGGTAAGATAAATATAATTAGTATTATTTTTACGTCATAAATAAAATGCTAATTTTACTCTTAGTCTAATCTGAGTCTAACTACGTCCATAATGAATGACAGATGGCCAGTTTTGTTTTACGACTCTAAAGAAGAAAGGATCCACATTTTCTACCAAGGGCCGTCATAAAACTAGGAATCCTCCAATATCGCGCCATCTGCCGCACATTCATCCCCGAAATATCACTCAAAGATCACAAAATTACTGGGAATCCACATTGTGTGCAGGGGACAGTCCCGTGTCTGCGTAAAAGTAAAAATGGCGACTTTACGACACCGTATCGGAACGCACCTAAAATCACCCCCTCCACTCTCCTTTTTGCAAATCTTTGCAAACTAATTACGCGAGACGAATATTACCCCTTAAACAGGGGCACGCACTGCAAACATCCAACCTTTTTTTATTTTATTTTTTCTATTTTTTTTTTGTATCCGAACAAATTTGTCAATTACTTTTGAAGAGGGTCTTTTTTCGCCTTTGAAGACTAAACTGAAATACATAAATTAGACATGATCTTTTTTTTATTTGTAAACGGACTTAAGTTTAATAATCTTGAATATTTATTCTTATTGTAGCTATTTCTGTTTTAACTTGTGTCTTTGTTAGCGACTTATTTTTTAATCACCTTTTAAATTACCGACCTCACCTCTGGCCGCAAACAATAAAAACAAAACAATGAGAATAAAAGAAAAATATATTATAATAATGTTTATGTTTTTGTAGCGCTCATCCGACGGAAACAGAATGTCAGACTTAAATTTTAAGGGGTTTCCCCGGCTTTTCGGACAAACTTTTGGCGGACTTTTCCTTCCTGAATTTGTAAGGAGAGTTGCGGACCCTGATTTTAAGTTCACGCCGCGGCTTCCTCTTGTCTTTTGTTTAAATTTATGTATTATAATAATCCCGGAATGGTATTGCGGGCAAGGTGAGATCCGATTTCGTAATGTTACCTTTTGTTAATAAAAGTAAATGTATATAAAAGCTACAATTTTGTCTTACATCACACATAAATGTCGCGTGGAGTTCCGAATTTCTTGAATGAAGTAAGGATTGAAAACTGTTCTTGATTCATAAATGCGTTGTTTGACATGGAGACAAATGCAACTAGTTATTATTTTTAGTTAAAACATTTTATTTTTATTCAAAATTAGGCTTGGTTTAAAAAAAGAGTTTGAAACTGGTGTTTTCATGTTTCCCGTGTTCATATATACACGCTGGTCGTATACTGTAATCCACTTAGCTGTATTGAATAATTTATTGGATCGACAGCTAACAAAAGGCAAAACAATTGGTGGCATGTTTGTTACGTCACTCGACCTCCCAAACTCCCCTCCACAAAGCACATTACCTCTTCCTCTATCAGAGGAAGCATTTCTTCCATATGAAAAATTCACAGAGATTCTAAGCTATAATACCTGATATACAATGACTTATCTTTAATTCTCTTAAATATAAGGTTTGTAGTGAACTCGTAAATACCTACGGAAAGTTCTGTTCCAAAGGTTTAAACGCAGCAGCATCTAATAACGCTATAGAAAATCGTTTTTTGGAGTCAGCTAAAAGTTTCATAACCTAACATAACATAAGTTCACGCCTCTTTCTACCCGAAAGTGTTGGCAGCGGCCATACGTCCCAAATGGAATAGCTAGCGAACTTATTTCCATACAGGCAATATTGTTCATTATCAAAATTTATCACACATCGTTCTGAAAAGAATTTCGGAAAGTCATTAGCGTGAGCCCGGGTTCTCGATTTAGAAGCGAGGTGCTCGATCACTGGACCAAACCACGAGAAAAGTTTGATTTAGGAAAAACTAAAATTATATTCCTAATATGTATACACTTTCAACAGTTCTTCCGGAAATAAGGAAAAAATCTACGGTACTGAGTTAGTAGGTTTGGAATTTTTATTAATTATTACATAATTAATAAAAAAGAGTATGTTATTTTAGTATATCTCTCAGGTTATTCTTCTGTTATCTCATATGCCTTGAGGCGTATTTTTTTAAAGCCAACCTTCATAATATCGCATCTCATTCTCATTCCATATGAACTCATTCATAATATCAGACATTATCTCTGTGCCTATTTCTTTTTCAAGCATTATCACCTTTCCAACCAGATATTTTAACTACCAATTTTTTAAGTATTTTTCATAATATTAGGTCGGGGAAAAAGTCTTTTCGCATAACGTAGGTATAAACTTATTATAAAATTTCTTTGACTGTACTATTTGTGTCTGGCTGGTTTTGGTAACATTAAAAAGGTTACATTATAAAGAAAAGAAAAAATAAAAAAAAGTTGTTTCCCGCTATTTTTCATTTGTTTTTCTCTCCGTAAAAATGAGTGAATCTAATGAAGAAATTCGATACATTTTAAAATTTTATTATAAAAAAGGCAAAAATGCAACTCAAGCAGTGAAAAAAATTTGTGATGTTTATGGACCTGATGCAGTGTCAGTAAGAGTAGCACAAATTTGGTTCAAACGTTTTCAGTCCGGAAATTTTGATGTTAAAGATGCACCTCGCTCTGGTCGCCCTGTTGCGAATAAAATGGACGCCATATTTGAAAGAGTGGAGCAAGATCGGCATATTAGTAGTTACGATGTAGCTGAAGAACTGGGAATTGACCACAAAACAGTTTTGACCCATTTGAAGAAAGCTGGTTATACAAAAAAGCTCGATATTTGGGTGCCACACGAGCTCACTCAAAGAAACTTAATGAACCGTGTACTCATTTGCGATTCATTATTGAGACGTAATGAAACCGAGCCGTTTTTGAAGAGATTGATAACTGGCGATGAAAAGTGGATCACGTACGACAAGAACGTGCGAAAAAGGTCGTGGTCGAAAGTTGGCCAGGCTTCACAGACTGTGGCCAAACCTGGCCTAACACGAAATAAGGTGATGCTGTGTGTATGGTGGGATTGGAAGGGCATTGTTCATTATGAGCTTTTACCGTCCGGCAAAACCATCGATTCTGATCTTTACTGCCAGCAACTGATGAGATTAAAGGAAGCAGTCGAGAGAAAACGGCCGGAATTGATCAACAGGAAGGGTGTGGTCTTTCATCACGATAACGCTAGACCACACACATCTTTAGCCACTCAGCAAAAATTAAGAGAGTTCGACTGGGAGGTCCTAGTGCATCCACCATATAGCCCTGACCTTGCGCCTTCAGATTTTCACCTGTTTCGGTCTCTTCAGAATTCTTTAGGTTCTGTAAGGTTGACCTCAAGAGAGGACTGCCAAAACTATTTGTCCCGTTTTGTTGAATAGAAGTCCCAAAGTTTCTACAGTAACGGGATAATGTCTCTGCCCACAAAATGGCAGAAAGTTATTCAACAAAACGGTACATATATATTGTAAATAAATGTAAATAAACTTTGAAAAAAATGTCTTGACTTTTCATACAAAAATACGAAAATACTTTTTCCCCAACCTATTATTACGCGTATTAATACGAATATTTTATCTATGAACGAACGAGGATATGACGAATTTATTATTCCATTTTTTAAATTTAAAAAATATATAAAACCTTTTTCATACTTTTTGTTTTCTTTTTTGTTTTCGGCCAGTAAAATTGGGGAGATAATGAAAAAAATAATCGGCTAGATACCGTTTACTTACAAATAAATTGTTCTTTTAAGCTATGAAAATCATCTCTTAAACAAATAATTAGCAGAATAATGTTGTATATTTACCTGAACCATCTAAAACATAAATATTAAACAGAAAATTTTCATATAGTGCATAGAGTAAGTACCAAGTAAGTGGATATAATAGGTTGGGGAAAAAGTATTTTCCCCAACCCACAAAATGGCAGAAAGTTATTCAACAAAACGGTACATATATATTGTAAATAAATGTAAATAAACTTTGAAAAAAATGTCTTGACTTTTCATACAAAAATACGAAAATACTTTTTCCCCAACCTATTATATCCACTTACTTGGTACTTACTCTATGCACTATATGAAAATTTTCTGTTTAATATTTATGTTTTAGATGGTTCAGGTAAATATACAACATTATTCTGCTAATTATTTGTTTAAGAGATGATTTTCATAGCTTAAAAGAACAATTTATTTGTAAGTAAACGGTATCTAGCCGATTATTTTTTTCATTATCTCCCCAATTTTACTGGCCGAAAACAAAAAAGAAAACAAAAAGTATGAAAAAGGTTTTATATATTTTTTAAATTTAAAAAATGGAATAATAAATTCGTCATATCCTCGTTCGTTCATAGATAAAATATTCGTATTAATACGCGTAATAATAGGTTGGGGAAAAAGTATTTTCGTATTTTTGTATGAAAAGTCAAGACATTTTTTTCAAAGTTTATTTACATTTATTTACAATATATATGTACCGTTTTGTTGAATAACTTTCTGCCATTTTGTGGGCAGAGACATTATCCCGTTACTGTAGAAACTTTGGGACTTCTGTTCAAAAAAACGGGACAAATAGTTTTGGCAGTCCTCTCTTGAGGTCAACCTTACAGAACCTAAAGAATTCTGAAGAGACCGAAACAGGTGAAAATCTGAAGGCGCAAGGTCAGGGCTATATGGTGGATGCACTAGGACCTCCCAGTCGAACTCTCTTAATTTTTGCTGAGTGGCTAAAGATGTGTGTGGTCTAGCGTTATCGTGATGAAAGACCACACCCTTCCTGTTGATCAATTCCGGCCGTTTTCTCTCGACTGCTTCCTTTAATCTCATCAGTTGCTGGCAGTAAAGATCAGAATCGATGGTTTTGCCGGACGGTAAAAGCTCATAATGAACAATGCCCTTCCAATCCCACCATACACACAGCATCACCTTATTTCGTGTTAGGCCAGGTTTGGCCACAGTCTGTGAAGCCTGGCCAACTTTCGACCACGACCTTTTTCGCACGTTCTTGTCGTACGTGATCCACTTTTCATCGCCAGTTATCAATCTCTTCAAAAACGGCTCGGTTTCATTACGTCTCAATAATGAATCGCAAATGAGTACACGGTTCATTAAGTTTCTTTGAGTGAGCTCGTGTGGCACCCAAATATCGAGCTTTTTTGTATAACCAGCTTTCTTCAAATGGGTCAAAACTGTTTTGTGGTCAATTCCCAGTTCTTCAGCTACATCGTAACTACTAATATGCCGATCTTGCTCCACTCTTTCAAAAATGGCGTCCATTTTATTCGTAACAGGGCGACCAGAGCGAGGTGCATCTTTAACATCAAAATTTCCGGACTGAAAACGTTTGAACCAAATTTGTGCTACTCTTACTGACACTGCATCAGGTCCATAAACATCACAAATTTTTTTCACTGCTTGAGTTGCATTTTTGCCTTTTTTATAATAAAATTTTAAAATGTATCGAATTTCTTCATTAGATTCACTCATTTTTACGGAGAGAAAAACAAATGAAAAATAGCGGGAAACAACTTTTTTTTATTTTTTCTTTTCTTTATAATGTAACCTTTTTAATGTTACCAAAACCAGCCAGACACAAATAGTACAGTCAAAGAAATTTTATAATAAGTTTATACCTACGTTATGCGAAAAGACTTTTTCCCCGACCTAATATGTGAATTCTAAAAAGCTAGACAAATAGAACAGCATATTGAACATAATGTACCACTTGGAAAATATCGACTTTTACTCGAGTAGGTAATCCGAGTGATGTGACGTCACTGAACAATACCCAGACGGGAACACATAAAAGCTGTTTTAAGAATAAATAGCTGCTTTTAAAAATGCTAGTTTTTTTTCTCATTCACTCAGCCACTACCAACTTCAACACCAATACGAATTGGTGTTCAAGTCGTATTGTTTTAGAAGATGTATTTATTCAGGAATTAACGTTTATTTATTTATTGTGGCTTTTGGCTTTTATTTGAACTAAACCCACCATTAGTATTACCCAAGGTACGCATATGTAACCCTTGTTTAAATTCGATTGAAGATTATAATATGACCAAAAAAACTACGGTTCAAAATACAATACCTACCAAATATATAAACATATTTTTACATTTTAAAATGGCGCCAAATATTATCTAGAATTTGTTTTAATTTTTTATTATGTTCCTAATTCAAATGGAATCAATTGAATTTAGCCAGTAGTAACCATTCTTGATATATCAATTTTTTTTTTATTTGTGTCCTGACCAGAGATACATACATACATACAGTCTGGAGATTATCACCTAAGAGGCCGTGTACAGATAACTTGATTATGAGTAATAATAAATAACTCATTACCAATTGCTCGTCCGATATCTGCTCTGTTATCTTTGTACATTTGGTAACCCTTTACACGCGTTCATGTATCGCGCCGATATCCTTTCCCATATTTGTCCTTAATAGTAGGTACATATAGTACAGTACAGTAGAGTCTTATTAGTTAATGGAATGACAACATAACTATTTTTATTCACTTACAATACAGTAAGTAGCTACTCTAGCGGTTTCTAATATAAAGGTCATTATTTCGTAGTAGCTTTTCATTTTTTTACAACACGTCTTTGAAATCATTTTGTTTTTCTCTCGTTTTACCGATTTATTCGTAATTTGTTTCCTTAATTTAAAAAAAAAGTCTCGGTGGCCCAGTAGTCTAGCACCCTGCTTCTGAATCTAGCGGTCGCGGGTTCGAATCCAGACACTGGCTCACACCATTGACTTTTCGAATTTGTTTTCGGAAGTTATGTGTGGTTAATATCGATGACTGAAAACTTTGTGCCCGTTATACCTACTCCATTTGGGACGTAAACATAACGGCGAGACGAGGCTTAATAGCCGCTACCTGCACCTTCGGGTAACAAAGGCGTGAAGTTATGTTATGTTAATTCAAAAAAAAAAAACGAAAGTCTCTTTCTTTTTTGTTTGCACACATTTACTTTTCCTGTGTGGGATTCAAACCCCCTTTATATCAGCGGAATCGCCACGTGGCATGTCAACCATTATTTATGAATTAATAAATATTACAGTAATACTATTGTAATGGCAATTCAGATGTTAGATTTTAATATATTTAATACAAGCTGACCCAGCGAACATTATTCCGCATCAAAAGTAATTTTAAAATTACAGCGTTTACAATTAAAGTGATTCAAATAAAATGAAATTAAATTGAAATTGTCTTTATTAAATTATGCCTAAGTTATACTTAAAAACCACCCCGTTGACACCCTCTATCTAATAAAGAACACCGCATCAAAATCCGTTGCGTAATTTCTAAGATCTAAGCTTATAAAGGGACAGACAGCGGCAAGCGACTTTGTTTCATACTATGTAATGACAAGTAAAGTAGAAAAACACCTTCATAAATACTCTCTCACTCTTTCTCTATCTATCTCCATTGGACTTCCCAAGTTAGTATCAAATTAAAGAGTATAAGTACATTCGTGCCCAATGTGACAGACTTGAAAAATCGTTAGCCATTAATTACCGTTATCGCTCGAGCCTTAAATTAAGTGAAGCAGATACGAGCCCTTAATTCTACCAGTCACGGATACTACTTCTAAATTCTTAAAAATGTATTGCCATTTCTTGTAATGTGTTTGTATTTCTAAACACGAGCTATTGCATGCTAGCAAAGCTATGAATAATATTATTTTAACCTATATTTAATGCACAATGAAGTGATTAAGAATGCCTGCATAGAAATTGTGTTTTACAGTAAAGCACCTATAGGCTTATCAGAGTTTATATACGACATTACTTCACGCCTTTTTCTACCCGAATGTGTAGGCAGCTGTTAAGCCTCGACTCGCCGAATCGTTATGTTATATCCCAAATGGAATTGGTGGCGAACCTATTGTCGTACACCGGACACAAGTTTGTCCTAATACTCTCGAGGGTTAAAAGCGTGATTTTCTATGATGGGAGACAAACGAACACATGATGCTAAGCAGTGGACAACACTCATGAACATGAACACCTGCAACATAGATTGTGTTACAATTTCATTGCAATCCTTCTAGGGATTAGGATGGGAAGGAAAATGAAGGGGGATTTGGAATCCGGATACCTCTCTCACAGAATGAAAAGCGACATGTGCCACTTTACGTCAATATTCTGATAGGTCGCGGTATTTCAACGGTGGAACCGGCCCATTAATGCAGTGGTTCTACCTGGTTGAATTTAGAAAGTCTTTAAATAAATCTAGAGCCAAAATACATAATTTCCCTTGATATTATCTTTATTTCATGAATATTCCTAAAAACAGTTTGAAAGGACGCGCAAAAATTGTTAATAGAAACGAACATAAATCACAGATGTAATAAATTCCCTATAAAATATGAACAGGCACATCTGCATAACATATATTCAGATGACTAAATAAATATTGTAATCTCGACAGAAATTTCGTAAATTCAACAAAAAAAAATCGAATAGTGAAAAAATCCAAAATACAATTGGAGGAATCGATAAGTCTGTCTCAAATTGTCTATAAAAGCGATATCGAGTCACCCTCGTATTTCCCCTTCGGAGATCGTAACTAACGGAGGAATGGCTTTTGAATGAGGGCCGGGAGCCAAGACACGGTGGCCAGTAGCATGAGGGGGACCGCACATCTGTCAAACCCTCCCTAACAGCTAGTTACACCTACATCTCCTCGGTCGGTCTGAACGCCTGGTAGCCGCCCGCTAAAAGCTTGCAAACTAACCTTTGACCCCCAGGATTCATTGAATCATTCTACGAAAAAGATGTCTTTTAAGCATCTCGTATAAAAATAAAATACATTTGAGATAGAATTAATTAAAATATAATCTATTATTTAATTGCTTTAATATTTGGTACTTAGAATAAAATTAAATTTCTATAAAGTCACCTCTATCAAAGTTTGATTTTAATTTCCCCAAAACATAATAAGATATTTTTGTGGGATAAGAGGGCAAACGAGCAGGCGTGCCACTTGATGGTAAGTGACCAGCGCCGCCCATGGACACCTGCAACACATATAATGTTACAGTTGCGTTGCCCACCTTTAAGGGAGTAGGATAGGAAAGAATGGGGTGGGCCTCCGCGTACTTCTCTCACCAAACGAAACACGGCATGATCACCTTACGTTGATCTTCTGAGAGGTCGTGGTATTTCACCGGTCGAGCCAGCCCATTCATGCAGGATATATATAACTTAAGGCAAAACTACATATAACTTAAGGCAATTGTTATTTCATGAATATAATTTTCATTAGGTTCACATCAAATTTTTACACTCAAATCCCCTCTTGTGATTTTCTAGAAAAGATTTCCTTAATCATGTCTTGTCACACTTTCACTAAGCTCGAATCACCTATCTCCATACAAAATTTCATCTTAATCGGTTGATCAGCTTTTAGACGCATAAAGTAAACTGATAAGCAGGAACTTTCACATTTTTTAAAATACAGGCAGTCCTCGTACTTACGGCATGTTAGGTTCTCGAAATACGCGACGCAAATCGAAACGACGTAAGTCGAGACATATTTTTTCATATGTTTTCATGTAAAACTCAGGGGTTAGGTTCCACACGGACTCAAAATTAAAAAAAAAACTGCATTTATAACAAAGGATATACAAACTTTATTATCAAAAGTAAGTTCTTAAAATAATTATAATATGCACTTATGAAATTGCTCGTTATTTTTGGTATTTGTGTGTTATTAATTTTAATAATTATTATAAAACTTTATGTAATCAAAATACATATGTAATGAGAAATAATAAATTAAACTTTTGGCTTAAAGAAACTATCAATACTAGTTTGCTTCGCTAAATAAAAAAAAACTAATGTATTACGTCTTGATTGTCCGTTGTCCCTTAAGTAACTAAACAAAATCAGCAGCGTTTGCGGGGTATTCCCCGCACGCCGACACCGCGCCAAGTCGGCCACACGGACATTGACCTTGCGACAAGTGAATTCTCCTATGCCGGAAATCGAAACAAATGACGTATCCTTGAGGAATAGTATCAAAACATTGTTCGACGTAACTTGAAACGACGTAAATCGAAACGACGTAAGTCGAGGACCGCCTGTATGCCGCATCTTTTAACGTCTAACAAAAACCTCTTTGGCAAGTCATTTCATAATCAGTCCTTTTCATTTGTAAGGAGTTTAGTTTAAATAAGTAGATATTTTATTATTATTTCCTGAATTTATTGTGTTTTAATAGGTAAGTTTTCTCTTTACATTTCACTCTAACACGTGATATCTCAATAAAACGTAATATCGTTAAAATCATAGTGTTGCCATCGTATTATCCGGACACCCTTTTTCTGTGCACTTTTTTCTGTAAAAAAGCTCCGGTCCGTATGAGCGTAAATTATATGTTTATAACATGAGCATTATCCGACACAAAGGGTCGAAATCTAAGGGTGTTCGGCCGCTGCCCCTCCCCGCTCCACGCGTTAATTCTGCCCGTATTTGCCCTCTCCCGTATTTAGTTTAGATTCTTTACTTTCGCGACGAGGGGGTTGCGAAGTACGAAAAACCTAAGCAAGGCATCGTGGTAATATTTTTATAAAAATACTAGCTGACCCGGCGAACTTTGTTCCGCATCAAAAGAATAACTGCTGTCCCGTTATGTTAATACTGCAATATCTTCGAAAATATTCGTTTAAATTGAATGCTGTAAACGGCCAGGATCATCTATATTGCATGCACAATCTATTTAAGATACTTAATTTCATGAAAATTAATGCTGTAATGTTTAAAATCGCTTCGTAAATAGGCCATTATTTCTCGTAAAAAATAAAAAAGTAAAAATGGTCATTGTGGGTTATCCCTAAGAAATAGACTTATGCCCTCGCGGACTTTTTTGTTGATCTTTTAAAGGTGTATAATAATGTAGTACGTTGTTTTGATTTATCACTTACGGTGAACCGTGCCTGAAGGCAGCGTTTGCGATTAAAGTTCTAAATCTTGAAAATTATCCCTTTTTTACTACACTATACATGAATTATAGATCAAAACCACCCCGTTGACACCCTCTAACTATTAAAAAAAACCGCATCAAAATCTGTTGCGTAGTTTTAAAGATATGCGCATATAATTGGACAGACAGCGGAAAGTGACTTTGTTTTATACTATGTAATGATTTCTTATTCTTTAAGCACGTGGTAACCCTAGACGAGAACTTGCATTATTAAAGATGCAATTTTAAAGATGTATTGTTAACATTTTACCAATCTAGAATCTATAATAATATAATAAATATATATTATTATATATTATTGATACATTTTATTAAATGCATAGAAATTAGTATAAGCAATTACTCCTTCACATGGAAAATTAAGTTTTTAATTGATTTCATTTTTTATGGGATAGGGGACAAACGAAAAGTAGTGTCACCTGATGGTATACAGCTAACGCTGCCCATAACGTTGCCGGCTTTTAAAATGGGATAGGTAAGGGGTTTGAGGTGGGATGGGAGGAAAAATGGCATCAAAATAAACGCGGCATGAGCTACTTTATACTGATATTCTGAGTGGTCGTGGTATTTCACAGGTCCAGCAGGCCCATAGATGCAGTAAATTGCGTGGCTCTACTAGTGCGTGGCATTTCATAGACACATTCATAGATAGACTTGATTTATTTACTCGTATGTAAAGAGTTTACGTATAATAACGTGAGATTGATCTTTTATCATGATCTTTACATCAATTCTTAAGAAGTAACTAACTACAAAAACTTACTGTAATACAGTTGAAAAATATTAATAAAAATATTTTCTAAATCATATTGTGAGACAGCACAAATATCACCCTAACTAAACACAATGACACCCGAAAAGTTGTACAAGAAAGAAAAGAAAAAAGAAATCTGAAGCACAAGACTTGTTCGCCAAAACTTTTATAATAATATAACCATCTTAATCTTATAGAAAAACTCTTGTGAGACTTTATGATAATCAAGAGAAATCTTATATATATATATATGAAACTTTTTATCGCCACGAAATATTACAACAAAGTTTAATGGGATCCTCTCGAAACTAATATGGCAACACATTTCATATGAACTCGAGCGGCCATTTTGCCAGAGACAATATTTTAATTTTACCGAATAAAACGACTGAATTATATCAATATATTTGTCATGTTTTTGAATTCGTTTTTAATCTTTCTTTCTTTTAACATTGTAAAGGTAACCTATTAAACGTCTAGTATTATATTGAATTATTGTTGAACACAAGACTTTATTATTATATTTTGATATTGCTAATATAACTTGGGTGGTTATAATATATGTACCAACGTACTTCAATTTCAATCATCCTTTGATGTGCATAGTCTATAAACTATTGTAATTAAATCTAAAACCCACAAGTAACTCGGCTAATTATAATTTGATCACTAGTTTACACAGAGGTCTTTGATCGGGGTGTTATTGTAACAACACGTGTAGCAACACACGTGCCCTCTATCCGTATAGTAAACAGCACGGCTGCACCCACGATACATTACACACACAGAGTAGTTTTTTTTTCATATTTTCTTGTGTCAATGTTGGCATCACTAAATTATACGTCTTTAGATGCCCGCCAAACATCAAATTAGGTAGAACGTTCCTAATTTGAAAATGACATTTGTTTCTTTTTTTCATAATCGATTTCCTAAATTAAAATAAATTGAAACTTCTTCTTTTAAATGTGTTAATGTAAAATTCATATATGGCGCTTAATTTTTTCTACATTTTCTACTTCACTAGTATTTAGACAAATCAAATCAAATAATGTTCTTCATATTCTCCTTCAAAAGACGCACATCACACATTGGTTCACCTGTGTCGGTGAATCCAATGAACTTCAAATGTCGATAATAAAAATATCGGTCTAACGAAATGTAACGTGAAATTCTCAAAATTCGCAAAGTTCTCGCTCGCTTTATTCAAAATGTTCTTTTTTATAGATGACATCTTTGATTGCTATTGAATATTTTACCGATCAAACGTATTAAGAATTCATTCACATCATAACTGAAGTTAATATTTGATGGCTCCCGGTCTTACCGAGTTATTAGCATTATTGTTTTTTTGATGTGGTTTCTTAAATATACATCTTTTTTTGTTGACTTTTAAGAATAGAAGCTTATAGCAGTTATGTACCTATTAAATAAAAAGCTGTTATTTATACAAAGTTTAATCAAGCTCGAAATAAAGTTACAAAAATATTATTTTTTTATTCATATTGGTATTCGTATGATATTAATTCAGAAAGTCATAAGGTCATCAAATTTGAAGTCTAACTTACAAAAGGCTTAGAGTGAAGTTATATCGTGTTTATTATTTTTAATTTCTAAACCGTCATCTAATTTGATTTAGGAAGAAACTGACCAAAAATTGTATAATTAAAAGCCAGATAAATATTCTGCTAAAACAAGAAAGAAAAATATTTGATATTTCTGTGAAATATGGTTGCTTTTAAGCATTTGAAAGCCGCTTCATAGATGCGTTACGCTATCTAGATACCCATGACTAGAAAACAACACTATTTTGGTCTTATTTGTTTATCTTCTACCAATATAGACCACCAATTTCCAAATTAAGAAAATATAATCAGAAATGTCATATGAAAGTGACAATCTGTTTTGTGTTTTTTTTAAAGCATGGCCAAAAATCGTGTGCCACGCCACGCTTATCATTTCCAAATTTGAAATAATGAAGAGTTTGTATTCACGAAACTTCGTGCGGTCGGCACAGACAATCAATATCAAAAGTGGGATCCAGGTTTTTCGGTTAATATTATGATAATGAATTCTATTTTCTATGCAAATTTTAAGGTTGATTCGTTATAAAGTCTATTCGAGTCTATCTGATTGTTAGTTAGTTGTAATATTACTGTAAATTTTACAAAAGTTACTACCACCACAATTTTTAATTTCACAGACATCATTTTGTTAGCTGAACTCAAAATACATAATATATATTTGTGCTTAAAACCCTTTATTTGTGTTGATTAAATTAATGTCAGCATTGATAGATATGATACATACGAAATAATATTTAGCGTCAAACCAATAATAACTGACACTTTATCAAATCAGTTAGATAGATTAGTTAAAGTATTTAAAAAAAAAGAAAAATATTTTGAAAATGGAATTCACTGTAATATATCATTATAAGTCTAAACAGTGACTTAACGGACATACCCCAATTGGATCAATATCGAAAATTAAACTGTCAATTTTAGCCATCTTTTTTATCCTTATTCTGGGTGAGGTACCCTTCACAACGACTAAATGGCTCGTAATTTAGAGTTCTGCAGCTGCCGCGCATGTAATGTTGATTGTATTGCTAGAGAGCTGGGGATATAATCGAACATATCGCCCTTTTTATATGTGCAATGTATAAACATGAAAATACTGTTTACCGTAAAATATCCAAGAATTGTATTGTTCTATATTAAATTGAAAAACATAGAAAGTTCACATCATCTTATTATATTGGTGCAAAGTCGATAATTTTGAGGGTTAATTTTTACATTGGCCCCTATAAAAAACCTCTAGAAAAAATAAAAGAAAAAAGTTCTAATTATAAACGTGGCGGCAAAATATATTCTACACGAATTTAAAAAAGGGAATACATAATTTGAAAATCGAACACAACAACGTAATTCCGCGTGACCCAACCTTATCGCAACGTAACATTTTAAAGCTAACGATATTTCCTGTTATAAAATACCTGACGGGGGTCGCTTTATTTTTGTTTAGACAATTGGAAGTAGCAATTAGCACGGGACCTGCCGTGGGACTCTCATTACATTAATCCTGGACATACTCGTAAATTGCGGCCGGAAATAAATTAAGTCATGTCTTAAACCGAGCACTTAGCACCGGAATTAACCGACTCTTAATTGAAAGTAGACGAGTATAAAAACCTTCTTCCGGGTTGCACTTGATAAGAACATCTAATCCTCATCTAAATAAAGGATTAAAATTTAGTTTCCTTATCTTTGGACGCGTGTTGAATTATTCAATGCTTGTTTGAACTTTGGTTACAAGTAATCTCTGGAATGCTTTTAAGATGAAAATCTTTTTGTAAGCTATTTAGATTTATTAAGAAAATGGTGCCAAGGCCTAATGAAATTATACTCTAACATTAATTCATTTTGTAAATGAGTCTTGTACTTGATATATTTTTCTTAAATGTTTGAAGCGTTGATATTTTATAGTTTAAGATAACTTGCTTTATGACAAGTTATTTACGTGTACCTAGATGAAAACAATTCAAAACAAAATGTAGTCACTCTCTCCACGTCTTTCTTTAATATAAATATTTATTAAGAGCACAATTTGAATGTAATGTAAATTGATTTTTATGAAGAACTTAAATTTTAATAATAATAGAACTTCTAGAACTTGTAGGGAATACAGTAAAAGTAGTCAAAGTATTCTGACAGAGTCTAGTGGTTAATCTAGTTAGTCTAGTGGTGGTTTAGTACTTATTATAAAAGATTATTTTAAAAAGTTGATTATCTTTAGAATTGATGAATAAAATGTTTTACACAACATCAAACCAAAAATATGACACCGATATAAATATTCAAAAAACTACTATTGCTTTCCGCTCAATATTTTAGGAAAATATTTGGCGTAACATCTGTCAGACGGGTCACGTGGCACACAGCTCCAGCCGTTTCGGACAATAATAGCATCAATTTCACACAAGCCCCCACGGGACCTTTACGGACCCTAAACTAATATTCTATAGGATCAATACGCCTGACAAAGTCACTGCGCGCGGACCTATTGTGACGTATCTACCTATATCCGCTGTGATGGCGGTTCTCACACTATATGTCGACACTTTCGTTAATATTATACTTTTATTAACAAGTCCGCTTTTGTCCGTGACTTTATTCATTGTGAATATGATAAATTACAAGATTCATTATTTACAATAACACCGTACCATAAAAGAAATGCCTCATCCATATTCCATTAAAGCAAAACTTAATTATTTATTTTCGTTTTCATAGCCAGAAAAATGACATACCTTTAAGTACTTTCAAAAATATGAGTACCGACCTATGAGGGAGTAGTAAGTAGAATTGCTGTGGATTTGAACACGAGACTACTGCTTAAATAATAAAGAAATATTTGAAAATAATTAATGTACTATATTAAGCGCCTAATGGAAACTCCTTGTATAAATATGACCTTGTTAATCGTTCAATATGGCGTACTATAGAGAGAGAGAGTTACTTACGCAAGTGGAATAAATACATATTATATTTTCTCTCTTAAAATAAACGATATTATTGTTAATAAGCTATTAACATTATTATTATCTTGATACAGAAAGATTATCCGGATAAATTCTGGCTCAGTATTTTTTTATTTGCTTTTGTTATTATTACTTATTATGAATCGAATCGATTTTTGAATATCGAATTTGTTGTTCGAATTTCGAATGTTTAAAAGACTTTGAATATCTGGTATAGTATTTTTTTTTATTTGATGTTATTCAAAATGGTTGTCTTTATGATTTTTAAATAAAGGAGTTTTGTTTTCAAAAATATAAAATAACAGTATTTCACTATGATATGTACTAATTTTAAATTATGTTCAAAATAATGGTTTATAAAACTCTGTATTGTTTATTATAAGGTATTGAATCCTTACTCACACTTACTCCATGGAAGTTTTAATTTAATAGTTTTTTTTATGACAATCACTTTAATTTCTAACGGCCAGAATATTTTGTAATGGTAAACTCCCTACACATTAATTAAGCTTGCGAGCCGAGAGGTTCCCAAAAAAATGCAAATTTACTTAGGGAACTAATTTATTAAATAAAATAATAACTACAATTATAACTTAATGCTAACAACTTTATAGCACGATGCTCAATTAAAGTGTGTCGTTGCGAAACCGATCGAAGGTTTCAGGTAGCCGTGGTAATGACGCACGATGTACACGTTCCGCTGTCTCAGCACTGCATGTCCATGGTTGGCAACGATTGAGTAAACGCCGGTCAGCACATTCCGTGTGTTATAGATATGTAACACCTCCCCCCTTACTTCAGCGATTATGTTGAAGTTTTCTTCGAAAGAGTCGCTGAGATGTTACTATGCGGAATCTTGATATTTCCAGGGTGACATCTTTCTTCTGATATTTCGGAGTAAATTTCGACAGGTGACACGATGATTTTATCTTTGGTTTTACTGTTCGTGGTTTAATTGCCACTGCTTTGGCATAGTTTATAAGTAATTATGCCAATTATAATTGAGGCAGTACCCAGTGTGATTGTATAAAATGGAATTGTAGTGTGGTATAGTGCTTGATCGGATGAGTCGCTTAAAGATGCTGGAGTCTGCATGGAGATTTTGTCACGTATCGCATGAAGATTTTCCAAGTTGATAGGGTTTATTGTTACAGGCGGTTGATATATAAAATACTCATGTCCTTCTTGATTTGGTAATTCCAGTATCTTCAGTAGGATGATGAAATTGGAATTAGTACGAATCTTGAAGATTGATGGACCTTCGCAGAGATGCCAATTGTTTAACTTCGGGCATTCAGCCTCTATGTACATAGATTCTTTTCCAGAGATTGCTATAAAAGGTTGGGTAGGTAGGAGAATTGAGGATAATGGAAAGGTTATAAAGGGTATGTAAAGGTTTTAAGTTTATAAAGGTTTTTAAAGGCAGCGGAATAGGCAATCGGTATCTTATATACTATAACGATTATATTATCTACATAAAAGTAGCCTAACTGAATCGTATCATAAAATATCTAACTAAATTACTAGTATTTCTATAACTAAGATCGCATTATTACAATATAATGTTCTCATTTTATTTAAAATTTAATTTATATATAATGTACTTGAAATAGAATGGGAAATTCTCCAAATACTTATAAAACTAAACTAATTTCTAAGCTGCATATCATTTCGTATAGTTCATATCATTATCATTGGATAATAATATAATTAAATGATATGTTATATTAGCAACGTCGTTAATGCATACGATATACGATACTGAAGTTAAATTCTTGTAATTTTATCGTGGTTAATTATATTAATATCATTTCGTGCAGTCAGCGGCAAAAGTAGTATCTTGTAACAAAACGGGGTTCTTTGGACTACGTTTTAATCGCGATTTAGCTACGGGACCACGTCTCTTTTTTGTAAAGATATGTATTGGCAAGTCAGCGAGAACCGTATCCTGCGTATAACGCGGGGCGAGTTTTTGTCGAGATGCCATGGGGTTTTTAATGAAAACTTGCTGGTCCGGGCTATAATCTTTTTCTACTTCACGGTCTTTGTTTCGAGTTTCTGTTAACTTAGTCCTTTCGTGAAGAGAAGTCTCGTTAATTAAATCGTATACGTGAGTCATTCGGTTTCTATGTTCCTGTATATACTGCTGTAATAAATGTTCTGTCAGTTGTATGTCTATCGGGTCACGTGGGTCAAAATGTCCTGTGATTAAGTCGATAGGTCGGCATTTAGTAAAGCTGTGAATGGAACTATTATATGCTAATACCGCGTATGGCATGAGATTAATAACAGGTTCACTTTTCTGTTCGAGTTTCAGGATTCTTAAATGTTCAAGGATAGTCGAGTGAAAACGTTCAACTATTCCGTTATCATTCGGACTATGGGCTAAGACTTTGTGATGTTGTATTTTATGTAATCGTGTGAATTCTAAGAATAGTGCGTTAGTGAATTCCGGTCCTTGGTCAGTCACAATTGTCAATGGGATACCATGATGGGTGGAAAAAGTTAGAAGGGCCTGAATAACACTTAGAGCTGTACCGTCTCGGAGATGATATGCTTGGGCGTATTTAGAAAATGCATCTACGAATGTAAGGAATTTCTCGTTCTGAGCTGTGAAAAGATCTAAATGTAATATTTCGAACGGCTTAGTAGGTGGTGGTACGATGTGTAGTTTTTGTTTAATAGGGTGTCGGTCGTACTTGGCTTGACCGCAGACGGTGCATTCGTTAATATACTTGGTTATAGTTTCTTTTAATTTAGGCCAATAATACTTTGAAGAGAGAGCTAGGAAACATTCAGTAATACCGCGATGGTTGGTTTTTCCTTCGTGGTACTTCTTAATTATCTCCTGCTGTTGAAGGTAATTTTTAACATTTTCAACCTCGGTTTTAGTAAGGACGAGGTTCATAGCCGAACTTTTGAATTTATTCTGTAAGATGGGTACAATTTTGTACATTGCTAACGGAGGACTAATAATAATTCCTGTCTTTACCTTTGGGTTAACGTATTCTTTTATGGCATTTATAAGGTCTTCTTCTAAGTTTGATTCAGATAATTGGATAGTCGTTTTCGTATGAGTCTCAAAGGGTCTTGTAACTGTCGGTCGTTTTTTAATGTCGCCTACAACAATTAAACTTAACTGCTTGCTATATTTGTTAAGGGGATAATCGGTTATGGGTATATCTAAGATCGGGTTTTCGTCGCTAGTGTGGGCTGTCAAGGTACTTGATCCGTGAGCTGTCAAGGTGCTTGATCCATGGGCTGAAGCTGGTCTTTCACTTTCAGATGGATTGACTGCCACAGAATTAGCGTCTTCGTGGTTAATTTCGATTCTAGATAAGGCGTCAGCGTTAGTGTTAAGTTTACCCTGTTTATAGATGGGAGTGAAGTCGAATTCGCTCAGTTTTAGTCTCCATCGTGTAAGACGTGAGTTAGGATCTTTAACATTCATTACCCACTGTAGGGGTTTGTGATCGGTGATAACTTTGAACTTTCTACCAAAGAGGTAGGGGCGAAAGTGCTTTGTTCCCCAAACTATAGCAAGAAGCTCTTTTTCGATCGTGCTATAGTTTATCTCACTAGTATTCAAAGTTCTCGACGCGTAAGCTATAGGCCTATCACTACCTATGGGTCCCTGAGATAGAACTGCTCCTATCGCATAATTTGAAGCGTCGGTGGTCAGTATAAAGTCCTTCGTGAAATCGGGATATTGTAAGATCGGGTCATTAGTCAGAAGCGTTTTACATATTTCGAAACAGTTAATATATTCGGGGTTAGTAGGGGTAATTTTAGAGTCCTTCTTAAGACACGTCGTCATTGGTTTAGTAATACGGGCGAAATCAGGTATAAATTTTCGATAATACCCTAACAGTCCAAGAAACCGTTTGATTTCGGTGGCGGTTTTGGGTATTGGGAAATTTTTTATAGCCTTGATTTTGTCCGGATTAGGTTTAATGCCGTCTTTGCTGATTATATGTCCAAGGTAAGCCGTTTCCAGTTTGAGAAATTCGGACTTATCCATTTGGATTTTAAAGTTGGAGTCACGGAGTCGTTTAAATACTTTTTCTAAATTTACCATGTGCTCCTGTAAGGATACGCTAAATACGATGATGTCATCGAGATATACTAGGCATACCACGTTTTGGAGACCTTCAAGGACATTGTCCATAACGCGTTGGAAAGTTGAAGGGGAATTTTTCAATCCCATCGGCATGCGTAAGTATTCAAAATGACCGTTCTCGATGTTAAAAGCTGTTTTCGGAATGTCGTCAGGGTTCATCTCTACCTGGTAGAAGCCACTGGCAAGGTCTAGGGTGGTGAAATAGTGACAGTTTCCTAACTTGTCAAGTACGTCAGTAATATTGGGAATAGGGTACTTATCATCGATGGTCTTATCGTTCAACTTCCTAAAGTCTACGACTAATCTCCATTTGGTTTTTCCCGAGGCGTCAACCTTCTTTGGTACTACCCAAATAGGAGAGTTCCATGCTGATCGTGAAGGGCGAATAATACCCTGTTCTAACATTTTGGTTACCTGGTCTTGAACCTCTTGCCTATGGATAAATGGATACCTATAACTTTTCGTGTATACTGGTACCTCGTCGGTTGTTCGAATATGATGTTTAATTTTGTTGGTGAATGTAAGGGGTTCACCATCAATATAGAAAACGTCGGCATAACGCGAACATAGCGCTTCTAAGTTAGCGCGCTCCTCTGGGTTCAAATGATCCATTCGTAAGCGCGATAACACTTCGTCGCTACGAGTAGTGTCATGTTTAGTACGTTTGCACTGGATATTGAATGACTGTGCACAAATCGGTCGATCTACCGAGAACACTACGTCGTGCCGAGAATGATTAGTCACTTCTACTATCCCACGATTCTGGCTTATGTTAGTCACACAATCTCCTATTAAACAGTTAGAGATATTTTGTTCAGGAATAAACGCTTCACCGTTATGAAAATTTATCGGTAATTTAATTAATTTCGAGTTATTTGCAGGTATAATTTCCTCGTAGAGGTTACAATTTCGTGAGTCGTACATCTGTAACGGGTTGGTCGAATGTCTAGTTACTAAGGTCTTATCTTTTAAATTTATATTCGACTCCCATTTTTCTAATAGATCTAGTCCAATTAGTCCGTCAAAGTAGTCGTGGAATTTATAGATAAAAAATGTTATGTCATCTGTTTCATTAATTTCCTTAAAACATGGAACGGTAATGGAATAATCATTACGTGTGGTCGCGTGAATGTTAGTAACTTCGAACGGGTCATACTGACAAGGTATGTCCGGGTAAAAATAATCTACGATTCCGGGGCTAATGAATGATTGGTTTGCACCCGTATCGATAAGTAATTTAAGTGGTGGATTTGAAGTTTGTAAAAATGGTAGTTGTCTTTGAGTATGAACATTAATTTCTATTTTGGCTTGTCTGACTGGCTCGGTTTCCGAAAATCCTCGTTTCGAGAAACGGTGTCAGCCTCGTTATCTTTAACTTCGTCAACGTAACTATCTGAGTAATACGGTTCCTGGTGGTCAGTGTAATAATAATAATCAGGGTATTCATAATTTTCGTAGGGGTTGTAATAGTCGGTCTGGTCGTAGTACGAATTGTCAAATTGGTGATCGTCGTACTGTTGCTGGTCGTAAAGCTCGTTAAAATTCATTTCCCTACTCTTGAAATAATTGGATGGTGGAGGGTTACCAGCTCTACTCCAGTCATGAGGTTGACGTGATTGAAAAGGTTTAGGAGTATAGTGGCTAACTCCACTCATTGGCTGATGGCCATTAGAAGTATTACGTGGTCCTAAATTGAAAACGTTACTTTGGGGTCTATAATTCGGCGGCGGTGCAGCAAACATTTGTTGTGTCCGAGTTGGTCCTCTGAACTGAGGGTTCTGAGGCTTCCATGACGGAATGGGTTTCTGATACGGTAGCACGGGTAATCGCGGCGGTCCTGACATATTAAATGGTCGCGACGGCGGCATAGCGAATGGTCGCGGCGGTTGCGAGTTAAACGTTCGCGGTTGCAATCCGGTCGGTCCCGGCGGCGAATACACAAAATTAAATTTATTTCTATCACTAACCTGGTGCTGCGGAGCCACCTTCCTTTCAGGAAGATGTGTGTTACGCTGCTGCATGTACATGGTGTTCATTTCTTCATGAACACACTCTAATGCTTTTTCCATAGTATCAGGCCGCATGCAACGTATACGAGAACCAAGGGGGTCGTTAAGACCTCTTAAAAAGGCTTTAAGAGTAAGCTTTTTATAAAGTGCCCTTTTTGATTCTATTGTCGTATCGACTGTCTCATGCAGACTGATATATGTTATTAAAGTGGAGAAAAGATTTTGGCAAGTTTCATAGAATTCTTGAGGGCTTAAAGAGCCCTGGCTCAGTACCGCGAGATCGTTATATAATGACGTTTCATCCCGCTGGTCAGCAAAATTGTTAATGAGAGCTAGCCTAATGCCACTCCATGTATCTGGGATACCGTTTGAATTAATAAATCGCGCGGCGGGCCCAGTGATTTTATTTAAAATTCCATTGAGTAAAGCTAAATTCGATAATGCGTAGTTCTCGTCACTGGAGGCATACTGCAAAACGAGTTGGTCACACAGGCGAATAAAACGCGTTAACACATTAGCGTTACCATCAAAGTCTGGTAACAAACGCAAGGCCTTAAATATAGAATCCATATGCGCGTCTGCCATCTCGTTTGGTAGTATTAAACTATCGTTACTAATATCTAATAAACTATTATCTAAATCAACGTCGCACAAATTCCTGTGGGCGTCTTGAAAGTTATTCCTATTACTAACTAACCTAAGATTCCGAATTTGCCTTGAATGGAAAATTTTTGGAAATTATGGAAAACTTATAGGATAAAAAGGAAGCAACTCTAGATAGAAACTAAAGCACTCACATTTGCATCTTAGTTGGTCGTGATCGATTTCTTGATCCCTCCTGGCCGCTTACTCGTAGATTCTGGATACTCGTCCGGTACTTGATAGCTACCCGGGTGGTTCGCGATTCTCGATTTTGGAGATATATTAACGAAACAACCCGCGAGTATCCTACCGACTGCGCCAATTAAGCTTGCGAGCCGAGAGGTTCCCAAAAAAATGCAAATTTACTTAGGGAACTAATTTATTAAATAAAATAATAACTACAATTATAACTTAATGCTAACAACTTTATAGCACGATGCTCAATTAAAGTGTGTCGTTGCGAAACCGATCGAAGGTTTCAGGTAGCCGTGGTAATGACGCACGATGTACACGTTCCGCTGTCTCAGCACTGCATGTCCATGGTTGGCAACGATTGAGTAAACGCCGGTCAGCACATTCCGTGTGTTATAGATATGTAACACATTGGCTATTAAAGGTGTAAAAATATACAAAATTTCTTCTAGTTTAGATTTTACTAAGCACACAGAGTAGGTACCAGCTAGAGGTCACTGATTCGTACAAATGTTGAGGGTGGATTATTCCCAAGAGAATGGCACATGTCTCGCTGCCTTTGTCGTTAGGGTCGTACGGATGTTTCTTTAATATAAATAATCATAAGTAAATATTATATATTTTAGGAACAGAAAGGAAATACACGAGACGATGTTATTTGTTCTCGCATTTTATCCTTTTCTCGCATATTACTCTTTCATTCGTCTGTAAATTGATTGCAAAATGACTTTACTATATTGTGTGTATCTAAATAGTGTCAAAAAGCTGCTAACCTTACAAATGTTTTGTTTTAAATGATACTTATGAAAATAGAATTATCTATACTAATAATATAAGACGAAAGAGTTTGATTGTTTCTTTATTTTAACGCGCTAACCTGAAGAACTAGTACTGATTCTAATTGAAAAATGATGTTTGTGTTAGATAGTTAATTTATCGAGAAAGTTTTGAGGATATATAACGTTACGCTGAAACTGATAAGAGCGAAGCACTGCCTTTTCAAGTATATAATACGGCAAAATAAAGTACGCGCGATCAGCCTATAAAATCTCAATGCTGATTATACTTAGCATCAAACCTCTTCATAGTTCTTCTAAAACATAGTTTTCTATGTTAATATCTACAATATTGAATCTATAATAGTGCTATGTTTTTGATAATAAATATATTTTGCAAATAATATATTATAGCGTCGCTGTAACAGGACGTAACTGGAGCTTAAAACTCCCTTCACTGAGTAAATAAAGTTACACATCCACTGCAAGCGAACATTATTTAATCGAACTAAATATTTAAATGAAATAAAAATCTTCTTACATTATAAGAAGATTTTTATTTACTAGCTGACCCGGCAAACTTTGTTCCGCATCAAAAGTAATAAATGAGTAAATTTTGGATATCTTAAGGCTTTAACCGCTGTCCCGCTATGTTAATACTGCAATATCTTCGAAAATATTCGTTTAAATTGCATTCTGTAAAAGGCCAGGATCATCTATATTACATGCACAATCTATTTAAGACACTTATTTGGATGAAAATCAATTCTGTAACGTTTATAATCGCTTCGTAAATAAGCCATTATTTCCCGTAAAAAGTAAAAACATAAAAATTCTCATTGTGGGTTATCCTTAAGAGATAGACATATGCCTTCGCGGACTTTTTTGTAAACCTTCTAAAGGTGTTTAATAATGTAGAATATTGTTTTGACCTATCACTTAGGGTTCAGCCAGCGTTTGCAATTAAAGTGCAAAATTTCGAAAATTATCATTATTCTTTACAAAATCATAAATGAATTATAGATCAAAACCTTCACACCTTCTAACTGTTAAAAAAAACGCATCAAAATCCGTTGCGTAGTTTTAAAGATTTAAGCATATAAGGGGAGAGACAGCGGAAAGTGAATTTGTTTTATACTATGTAATGATAATACATATATGACCACAATATAACTTTAGAATGAAACACTTGCTTATGAATTTTATTGCGTTTTTTTAACTTATTTATCTCGACGAAAATTGTGTGAAAATGGAAGCTGGATAGCATCCAAAAAGTGTTTTGCAGCTATTTCTATAGTCGTAAGATTTCACTGCTGTTACTTTTGGTTTAGAATATACCAAGTGAGCATGATATTTACTTATTTTTACTCATTGACATTGAACATTGAGCATTATCCAATGAGTATTATTATACTGAAATGCCTGATTTGTTCCCTTCCTATCAGTAGGTGCGTGATGCAGCTTACCTCTGTAACGCAACTACCTAATACATAAAGTATTTATCCAACAAAAAATCTACTTTTTTCTTATAATAACTCTAGGGGTTGAGACTCTAGGGGCATGGAATCCAAATGCTTGTGAACTCTATAAAAATCTTCCAAAGAGACTGATCGAGGCCTCTCGCCACCAGAGGGCTGGTCAATTTTTCGCATAGAGGATTATCATTACCATACAGCGTAGCAATGCGGCCAGTCTTCTAGACACGCTGCCAGTAGACCGAGATGTGGAGATTTTTTTTTCAGCTAGTCTTTTAATTGTGTATATTGTAATTTATATATTTCTTCTTACTATTGTAAAATAAATGTATTATTGTAGATTTTCTCAGATGGGAGGGCGATTTGATACAATAGTATCAAATCACCCTCCCAACTGAGAAAATCTAAGCTATAGCTTAGGTTGTATGTAAGCATTCAATATCCCACCTAATAATTATATTTTCTCAACCTATAATATTATGAAAAACAAATTCTTACAATGTCAAACATACTTTACATAACAGGGTGGACGCACCCGTCGTCAGGCGGCGCCGGTTTATTTATTATCCGATTATTACCACAAAACGCTTTCACATTACAGTGCCCTCGAACGTGTTATTGCACGGTCCGAGCTAGAACAGGGGCGCTCACCCTACACTGGCTGACTGAGCGCGACAATTTATACAGTTTAATTATAGTTTCAAGCTAGCGATTATATTATATCGTGTTATGTGAAATAATATATTGACACTTATTAATGTTACATGTAACTTATCTTGCGTAAAAAAAAATAATTGGTGTAAAACATCTCTCAAAAATGAACTCATTCGTCGTTTTATTATTTTTAAAAACCGTTCCTTTTTTGAATTTATGTCAATTAAAAAAAAAACAGTTTCTATATTTGTTTTTTACGAGAGTGTTCTATAACTGTCAAACTCAAATTTAATTTAAAATCGAATTACTTTTTTTTAATGATTGATCTGACATGTGCCGTTGACCAATAAATTTATATGTAATAAACGAAAATTATATTTATACTCTTGACAATTAACGCTCGCCTTATAGTAGCGGGCAACTTACGAGCAGTAATATATGGGCAATTAATTTTACAACGGTAGCAATCAAAATGTTTTATTGCGACAAGAACATGTTACAACATAATTGCGTTTAGAAGTCCGACATGACATACTCGAATCGATATTTTATTTACGTTTATGACATATATATTTAATTATTACTCGATAGCCACAGTCGTTACATTCTGCCTTTTTTTTTAAATTTCTCCGTTAAACCTTTTTAATAAAGTTGCTTAATAAACATTATTTTATTAATTAAAATATTATTGACTCCAGGAATCTACTTTCTTCTCATAAAACAAGCATTTAGATTAAACTGACGTTGTTGTATTCCACAGTATTCCATCGTAGCCGTAACGATTCTATTAGAAAATAAGTAAATATTTATTTGAAAGGTGAGTACTTATAAGTCCTGAAGTTGGGTCCATATTAGGCTCGTTTAATAATCTTGTTGGAAAGCCTGTTTTCAACATGTTTTATTTATTGTTTCAGGTAAGGGTGATTCAAAGAAATGCTGCAATAATCTACAAAACAGAGTTTTTTGTTGTTAAGGTAGCCATACCTTAAAAATAAAACTTTAAATTGACTTTGAAAGGGCATGCTCCGATGGTTCGGACATGTAGAAAGAATGGATGATGCAAGACTGACTAAGCAGATATACAATGCAAAAGCGGATGGATATAGGAGTCGAAGACGGCCAAGTCCAATTCCATGACCAAATAGAACGTGTTCTGGAAGAAGGTGATGTTAGGAGCCTTAAATACCGACGCGCATGCATGAAAAGAGTTATGAAAGTCAACGAAGCGAGTGAGGCGTGTAAGAATCGTGCCTTATGGCGCTCTGTTCTCTCTGCCTATCCCGCAAGGGATTTAGCGTGAAGTTATGTATGTATGTATTTATGTAAATTGACTTTTGTTTACAAATAGAATAGTATAAACTTCACCGAGAACGGCACAAAATATTAGCAAGCTACTATCAAATGAAAAAAAAAATGCGACGAAATTAATTTTGAACGCAACTAATTCGTTCGGAATTCGCTTTGGTACTTACATCAAAAGTCCATTCTTGGCACAGGGCATACGCCATCCACTATCAAGATTCCGAACGTCTCCATCTTTTGAAATTCAACGATATTTTAATGGCCACTATCGGGGGTTGGTTCGATTGAATCCTTTTTTTTTTCTTTTTTTTTCCAAGTTCCCGCTCCCGAGCTTTGACAGAGCATGATATTGCTTCGAATGTCGACTATTTTATTTACGGTTCAGACGGTAAATAGGGACGAGTGTTTACATGGAAAGGTTTATATTTTAAATAAGAATCTATTTGACTTATTGATTGAACTTGTCTCATTCGCTCTACTAAAATTTAGTAAATTTATTTTGATATCTTTATATGCTATTAGTAGTTGCCCATGGCTCTTCTCGCATAACTTTTCTAATGACGAAGTCAGCCAATATTTACTTAGGTAAAGTTAAATTGACTTAATTGAATTTTCAGTACCAATTGGTTTCTATTTTCAAGGATCCTTAATTTTGTCACTGAGTGAAATTATATTCCTCTGATGCCTGTGTTTCTCTATCACTCATCTCATCTCATCTATAACTCCTCCACCACTCGCGCTCATTTGATCAAATCAGATACCGCTCGCTTCACAGCTTCCTGCAACATTTTTCTATGACTATTCACCATACCACTTCTAAATTAAATATTGCAATTACCCAAAATCAACCGTATATAAACGAAAAGAGAGGTTATGAATGCAATAAACACAGCTGAGGATGTTTCAAACACACAATTTAATATTTGCGGAACAAACATTTACATCATTCTCGGTGCGAATGTTTTCGAGTTCTCCATAAACAAGCCATTGTAGAGAGACGCATTAAGACCTTAAAGCTTGGTGTTCACCGGCGGAGTTAAGTATGACTTCCAGTATTTATTCATTTTAATTTTAAAAAGTATATTATCGAATTATTATATGGAAATTATTATATGGAATTTTTATATGGAATAAATTTTAATAGTCTCGGTGGCGCAGTGGCTAGCACCCCGCTTCTGATTCAAGAAGTAGTAGGTTCAAATCCTGGCACACACCAATGACTTTTCGAAATTTTCTGAAGTTACGTGTAATTAATATCGATTACTGACAACTTTGTGCCCGGTATGGCAACAGGTTCGCCATCTATTCCATTTTCGGGACGTAAACATAACAGCGAGATGAGGCTTAACAGCCGTTGCCTACACCTTCGGGTAGAAAAAAGGCGTGAAGTTATGTTTATGTGTTTATTATATGGATACGTGCCACCCATGGACACAGATGATTAGTGTTACAGTTGCGTTGCCGGCCTTTAAAATCGGATAGGGTCGAAAGTGGGATAGGAAGGTGAGGGAAGCTCTTTCACTGAACGAAATACAGTATGAGCCACGCCGATATTCTAATAGGTGATTGTATGGAACTGCATGGCTCTACCACTGGTAAAATTAGCGCTAATAAATATTTGATATAGTAGTTGACCCTCTAGATCTTATATAACATTGATTGAAAAATGGGGCATCAATTTCCTTCTGATATGAAAGGTATGAAGACGCAAAAAAATTATCTAATTTTTATGGTACAGGAATCAAACGATAAGTGGCGGTGAGTGACTAGCACTACCAATGGACAATTGCAACACAGACAGTTTCCAAGTTGCGTGGGCGAGCTGCCAAAAACATAGCTTTACTTCACATCGATACACTGAGAGGTCGTGGTATTTCACCGGTCGATCCTGCCCATTCACGCTGCGAACTGTGTGGTTCTACCACTCTAAAATACTACTAAGCTAATTAAACGTGTTCCATTATAATTACGCCAGTGTATACGAGCCCTTAATGACTCAGTACACACGCTAGTGGCAAGTCCCCTTTATGGTATTTACTTACGAGGAACACGCTCGTGTGTTCAGGCCTTAATGTCATAAAATATATCTTGGGCATAATCTCTCAGTAATGTTCTGTGATATAAGACTTACGTAGACATATTTATTTATTGAATATTATTAACAGTTGCTTGTTGTTATTTCCTTATCGATATCAAGAAGTTTTGATGGAGAATAATTTGAGATTTTTTTTTATGTCTCATCGGAACATAAGTATGATAATATATAATTGTGACAGCATGGTTGTTGTAAAATAATGTTTTCACTTTTACATAACGGTATTTAAGCGATACAAATACGTACCTTCATGCTAAATCCCTTGAGGCGTAGGCATAAGAAACCGTGCTAGTTTCATAATGAAATCTAATATCCCAAAATACATTTTCGTGCCCGGTATGGCAAAAGGTTCGCCACCTATTTCATTTGGGAGGTACTTAAACATAACTATAACTATATGAGACTTAACAGCTGCTGTTTAAACCTTCGGGTAGAAAAAGGCGTGAAATTATGTTATGTTTTGTTATGTGTTACATGTGCCTGGTATACCCGGACACCTTCGTATTCTCCTTATTTCTTAATATTTTAGTACATTAATAACAATTAACGCTCACCCGTCTTCAATAATTCAATCTTTGCTCTTCGCAGTCGAGTTATAGGGAATTAAAACATTTTCCGGAGTGCCGTCGGGGAGCTTAGCGGCGAAATTTCGTAGGCGCAAGGAAAATTTACAACATCGACTTCACGTTGCCAACTATTTATTTGGAAACGCTTCCGTAATTTAAATAAAATTTATTTAATTGTATTTAATACAACCGCCTATTTTTATTTCATTTTTTTTTCTTTTATTTATTGTACCTCTGTTCCAGAATTTCGACAAAAACCTGTAGAATGATGACATGTCACTCGCGCCATTTTAGAACGAATGTAGAATTTACGCATTTTTTTTCTCATTCATTCATTTACATAAATTTATACATGCAATCATAGTTTATACATAACATAACATATAACATAACTTCACGCCTTTTGTTACCCGAAGGTGTAGGCAGCGGCTGTTAAGCCTCGTCTCGCCGTTATGTTTACGTCCCAAACGGAATAGGTGGCGAACCTATTGCCATACCGGGCACAACGTTTCCAGTCATCGATATTTATCACACTTAACTTCCGAAAAGTCATTGGTGTGAGCCACTATCAGTATTCGAACCCGGACCTCTGGATCAGAAGCCGTGTGCTCGTACCACTGGACCACAATATAGATTATACAATACTTTTATAACATTTTTACTATTGTGTTAGTAATAGTTTCTTCAATTTAAAATTCTAAAGAAGCTATACAATTCTGTTCGGAAATAATAACTTGTCGTGAATATTATTGAGTTATCAATCAATTATATGTACATTATTTATATGTAACATAGAGATCAGATACCTTAAAAAAGGTTTTACTGTATAAATAATACATGCCTGTAAGGACGTCTACAAAATTTGGTAATGCCTCAGTGCTTTCAGGATAAGCTCTCAACAGCTATACTCATAAACTAATGTTATTCATCCCAAAGTATTCCTCGGGTAGCGCCGCAGTCCTCGAGGCCTTGGGTTATAAATTTTTCATGAACTATGGACCGAGAGGAGTGATTGAAAAAAAAAGCCTTCCGCAATGTTGGCACTCATGAAATGGGCGTGGCAGTTTCAGTCAACGTGAATTAGATTGCTACGGATGCGAGATTTTTTTTTATTTTATTCGACTGCGTCAAATATAATGTTATGTTAAACAAGTGCTCCTACTTAAGTATGTATATGGCACAACCAGTAGGTTTATCTAATTCTCTACTCATGTTTAATTATGTTATATATATAAGTCAGTCATAAGTTTTATTAATTAGTTTCTATTTAAAAATTTCATAGAACATTGGTTAATATACCATTACGCGGTAATTGTCACTTGTCACCGACTACTCGGTGACACTATCCAAATATTCTCCAGCAAATTGTTACCTATCCTCGTGTATAATTACTAACATATTAAGGCAATCTCCAAGGAACGCAGAGCCCATATTATATCGCCGCTGGCCATCAGCATAATTGATAGTGAAGGGTGGTGGTGGCAACCGGGAAGCGGGTGGTTGACGACATCTCAACCCCCTGGGTTTTAGATCTAGTCTTAACGAGGCTACTGATGACGTGTGTCTCTCGTGACAATATTGACGGAAATTCTCCAGACCGTGTTGTAGAAGAATCTTTTCTGTGATTGAAAATAAATTACCAGCATTTTATTTGAAAGAAAATTATTAATATTTTAGGAGAATCAATTTTAGAATTATTTGACAAACAAAAGTTATTTTTTACATAAAACTAATAAAAAATAAATAATAATAATTCTATTTTAATACAGTGCAAGTTGTGCAAGTCGTTCAAGAAAGATTTCCTGTTAGTTATAAATTTATGATTTAGTAAAATTAAAATAACGCATATAATACACTCATTACCATTATCTTTAGATATTTTTAACCTCCGATAGAAAAAAGGGGATGTCACTTGTTTAACCTGTCTTTAGGGTAGTTCCAAAGGTAATTGACCATTTAGTTGGAGTTTTTTTTTTGTTGATCTTATCATGATAGTCCCTTTACTTGCATTAATTCCTAACAGTATCTATGACTGATTTATTTAAGGAAAATATATTTGTTACTGTCAAATCCTGGTCACCCTACTGTCCATTTGAATAATCAATTGTTGAAATGCAAATGACTCCGGCAACAGGCGCTGGAGATCTGTTTTTGGATCCGAACGAGACATTGTTTTGGAAACGAGACTGTTATATATCTTCTGATTAAGTTTCAAATTAGTTTTGAATAGTTTGTAATGTTGATTGGTACTGTTTATATTCTTTTGTAACTTCACAGCTTCTATATTTGAGGGTGTGGACAGAAACAAGTATGTTTCAGCATTCTTATATTTTTTTCATTCAGCGTGCTTCATCGTCAGTCATCAACGTCTATCATAAATTGTTATCTAAAAGTTTTTCAAATACAAGATTTTAACTCAAAACCTTTGAATCGAAAGCCTCAATACTGTTTAATATAATAGAAACAGTGGTAGAGCTAAGCAATTCATAGCATAAATGGCCCGGTTCGACCGGTGAAATACCACAGCCTCTCATAATATCGGTTCGGTGAGGGAGGTTCCCGGAGGCCCACACCCCTCGCCCTCCCTTTCCTATCCTAATCCCTCAAAGGCCGGCAACGCAACTTTAACACTATATGTGTTGCAGGTGTTGATGGGCGGCGGTAGTTGCTTAACATCAGGTGACCCGCTATCCCGCTATTCCATAAAAACACTACATTTTAATTTAAGATTTGAGCGGAGTATGAATTGGCAAAACGATAGCTCCCTTTATCTTAGTGTCGTGGAGATTTCGAGCCATTTCAAAAATTTATTGATTTCAAGAGATTACTCGTTGTCAAAGGCCCCCATCCAGTGCCCCATTGTCCCTGGCCTTGTGTAAATCGTTCCGCTTATTATTGCCTAAGCCCACACCTGAGATTTAATCGCTCAGCCCATTCTTTGTACTGTCGATTGTTTCGTTTCAGCAGACCCTTATTTAAGAGCTTCGAAACTTCGATGGTTCGGAAAGATGTAACGAAAAATTTTTAGCGATAAATTGGTAACTGTTCTATTTGTGTCTGTTACATTTTAGGTAATAAGATTTTTGTTGCTGTCAAATCGCTGTCAATTTGAATATGAAGAAACTATTCTTAACAATCTATTTGTCATAGGTTTAAATGTGTATGAAAATGATTTTGTAACAAGCGAGCTAATATTGTAGGCATAATTTTGTTTGATATCGTTTTTTTTTAAGATAAATCTTTAATAATTATTTTTTACGGGATAGGATGTCAAACGAAGCTAGCGTGTCACGTGATGGTAAAAAACGGACGCCAACCATGGACACCTGCAACACACATAGTGCGTTACCAGCCTTTAAAATGGGATAGGGAAGGGATCGGAAGTAGGATTGGCGATGAGAGAGGCTTAAGGGTTGGGCTTTTAGATACCTCTCACATTAATAAAGTAGATTGTAAGAAGGAGAAAGATATCTGAGGTTGAATCTAGTGATAGAAATTTTAACACTTTAGTCAACGATATTTAGTACACATAACTTTTGTAAAGTAATTGATGTTAGAGACCTGGATTCCAATTCAGCTCACAATTTTGATCTCGCATAATATACATAATTCACAATATTATTAGTCTGTTTATTATTCTTATTTACCATAATAAGAAGAAATAAATTAATTACATTATTTACAATATATACAATTGGCATTGCCACGCTCAATGCGAATCCTCTGTGCGAAGAATAGACCAGCCCTCAGGTCGCGAGAGGCTTCGATCAGCCTCTTTGCAAGATCTTTATAAAGTGCACGAGCATTCGAACCTCATGTCCCCAAAGTCTCAAACCCAAACGGCTCAAATACATAATCACCAACAAGGTTACTGTATTTGTGCCGCTTGAGATTTTCTGCCGAAGCAAAAGTCAAAAGTCTTAATACTACTAAATATGCAGTAATTACAACTTGATAAAACAAATATAGTTATTCAGACTATAGTAAGATTCACTTTATCTCTTGTGAGTACGTATTTAACAATTGCAACCAAACACAAAAGGTTGTGGCTAGCCAAGGCTACTCTCATGAAACAGTGCCGGGTGACAAAAGCCACTTTTCATTGCATAATGCAACAGTTTTCCAAAAGTTTTGAACCCATTATTTTTGTGTCAGACACAGTTTTCGAGAGTTGATCCTCAGAACAATTTATAACACGACTTATATTTTATTTTTCAAGTAAACCTGTGCAACTTGATATATTACGGTAGGTACGTTTACATTATAATATTTTCTATTTTATAACTAAAATTCTGTGAAAAGACAGTAATAGAGCCAAGCAGTTCGTTGCATGAATGGGCCGGCTCGACTAGTGAAATACCACGACCTCTCAGAAGATCGACGTAAAGTGGCTCGTGCCGCGTTTGGTCCGGTGAGAGAGGTACCCGGAGGCTCACCCTCTTTCCCCATTCGTTCCTATCCTCTAAAAGGTCGGCAACGCAACAGGTGACACGCCTGCTGGTGGTGTCCTCCTTTCCAATATAAATAGAGCAAGTACATGTCCTGATGGTAAGCGAAAAGAGCTGTTTTTGGACATATGCTACACCGATGTACACAGTTACGTTGCCGGCCTTAAAGACGGGATATGGAGGAATGTGGAGAGAGAACAGAAAGTGAAATGGCCCTACGTATTATCCCTCTTATCAAACGAAACGAGGTACAAACTATTTTACCTCGATATCCTGATATCTCCGGTTGATCAAGACCATGCGTGGAAAGAACTGATTTAAATGTTAAAACTTCAAACTTGGTATATTTTTTAAACTATAAACTTGATTTCCTTTTACTGACGGTTTATACTATTTAGACTTGATTATTGACCGGTAGAATAAAGATTCTAACCGTATAAAACCTAACCTTGGTGTATAGTTTAGTATGAATATATAATACAATCGCGCATGTCGTAAATGTACCCGCAAGGTTAGGTACCAGTACCAATAAACTGTGCCACATTATTACTTTTAGAATCACTTGTAAATATATTTTACGACGACTAGAAACAAAGCCTACAAACAACAACTACCGCTACAGAAGATTATATTTGTAACGATATTATATCTGTTCCTAGTGTGAAATTCTGCTACAAACTATTTTTAACTTGATAATAACAAAATTTTCTATAATCAATTGATATTTAAAAATCTTAACATATAAATAAAATTGTGTATGTATGTAATATTCTAATATTGACATAACAGCTCGGTGGTCCAGGAGACGAGGTCCCCGCTTCTAAATAAAGAGGTCGCGGGTTCGAATCCTGGCTCACACCAATGACTTTTCGGAATTATTTTCTAAAGTTATGTGTGATAAATATCGATGACTGAAAACTTTGTGCGCGGTATGGCAATAGGTTCGCCACCTTTCTTCCATTTGGGACGTCTCGTATAACGGCGAGTCGAGGCTTACAAAAAGCAATTTTTTATATTAGAAATATTTCTAGAATTTGATATAATACTTGTTTGTAATAATAATGAATTATCACTTCCTATGTCAGAGTACCTAAGACAATAAAAATGGCTGCTTCTTGGATACTTCATCAAAGGAGCAGCCATTCGAGAGAAGTTATAGTGCAATTACCATATATGTTTTCGTATACATATAAATTTAGACTAGATTTGACCTAACATGGATGCTGAAGTAGGTCAAAGACTCGCAAGCCAAGGCACATCAGTTATCTTGGCCCCATAAAGTTATCTTTATCATGTTTTAATGCCCAAGTTTCACCATAATATAAGGAATATGATCGAAATTTCTAGAATACCGATGAACTATAATAAGTTTGAGGTTATTGGTTTTGATGTCAATTCTATGATGTTTGGTTATCAATTTTTTGTTTTTTTTTTCAATTTAGAACTACCAAATTTTGTTTTTAAAATATAAAAATAACAATTCTTTTTTAAATTTAGAACTATTAAGTTTTATTCTTTTAAATTTAGATTTTTTTGTCAAATACGACTTTTGTCTAAGGTTTTGTGATCAGACTGATTTTTTTAGTAGGCTTTAGTAAAGTAGCAGTTGGATTTTTTTATACAGCTTACATAATGACTGTATAATTTAATTTTCTTATGGTGATTCTAATGATTTGTTTCTTATGTGACTCGTGAAAATAAAAGCTGGAAAACATCGAGATAAATTACTAAAATAATTGCTAAAAAATATTTAAGTTTTTCATTGTTATAAGTAATATTCATAAACATAACTTCACGCCTTTTGTTACCCGAAGGTGTAGGCAGCGGCTGTTAAGCCTCGTCTCGCCGTTATGTTTACGTCCCAAATGGAATAGGTGGCGAACCTATTGCCATACCGGGCACAAAGTTTTCAGTCATCGATATTTATCACACATAACTTCCGAAAACAATTTTCGGAAAGTCAGTATCTGGAATCGAACCCGGACCTCTGGATCAGAAGCCGTGTGCTCGACCACTGCGTCACCGAGGCTGTTAAGTAATATTCGATGTTAATAATTTTATATTGCCTATGTGGCAACAATTTATCAGCGTTCAGCGGCAAACCAGCGAACGAAGGAAGAATAGTAATAAAATTATTAAAGCATAATAACAAAACATGTCGGCTCTGGACCATAATTCAGATATGAACGTAACCGGAAACACTGTAACCACCACATTTTCCGGTCGCTTTTAGTTCATTCGTTCGTTCGATATCGTCTTAGGGTTCAATCGGTATTTGCTGACATTACTATTTTCGCAATTGATAATTGGACAACCTATTTCATTTGTTAGCAATATTCAAAAACATCTGTATTCGACCTGATAAAAGAAGTACCTAGAAGTAAGATAATTGTTTTTTAATCTATGTCCTCAATGTCAAATGTCATATGTCATCTATGTTATCTCATCAAATATGTCATATGCTGGCTGCGATATTTTTGCAGATAGCTTCAATGGGCAAGTTCCACTAAGCGACCGCGGCGACCGCAACGCCCACAGTAGCGCTCCACATAAAGCCCGCGGTCGTTGCGAGCGATCGCTCGACGTCATAGATGACGTCACTGTTCGCGACCGCTTCGCGCCCACTTCGCCCGCAAAATATTGGTAGGTCTTGGTGGGCTTTCAATAAAAAATGACATATGTCATCAGAACTTGATGATTTTTCCGAGCCACCATATTGCTAGCACACAGCGCTCAAGTTCTGCGTTCCACTTATAACATTCGCCCACAATGCCCGCGGCGTTTTTTCGTTAGTGGAACGGCAATTTCCGCGGTCGCGGTCGCGGTCTTAGTGGGTTTTAAGTGGAACGCGGCCAATGTGGAACAAAATTGACATATCTCAAGTCTTGAGAATTTAATTTGAGTTATAATAAGCTATTGGATCAAACCACACATTTAGCGTGCCTTAGCAAAATTATCACTGCATTTACCTTCCAGTATTAAGAATATGAAAGGATAAAAAAGCTATAAGCAATAATTTTATTAACCCAGATACCAAGTAGAAGCAAGGACGTTCTATTCGATGTACGATTAGAACTTGTAAAGGCATGACCATAAAATACTTACTATCAATCATGTCCGCTAAAAAACCCTCCACCAGTGATCCAATGACCGACTAACCAAAAATAAAAATATATACAGAACACTGAATTATTTATGACGGGCACGAATTCGATATTTTTATCTAAGATGGCCGCCGGATGTCCCTCGGCGAAATGTTCCGGAGGACTACGAGGCCTTATAAATGACAAAATCCTAATACATATATACTTATGTATATATTTCTGTAGTATATTTATATAAAGAGAATGTCGATGTAAAAGTAAAGAAAGGCATACTCCGATGGTTTTCATATGTAGAAGGTATAGATGATGCAAGTTTGACTAAGCAGATATACAGTACAATATACGGAAGAATGTAGTAGTCAAAGGTGACCACAACACATCATTCAGGTCTTGCAGTGCCTTATTACGTCCTCTGCGTAGTTAATAAAGCGTATTCATATGGAGCCTTCAAATCTTTATCTTCACAATCAAGAGTTTCGAAAGTAAAATAATATAGTTAAATATCAAGGAAACATGTCTTATGGCGAACCGTTTTATCTGCCTACCCCGCAATATTAGTCGATATATAACGTCGTATAACATATTGTGGTACAATATAACAAATAAATCAGATCCAGTTAACAGTTACTAATAAATGTAGACCACCAACAATTAGTCTCGGAAGGAGCAGGTGGCGCCTTCATCATAATTAATTTAATTCCGCCGGCTGGCCGCAAATACATTCAATATGCATGATATATTTATCTAAGATATTATATCAATAATCTGTAATAATATTTAGGTATGTCACCTGTATTTATACAGAGGTATTCTTATATGGTTTTACAGTCGTAGAGCCACGCAGTTCGCTCCATGAATGAGCTGACCGGTGAAATACCACGGCCTTTCAGAAAATCGACGTAAAGTGGCTCTGCCGCGATTCGCTCGGTGAGAGAGGTATCCGGAGGCCCAACCCCTGTCGCCTTCCCATCCCACTGGATACTTGAACACAAATAGTGTTGAACACAATTAGCGTTGCCAGTTCTCACAATGCGGTATGGAATGGATCCCGACCCAATTTGAATGCTTTTTTCTTTTATGGAGTAGGAGGACAAACGAACAAGCTGGTCACCTGATGGTATACAACTACCCTTGGACACCTGCAACACCGTGTTACATATGCGTTGCCGACTTTTAAGTGAGTAGGATATGAAAGCGGGGCTGGACCTCCTGATACCTCTCTCACGGGACGAAACGCAGCATAAGCCACCTTACGTCAATATTTTGAGAGACCGTGGTATTTCACCGGTAGAACCGGCCCATTCACGCAGCGAACTGCGTGGCTCGACTACTGTTAAATGTATGAACTTGTGGTGACTTCAATTTAATTGTAGTAAAAACGAGAAAGGGCTTAATTTGAATGTATGTAAAGACTGCGTAAAATCTGTTTAGTACTTTCAATATTTTGGAGGGAAAATAGTGCTTAAATATTTAAGTTAGACTTCTAATTTACCAAACCAATCCAACAAACCAAAACCAATAAGGCCATTTAGACTACCTTAGTCTAAATGGCTTGTGTGTGTGGCTCATCACTCATCATATTAATGTGTGCCCAGTATTATTCTGTAATAATCGTACAGCCCTGTTACATATGTCCAAAGGCCACGGTAAATAGGTGTTATTTTTTTACGTCAATCGCTTAGAAAAAATCAGTTTCACCAACTTCTATATTATTTTCGAGAGTAATACTGACTGGTGACATTATACGGCACAGCTCATATCAACAGCCTCTCAATAAATTCCCTTTTTAGAAGGTAAATATAAACACAAATATTTATTGGCATACCGCAACGTGTATATATATATATATATTATATGTTTATATGTTCAAAGAGGTTGGGGACAAACACCTAGCACCCGCACGGCCTGGGTGCAAATATTTGACCTTCTATTATTGACCCCCCACACCTCCGTTTCATACATATAATATGTTAGTATGGCATTATGACAAAAGATGAAGCGATTATATAACAAACCATTCGTTGGCGTAGTATCCATTACGGCAGGAGCAAAGCTACGCAGCTTACTGCATGAATGGGTCGCTTCAACCGGTGAAATACGGTATTTATAGGGGTATTTCAAATACCCCTATCACTCAGTAACTGGACTAATGACTAGCCTCGTGGTGCATTGATAAAACTACCGAATGCAGAATCGAGGTTGGTGGGTCCGATCCCCCACCCGAGTACAAATATTTATGACACAAATAAATGCTTGTATGGTGTCTGAGTGTTTTTCTATGTATTCTAAGTATGTATTTACAAAAAAAAAGTATTTATGTATTAATATCCGTTATCTAGTTTTCATAACATAAGCATTTCGTTCCTTAGCTTGGCACTAGAGGACGCTGTGTGTATTGTGTCGTGTTATTATTATTAAATCAATGTAAAGTGGCTCATACCGCGTTTCATTCTCTGAGAGGCATCTAGAGGCCCACTCTCTTTCCTTATACTTTTCATTCCCCTCCTTATGCCATCTTAAGGGCAGTAATGCAACTATGACCCACTAGGTGTTGCAGATGTCTATTTTCAACGTTAGGCGCTTACCACCTGACCAAGTGACCTGCTAACTTTCAAAATTTACAACAGTTAAACTTTTAATAAAGCAATTAGCAAATCATTTTGTTGCATCTTTTAAACAAGTCATCAAGGACATCACATTTTGGACTATTAATATGTTATGATCTAAGTCCTTTGGTAGCCATTATAGCGTCACCAATTTTTTACCCAATTTGATTTATGAAGTTGAGTTTTTGAGATTTTTAAAAAATCTGTGGTAATATTCCTCTAGCAAATCGGTGAACACAATCCGCCATTGTCTATAGTTTTGGACCAGGAGATCGTGCCCCAACTTTCAGGGTTGGAAGTCGTGATACTCGCAAGTTGTGCGCCGATGATGTGGTACTTGTAAGCCTCTGTAAGCCGGTGTACGGGCTCGCTCGTTTGTTATCCGGGGATAAGAATAATCCGCCCTATTGGCCTGGAATTACCGACACATAATTTGCATCATGATACGAAAAACATAACATTTAAGATTTATCAAACTTAAAAGATTATAACTTGGTTGATTGATTGATTGAACTTAATTTCTGCACTACACCCTCGGACTTGGCAGCTTTATAGATGCTTCAATAAATAGGCTATCTAATACTAGCCGCATAAAAAAGTTTAGTTTCATTCTCAAGTAAAACCACTAAAACCACTTTACCTATAACAGTGGTAGAGTCTTGCAATTCGCTGCATGAACCGTGACCAGCGTGAGCCTGAAGTGGCTTGTGCTGTGTTTCGTTCAGTGAAAGAGGTATCCGGAGGTACGATCCCTTTCCCCTACCTTTCCCCTCCTACTCCCTTAACGGACGGCAACGGTGTACATAGGCATCATGGGCGGTGAGTAGTTGGCCAGGTCAGCCACAGCCGCATCAGGTGACCCACTTGCTTTTTCTTTTTTTCTCCTCCCATCCTATAAAAAATACTAACAATTCATTAAATAAAATATAATATGTTAAATGAAATAAAATATGTTACTACATTATGCTTACTCTTTTCTCTTACTCTCTCATTACTCTTAAATTATCTCAAAGACAGAAAACATAATTCTCAACATTCAACAGGACAAGCAGTAAAACCAGATTTACTTCACATAACAACGTGGCAAATGGGTAAAACTTGTGCCGCTCATAGCACTAAAGAAAAACTGATCAAGAACTGTACTTACTTTTTAAAAGTGTTGGAAAATTAACAATTACCACTTCGCAGTGTTACTTTACGAACTTATACAATAGTTTTCAATTAGGTTGGGTTATAAAAAAAGTTAACCCGTTTCACCGTACAGTTGTAACTCGTAAAATGTCCAACTCAACGCGTTCCTTTTTGACGTGACAACGTCTTAAATTAGGTTGCGGCTGGGAGTCACTTATGAAAAAGTGTAACGCTCGGTAACGTTACGATGAGTCACCGAACGAGAGAGAGGCCCGCCGAATGCCTTGCGTCTTGTTTTATTTGTTTATTATGTTTTAATTGTTATAATTTATTTTAGTTTTTATTGTTTTAATTGTTATGTTTTAATTTTCAACTTCATCATTTACAATTACAAATTTTAATTAATTTCAAATTTATTTAGCAAAAATTTGAACCTTCGATCTGAATAAGTGTTTTGATTTTCAAATTGATTCTTTAAAATTAAAAATTCATCCATTCAATTTCAAATGTTCAACAGGAATCACCACTCTCAAAACAATGGAAACGGACGAGCAAATGCCTTCAACTTAATTATATTCATATCAATAAATATTCTACCGAGAAAAAGACGTTGTCACGTAAAATCTTCGCCCGTAAAACCGACTTTACAGGCAACCAGATTTTTTCCAAAGGATTGTAGAGGATGTTATTTTGTCTATTAGCCAAAAGAAAAAAATACTTTTTATTTTTATATTTAGTTATGCGGGTAATTATAATAATAACATAATTCTCATAGATTTCAGATTAAGAGGCTCTATCAAAGCTTGAATCGTTTCGAAATTAGTCTTGTAGTAGTCAGCTATTCTTTGTCTCTAGATAGAGCTTACGACAAGACGATTTGCCAACGGTCTGCTATTTACTAATAATGTGAAGTATATTAAGTCTATGTACTAATAGACTTCAAAATGATATTTAGGAATTTATAGAAACTCGGATAATCTCAATATTTTATTATACAAATTATACTTCACTAGTTGTCACATCTAAAGCAATAAGATAATCTTGGATTTATTAGCTTTTCAAAAAAATGTTATACTTATAAACCACTCCATTGACACCCTTTATCTATTAAAAAAAAACACATCAAAATCCATTGCGTAGTCTTAAAGTTTTAGGCATACCTACATAGGGATATAGGAACAGAAAAAGCAACTTTGTTTTATCCTATGTAGTAAGTAACATATCAAAACGAGTTTTTCTGATAATTTAAATAATCCAGACGACATTCTCAACTATATCTACCTACATACTAGATCTAATCGTACACAAATAATTTATATCTTGAGGTTACATCACCAAAACTGTTTACGACATATCCACAAACATAAAGACAGTACACATTATATATATCTCTTAACCTCGCAGTATAAAAAAACATCTTGACATGCTAAAAGGTTCTTCTCAAGGTCGCCCTCCAGTTACCCTCCGCATATTCTTAATTTACGACGGCAGTTACTCCAAAAACTCACTGGAAACTCGTAACTCTGACATCAGCATCAACAAAATGCGTTATAGACGATTAAACTGGGGCCATTTGCGAGCGTTCCTCAATGCCTATATGTGAGGCCATAAAAAAAAAACTTGAAACATATACGGTACTTACTGTTTCACTTTTATCTCATCTAAATCCTCTTGTTATCTGCTTTTATGTGACGACTCTAGAAAAAAAAAATACTGTGTAGGGTTATCAGTAAAAGATCTTCTTCTCTCCATCTTATAGAGAATTATCTTCCATCCCTTTTTGAAGGATGAAAAGTGTGTACACATGTTGTGTCTACAACTTATGAGTTTCTTCGCTTAAATTTTCTGTTCTCAGTTGCAGTAAAATTATTATGTTTATCCATTGTCTTTTTCTTTCTTTTCTTGTCCTCTTCTCTTATTTTATTCATTTTTAACGATATATCCAAAGGCTTCTAAGAACTGAGTGTTCAATCTGAATAAAGCTTCATTCAGACAGTTATTTGCAAAGTTATAACAGAATCCAGTGCGGTTGAACCCTTAGCTTTGTTTACGATTGTAACAGGATTATTCGTCACATAAATTGCCGTGACAGCCCAGCGATGGGCAAACGGATAATGGGTACAAAATATGACCAGCGCTCTGCCCGGCCGGGCTGAATGTTAATGTCGTATGTAAATAAATTAAAGGATACACCCGTTTGTGCGTGAAATTGATAAGTGAATTGTTCCTGTTAATTGTTAAATATGTTTGTTGTCTATTGTTTAAAAAAATCTTATACGGCTTTTTTGGCTTTTTTCGTAATGCTTAAATATCTAGATAATAAAATAATATATAATATATAGTAAAATAATATATATATAGAAGGGCAAAAGATTCTCTATTGGGAAAATAGAATCTAATACAGTATTAAGAATGTAAGTCTCTCTGTCGTTTGTGCGTGCTTCACGTGAAAACTACTGAGTCGCTAGAAAAGATCTAGCCTAAAATATCACACAATTATACAACATGGGTATTATGTACATTAGTTCTGAAAGCATATATTAAACTATATTTGAGTAAAACTTGATTGATATCTGTGAAGAAAAAGTCTGGTTTTAAGTATGGCCGGCCGAAGCTGCGGCCAACAAGTACTTCTAAATAAAAAGCAAATACACGTATTTTCTTCCATACAATTACATTTTCATTTTATTTTTCTATTAAAAAACTAGTTGACCCGGCGAACTTCGTTCCGCATCAAAAGAAATAAATTAGTAATATTTGGATCTTAAAAAGTTAAATTTGTGCTATTTATCGGCACGCGTTTTGGCGCGCAACTGCTATGTACCTCTATGTTAATACTGTAATATCTTCGTAAATATTAGATTAAATTACATGCTGTAAGTGGCTATATTAATCTATATTAAAAGCACAATCTATTTAAGACACTTAATTGGATGAAAATTAATGCTGTAATGTTTAAAATTGCTTCGTAAATAAGTCATTATTTATCGTAAAAAGTAAAAAAATAATAATGGTCATTGTGGGTTATCCCTTAGACATAGACATATGCTCTCGGGGACTTTTTTATAGACCTTTTAAAGGTGTATAATAATGTAGTACATTGTTTTGATTTATCACTTAGGGTTCAGGCAGCGTTTTCGATTAAATATTTAAATCTTGAAAATTATAATTTTTTTTCACTACACTATTCATGAATTATAGATCAAAACCACCCCGTTGACACCCTCTAAGATTTAAGCATACAAAGGGACATAGGGAAAGAAAAAGCGACTTTGTTTTATACTATGTAGTGAAGATTTAATTTCGATAATAACTTTTAAGTAACAATTTTTAAAATCACATGTAAAGTCAAAGTGGGAATGATAAAAATAGTATTTTATCCACCTGATCCCACACCCTGGCACCACGTAGAACACATACATTACATTGGCATATATAAAAGATAAAAGCCTACATTTGCTACACTCTATAAAACTCGCGATAAATTGATCTCTATCTGATCTCACTCTATTACGTACAAGGTTTGATTCCAAAATGTTCATTCTCTTACTTAACTGGGACTGATGTACATCACCCCTTGCTGTGACATTTTGCCTTATCTACCTGGTAAACCGTTTCGATCTTTTTTGTTTGAATATTATTTTTTGTGGATTATTTGTGTATTTCGGATTGTAAGTAGAAGCGTAGGCTTATGAACACAGAAGTCTAGGGTACAATTCCTGACTTTTTTACAGAATAGGAGGGTAAACGAGCAAGCGGGTCAACTGATATTAAGCAACTACCGCCACCCATGGACACCTGCAACACATGTTAAGGCGTTGCCAGCCTTTAAAGGAGTAGGATGAGAAAGGTAACGGAAGGGAGGTGGGCTTCCGGAAACCGCTCTCACCAATCGAAACGTGGCATAAGCCACCTTAAAACCCTCAGAATAGAATGTTCGAGCTTCAGAGCCGTGGTATTTCACCGGTCGAGCCGGCTTATCGAGTCTAATATTAGTCGCTGCTTACCCCTTCGGATATGAGATTTTTTATATATTGCATGAATAATTAAATACTACCTACGTGAACGTACTTTAACATAATTCGCCCTCCAATCTAATCAAATAATTGTATTATTTGATTAGATTGGAGGGCGACTCATTTCCATTGATGGCTGATGAAATTGCGTCCGATGTGTGGCAATAGGCCAATAACTTATTTTATAGGAGCATACAATTTCTAACACAAAATAAAGTTACGGGTAATAAAGGGAATTTCTAAGTTATGTGTTATAAATATCAATTACTGACATACTGTGGCCACTGTCTACATCTACGAGTGTTGCTCGCGTGAAGATACGAAGATATAATAATAATAATATCTTGGACACTATACACACAGCGCTCTCTAGTTCCAAGCTAAGCAACTAAATGCTTGTGTTATAGATACTAGATAACGGATACTAATACATATATACTTTTCTTTTGTAAATACATACTTATAATACATAGAAAAACATCCAGACGCCACACAAATATTCATGTTTGTCACAAATATTTGTGCTCGGGTGGGAATCGAACCCCCGACCTCATTGCTGCAGCCGGTATTTTTACCAATGCGCCACGAGGCCCGTCAATTAAATTTCACGCTAATCCAATCTTTTATTAGAAAAATAAGTCGTTGAGAAAAAAAAACTTGGCAAACTTAAGCCTATGTCCTAAAGTAAATCAAGTGTGTCCAAAACTTTCAACGGAATCCCATCAAGATTTATACCGGGCGTAGAGCCTTTATCTATCCCCGGATATCACTCCAATCGGTTAATGAAACTTAAGAGAATACTTTCCCAGTAATCCAATATGGCGGAGGCGACGCTCCGGGATTTATTTCCTGTTAGATACGTATCGCGATATCGCCACCGCCACATCCTAACATACGTAATTTAGGTTCCTAGAACGTGGACTTATTCCGGTATCAAATATAAATTATAAGGGGAATCCCCGGTGCGACGCTGGATCGTTGTCACCCTACTTCGTGTAATGCTCTTTTAACGAAATGGCGGCTTTTAGGTGTACCGACTACGGTCTTTTAAATTGTTTATGTATACGTATGTTATAACCCATGCTTATTGTGTGGCGTTTTCTTTTATTTATTTACTATTTTATTTATAAAGATATCTCAATCATCTACATAATAGCCATATTAGTTTAACTACAAGATGGGTTCTGATCTTGCTATTGAGAATTTCTTAATTATATTAAAATATATTTATTTCTAAGACTTTCGCGAATCTCACTCATAGTACATATACTATTTACAGAGATCATTTTCACGAGTTCGAAACGTCGGGAGGTGAATATAAATAAGTAATAAATAAACGCGATATAATCCTAAAAGTTGTTTTAATGTATATTAAATTATTTTGTAATGTTTTTATTTGAAATTTCGAGTGTAGTCTTAACATTTTTGTACTGCTATTTTTGTAATTATTGTGTCCAATTATGGTACGCAATTTTATTTTTAAAGTAAATCAATAGGGACAATAGGATACAAACACTGGACTATAAGATAGATCTAACATACAATTGGAGCATCTGGGCTGATGATTGTTCTCACTGGGACAAAATGTCATCATTTTTGACCGTAAAGAATAGATGTGATACACATAAAACTTCTATATGACTAGACTATCAAAAAATGGCATTTTCTTCATAGTGAAATAGTTTTTTGGCTATGTTAAAAATGTGGCTAATATATATTTGATGGGGAAGATAGAAAATCCAGTAATGTTTCTTTAAAGAGAATGCATTGAAAGAGCAAAGAAAGGATGACGAATGTCTCTCAACTCGCTGCGGTCTCAATACAAAACGTTTATCTTTCACGACTGGTTACCTTTTAATGTGAATATTTTTGGTATCTTACCATTGCTTAATATTTTGGACCCGCAATGGGGGGATATTGTTAAGAAAATGTTGAAGAATTCTCTCATTTTTCTTTCTCCTCCTCTTATGCTTTTGTATTTGTTAGCCGAGTGCACTAGAGCAAAGGTTATATTTCTCGAGTGATTGTATAGGTACTTAGATACCTCTGTTTCTTTGGCACGCCCCCATAGCCTGAAGAGTTTGACAAATTTTCCGATCTCCTACTTAACTAAACTCAGCAGGCATTTTACGTTGACTTTCTAAGTGGTCGTAGAATTTCACCGTGTGAGCTATTTATGCTAGCTACACTCTTAATAATTAACTTATCGATACCCGTGACCTGTGAAATAATTTCATGTACAAATGCTTTTTTATATATAATTCAGATAAAAAAGTTCTTCGTCCGGAAACCTAAAGAAAATCAAACACAATAGACCAATTCAGATATCAGCCAATAAATATGTTCCAATATAAGTAGGTATATATATAGACAAACGGACATAACAATTCCTCCCTTTGTAATATCTTTAGCTATTCAAGCGATTAGGAGGCAATTCGGTCCGCAATCCTGAATTATCTGCAATCAATTGTACAATATGTTAGGACGGAAGTGATTCTGTAGTTGCCGTGTTTATTTATCGGCGCAATGGTTTTGATATAATGTAATGTTTCTTAAGGTAGACTTGTGATGAATTATTGAGATAACATAACATAGCTTCTTGCCTTTTCTCTCCGAAGGTGTAGGCAGTGGCTATTAAGCCTCGAGTCCTCGACGGTTGAAATGGCGTGGCATTGATATCTAAGAAGAAATTAAGCATCATCTGCAATAATTAAGTTATAAATAAATACAATTATTGGATCAAGGGCTTGATGCAGAAAACGGTATTTCTAAGCACGGCACGTATCGTGAGGAAGTTCCTCTCTCTGGGGCCCTGACCACTGGTAGCTTGGTCCCTGTACCTGACGCTGAGTGGGTTTGACTTATTTTTATATTTTTAAATGTGTTCTTTTTGTATTTATATTTAAAAATATATGTATTAAGTGTATATAATATATAGAGAGAATAATCCAATTATAAAATGTAATACGAACAGTAGTTTTAATTTTTTTTACATATAATTTATATCCCGAAAGACTGTTTGTGAATTATTTCGTTATTATTATGACATAAACTGACATCTGCCCTATGAGATTATCCATACTTTCCTCACATTTTCAAGTATGCTCACACAAATGTATTCCCTTGTTCTCTGTATTTAGCTATGGGGTCTTGCTGCATCCCAAGGGGCCGGATAGCTCTTAAGGAGGCTTCAACTTGCAATCAACGCACCTTTGTTGCTTCACAACCGCTTGTGTTGTTCGGCACTTATAGAATGTTATCATAATATGGATAAGACTTATAAGTTTTTCGAGGAGTTACAAAATAAATCCCTTGTTTAACACCAAATCTTAATATTGCTTTTTGACTATAATACATAATTATTATCATGCCCTTAATATCACTGTGTGTAAATCAACTTCACGCTTTCTTCTTTGCTGGATAAGTGGCAACAAAGTCCCATAAGACACGAATCTGCACTTACTTCTTAGACCTCCATATCATCATTACCCATTCTTTCTTTATTTACATTTTACTTTTAATGCGCACTCTGTCAAACCCACTTCTCGATTCTATTTTGATATTATTGCAAATTATTTGCTATAACTTTTCAGTGGATAGTGATACCGAATAATTAATATTGTCGAAACTAGTTTCATTAGCTCAAGTTTATTATAAATTCACAACTGTTTAATTGGGCTTTTAACATTTGATTCATGTGGTGTAGAGCTGAAGTGTACTACAGGCTTATACGTAAATATGTTATATGTTAGAATATGCCTTAATTATTTTTATTACCACTAAAAGCAACCATTAACAGATTTACTAATATTTTATAGTATTGTCTCGGTGGTCCAGTGGTCGAGCATCCCGCTTCTGAATCAAGAGGTCGTGGGTTCGAATCCTGACTCACATCAATGACTTTTCTTAATTTATTTCGAAAGCTATGAGTGATACATATCGATGACTGAAAATTTTGTGCCCGGTATGGCAATAGGTTTGCCACCTATTCCATTTGGGACGTAAATATAACGGCGAGAAAGGCTTAACAGCCGCTGCCTATACCTGTGGGTAGAAAAGGCGTGAAGTTATATTATATTATGTTAAAGTATTGAGAGCCTCTATAGCGAAATGGCTACTAGTGTCGGCTTTAGAGCAGAGACTATAAAGATCAAGTGAAATTCATATTATCTATACTTTCTTTAATCATTCCTGTAAATTCCAGTTATTGTTGAAAACCTAATGTATAAACGCGATAAAAAATAAATAAACCTAACTATAAAATAGACGTGATACATTTATCAATAAGATTCTTACGTTGAGATTACTAGAGATATGTCTGTATCTTATTTCGTGCCAAATCTGACCGCTTGAGGATAGAATCTAAGAAACGGTAAATATTATATCTACAATAAAATCTATTAAAGTCAATTTAGATTGTTTATATGACAAATTCAATCGCGTTACGCCATCTAGGTTCAATATGAAATAATATAAATAAATCACTTTTAATACAAATGAATGATGAATATCAAAAACAAAATTTTGCGATAAATTTCCTTTCATTGTGTAGTTTATAGAATCGCTGGAAAATGATGAACAAGAAATATTAGGTATGTATATAAACATAAAATAATATCGATGAACATTTTACAATTCAAATATTATTCTGAACGAGAACATTATCGAGCAATAAAAATACAGAAGAACAAGACTGGTGTCGTGTAAACACAACGTGTGCATTTACAAAGCCCGATAGAAAAGTTTAAAAACTTTTTTGTTCGATCGCTACACCGGTAACAACTTCCCTTGCAAACGCGACACAAAATGCAACGGCTACAGAAATACGCGCGAATAAACTCCCCGACACGTCGCTTAGCGGACCTTTTGTAGTTACGGCCAAAAGGCACATAGCCCGTTCCAATACAAACGGAAATATTGCTGAGCGTGTGAAAAATGAATATTTTTCCAATTGCACTTCACTGTCGTAGCGGGAATTTTATCTTGAAATTTATAGACAGTAAAACAATAGTGTACCCGAGAACGATTTTGCCGGTCTGTCGAAACGTTCGTAAACTCGTTCAAATTGGCGTTATGTTAGCCGTACGGACAGTTTCCGTGAAAAATTACCCCCCGTACCGGATCATGAATGCTTTTGGCCTAGTTTCTCAACGGATGGAGTCACGACACGACCTCGCGATCTCCTCGGACCGCGTCGTTCAATCTACCGAGACGTATCTACTACTAATTTAATAGCCTGTCTAGTACGTACTTAATGCTATAACAACTTAGCTCCTTATAAACAACAATTCTAAATTCAAATCCCTAATGTCATTTAAATTAAAATGAATGAAATTGAAGGTTGAAATTCGAAATTCAATTCTGAATACCTGAAATGCGATCAAAGAGATAGTAATTGTACAGAGAGGTAGTACAAATTGAAGTGGGTTTTATTGCCGGCGAAGTGAATGGAAGTCGAGCAATTTGGCGGTGTGACCGCAAGAGCCGCGCATGTTTATTAGAGACAAAGAGCCAGTCGCGTCGGGGCCCTCGATTTACATAACGGCCTGTGTCGTAATTAGAAACCATCTCGGACCTTCTCCCCTTTGTTCCCGTCAAGTCTGGGGAGGGCAACGTCAAATACCTTATATTTAACCGCTCTCACGATAAGCCGTCCGGTCCTAATGAATTAAAACTAAATGTGCAACGTGTTCCTAGGACACTATGATAATATACTCTTGGGTCTTGTATAATTTAACTTGAGAGTTGCTGGATAGATGTTGTCTTCCTAAACATATTGTATCACTAAGCATTTCTATGTACTAATAAGCTTATAACAAAACTGATCTTTACAATATAACAGCACAAACTTTGAAATTATAAGTTGATTAAAATTGTCAATTGATAAAACAGTCGATTACACTGTTTTATCAGCAGTAACGATTGCTACCATAATACTAACATGGCAGAGTATTTTTATGTATTTTAGGTACATTTAAAATTCACGGAGTGGAAATGATCGCACCCTTATTAATTATTTATCTTTTTTGTATGTGATAGGAGGACAAACGAGTAGGCGTGTCACCTGATGGTAAGCAACCAACGCCGCCCATGGACACCAGCAACATATATAGTGTCACTGTTGCGTTGCCGACCTTTAAGGGATAGGGAAGGATGGGGAAGGGGGTGGGCCTCCGGGTACCTCTCTCACCGAGCGAAACGCGGCATGAGCCACTTTATGTCAATCTTCTGAGAGGTCGTGGTATTTCACCGGTCGAGCCGCCCCATTTATGCAGTGAACTGCTTGGCTCTACATTGGAGAGTATAGTCAGCCCTTCAAAACAAACATAAGTGGAGTCTAACAAACGTTTACACGAATTAACCTCGCATTATTTCCTTCAGAGCTTAAACCATGTAGATCAATAGCACTCTCGTGGAGAGACCTAAGTCCTCTTGAATCCTTGAAGGAGAACTCATACTTATACACAAGCTCTATTTTTTTCTCTTTACTTTACTTAATATTTGCCAACAAATACAATTCCCAACACATGCTTTCCGAGGAGGATAAAAATAATATTTCTCTGATAAAAGCAACCAGGTAGCGAGAGTATACCAACACTGCTGGTAACCACAAACATTGTTCAGGTATTTTCTATACAATTTTCGCGTCAAATGAAAAATAATAAGCACCTAAGACACACACATGGTGCTATCCTAAAATTGAAATAATTTATTATACAGAACGTTCATTACTCAACCTTATACTTTGCGATGAAAAATCGTTTAAAGAAATTGCTTACACTCAGGAGTGTACACGATAAATCGTTTTCTAAGAAGCACAGAGTAGCTAACAACGCATAGAGGCGTGTTGGATATAACTCATTAACTCGGGGCGCGTTTACGAGGTCCGCTATATCGCGAGCTGCGCAGGGATAATGACGCTAAACCGATATCCTTATTTACTGCAAATTGCGTCGGCTCTCAGGTCTACTAGGCCGATATTGAGGGGTCGCTACAAATATCTTGTTACGCCACTTGATTGGTTTTGTTTCATGACCGTGTTCAAAATTATCCGGAAACTATTGTTGATTTGCAAAAACTGATAACGTTTAAAACGCTAACTTTACCAAGTTATGTATTTATAATTGTAAAAAGTTAAATTAACAGTATTAACAAGCAATGTGAATCGTTAGAATATTCATTTATCAAAGTGTTTACTGGACAATAATGTGTGTGTTCAGTAATAATAATAATCGTTGGTTCCACGCAAGCATATAATTTCATAACTTCAATACGCACAAGAGTAAATCATCCGTGAAGTGAGCTTGTAAAGGGCACGCGGCCGGAGCTGGCTCCGTAAACACGTGCACACGTCAAATGCACAATGGCTCCGACATTCTGCCGCCATATTTATTTAAATAACGTTAAAAAGGTTATTTTCACAATTAATTTTTACCTAAACAATTCTCATGTAAACAAATACGAAAAATAATTTTAATCGAAATATTAATAATTAAATGCACATATATACGTAACTTAACGCAGTTCTAGGCAGTCTAGTAGGCAGAGAGAACAAAGCGACTTAAGATTTCATTTCATAACTTGCTCTTCGATTTTTAAGGGTCTCAACATACACGTCCACAAGAACTCGTACTATTTGGTAATGGAAAGTGTATAGAGGCCGTCCACGTCTCCTACATCCGCTTTTGCCTTGTATATCTGCTTAGTCGATCTTGCATCATCCAATCTCTCTACATGACCGAACTTTCAGAGCATGCTCTTTCTTAATTTATTTATTTCTTAATACACACATTAAGTATAAGCTGCGTTCATATTAAATTTGGGTATAATTAAATTAAAATACACTTTGTTTAATTTAATAATAAACCTACCCTCTCAATTACATTTCAATTCAAAATGACAAAGCTAATATTTATATTTGACAAGCAATATCTTTTAGGGTCCACAAATTCACACACTATCAAACACAGTAGAGTTAATTGCATATTTAATATTATCGAGATTTTTCTAAGAAAATTAGAAATTAGAATGAAACTAGCTGACCCGGTGAACTTTGTTCCGCATCGAAAGTAATAAATGAGTAAATTTTGGATATCATGAGGTTCAATTTGTGCTATTTATCGGCTGTAAATCTTCTCAAAGTGTTTAATAATGTAGAACATTGTTTTGATCTACTCGTATCACTTAGGGTTCAGCTAGCGTTTGCAATTAAAGTGCTAAATCTTGAAAATTATCATTTTTCTTAACAACATCATACATGAATTATAGATCGAAACCACCACGTTGACACCCTCTAACTATAAAAAAACTGCATCAAAATCTGTTGCGTAGTTTTAAAGATATAGATAAGCATATAAGGGGAGAGACAGCGGAAAGTGACTTTGTTTTATACTATGTAATGATAAAGAAATAATTGTTACATACATAAACTTAATGCCAAGTCTCTTGCGGGGTAGGCACAGAAAACGTAGCGCCATAAGGCACAATTCATGCAAGCCTTACTCGTTTCTTAAGAATTCCTTTCATAGACGCTAGTTATTTTTTTTTGCTCTATTTGGTAATGGAAGGTGTGTCTGGCCATCGTCGATTCCTTCATCTATCCGCTTTTGCATAGTATATCTGCTTAGTCAATCTTGCATCATCCGTCCTTTCTATATGACCGAACCATAAATTAGTTAATTATCATAACACAGTCAACAATTAATTCACACCTTTAACGAAAACGAGTAATGGTTTTTCTCAATATTTATATAATTTTCATAACTTTGTTCCAGATCAGAAGAAAATCCCGTTCGGACAGAACCGATATCTGTATAACAACGGTGAGTTCTTATAATTGCATGCCCTTGCTTGTATGGATTTATGCATTTTGATATTGTTTTCTTTAAAATACTATATAGTATGCGTAATAAATATACAATTAATAATATTATACATGATTTATTTAATTTATTTATGGAAATATAACTTTACGAATATTCACTTAACATATTTCGACGAAATTCCTACAGCGCCATCTATGTTGTTCCAATTGAATCAATATTAGTAGTTTGAATGAGAACATAACCTGGCGCAACAGCTAATGGCTATTTACAAGCCTGCGGAACCTATTGCAAGCATGATTGATCTGTTACTAACTTCCTGGACAGACTTTTTTCCATAAAAAATACACTATATATCTTTAAAATTGGATAAAATTGTACAAAATCTAATTCAAATCGGTGCAGTACTTTAGGAGTAAAAAGCTGAAATAAAAACGTTAATGTTTATTTAAGTTTGATATTTTCTATGAACTTCGCCATGTTTTTACAAACTATTAATAATAAAGTAAATTCAAATGAAAACTAGTAACTTATAAAACAGATTATATTTAAAAAAATAATTATTAATAACATAATATAACTTCACGCCTTTGTTAGTATATTATTATTAATATTGCGATGTTATTGATAATAAAATATTAATAATAATTCAAATACAGTAATTAATAGATAGGTATGTTCAATTGCACGAAGCATATACTGTTTGTGATAATTAATTTAACGATATATTGTTCTTAATTAAAATCGAATAATGTTATCGACTTGATGTAGGCTCCACGCATAATACACTGGCTTGATTAAGATTTATACTTCAAAGGATTATTATTAATAATCTTGAATAATTAATACATTATTGGATAATAATTAATTTTAATAAACCATATCTTAAGTATTTGGTGTGTTTATATACTCACATAGTCCGTTTTAGAACTTATTTTTAAGTATACTAGTTGACCCGGTGAACTTTGTTCCGCATCAAATGTATCGAATCTTGAAAATTGTAACGTTTTCTATAATACATTATACATACAAACCACCCCGTTGACACCCTCTATCTATAAACCCGGCATCCAAATTCGTTGCCTAGTTTCAAAGATATAAGCGTATAAGGGGATAGACAGCGGAAAGTGACTTTGTTTTATACTATGTAATAATGTAAGCAAAATCAAAAATATCGAAAGAAGACGTTTGCAAAACTAATCCCAGATTCTGACTAGTCAATCCCTGTAGAAAATCTGACATTGCCCTGATTAAAAGTGTAGGTTATATTTTCTTATTTCTAATAAATAATATTATTTCATTCACTACACAATAGTATTACTGACTTTTCTGTTTTTTAATAAACTTTCTTTGAGGATACGATTTAAAAAGGTTTAGTGAAATTAGATGACGTCAGGAGCTCTATTGTTATGAAAGCCAAAAATAAACTTCTGCCTAACCCGTAAGGGACTTGACGTATAGTTAGTTATATTTATGCATCGTTACTTATAAATTCTACGTATGAGAAGACATTCATTCATTCATTATGAGAAGACTCGAAGGGCGCATAATACGTGTCCTTCTAATATATATAAAAATAATTTATATAATTACTGGGGCACATTAATAAACCCAAGTTATCACCATAAAAACTGTCAAAATGTAAAAGTATTACGATGCTCTTATTGAAGTCGGTTGAGAATAAACTCATTAGTCACAATTAGCTGGCGTAAACTTAATTTCACAGCACCTCGCTCCGAGAAAGATCGTTTTTTTTTTGTTTTCTGACATTTAGATTTAATAAAACTAGCGTCTAGATGGTTAATGTGTCATTAAAAAAAGAAGTGGAGTGTTATCTATGGCCCAAAAAACAAATAAATCAATATTCTTAGAAACGGTGGCACAGCGGTCGAGCACCCCGCTTCTGAATCCAGAGGTCGCGGTTTCGAATCCTGGCTCACTGACGGATGGATTCACAATGACTTTTCAAAATTACTTTCGGAAGCTATGTGTGATAAATATCGATGACTAAAAACTTTGTGCCCGATAAGGCAATAGGTTCGCCACCTATTCCATTTGGGACGCAAACAGAACGGTGAGACGAGGTTGAACAGCCGCTGCCTACACTTTCGGGTAGAAAAAGTCGTGAAGTTATGTTATGTTATGTCTTATAAACATTTTTAGATGTATTTTCTCTAACGTAAAAATACAATTTAACCTTATAAACACATGAAATAAGTTTAATAATGTTTTCAAGATTGTATTTCTTGAACAAACTAGAGCTGACTTATTGATTTATATTATAATAACAGATGAGACGTATTGTTCGTCCCGGTCGGTTCTCCGCAAATATTGCATGGCATTGATTGAGGTACGTTCGGAAATCCAAACATTCATCAACGACGCGATAATTAGCAACGGTTGCGTTCAGAACACGTATACATCCACCCCTAAATTCGATTCGGTGGCTGTTAATCAGGCCCCCGAACGTCAATAATAAGTACCTAATGTGTCAACTAATTTCCCGAAAGAAGTGCTTCCAACTCATCCTACGTTTATATTGTATCCATCCGTAATTCTTGTCACGATTCCATCAATAGAACTCAACTCCCTCGTAGACTCACTCACTCGTTCTCCAGATTCGCGGTGTACAGTCATCAAGACCCAAAAACTTGCGAATTAAAACGTGCCTGGATTCCGAGCTAGGGCAATCTTGATTATAAATATAACTTTATCTATCTTTATTCCTTGTTAAATTTAAATATAGAACAAGTATTCTAAATTGAAATAACCATTTTTTTTTATTTTATTAGGCTGAGGAATTTTAGAAAAGAAAACTTTTATGAAAGAAAAATTTTATGAGCCACTTTACGTCGGTCTTCTGAGAGGTCGTGGTATTTCACCGGTCGAGCCGGCCCATTCATGCAGCGAACTGCTTGGCTCTACTACTGTTGGTACTTAGTACTCGAGTGAATTCGCCTGTATTTAATTAAAGCTATCAGGCTGAGGAAGACCCATACGTTGTTGAAATCCCACCTGTACGAACTAAGCGCTTTGGATCTTCCTTCATCATTCGCACGGCTGGTGAATGGAACAAACTACCTGCTTCGGTGTTCCCCATTAGCTATAACATAGGTCTCCTCAAAAGGAGAGTGAATAGGCTACTAACTGGACAGTGCGCTTCACCATCAACGGCCTCGTCGTCACTTACCATCAGGTGAAACGAGGTCAAGCGCTGGCCTGTAAAATATATAAAAATAAAAAATAAAATAAAAATCAACCGATTTAAATGTTAGCAAAGAATCAAAAACGCGCTAATAAATCTTCTAAGTGAATCTGTTCGTACATATAAAAAATATGCTTATAGTATTTGATCTATGCTTATAAGTTATGCATTTTTAAAAATGAAGAAGTTTTTTTAAGCCACAATAAATAATCTAAGATCAATATTTAAAAAAAACTGAGGTCTCCGAAAAAAATATCACGATTAGAGACAACGTGAGTGAAGTTGCGAACTGAACAACTAATTTATAGTGAAATTCAGTTTTGTCAGTGTTCTAGTCAGTTAGGACAAGTTAATAAGTAAGTCTGTCTCTGGTACTCTGGATAACTTTAGTATGTACGAATGTTAGCCAAAGGGCTTTGTTTCTATGAGTAATTCGGAAAAAAAAAGAAAATTTCATACCAAAATGTTACTTGAATTTAGAACGTCCATGAAGATATGGGGCTGACTACGACAAGAAAACACATTACCTACTGAGCATAACGATGGAACTGCTAAGTGACATTGTCAAGGAGAAGTATGTAAACGTTAGCCGTAGATAATCAATTTTATGCTTCGCGAGGGGAATAGGGTTTGCTACAGCTCTTAAAGGGAGTAACTTTGTGCGAAAACCTCTTTTGTTAAAGATACTGGCATAATAGAAATAAACAAATTTTTAATTAAAAAAAAAACAACTCATTCGAAATGAGTAAATAAAAAAAACAGATAAGAGTGGAAGTAGTTTATAGGTACGGAGTTTTGGCGGGACTGTGGAAGAGTCATGTCCGTTTTTGCATTATTTTCTCAGATTTGTGTTTCAATGGATATTATTGGATAAAATTCGTGGCATTTTGTTTAATAAGTGTCCGTATATGAGTGCAAATGTGGGTAATGGTGTAAATATCGTGTTTAGTGTGCTCTTCTACATTGTCGTCAGGACTCCCTTGCAACATCATGCATAAAGTGCCTTTATGTATGATTGATTAGGATAAGTTAGTTTAGGTTAGTTTTAAGTTTCATCATCATCTTCATCATCATTACTTCAAAATAAAAACTAACGTCAGACAAGGCAGTATGGCTTAAAAGCTTTAGCCTGTCCAATAATGGACAAATTAAAAAAAAAAAGTTTGTAGATACAGGTACATACATATAGTCTAATAGGTTACGCCCTGGGTCTCCTAGATAATGACTTTTTAGTAAATAATATTAATAATAATGAAATACACCGGTATTCGCGACTAAACGTAAAGTAATTTAAAGACACGAAATTCTTTTGAAAAACAATATCCATAATAAAACAGCATGTTAATTGCTTTAATGTCATAAACAGAATAATAGGGATGAAGAATTATCCAAAGACTCACCATGAAAAAGCACACAAAAATAAAAAAGAGTAAATTCATCCCGAGCATCAATAACCATTTTGACATTTAAGCCGCCATTTTTCATTTAGCATAGCACGTTCAAAAGTGGAATCCGAGCGAAAATCGCACAATCCGAGGTCGCGTTCAAAACAAAAAAAAAAATCTTCCTTGTACCAAAGCGTTCGCAAACATTGAAACTGCATCGGAAATCCCAGTTAAATCCTTTATATTGCAGCTTTAATCTCGCATTGCAAACTTTTTACCGTAACTAACGCAGCGATGAAAATGGGAGGTGAAATTTTCAACGTCTAACATTGAAAATGGGACTCTACAGTAGATCAATTTCCGAGTCATTTATTCACGAATCCAGTTATTGCATCTCGTGCTGATCCGCTTACAAAAGTCATTTAGGAAAATTACACTCAGCCCTAACTGTTCATATCCATTTAAACATAATGAATACGTTAGGAGCTTGATTTTTTTTTTATCTAGATTTATGCACAATTTCCATGAAAAGAGTACGCGTTTTTATATTTTCCTCCTTGCTTTGTTTTTAATATACGGCATAGAGATAAAAAATATTCATGTTTATTATCATTGTATAGTTTTAATATTACTAACTGCTTTAATACTATGCAGTTTCACGTTTACTCACATCAAAATGTAATATATTATGAATTTAAACCCTTGTCATATTAGGGTATGTCTGTTTGCAGAATTCAACAAAGGCAAATCTAGTTATAAGTGTCCAAACACTGTTATCCGTTTATTTCGCTACGTCCCGTTTCCGCATATATCGCAAATTAAATAACGTGTTTCGACTATGAATAACAACCGGCGCGGTCTTCAGAACGCACACTCACATGTACTCCTAGTAACTATATTTAAATTTTACAACAAAAATATTTTTGTTAACGTTTGCGAACGCATACAACATTCAAATTTAGAATCGCGTTCCAAACAAAGATTTAGGATCTAATTCGAACTAGTATGAAGTCCAGTTGTGATAAACAAGAAAAAATTTAGTGTGTCTATGGAAGCAAACACTAGAGGATTTATTTATAACGAAAAAAATAAAATGCGTACATTCCTTCCTGATCCTATTTTATGGAAAGAAATCTTTTGTTTAATAATATTCGGAATGAAATTCTCCAAAACACAATGGAGTCCAAATATCGTGCTAAGAACTTATTATATACGGATCTTTGTACGCACGCGAGCTTTTGGACGTTACCAACTAATTGCAGGCGTGGCTGTATGATAGCAGACACGGCATAGCGTCGGGATATAAAGCGGTCTTATTACGAGCCGGTAACATAAAGGATGTAACAATTTTAAGTGAAGTGCCAGAGACAAATATTTCGCCCGAAAATTGTTGTTTTAGAGAATGTGAGCAACAATTTTCGAGGGGGGAGGAGGGACATTAATTTGTTGTTAGTATTATGTTGTAAACTTTGAATGTTAAATATACGAGATATTTATACATAATTGCCGTTATATTTACTTAAAGATGATATTCTGCTGTCGTCAGAGTCAAAAGTTTCTGTACCTATTAGGAATTCGTGGATATATTGTATGGTATTACTCTCTCTTTAGCAAAATATATGTTACTATGAGTATTACTTAAATAAATAAGGTAGTGTTATTAATTTTCTGCCTACTTAAATTTGTGTCGGTTACAACTATTTTTTTAATGGTGTACACATAAAAAAGGTCGCTCCAAATTTGTCCTATTTGAACACGCAAGTGACACGAAATTTATTAAAAAAAAATTCTGTCCGATACTATCTCAGTAAATACGACCATTTTTGATATTTCTATATAATAATTATTTGAAGGTTAGACTCCGGCTAGTTTCCGTTTATTAATTCTCTAATACAATTCAAACAGTCTGTTAATTTCATTTATTTGTTAAGGGTCAGGACTATATTAAAATTAAAATTAATTGTAGTTAATAATCAATTGCTGTTACGCGTTTTGGGAGTTTTGTTGTTCCATCCCAGTTTTAATATGCAAAATTAAATTAGTAACAAAAGGTCTTGATCCTTTTAACGGTTAACGAAATTAACGATTGCCTAAATAATTTTTTGAGTCTGTGCTCGCTGTTTTTATACATTATGTAATGTATATTATATATGTATATAACTTCACGCCAAGTCCCTCGCAGGGTGAGCAGAGAGAATGGAGCAATTCTTAGACACGATTCTAAGACGCCTCACTCGCTTCTTTTACTTTGACAGCACTTTTCATGTACGCTCGTCGGTTTTTTAAGGCTCCTGACATCACCTACCTCAAGAATTTGTTTCTATTTCTTCATGGAAAATGTACGTTTTGTATTGTTTATCTGCTGTTTCTTTATTTCTACAATATCACGTATGTATTTGTAAGATGATTTGCTACACTGCCTCCGATCATATCATTCCGTCTGCATGACAGATGTTATATCAATCACGGCCTATCAGTTCTCATGAAATCAATTACGCTTGACAACTGTTGCGCAATCTCTCTATTACTCTAATAAATATAATTGCTCTCGATATATTAATTACACTTGGAGAATCATTTGTCATTTAAATAAGTCGCGTTATTGATGCCCAAAATCATCTTGCGTGTGGCCTGTCAAAATTATCATAAAAATTTGTCATACTTGTCTACGATATGTTTTACATTAAAGTTAAGAAATAGGTTCTTTATGAATAGTGTTCACATGATTGCTTTTGATTTCTATATGAGAGGTCCCGACTTTGATACCCGGTTCAGTTAATAATTATAAATGACGATATTTCTAAGTGTTAGTCCCGTTTCAAGATTAAATATTAGATCAGCTCAATCTGTTATCTCAATAATGTTTTAAGAAGATTACGAGTTCGAGGAACGAATGTTATAGAATGAATGGAATCCAAACTAAATTTGCTGAAAAATGATTTGAAAAATAATATTACCATGCGGCTACAAAGACAGTAATCACAAGGCTAACGCTATTAAAGAAGAAAATAAAAAAAATCCAGTATTACGTCATTATGACATTGCTTCTAATGACAAGTAGAAAAAAGAGAAGTAGAGCAATCATTGATGTATAAGAATAATTAGAATTATGTCGATGCTAAATCAATGAGAGCGATGATTCTGCCTTTATAATATACTGCAATTTCTCCTAGTTTTCCAATTAAAGCATTATAGCGCAATATGCGCCAAAATGCTTGAATGTTCCAACTACAGCATCGCTACGCACAATCGGGCACTTGCAAAAGTAGTGCTTTCGCATGATGCGTGCCATGGGTACCAACATAACCAACTCATTGACAGAAAATTATCAAGTGTTCTTTCTTTATGTTGGCATTGACCAAAATATTTTAAATAATTATTCTTTAGTAATTACAATATTGGTTGAAAAAATCATAGCTTTCGTTTCGTTGTAGTTTTTTGGAAATAATCAAAGCTAAATCAATCTGTGTTAAATAAGAGTAATAAAAATATTGATGAAGGTACAAGCATTGGCCTTTTTATTAGCTTTTTATTAGCTTCACCTGTATGTTTGTTTGTAGGTTTGTATGTTTGTAGGTTTGTATGTTTGTATGTTTGTTTGTAACCGACTTCTTTTTTAGTTTCCGGTGATTGCCACTAGATGGTGCGATTTGTGAACTATGAAAGTTCTAGACTAGAAAACCGAACTAAAAAATAGAAAATAAATAATAATTTAAAAAAACTAAAAAACACGCTTTTTATAGAAAACCGAACTAAAAAATAGAAAAATAAAAAAAAAAATTTTATTTTAAAAAAAGCGTGGGGTGCATGGTGTGAATAGTTATAAATATTTTATTGACAGATATGAGTAGAGTGATTATCATTTCGTTAATATCTAAAAAGCACCCCACGCTTTTTTTAAAATAAAATATTTTTTTTTATTTTTCTATTTTTTAGTTCGGTTTTCTATAAAAAGCGTGTTTTTTAGTTTTTTTAAACTATTATTTATTATATTTCACATTTAATAGGAACACTGAAATTAGCGCACTCTACTGGCACATTTTAACACCATTCACGTTCCAATTAGGCTACAGCATAATTCGGCATTGTGCGGCACTGAGTCGCATAATGCTCTGTAATTGGAAAACTAGATCTATATCCACATATACCACAGATTAGGTATAAAATTACTGTGAAAAGTTTTTATATGTTATTTTTATAGTACGTCCGAGACTAAAATTTATGCGTACGGAACGATTCAACTGTTCCCACGGCGATGCTATATACTATCGAATGACTTTTTAATTTCATCATAAAATATAACTTTAAACTTCAGCTTTAACGATACTCACAATTAATACTATTTTATGCGTTTTAAAATAATAAATATTTTGATGGTTTGCGGGATTATATTATCCAATAAAATTAATAAAAGTATACACAAATTGTAGGTGTCTATAGTTGTTAAATCGTTATGAATATTTATTAGTTTAATAGTATTTGATGTTATATTTAATTATTTCCATTGTTCCGTTATTACGTTTTAACGGTAATGCATTTCTTTTATCGATATTTCTTCACACAAGTCGATGTTTTGAAGACATAATCGTTAATTAAATTAGATGCGATCATTGACCATCATTGAGGTTGTTGTATTTCATAATAGGCACTTGTAATTAACTTTTCCATACTTCTATTCTATTGTAAGCGTTATCTACATTGTGGCATAATACTGGTTTGTTTATTTCTACTTTCTATAATAATGGAACCTGAATTCCAATGACTTAGATATCCATGCTAATAAAAATATAAAAATAAACTGCCCTAAAACTGAATATTTTCTTCGTTCTAAATTCAAACACGCTAGAGATGCACCGCAATCAATCCATTCTACGGATATTCGAATAAGGTTATTCGATTACGCATAGTGCATAAACCACGGGTTTATATTCTGTTGGACAGCCAAAATAGAGCTACGCTAGTTTCGCTTCAGTTTGGAAACGGACAGTGTATTTGACCAACAATTTAGTGAAGTTAGTTAGCGAATTCCCCGCGACTGGTCGCTCGCTTATTGTTGTTGAAACATCATGCCTCATCCTTCCTGTACCTACTGGTTCAGGCAACATAATGTTATCTCCTACATTATTGCAATAATTTTATAATCAATTAATCCAATTCAGAAATGAGGTAATCACGCGTTAAGTTTATGTATAAAAAGCGTAAATGTACAAAGTACCTATTATAAACAATGTTATAAAGTTGTCTGTTCACAGGTATTATCATAACATTTAGTTAAAATGAGCATAAAGCAAAAGCTGTTTCCCCGTCTGCCGGAAGTGGGCGACCATTGCGCGCGAATCTTGTTGAATTATTCGCGTACACAGTGGGCAGTTGTGACGACACTAGCTGCATTGTTCCCGCGTTGCGTTCAGAAGTGCGGTGCGGGGACATACACAACGAACCATATATAACAATTAATAGTCACCATTAAATGCATTCTCTTTCCGTAATAAAAGTACTCGTACACAAAAGAAAATGTCCCGGGTATTACAGTCGAGGTATAATAACGGCACGTAACTTAATTTGCAATAATTTCGTTTGTCATAATTTACGCTGTAATCCTATTTAGCACTTACACAGATATATAACTAAATATGACGGTAGGATGATGACATTATTTGCTATTAAGTACGTTTCCCCGTGAAAATCTTAATTACATAATTAGAACACTATTTGAAAGACGTGCTTAGATTTTATTGGCTTTTCGCCCGAATACTGAACCGCCACTCAAATCTGATACTCAATAAAGTGCCACTTACTGCTCAAATTTCACTAAAGCGTTTAAGTATCTGTCTAATGTGACAGCTACTTAAACGCTTAAGTAGCGTTTATATATTTGAGTGGCGGTTCAGTATTCGGGCTTTTGACAGACATTTTTGCATTTTATAATGTCAACTAAATAACTTGTTAAAGCTTAATAAGAATAAAACCATAGGAACAATATGGACATCCATAGGAACAGCATATAGTAAGTCTATCACTAAGCTTGCCCAGTACAGCTTGGATTTCCAAATAGACCATTTGTGTTTTGTGACTTAAAATACTAGTGATATGTATGGAATGACTGGTAGAATTTTACAAGTGAAATTCGACTTCGACTTCGGCTTTGAAGCTCGATTTTATAATAAGTGTGAGAGAGGTTATACAAAATATCAACGCATTAAATAGTTCTGCTATAGTACCGGTCGTGTGGTACGATACCCACGTGGTATCGTTTTAAATTTTAACTTAGTTGTACTTGCCGAGATAAAATAAAACAAAAGAAATTAATTAAACATTTTTCAAAGACAACAGTTGATTTATCTTTTTATTCTCAAACAGACACGTAATATGCGAACTCATATAGTAATTGTTAATACTTAATTTCTTACACAGTATTCGTGACACTTTTCTGGAGGAAGGTGATGTTAGGAGCCTCAAAAATCAACGCCCTTGCATGAAAAGAGTTATGAAAGTCAACGAAGCGAGTGAGGTGTGTAAGAATCGTGCCTTAAGGCGCTCTGTTCTCTCTGACTACCCCGCAAGGGATTTGGCATGAAGTTATGTATGTATGTATTCTAGACAAGTTTATTAAAATCCATTTAACATATCAAAATAAGACTAATTAAAGCGGTGCTTAACACACAACCGATTCACCGTTGGTCCTCCTGCAGACCATCGCCTGTAAGTGCCGTAACAAATATAATAAATTAGTTCCGAGTAATGTAATCGATCGTGTATAGAATCGAGATGTTGACTTTTCAATTAAGTCGAATGGGGATCTTGTGCCGACAACCCTACTATCAATCAATGCTGGACCGGACTGTTCGAAGTCCTACGGTGCCCGTGCCTCGGGAGGCGCGCCAAAAGCATTACGAATTAATGGATGTATAGAATTAAAACAACTTTTAGGATTATATCGCGTTTATTTATTACTTATTTTTATTTATTTCCCGACGTTTCGAACTCTTTACAGAGATCATTTTCACGTAAAGAGTTCGAAGACTAAGTAACAAACGCAGCCCATGAACACCTAAACACATATAGTGTTACAGGTGCGTTGGGATGGGAAGGGGAAAAGGAAAAGGAGTAAGATCTCGGGATACCTCTCTCACCGAGGGAAACGCGGCAAGAAACACTTTACGTCGATATTCTGAGAGGTCGTGGTACTTCACCAGCTGACCCATTCATGCAAAAGTAATAAAGATATTAATGGTGATTAATTTCTTTTAAAATTAACACTGATAAGTCTCTAGTATATATATTCCTAAATTACTCTTCCAAACCACCTTCGGAACAATGCCCCCCCCCCCCCCATGCCCCCCTCTTGGCAACGTCTAGGGGGGCCGTACATTTCGATTGGACGCCAATATTCTATGCACGATGTAATTACTTCGAACATCAATCTTGACCTCGTTCGCCCAAGATTGAGTTGCGATTAAAAGAACTGTTTTAATTTGATTTGTTTTAGATTTAAATTTAAATTAAAGTTAATAATAAAACATTCAAAAATTCAAATAGCTTAGGTTATTACATATAAGAGATCTTCACGTGTTATCACCACTAAGAAAGTATGACAGTTTTATATTGAACTAGCTGACTCGACAGACATTGTTTCGCCCTGAAGGCAATAGAAGTCCTGACAATGGTCAAGCCATTTCGGAGATTAGCCAAAATAAACAGACGGACATACAGAGAAACAAAAATTGAGAAATGTTATTTGGTGTACCTTATATATATTCATATGCATTTGGTAAAAACGGTTATTTCAAAATTACTAAAAATTTTGTTATTCATCTTGGGGTAAAGACGATGAGTTGAGGGCTACCTAATCAGAAATCTTAATCCTTAACTCCTTTTTTACCCGAAGGTAGAGTAGGCAGTGTCTATTAGGCCATGACTCGCCGTTATGTTTACATCCCAAATGGTGGCGAACCTATTGCCATACGGGTACAAAGTTGTCAGTCATCGATATTTATATGACATAACTTCTGATAAGAATTTCGAAAACACTGGTGTGAGCCCGGACTCGAACCCACGACTTCTTCATTAAGAAGCGGCGTTCTCGACTACTGGACAGCCGAGACTTGTTTTCGTTCTTATCAAATTTATGAAATACAAAATGAAAATTAATAAATCCTAACGGTCCTAAGAATAAGTAGAAACTTATAAGTACAAAAATAATCGTCTAAAATCTCTAATATCGATACTGAATAACAACGTGTGAACACATTCGTGTACGAATCGAACACGAGTGGTATGTCCGTAACGATTTACGACCTTTATCCGATTATATCATCGACTTTTACACGATGCACTTTGCATACCTATTACTCGTTAAATCCCTATTATAAAACATGGATATCCTACCGGTTTTTAACAATTATATTATGATTGAAAAACTTAACATTGAATCCCTGAGGCCTTACATATTTAGTTAATTGAATTTAACAACAAAACTTCACACCAAATCCCTTACGGGGTAGGCAGAGAGAACAGAGCGCCAGGCACGATTATTGCACACCTCACTCGCTTCGCTGCCTTTCATAACTCTTTGCATGCACGCGCGTCGAATTTTGAGGCTCCTAACATCACCTTCCTCCAGAACACGTTCTATTTGGTCATGGAGTTTGTGTCTTGGCCGTCCTCGACTCCTACATCCATCCGCTTTTGCATTGTATATCTGCTTAGTCATTCTTGCATCATCCATTCTTTCTACATGTCCGAGCATCCGAGCCCTTTCTTACTTTTACACCGACACTCTTAATTAAATTTGTATCTAAAATAAAATCAACGGGAGACCTTCTAGTGTATGCCACACATATCTGCTGTGAGGCCCTGCAGGGGAATGGTGAGGCACTCGCGGTATCTCTTGATGTCTCGAAAGCCTTTGAAAGGGTTTGGCACGGCAGTCTTATTGGCAAGCTTCCAGCTTTCGGTATTCCCCCTACCCTGACTGCTTGGATTGAGGACTTCCTGAGGGATCGATCTCTGCGTGTCATTGTAGACGGCTGTACATCGGAGTCTATGTTGACGAATGCGGGTGTTCCTCAGGGGTCGGTCCTCTCCGCGACCCTCTTCCTGTTGCATGTCAACGATCTGCTGGTACCGGGCATCTACGGTTATGCTGACGACAGCACGATCGTTGACAGGTATCGGGTCAGTCCTCGAACCAGTCGTGAACAGGTCCAGATAGAGAGAGAGGCTATGGTTGAGCGGGTTAACCTTACACTTAGGGCTGTCTCTGAATGGGGCGATGCCAACCTTGTAAGGTTCAACTCTGCCAAAACCCAGACGTGTCTCTTCACTGCCAAAAAGAGCCCTCTCACCTTGGCTCCTACTTTCCAGAGTGTGGTACTGGAATACTCTGACCGCATCCAATTATTGGGTATTGAACTATCTCATAACCTTAACTTTGGGCGGTTCATCGAGTCTAAGGGAAAGGTGGCTGCAAGGAAGCTAGGCATTCTTGCAAAGGTACGGCAGTATTTCACGCCGAAGCAGCTCGTTACCTTGTACAAAGCTCAGGTACGATCATGCGTCGAGTACTGCTGTCACATATGGGCAGGTGCTGCTAAGTGCCACCTTTCATTATTGGACTCGATGGAGAGGCGTGTTATGAGATTGATAGGTGATTCCATACTACTTAACCCTAATTTGGAAAGCCTTGAACATAGGCGGAAGGTAGCCAGCCTCTCAGTGTTTTATAGGCTACACTCTGGAGAGTGTGCACAGGAACTGCATGAGCTGATTCCTCCATCCCCGTTCTATAGGCGAACAACCCGATGTACATACCGCACGCATCCGTATGTCGTGGACGTACCACCTGTCCGGACGAAACGGTTTGCCTCCTCGTTTCTTATACGCACTGCCAACGAGTGGAACAAACTGCCTGCGTCGGTGTTCCCAAATAACTATAATGTGGGCATCTTCAGAAATAGAGTGAATAGGTTTTTAACAGGCCAGGGCGATTTACCAACAACGACTTCACTTTCACTTACCAACAGGTGAAGTGTTGTCAAGCACTGGTCTGTGAATAATAAAAAAAAAAAAAGTGAATTAGCGATAAAGATATTAGTAAATAGTGACCCCTGACAGAAGTACTAATTTCGACTAATCCAAGTCGAATTATATCGTAAACTGGGTAATGAGTAGAATGAAAGAGAAGCATCTGTGCAAAATGGGATAGCATTAGGGGTTAGACTGAGAGGGAGAGATAACAGGAGTATGCTCATCGCTTCTGTGTACGTTACGTAACGCTAGTTTACGTAACACTCCCAAAAGAAATTATCTTTTCAAAAATACATTAATGCCATAGTCTATGACTTCTATATATAATAAATTCTCCGTGTTTGAGCTCCCCGCTTCTGATTTCAGAAGTGGTGGGATCGATTCCGGAGTCACACCAATGATTGATCGGAATTCTTTTCGGAAATTACTTGTTATAAATATCGATTATGTACTGGCATGACTTAAAAGCCGTTGTCTACCCCTTCGGGTAGAAAAAGGCGTGAAGTGATGTTTACGTTTTATAAAAGAAGATAGTAAATTATTAAACTAAACAACGCTGTTTAATATTTAATAAGATTTAAATTTTCCACTTTGCCTTGTCTATTTACAATGTCAATATAAATATGACAAACTTTTCCAATATAAATTTCCAGTTAGAAATTAAAAATCGATTACACAGATTATTATCTAACATCTTACGTACGGGAAACGTATTAACGTTTCTCACCGAACTAAACCCGATATATGCTACTTTACGTCAAAATTCTGTCAGGTATTTCACCGGTCGAGCCAGCCCATTCACGCAGCGAACTGCGCGGTTCTACCACTGCGGAATTACAAATATTTTATCTAACACTTCTATTAGTGCACGTTTAGATGTGACCAAAAAATTTTCATATTTAATCAAATATGAATATATATATTTATATTTTAGTGTCAATATTTTTTATTAAAGTCCATTTTAGTGAATAATCAAACGGTTTATGTAAATAAGGCATTTCTTCTCTTGGGAAAGTCACATCTTCTTATAACACTTTCATTATGAAGTCCATTATACAACTGGAATGTGCAATAATCAAATGCTAATGCTATCCATTCAATATAATACTACACATATTAAAAAAAAAATACCAGCAAAGTGCGAGTCGAACCCTAAGAATATTAACCTCTGTATATTGTGTTATCGGGTAACAAAAGGCGTGAAGTTATGTTATGTTAGACTGTTAATTATGAAAAATTCTAGTCACTAATTTCTGAATTCAGAGAGCATACAAAACTATAAATGGACTGAGTGTTTTTATTTATTTATCTATTCTTATCATCAGCATCCAAATCATTTGCGGGGTAGGCATAGAGGACAGGTTGACGGAATCCCTGGACCCGGAAGTCGTGGGCGGAGTGGTAGACGCACTCTTCCCTAGGGTCCAGGGCGGTCCCTCGGTTCCTCCGTCTCACTCAGACCACACTCCGTGGTCTGACGAACTGGAGGTGACGGAGGACGAGCTCGGGCGAGCCGTCGCGCGGCTCGCCTCCCGCAGCGCCGCCGGTCCTGGCGCTCGCTCTGGGAGTGTTAGGGAACAAGGCGAGGCAGCTGTTCACCAGCTGCCTCCGCCGCGGGGTGTTCCCCCTCGACTGGAAGTCGGCGAGACTGGTGCTAATCAGGAAGGAAGGGAGGACCGGAGACGCTCCGTCGTCGTTCCGGCCGATATGTCTGCTGAACGAGGCGGGGAAACTCTTCGAAAGGGTTATCTCCGCCCGTATCAGCAGCCACCTGTCGCAGGTGGGCCCGGACATATCGGACTGCCAGTTCGGGTTCCGGCAGGGGCGCTCCACAATCGACGCGGTGCGTCGTGTGCGGGCCCTGTCGGAACCGGCAGTCCGATCGGGGGGGGTCGCGCTGGCAGTGTCGCTCGACATCGTCAACGCCTTCGGGACCCTCCCCTGGCCGGCCATCAGGGAGGCCCTCGTATACCACGAGGTGCCTCCCTACCTAAGGTCGGTCATCGGGGCCTACCTGCAGGAGAGACGGGTGGACTATGTCGACCGGAACGGGACGGAGCAGAGGAAGGAGGTGACGTGCGGGGTTCCGCAGGGGTCCGTGCTTGGGCCCCTGCTGTGGAACCTCGCATACGATCCGGTCCTCCGCAGCAGTCTGCCCCGTGGCGTGAGTGTCGTTTGCTACGCAGACGACACTCTGGTGGTCGCCACGGGGCCCGACTTCGAGCGGACGCTCAGGTTCGCCGAGCTGGGGGTGGCAATCGTCGTCAGAAGGATCCGCGGGCTGCGCCTGGAGGTGGCGCCTCACAAATGTGAGGCGCTGTGGTTCCACCGGCTCACCCGGGGCCGGGAACCACCGGCCTCGCGGATCCGGGTGGGTGACACGGTTGTCCCGGTGGGGCGGTACATGAAGTACCTCGGCCTCACCCTGGACAGCCGCTGGAGCTTCGAGGAGCACTCCGTACGGATGGTCCCCCGAGCGCGACGGGTGGCAGGCGCGCTTCATCGCCTGCTGCCCAACCTCGGGGGACCGGGGGAGGGAGTTCGCCGCCTCTACGGTGGCGACGTGCGGTCCGTGGCCCTGTACGGGACCCCCGTTTGGTCGCGAGACCTCGCGGGGGCCTCCCGCTCCAGGGCTCTGCTGAGGAGCCTGGAGCGGATCATGGCCATACGGATCGTACGGGGCTACCGTACCATCTCGTACGAGGCGGCGACGGTCCTCGCGCGTTCCCCCCCCTTCATCATCCTGGCCGAGATGTACGCAGCCGCGTACGATCTCGGCCGGGGAGGGGGGAACCCGGACGCGCGGGGACGCGAAGTGCGGAGGCGGGAGGCCTTCCGGCGGGTCCTGGGGGACTGGCGCGACGCGCTGGTCCTCCAGGGCGGTACGCGTTCGCGCGCCGTCGGGGCCGTCCTGCCCCACCTCGAGGCCTGGGTGCTCCGTAAATGGGGCACTGTCACCTACAGGTTGACTCAGATACTCACCGGGCACGGGTGCTTCGGTGAGTATCTGAGTCGAATAAAACGTGAAGAGACGGCGAGATGCCACCATTGCGCATCCGACCTGGACTCGGCCCAGCACACGCTGGAGGTCTGCCCGGCCTGGGCGGCCGAGCGCCGAGTCCTGGTCGACGGGATCGGGCGAGACTTGTCCCCGCCGGCGTTGGTCGCGGCAATGCTGGCGGGCGAGGAGGAGTGGAGGGCTGTGGTCTCCTTCTGCGAAGCAGTCATGCTCCAGAAGGAGGCCGCCGAGCGGGGTCGGGAGAGAGCCGATCCCGCTCGAAGGCGGCGGCGGCGAGCTCAGTGATCGCCGCCGCCGACGGGCCGCGAGGGCGCACACCCCGCGGGTGCGCCCGGGTCGCGGCCCGGGTAGGATGACCCCCCGGTGCGGCCGGGGAGGGTCGTCCGGGGCGCCGCCGGCCGCGCGCCCCTTTACAGCGCGCGGTCGGAGCCGCCCCGCCCGGGGGAGCCTCGCCAGGCTCCCCGAGGATGAGCACCCCCTCGTGACAGAGGGGGGGCGACGGCGGGGTGGACCAGAGGGGTTTAACCGAATCCTGGACCACCCCAACGCCGGAGGAAGGCCGCCGCGAGGTTTTAGTGGGTAACCCTAGGATCGGATTTCAGTTTACTGTTTTGGGAGTCCCACACTACCCCCTGCCGTCCCCAGGCGGAGGGTGTGCATAAAGCATTTCCTCGCATAAAAAAAAAAAAAAAAAAAAAAAAAGGCATAGAGGACAGAGCGTCATTAGGCACGCTTCTCACACGCCTCACTTCTTTAACTTTCATAAATCTTTTCATGCACGCCCGTCGATATTTCTGAATACTAACATCTCCTTCCACCAAAATACGTTCTATTTGGCCATGGAAGGTGTGTCGTGGCCGTACTCGACTCCTACACATCCATCCGCTTTTGCATTATTTTCGTTATAATTGAACAATTATGGATTTAGTAGAGTTTAAAATAATTAATTCTGGGCTGCCAAACTTAATGCTAGATAGACCTTAATTAAATCCAAAATGTATGACAACTTACGCTGTGATCCGGTTATCACATGCGCAGTACTGTATATTTACATAATTCCTGTATTTTAATCATCTTCACGACACCCAGCCTTGAGTGGCACAGTAAATATGTTGATATAATAAAGGCAGACTATTACAAATGGCACATGACCCCAAAATTGGCACAAGTCGTGAACATAACCAAAACGAGGGTTTTAAATGTTTATAGCCGTGGCATTTAGAGGTCCGGTAATCCCATATCACCAAACTGTACGAAAGGAATTCTAATTAATCCCATCAAAAATGTACCATTCAAATCCTTCGGGGATTAGTTATGGAGGTCTGGGGGTAACTGGTGGCCGATGTTTGCAAATTGCTGATTATTATCTTAATAGGATAGCCGGGAGATTTATGGCTCTACCCTCATATGTATAATTGTTCTGAAATGTTTTGTTTAAATATCAAATGTTTGTATTATAAGCTGTGATACAACATCACAACAAAGATAATGCCAATATTATATTAATGATTTAATTTGTAATAAATGAACGTAATTTAAATTTACACAGGATTATTTCATATTTAAACGGACAAAAGGCAATGTTTCAAAGTCATTAAATGAAAGAAAAAATATTTATGACCTGTATGTATTTAAGATTAATACAAATTACCAAAGATTTCACTAACTTTGACTTAACTTAACTTTGACGGGCCTCGTGGCGCATTGGTAAAACTACCGGCTGCAGCACTGAAGTTTCCAAGATTCCCACCCGAGCAACAAATATTTGTGACAAACATGAATATTTGTGCGGCGTCTGGGTGTTTTTCTATGTATTCTAAGTATGTATTTACAAAAGAAAAGTGTATATGTATTAGTATCCGTTATCTAGTATCCATAGCACAAGCATTTAGTTGCTTAGTTTGAAACTGGAGGGCGCTGTGTGATTTGTGTCTAAGATATTATTATTATTAATTAAAAACTATATCGTAATTGATACCATTAAAAAAATTAAAAACAATAGAATGCAACGGAAACGAACCACTCCTACATACTAAGCCTTAACTTGTCTCAGATGGACGACATGAAAAAGAAATCCCAAATCGAATGGGTATTCCTTTTTTAATTTTGTTACGTTTCAAAATTTATTGGCATTATTTTTTTTCTTTATTTAATTCACAATCGCTTTTTCCATTCCAAATTTGAAAACGACAAGTTATTTGTAAACGTCGTTAAATTTAACGTTCTGAAACCGTTGAGATTTTGGCGCGCTTATGATGTGATGCGGTGACAAATGTCGGTAGTTCGGATAATTCATGGCGGGCCCCGCTACGAACATTATTATGTCCCGCCGATAAGAGACGCTGTATTTTTATGAAATGGATGAAAACGCTCTAGCAACGTTTTGCTGAAAGTTATTACATTACTTTTAGAGTACAGGTAAAAGTGGATTGTTTTGTTCAATTTCACTAAATATATGTGCTTTGTACTTATGCATACATACATACATACATAAGCTCACGCCTGTATCCCATGGGGGTAGGCAGAGACTTTGGCTTTCCACACGCTACGATTGTGACACACATCTTTCGCCTCATCCACAGTCATACTTCTCGTCATGCATTCGCGTCGGTTTCGGGTGCTACGCATTTTGCCTTTTTTAAACAGACCATTTATTTGGTCGTGGTAGCTCCGTCTTGGTCTCCCGATCCCGACCCTGCCACTCACATTCGCTTCGTATACTCTTTTATACTTACTTATACTTATTTTATATTTACTTAAGCAAACTGATAAAAATAAATACCCACGCAAAATATTTATTATATCTTTTTCTTTTTAAATAATAACTATTATTTAAATAGAATTCTTGTCTAAGCATCCTCTACTTACTTTTATATTCTGGCATATAGTTTTTTAGAGATTATTACACAAAGCTGTCTACTTTATTGGCCTTAGCCTTTTTGACCCAACCGAAGAACAGATATAAAACATAACTTCACGCCTTTTGTTACCCGATGGTGCAGCAGTGGCAGCGGCTGTTAAGTCTCGTCTTGCCGTTATGTTTACGTCCCAAATGGAATAGGTGGCGAACCTATTGCCATACCGGGCACAGAACAGATATAAGCACTTATATAATATCACTAAAATAGATTTATTTAACGATAACAATATCCAAATATATTCACGACACAATTATCATTATCTACACAATATACAGTTGAGCGAACCACCAAGTTTACTATCGAAACTTGCCCACCAGATGCGACCGATACCGGTGAAGGGTTCAATTAGTTCACAACCCGACAAATAGGTACGACAACAATTAACACATTATTAGATAATAATAAGTACTTAAAGGACTGAGATTCATGCCGATACATTTTTTATATAGTTAAACTTTTTTTCGCGCCATTTAGCCAATATGTAATATTGTTTCTATTCTACAACCTGTCTATGATGGGCAAATGGAAAATTAATGTTTTTAATAAGGAATATTATTAAAAGCTATTATTATTGTTTCCAAATTTCATCAGAAACTTTTAGGTACATGGTTGAAATGAAATAAATACTAATGAACTAAAAAGCTTGTTCATAAAACGCGAAAAAAAATAAATAAGATATTGTGACAATTACGAGATACACTTCATTTCGGACACGGCTCGTTAAAAAATATTGGAAATTTTGAATGTTAAAATTAGAGATATGCCGCTGAAAATTGGGATTTTTACTATTATTGGAATTCATTCAATAAAATCCTTGAACATTTGGAAAATAAATGAAATGATTCTGTAATTACTCGCCTCTATAGAAAACATACCAATAACATTTACTAAACAAAATTTGTACATTTTTTTTTTGTAACAAACAAGACAACGTAATATCTTCTTCAATCAAAACAAAACAAAAATATCCCTGAGCCCTGTCCAATAAAAACAATGCCTATATAAATGTGCAAATGAGCAGGCGTGTCTAGGCAACTAACGCCGCCATTCAGGCAGCGAACTGTATGGCTCTACCACTATTTTTTTTTTAACGTATGTTTTTTAAGTAAAGGTAAATTACGATGTAAAAATACTAAAGCTCTGCCGTTTCTGCCAGCAATCGATTTTTTTTTGTCAAGTTCGCAGGCGGGGATAGCGACTTAGGTACAAATTAGCAGTAAACAAAGTGTTAAGGAAATCAAACCGACCATGATCGGCATTGCAAACGACTAATCGGATAGTCGGCTAAGATCGGCACATCTCTAGTTAAAATAGTTACAATGTAAAATAAATAATCCCCTATTGTGATGTTGAAAGTTTGAAAGTTCTAAATAATAATAAAAAATAAATAAATATTATTATTTAGAACTTTCAATTTTGAGTAAACAAATTGAAAATTTTCAACGTTATTGGATATTATAGCAATTTGTATAGTTTGAAAAGCAACTGCACGAAATGCACAGTGGATCAGTGAAGGCGTTTGTTATCTCCCCACGCCACACGCTGAACGCTCCTCGAACTCCTCCCGACCACCTCTTATTTATTCCTCACATCCCGCAAAGTGCGCCCCAGGATTATTTGCCTGTTATCGGAAGTGGATAAATTACTTTATTACTCGCTCGCGGGGAAGAACCCTTTCTGTTATAAAATTGGTAGTAATCGAAGCTATTTTCTCTACGGTATAGCGTTGGTTCAGCTTATAAAAGTGTACGAATTTCAGTTTTTTTTTAAATCGATACCTATTTTTCGTGTGAATAACCGTTCGGCGTTATGGAAAAATCTAGTAGCGTCCACCAAGCGGCCTTTACGCCCAACCGCCCGATATTTTCGGTCAAGCGTGTACCACTTATACGAAAATTTTGTGTCATGATTCATATCAAAATATTTTTGGTGATATGCGATTGGAATTATTATTTAACGACGACTTTTATAAATATTATATTATAGTTTACCTATATGTCGGTTTTCCATTTCCTTGTGAGTGTGTTTTTAAAATTCGCCTGCAAATACTAAACAGTGGAGCTATTCCAGGATGCAGTGATGCAGACTGATGGACTGGATTGCAGGCGATAGGTGTGGCGAAACGACAATCACACGCCAACTGCACTAAATCCATTATTGTTATTGACAGTTTTCTATTAACCAATTAGTGTACAGGTTAAGTATAACTAGCTACTTAGCCACTTAGCTTGGTATAGTAGACATAGAGCATTTGCACTTTATCGTAGACTCACCTGATTTAGGTTAAAATTCAAAGAAAGTAGTTGCTGTTTAGTTTGGAAGAAAAACTGTATTAACGTTATTTAAATAATTATCATTACATAGTATAAAACAAAGTTGATATCGGTTGTCTGTCCCCTTATATACTTTGAAACTACGTAACGGATTTTAATGAGTTTTTTAATAGATATAGTAGTAGAATAGGTACAGTTCACGTATAATTAATTAAAATAAAGTGTTAATTTTATATATATGACGGAGACGGAGACGGAGAGAGAGAGATGGGTGTGGGTGCGTGTGGGCGTTTATCTTTATTCTTCCTTTTCACTATTGGATGGATTCGAAGTGACAAACGTTACTTTCAATCACTATTTTCAATCACTAATGGCGGTAGTTGTGCTCTTCTCGAGAGCCGGCGGGCGAATGTGTCTTGCAATGCATCGGGCGGCTTTTTATACACGAAGTGGCGTGATCGGCGACGTTCGGCGACGACCGACACCTGCAGTGATTACGTCGCATATCGGATGATGTTTTACTGCGACACGTGCACTGCACTAGCCTCGTTTTTGATGTTATTCAGAATACTCTCAAGTCGATGCAGGCCCGACGTTCCGAATCTCCGACACGGCCATCTTGACACGTCACACGTCCCTGTGTGACACTCCTGAAATAAAAGTCATTTGCAGTATCAATGTGTCTACACTCGGCCTATCCTGATTATATCACTTGAATAGGGTCTCAACACAAACAAATCTTACAGGGAATCAAATGCTGATTCTCACTAAACTAAGATTACATCATAATTAACTGTCATCAAAAGATACACAGACCATTGACCAGTATTCACACACTATATACAACCAAACTTGGGAGTAATTAATCTTTAAATTAAAATCAACTTTACCACAGCCCATCATAAACTCATGGGTCTAGGTCGTTACTATCACCAAAACAGGTGAAAGCAACTCATGCCACTGTACTGAGTGACGATATCTCACAACTAGGCGTCACTACCACCTATATCGAGTGTTAGTGACTCATGCCACTTATACCAAGTGACGATAACACACAGGGTCGTTACTACCGCCTAAATCGAGAGGTAGCAACTCATGCCACTTATACCAAGTGACGATAACACACACAGTCGTTACTACCGCCTAAATCGAACGATAGAAACTCATGCCACTTATACCAAGTGACAATATCCCACAGTCGTTACTACCGCCTAAATCGAGCGATAGCAACTCATGCCACTTACACCGAGTGACGAACACCAGGGTCGTTACTATCACCAAAACAGGTGAAAGCAACTCATGCCACTTATACCAAGTGACGAACACCAGGGTCGTTACCATCACCAAAACAGGTGAAAGCAACTCATGCCACTTATACCAAGTGACGAACACCAGGGTCGTTACCATCACCAAAACAGGTGAAAGCAACTCATGCCACTTATACCAAGTGACGAACACCGGGGTCGTTACCATCACCAAAACAGGTGAAAGCAACTCATGCCACTTACACCGAGTGACGAACACCAAGGGTCGTTACTACCGCCTAAATCGAACGATAGTAACTCATGCCACTCCTACCGAGTGACGATATCTCAACACAGGTTACCACGCGAACTTTACATTTAAGCTGGTTGAATAGTGGTCAATGGGTTACAGAGCTCATTCTATCTCTACATCACTAGTTTCCGACTCTACAGGAATCTCATTGTCAAGCATTTTTCTAAGTTGGTCGTGGCAGTACTTGCAAGTATGTTTAGAGTTTAAATCACGTAACGTATACCGATAGTTATTTAACACCTCTATAATTTTAAAAGAACCCTTATACTTGGGGTCTCGCCTAGTCTGGTTTCAATCCTCGTTCTGAAGTAGAACAAAATCACCGACAGCAAAGGAAACGTCTCTAGCTTTTGTCGCGTCAAAACGATTGTATTTAGCCTCTTTCTCCACATTAGCGACCACAGCATGCCAAAGATTGGCTGTACCTCTTCGGCTAACATCACCTTTGTGTACCACCTTTGTATGATCCTCTGTGACCAGTCATAATATCCCCAACGCGGCACCGGTGGTTGCGCCACGAACACGTCGACCCGTCGCTCGATCCACGCGCTGCCGTCGCTCGATGCACGCGCCGCCGTCGCTCGGTGCACGCGCCGCCGTCGCTCGGCCAGCCGCTGAAGTCGCTGGTATTGCCGACGCGGGTACCCTTCCTCATAGTACAGCGATTCGCCACATGTCCAAACTCTGAAACTCACTTGAAACACCGATTACTAGATGGTCATATGGTTAGAATGTTGGTAGAAGCCCCGTCAGACTTCATAGGTGATCTTGGTCTATGTTCCTTCGATTTCGATCTGCACACAGTCTATCGGAGGACCAATTTTCCACAACCGAAACACTTTAATGTCGATGCTTGAAATATTTAGGGCATCTTGCTCTCAGATAACGATAACGCCTCCACAGCAGGTGCTTTTCTCTTTTGATAGGAAAAAGCCTGTAACTCTTTCTGTAGTTGTTGTCGCGAAGCTATTCCAGTTTGTAAAAGCAACACGTTGTACTCGCGAATCATGTTGAGAAATATGCGCCAGGGTGAATGTCAAAGTCATTCACTCTTCTCCACACAGACGGTGCTGCAATATTGCGCCGTCACGGCCGGACTGACCATCGGCCGTCCTCGGTCGTATACTTCCATGAGCTCGGGCTGCCTCCATGCCGTGAAACCGTGGCCCGGATGACATCCATCCATTGCTAACAACTAATAAGGTATGGCCCGGACGACGCTGCAGTGCATCCCTTCAACCAACCAGCATAAGGTGTGGCCCAGACAACCGGGCCACTGCTGCTTGCTGCTCCATAAGTAACAACCATTTTGATTCGTCGCTACTAGCCGAACCACGCTGATTTTCTTTCAGGGTCACATCCCACTTCTGATGACGGAGACGGAGACGGAGAGAGAGAGATGGGTGTGGGTGCGTGTGGGCGTTTATCTTTATTCTTCCTTTTCACTATTGGATGGATTCGAAGTGACAAACGTTACTTTCAATCACTATTTTCAATCACTAATGGCGGTAGTTGTGCTCTTCTCGAGAGCCGGCGGGCGAATGTGTCTTGCAATGCATCGGGCGGCTTTTTATACACGAAGTGGCGTGATCGGCGACGTTCGGCGACGACCGACACCTGCAGTGATTACGTCGCATATCGGATGATGTTTTACTGCGACACGTGCACTGCACTAGCCTCGTTTTTGATGTTATTCAGAATACTCTCAAGTCGATGCAGGCCCGACGTTCCGAATCTCCGACATATATATATATATATTTAAATAAATCTTGGATATATTTACTTGACCTTATCAAAACATCGTGTCAATTTAACCCAATGAAGAAAATAATTGGAAATATCTCTCAGTTCATTATCCATATAAATTCTTAATTAATTAAGTTACAAAATTATTATCTATGGTCAGAGTTGCCAAACGTAACTATGTCATCTAAAAAGACCATCATGTTAATTTTCTAGAATGGACCTTTTATTAATTATTAAGTATCCATAAACCCTTTTAACCCGGTTCCAGAGCGCGACGTAACGATGGAAAGGCTGACATCATTTATCTTTGTAAGTGCGCCAGCTATTAGTGTGGGGGGTTGGTTGAGCACCATTAGCAACATTAGTTGACTGTGTGGACATTACTAGTGTTTTAATCAGGAAGTAGGTGATTAAACGCTGATAATATAATTAAATTGAAGAAATATTTTGCATTATGCCCAGGGGAGAAATGATGAGGCGAAGTCGCCTTGCATGTTATGGGCATGTAATGAGGAGGGATGATACACATGTTGAGAAAATAATGATAAATCTGCATGTGAAAGGAGATAAGAGAAGAGGAAGACCCAAGAAAATATGGATGGTTAGTGTGGAAGATGCGAATGATAAGGAAGTATGGAAATGAACAACCAGTTGTGCAGACCCCAGATCATGGGAACTGGGCTCGAAGATGATCATGATCCAGAGGCATAAATTGAAACACTTTCTTCTTCACACCGTTAATACCTAAAGGTGTAGACAGTGAAGTGCTTTCCTCTCCTCGAACAGTATTTAGTTTTACAGTATTGACGGAAAGACTAGTTTCATACATAAGACACATTAACGATTTTTTTTTGGCAAGGCATTGGAAGAGGAGAGTTAAGAAGGTGAGTCTCCGGATACGTCACCGAACGAAATCTGACATCAGAGACTTTACGTCTTTCTAAGAGATAGTGGTATTTAACCCATCGAGAGGGCCCATTCATTCAGCGAACTGTGTGTATCTACCACTGTTAATGATATTTATGATATTACACAATAATTACCTGGCAACCATGTAAACGAGCCGTTATCAGCATTGCTTTTTACCCCGCCGTGCCTGTACACGAGTGTGCCTATTGATACCCAACATATACACAACAAACAGGCACGCCTGTTGTTATGTTAAGCCCGTAGGATTATCCCACTTATACAAGAGTTTGATCAATTTAAATCGTCGGCAGTGAAACCTTTTAATAAGTCCGCTGTTTACGTTTAATGCCAAGCCTTCTAAGGTCTTAAATGTAATGTGTGCAAATTGTTGTTTGATTACAATTATTTATATTGACTTAATTTAATTATTCTCGGCAATAAAACAGTCTCAGTGTTCCAGTGGTCGAGCATTCCGCTTCTAAATCCAGATCCAGTTCGGGTTCGAAAAAAAAAATGTATTTTTATTTTATTTATTTATTAGCAATAAAAACAATTAGTGTTATATAAATATCTCTGTAACCTTATTGCGTAATCTTAGAAGGCATAGTTAATGTAGCTATAACTTGGGGTATTAACATTTCACACTCTTCAAATACAATAATATATAGGAAAAGCAATATATTTACTCTACAATGTAGATTAGGTTTTAGATTAGCTTTTTCTTCGGCAGAAAATACAATTACGTTTCCTTAAAAAATCGCTATCTGTTGGTTATTAACATTCTTAATAATAGGTATTTTTCTCAAGAACAACAAAAAAATAAGAATCCAAAACAAAATGTCGCAATACATTTTCTACATATTTTAAACAACCATTAAATTACTTAACCATGTTTTCTAGTTTCACATTATATATGCAAGGTTAAATTATACTTCGAAAGCATTTTAACTATTTTCGGTAACAAGAAAAACTTGGCTCATATAATAACGTTCCATTTTACATGAGCCCTGGAAACATTTTTAATGGTCGACCATTTTCCTTCAGCCAAAGGGTCGGGATCACACGCCAGAAAATTATACATAGTTGTTAGTATAATGTTGTTTAGCTGTTTAATTACACAGCTATGTGTTAGTTGGAATATAGTAAAATGCTTTCAGGAGAAAGCTTATAATGACTCGCGAAGTTTCCAAGCTGTAATAATTATTATGTTAATGTTTTTCTGTCAACAATAACGAACAATGACTGTTCACTTTTTTTTATTGTTTATACTTTTCCGTTGTTTGAAAATGGAACGCGGCAAATTTTTATAGAGTTACATTTTTTTTTTTTGCTTTTTTGTGAGATTAGTCAATCGCGTCCTTACGTTGTAAATTTGTTTTTTTTTTGCAAACCTTCTAAAATCCGTAGGATTTATCTTAAAATTCTACTACTATTAATTACGTGAACGAAATGTGTATGAAAAGATATTTATTTGATGCAGAATCTATTTTAAAGGGATATTAATGGTATTGCCTAAGAAATATTCGGTCAAGGCAAAATATCCGATAATCTAAATGAGTATAATAAGATAAACTATCGAAATTGTTAAAAAACATCAATAAAGCTATTTGGTTATGTATCATGGTCCGAACTCTAGATCTTACAATTATAATCCACATTCCGCTAACCGCTAAGCTATCGAGATAATAAATAATAAATTCGACGTTTACTCACTAAAAGTTTTGTAGTTTTAACATAAATTCCACTGAATAAATAATTCAAGCTCAATGGCCCTTTGTCACAGCGCGTCTGTGCTATAAATTAGTGGCAGATGAAATACGACGGCAGTTTTATAATTAAATTGTAAATCGTTGGTTTTTTTTATTTATTTATAAAATATTTTTTAATAATCTCTCCACGCTTTATTAAATTAATTATGATTTATTAAAAGTGACGTTTATCTCATTTAACTATAATATATATATCTTTCACATATATCTGGCTAGATATAATACCCGAATGGTTCAAGGGTTTTTCGACTCTCACTTTTCAGAAAATCAAGTTGTATGCAAACACTACCCAATACACTTTCAACCATATATTTGTACGTAGATTTGGCAAATATTGTAAGCAAAGTCGTCGTGTATTGCTTTTTCCTTTGATCTATGTATATTTCTCCCGATTCAACTCTCTCTCTCTCTCTCTCTCTCTCTCTCTCTCTCTCTCTCTATCTATCTATCTATCTCTCTCTTTCTCTCGCTCTATCTCTAGTTTTGCGTAATACAGATCTTGTTGTAAATATATTTTTATATTGAATCAGGAATTTTCAATTTTTTTATTTTAATTTCGTAATACCTACGTTACGTTACGTTCCGTTTCAATTAAAAAAGAAAAACATAATTTAAAAAACTACGAATGAATCTGTAAATTCATTTATTGGCTAAAGCATTCACGAAATGTACAAAAAAATCCAAATTCAAATTTGGAATATGTCACGTGATCACGTTCCATTGAAACATGGCGACGCGTAAAGGCCGGCACATTCAAGATCACTCGACATAATTAACGCCTACATTGTGTTATTTACCACGCCCGCATGTGTTGACGGAAATGGTGGAACGCTATTGACTGACGTTCCTAATTCTTAAATTATTTAAGATATTTATTGGAGAAATCCAATGGAATCCAATTGATTTTAACGCATTAATTCACGCTAACTAAATGTTGTAATGTTTAAAGCCGATGCCCGAATTTATACACAACGAATTATATGTATTAAATAATATCGATATGAAACTATCGATAAATACTTTGTACAGTCTGGTCAGATAATTAGTATCTTTTGTCTGTATAAATAAAGAGAACAGTAATATCTGTTGTCTCGTTGTTTGAATTGTGCTTTTACTCACTGCTTATAATCTATCGTTTTGTTGTTTCGGGTTGTCGTTTCGTCCGGGCATTATCAACTATAACTTTATACCCTAAATACCCCAAGTGTAGGCAGCGGTTATAATGCCCCGACACGCCGGATTAATTTGCCAGTCAAGTAATAGTAAAACGCTGTAACCAAATATTGAGCGCAACATGCTTTGGGCCAGAATTTGAACTAGATATTTGAGTGCTGAACAAAGCTATCAAGACTTATTATAAAACACAGATGGTTCACAATAGGTCAAATCACTGACTCGCTTCTTACGACACCTACGGGAAAAAAGATGTAATCTTGTAATCTACATAATAATCTAATACATGTAATCTTTATTACTCATCACAAAAGTATTACAATGAGAAAATCCATAATCGTTTTTGCGCGTGTGCTTCAAATTGTGTAAAATTTATTACTCCGCCGACTATTCGGACACGCCTCGATTCAGCCATATTTATTTTCTTGTACATAGCATTTAATCAAACGAAATTTTCGTGACTGCTACACTTACCGCCACTTATTCACGAAGCGTGTTCTATTTATTCATAATTATAATAATATTTTATTTTTATTACAATATTCGCTTCCTGAATATTTTTTATTTACAATTTTCCTTTTTCGAAATAAAACTTTATGAAAGCGAGATAAGATCGTAAAACCAATAACAGGAAGACATACAAGTACGTGAATTTTTGAACTGGAAATTTTCAAATTAGTTTTTTTTTCTCGTTTTTATTTATTCACATTTAAGCACAATTTCTTTATAATAACGGCTACGAAATCTTTCAAAAAACAAATAAATAGAACTGTAGTATTGTTTATATGTTATTATAACATAAAAACTATTCATATTCTGTTTATTAAAAACATTATTACAAAATGCTTTTTTACATATAAAAACATAGATGGCACACTTACAATATTGTTAATAAAATATAACAGAGTATCGTGAAACATCACTCTCAAAGTGACTTGATAGGCTTATTTCCTTATGAAAAACTAATGTGGGATATCACCCCATCGATCAGGTCTGTTGCCGGTCCACATCCAAGAAAACTACTGCTTAATGTACTTATTACCGAGTGATCGATCACCATGCAGACGACATCGAATCCATTTAACCGTGTCTAATTGATCGTCTAAGGAATTGAAAATGGCGAAAAAAGAAAGTATAGTAGGGTGGAAGGAGAAGGAAGCCAGTGGAGCGGTGAGCGGAGCGACAGATTCTAAAGTATTTGGCGTCCAACTATGTAGGAAATCGCCGACTGGGGTGGACCGAATAGCTCCGGTGAAATTTAGTGAATTCCACTTGGGAATTGTTTAAATAGATGGGGATGATGGTAGTGTGCTTGTTAGTTCCGTGAAGATTTTCAATGAAACTTCAAAAGAAGGCGTTGAAGAAAAAAATTCAATCAGTCTTTATGACACTCTCACAAACTAAGGCCCGTAAGATCAATCATAGTTAAAACTGTCGATTTTCTAAACTATAGTCAATTTTAATCTAGAGTTTAAACCTGCCTCGTAAGATCAACAGCGAAATGGACATAGATTACGTAAACTAAGTTTAGTTTTCGACAGATGGCAACATTTGGTTATTAAATGTCCATATTTCGCTCATCATTCACTCTTTTGTACATTGTCTGTGGCATATTACGTGAAAAAAAACTCTTTTTCTCTTTCTTTTATGAAGTTTTATAGTGTGACCATAGATTTAAGAAAAATAGATCGGCAATAGTCACCCAAACAACGTGACCAAAAATGGGTTGTTAATGTGTAAGTGACTTACGGGGCTCGTGGCGCATTGGTAAAACAACCGGCTGCAGCACTGAGGTCGGGGGTTCGATTTTCAGCCGAGCACAAATATTTATGACAAACATTAATATTTGTGCAGCGTCTGGGTGTTTTTCTGTGTATTATAAGTATGTATTTACAAAAGAAAAGTATATATATAGATATATAAGTATATATATATGTATTAGTATCCGTTATCTAGTATCCACAGCACAAGCATTTAGTTGCTTAGTTTGGAACTGGAGGGCCCTGTGTGATTTGTGTCCAAGATATTATTATTATTATCAATGTGTTCGTAAAAAGCGCTTCAAAACGTTAACTTTTACATCTTTAATGTTCATGTGTGGAAATGTAAATAAAATATACGCGGTTCCCAAAATCTAATATAAGCGGTTGCGCTGTCAGTGATTCGATGCTATTAGTAAATTTTTCCTGACATGTGCCATCTATTGTAGTCTATGCTAAATCTATGTATGAACCCACAATCGTTGTGTCAGATGTCAGCTGATAAACGACCGCCATTTTTAAACTAGGCAGGACCACGGTTTAAACGGCAAAATCTCCTGGTGTAAGCTAAACTATAGTTTAAACTGTTATTGGAGGTTTATCTAGCATTGATCTTACAAAATAAACGACAGATGAGGTTTAAACTAGATAAAATAGTTTAAACTGTGATTGATCTTACGGGCCTAAGTCAAACATTCATTCGTTTAGACTTTCTTTTCTTTATCGTAGTTAGATGTAGATATTATAATAGTATGTAGACGTTTGTCATCATAAAGAAATATTAAGTAATATCTTCTAATATGTTTTTGAACGTACTGTCCTAAATGTTTACGCGCGAGCTTGTGTGTTGAAAAAAAAGTTACATGAACAGTAAATGTTGAACACGGCCAGCTACATTTTTAAACATGGAACACGTGCGTTCTAAACACGATTTTTTATGTTCTTATAAAGAATGACCATTGATTTAACTATGTACAGCATTATTTATCTTGAACTTCGTGTTTAGAAAGGGTTAAAACATATTATTAATATTAATTTGTGCCTACCTTTTGCAAGGTTGACAGTAATAACCAAATCTCATAAGAAAACTGTTCCTTAGACACAACTCGGGTCTTATTGCAACTGACATGGACAACGACAGGTTTCGGAACGCAATTTCTTATTTTGAAATTTAATCAACTAAATATAATTTATTTTAGTGTTGATGCATCTTGAAATCAATTTAAACTTATCAACAAATATACCAAACATTAATTTCGTTAATGGTAAATCAATAGTTAATATCGAAAGCTTTAGTGAGTGTTGTACAATAAGCACACAATAGAGGAAGATGGCGGTCGATTTCTTTAAGAGCCGGTTACCTGGAGGCAAGGCTATTGGTAGCACAATGGCGAGTGATTGCGGTGTACTGCTGCATAAATCAATGTCTCCATCGTTTGGAACAAGACATTGGATATATTCGGAAACGTAGTTTCCGTAGTATATTTATTATTAGTTGTTTAATATAATACAAATAATTGAACAGTAGTAGTGCCACGCAGTTTGCTGCATGAATGGGCCTGCTCGACCGGTAAAATATCTCGGCCTTTAAAAATATCGACGTAAACTGGCTCATGCCGTGTTTTGTTCGGTTTGAGAGGAATCCGGCGTTTCACCCTTGTTCCCTATTCTTTCTTATCATATTTCAAGTAATCTCACTCTATCTTCTTCTCTTACAAGGAACGAAATCTTCATCACAAAATAAATTGTCAAATCGATTAAATTCATTTTTTGGATATGTTAATATTATTGACACTTGCAAATATATTTAGTAAACCATAAAGACTAACGATGCAAGGTCACACCCAAAATTCATATTTCATCATACTAACTTATATTTCTGACCTTACCGCCCATAACTTATATCCGATACATAAGTCACCGCAGCAGATTGCCTGCGAGAAATCTTGGGGTCATGACGGTACCTAGTTCGAACCCTCCTCCTTACTTATTACGGCAATTCTTCGTCGGGTAAGAAAGTAAGTAATTATTGTACCCATTAATACTTGTTACTCAAAGTTTCTTGAGATATACTGGTCCGTAATTTACGTGCCTAAACACATTCTTTTAACTAATCTTTAGATACGATTAGATTCGTAGGCAGATTTATATTTGAAAGATATACCAAGGTTCGAGCCCGACGAATCTTGATACATACATACATAAACTTCACGCCTTTTTCTACCCGAAGGTGTAGGCATCGACTGTTATCTTGTCTCTCCGTTATGTTTACGTCCCAAATGGAATAGGTGGCGATTTTATTGCCATACCGGGCACAAACTTCGCGACTTCTTGATTCTGAAGCGGGGTGCTCGACCAGTGGACCACCGAGACTATATTACGAATCTTGGTACTGGACCCTTATGAAATCGTAGGTGGAAAATGGAATAATGTCACAGTAAAAGAAATAGAAGATGCCTTGTTTTTCAGGTGAGGTCTGGATTAATTAATGATGCCAGTGAGGGGAGTGAAAACTCGACTTTATCAAAAATCTAATAAATAAGAGCAACAAACAAAGATTTTATAAACTAAAACTCAACACTTATCGACACCGAAAATAAATTCAGATACCGTTACGGTAAGAAAGAAATGCACATCATTATTATGCGGCTACACGTCCCAACACTATTGTCTCAAGAAATATTTCTCATGTTAATGCCCACTTAATTTAGTTCATGGATAGTGCGTGAACTAGTGCGCGGGTGGTCCGCACCGGCCACCCGTACCAACTTACATATCGATAACGCACAACACTAGCCGCAGTAAAGCGCGTTACATGTCCATTTTATCGATCGATTTAATTATAATAGAAGCCGACCGAATATTTATCGATATCGAAGGAATATAATGATGCCGAGTGACGAGGAAGCTTAATGTACCCATAGATAAACCCTATCTTAAATTTATTATGATATTCAATTTTTATTATCTTTGGTCAGCTTGCCACGACAATATTTGACAGTCGATATCCAGCTAATACTCTGTACAAAAACTTTCTCTAATCCATTCGTAAAATATTATAGCACTTTGAAAGATATATATATATATATATATATATATATATATTGTGTTTTACTTTGCATATACGTATACACAAAATTCTTAAAAATATTCTTGAATGTCTGTCGCTGGTCTGGAAGTCGAGCAACCCGTTTCTGAATCAAGAGGTTGTCGGATCATATCCGCACTCACACCAAGAACTTATCCTTTGCGGAAGTTATGTGTGATAAATATCAATGACCGAGAACATTGTGACGAGTTAGTTCGTAAAAATTCAGCTAGCTAAGCCCTTACAACCGCTGCACGCGCTGCCTTCAGGTAGAAACAGGCGTAAAGTTATAAAAAAACAACCAGAGTGTTTAAAACTATTTTTATAACACAGCAAAGATTACTAAAGATTAACTTCTGAATCCAGAGGTCGCGGGCTGGAATCCTGGGTCACACCAATGACTTTTCGAAATTAATTTTGAAAGTTATGTAGGATAAATACCGATGACTAAAACTTTGTGCCCGGTATGTAAGGCGTGAAGTTATGTTATGTTATATTATATTTTCATTATATTCCTATTTTTTTTTACGTTTTAGTTTTAGTACATTCACAAACTCTGCTAATCTTAGAAAAAAATATATGTATATTAAATCGTTATTTTTATCGTACCTTGATCAAAACAACTTTTAGGATTATATCGCGTTTATTTAAAGTTGTTTTGATCAATGAGTGAGATTCGCGAAAATCTTAGAAATAAATATTTATCGTACCTGCCATGGTATTAACAAATTTTGGTGCTATTTTCTGTCAGAAATTTTCGCGCGCAAAATTTTGATGCCACAACCCACTGCCGATAAATTACCCTCGTCTTGATTGCTTATTAAATTTGCATTGACTTTTTATGTAGCTTTTATTCCAGAGAAACAATATATAAATTAAAATAAGTCGAAGAAAAGCGGATACTATTTCTTAGTAAGCAATAATTAAATAATTACATGTTTAATTGCTTGTTCGATTTCAGTAATCGTCATTAATACAGTATGATATCATTAAATATCATTTTTTTAGTAGGTAGTCAGGAAATCAACTCTTCATACCGAAGGTGGGATGTCGTTCCTTGACATAACAAGCATTTAGTTCTTCGTGAAACGATGCAAGCATCCTTAACGCCGTACCCTTACGAAGTATCTTAATTGTGGCTAATTGTAAGAAAAGACCTCCCATTAGAGACTCCCTCGCAAAGAGTAAACGAATTAGCAGACACGTAGCTACGTAACTGAGAGGCGGTAAATTCGTTTTAAATCACCAACTCAGGTGCGAAAAAGCCCCGCATTTTTTAGTAAAATGTTCCAAATTCAAACAAGTGTTCCATATTTGAACTATAAAAATGTAAATTTATCGCGCCGTGTGTACCTATAAGCTATTAAAAAAAAATGAAAAAAAAAATACACGTTTATTTCATTCCGATAAATTGGAACGACGAAACGTTTAAATTTGGAATCACTGCGTTTTATTTCTGCGTCGAACGTATTACAGAGTGGTTTGTTAATCCGGCGGTCAAATGACCAATTCATTAGTGCCATTGAAATGTTTTTTTTTATCGGCTCTTTTCTGTACTATAACTACTAATAATTATGGTTACCATATCATATATAATACTAATAATAATTATTAGTAAACGTTGTGTATTTAGCAGAATAATGCAAACTGCATTCGGTTTCCGCCATCGCAAGTTCAATACCGCTACGATTGCACTTAGGTCGTACCGTTCCGTTTCAGTTTAATGATAGCGCATAAATTTTTACGGTGCGAGTTTATGTCCTCGACCTCGTTGCTGCTCCTTTAGGCTATAAAACTATTCCATATACCAACCCACTTTAAACTCTCTGACTATATACCATAAATTTGCTATTGGATAATAATTTTATTAATTTCACAAACCATTTAACTCCGATTGCTTTAAGCAGAAGATATTTAGCAGATTTGACATATTATGTGCGAACATGTCATCGTTCATTTCTCGATGTGATACGTTTAGTAAGTGCTCTGTGTCCGCTCTAATGACATTCGAGGGGTCTTCACAATTTGATGCGTAATCCATTGCACGTTGGATTGCTAATATAATTTCATTTATTAATCCATCGATAAATTTCATCGATAAAGCGCTTTGAAGCAAAGATTCTTGCTTTCTTACTAAAAACTTCGTAGTGTTTTTATTTGTTTCTAATTCTAATACCTCATTCTGCTTTATTTTCAGGTAAGTTGAATTCACGAAATCAATTGGGAGTCTTTATAAGTTGAGTAAGTAAGTACTTAGTTATAAAGGATTTAAATTGTATAAAAAAAAATCAAGTGCGTATTTTATTATGTGAATAGAGAACAATAAATGACAAAGGCGTTTTATTATTTGCGAACCTTTATAGGAATGTAATTTACAATAAAATGTAAAGAAAATAAACTAAACGTAACACTCTTATTAACAGAGAGATAACTTTAATCTAAATGGAAACTTAATAACTATATTGTTTAAGTACAGAGTAATACACAAAAAGCCATTTTATTTGAACAAAATCCCTAAACCATCTTTACAGCCTTTTAGCTGGAAACCTCAAGTCACGCCCAAGAGCCGCCATTTTACTTCTAACCTTCTATCTCGTCACACAAGCACGTAAAACTTCTGAGAGGCTCGGGGAATATATAAAAAAAAGTTTTTATTTTCATTTACATATTTTATTCGTGAAAAAGTTTACAAGTGTTATCGACATTTTAGTTGTTTTTTGTTTTCTTGTATTAGTTGTTTTAAATTGATCGCAGTTTTGGATTGAAGGATTAAATTGTTGTTTCATAAAAAAGCAAGGTCTAGCTCGTGCCTAGTCAGCCCAGTCCAATTTCTACGTCCCAAATGGAATAGAATGGCTTATTACAAAAGGGCATGAGGAATTCCTAATTTTATTCCACTAGAAAGCAAAATAATTAAAATAATAATCATCATTATAAAAACGAGACAAACGAAAAAAAACATCAACATAAATTAATTTATCAAATCTATTCTTATTACCAACTCTTTGACACCTGTCAAACTTGTCAAACTAAATTATAGGCGCGAAAATTGTAAAGTTGATATCAGTTGATGAATTACCTGTAATGCGAGTTCAAAAATACACCCTCTATGTGTACTTGCCTCGTTAAAACTTATACAATGTTGTATACCAACCCTATAGGTGTACCTATGTGTACTCACGTATATATGACGACATATCATTTAATATGTCACTTCAGTTAATTTTCGAACGAATTTAAATGGTAATAATTAATAACGAACTTTTAGTCTGTCGTCGCAATTATACGGAATCCATTAAATTTTCCGATTTCACAATGTTCGAATTTAAAATAGGAATGATAGAATTCCACTTTTGGAACGTTAAAATTTTTTTCATTCGTTTTAAATTTCGAATGCCATCGCTAAGTGCTGGCACAAAATAAATGCTATGAAAAGTAAATATACTCATAATTGCATGGATAAGTCCTAGGTGTATTAGACAGAATGGAACTTACATATACATATTAACCGTATGGGATATCTCATCCCAAGACGTAGCAGTTGGCATTATTGGTGTTCCAAGATTGACGAACCTGGCACTGCCTAAAAAGTACAGTAACTCGTACTAAATAAACCAGGCTATCGAGAACATTCAGTATTTGATTATAATTATCAAGATAGGCAATTTATATCCGTTAAAGTCAAAGATCGAAGAAAGTATTATGTGTTACATTCATAAAATTCTCCATCTATATTCTTCCAATCAAGTTTAAGAGTATTTATAAACCGTAATAAATTAATGGCCCAAATCAATCTGTTTGAAGATATCGACATTCAATCAAGCTAATAACGCAATTTAAGTAATGAAATGGTATCTTGATCTTGTAAAATTGACCAATCATCTCGTTTCACATTGACAGAACTTCAAATGTATTGACAGTTAGTGGAATTTCACTACCTTCTTCCTTGAAAATATTGAACCCATGGTTAGCCAATACCCCACCCAATATATTGTCAACCAAAATCTATTAAATTATCTTTACTAATTTGACTGCGCATATCAATTCTCTATATGATTTGAATATGACGTTATGAATACTGAAATAACATAACATAACTTCACGCCTTTTTCTACACGAAAGTGCAGGCAGCGGCTGTTAAGCCTCGTCTCGGCGTTACGTTTACGTCCCAAATGGAATAGGTGGCGAACCTATTGCCATATCGGACACAAAGTTTTCAGTCATCGATATTTATCACACATAACTTACGAAATTAATTTCGAATAGTCATTAGTGTGAGCCAGGATTCGAAGTCTCTGGATTCAGACACGGGATGCTTGAACACTGCACCACCGAGACTTTAAAACAAAAATACTGAATAAATATAAAATTAAGAAAATATATATAATTAAAATGAGCTAGAATAAAAGAAATAAATTGTCATTAATGAAACTTGTTCATATTGCCTGTATTCGTTACAGGCAATATGGCGAAAGTAAACAATCTGCTAATAAAAACAATAAGGATATTAGATTGTTATCATTATCTAGAAGGATAATGGAATTATTATTACAGCTATTTTTATAAGGGATATAATATTATTAATATATATCAATATCAAAGTAGGATAATATGACTATTGGGCTAATTTTATTCAGTAAATTGCCTTATGAGTTAGTATATTGGGTGATAAGGTCACCTGATCTCGACCAATACAAAATCTGACCCCGTGGACTGAGTTACTATTTTTGTCGGAAATTATTGTCAGTGAATAAATTATGACACCGAATCTTAAGCGTGTTGTTCTAATTCTGTCATACATTTTCGCTAAATTAATGATTTAAATTAAATTTACAAGAAAAAAAAACATAATTAAAGAAAGATTTCAGTAATTTATATAAAGGTCAATTCATCATATTATATGCTAGCTGACCCCGCGAACTTTGTTCCGCATCAGAACTAATTTTTACAGCGGTTGCAATTAAAGTGCCAAATCTCGAAAACTAACTCACTTTTTCTTTACTACATTATAAACGAATTAAACAAAAAAACCACCCCGTTGACACCCTCTATATATTAAAATCCGTTGCGTAATTTCAAGATCTAAGCATATAAGGGGACAGACAGCGGAAAACGACTTTGTTACTTGACTAACTGACCCGGCGAACTTTGTTACTCCTTACTACACCAGCCCAAGCCCATAAAAGTCCCGTCAAAATCCGTCCGTTACGTTCAGCCTTTTCAGAGATTGGAACCCGGATCAAACAGAGAAACAGACATAAATTATAAAAAATGTTATTTTGGTGTATATACCCTATATGAAAGCAGTTATTTCAATACTACAGACAGCCACATCAATTTTATTCTTATGTATAAATAGTGTGTAAATAGTATACTAGTTGACCCGGCGAACTTTGTTCCACATCAAAAGTAATAAAGAATAGGGTTTATCAGTTTTTATTTACATAAATTCATACATAAATTATTAAAATAATAGATCCTATTGACACCCTCTGTCCTTTAAAAAAACCGCAACAAAATCCGTTGCGTAGTTTTAAAGATGCATATAAGGGGACAGACAGCGGAAAGTGTCTTTGTTTTATACTTTGTAATAAAATAGCATTTAGATAGGCTCTTAAATATTTATGGAGGGGTGAGGAAGGTAGCGCACATTTTGTCTATGTCGCTTGCCAGTAGTAAAAAAGAATCTATTCATTCAATAAATAAAATTAATAATGTTAATTAATATTTAACACAATGATAGTAGTACGGTAGATAACATAACACGTATGTTGACCTAATTGCGAGTTACGCACGCACATTTCAGGCCATTTAATAAAGCCTCCTGAAAATAAAATGTAAAGGCATCTCTACACATGGCGGCGGAAATAGTCCAGGATCCCAGGGCGGACAGACATTACTTGTTTTCAAATGGAGTTTTATAAGTTAGAGCAAACACGCTAGTTGGTTCTGACAACCGATTCTTTCTTTTTGTTACTTGACGCCTGTAATACCATCAGGTATAGCCAGCACTAGTAATTGTTCGAGTCGCCGAATTTTTAGGTCCCAACCTATTGCATTGTTCATTAAAAAAAATACCAGTAATTAATATTTGTAGTTTTTTAAAGAATTCCAGACAGTCATGATAACCAGGATTCGCTAGAATTCGCTACATGCTAAAATATAATATTAATACTAGCTGACCCGGCGAACTTTGCTCCGCATCAAAAGTAATTTTTACAGCGTATAATCATCACTTTTTCTTTGCCACATTAAACACAAATTATACATACAAACCGCATCAAAGTCCGTTACGTAGTTTCAAAGATATAAGCATATAAGGGGACAGACGGTGGAGAGCGACTTTGTTTTATACTATGTAATTATTTTTGTCATATATATTTACACCACACTACACACTACCACTACAATATTGTGTATCCAATATAGTGTGTATACATCCATCCATCCATCCATCCATCCATCTATCACAGTGTATCCAATATATATTGTATATACAATATAGGTTATCGAAAAAATAAATATGAGGTCTGAAGGTCATGGTATCTTAGACTATAAGAAAATGTTATTTCGCACATTTCCCTCAAACGCCAGGCTCTCAGCGTAATTCCACGGATTGGGGTACACATTCGCTACAATACATTTCGCAAATTGTCTCCTTGAAGACGTAATAATTTTAAAAAGGCGCCTCCAGGGGACCCAGCGGACTCGTGATTTCGTTGTCACGCGCTAAAATAACGCGCTTGAATGTACAAGGTTCGAGTTTTTAAGGTTAGCAAAGCGCCTATGATGAGACCAAATCACCATCTTTTTGGGACGTGTTAGTAATCCTGGGCTTAATATTTATGTCTCGCTTCTCAACGTTAAATAGTTTTTTTAAAGATATGTAATTATATAATACAAGGCTATTAATTTGTTTTTATTGTACATTCTTGGTGTATAATTTCAATGATTAAAATATATAATAAGAATAGAATGTAAAATGAAATAGGTACTCCATGAAACTCTTTAGAATTAATATTGTTGAAGATCAAAAATATTTTGTTCCAATGGCTACATAATACCTTCGTAAAAATATACAATTTTGAAGTTATATTTTTTCACTAATTTGTGTATTTTTTCTATAGCAATGCGGAACCATCGGGTCCTGTATGAGTACACTTTCACTTGCCGGATCTAAATTCCGTTCAATTTTTTTGATGACGATAATGTATTACTTGCGTATCTAACAGATTAAATTTTACAGAAAAGTTTACCGACAATTTCACTTGTAATCCCGTCATTTTCTTAGTACTGCTATTTTTTCCTCTCTTTTAGAGCCATTTCTCATCTGTCCAATGTTGAGTGTTGTGTAAAATAACACTGATTTATCGCGAAATATAATCTAGAATTCCTAAAAAAATACATACAATAATATCGCTTAAATATTTAGACAAATTTATTCAAATTTGGGAGTTATGTTTCATATATGAATACAATAAATAAGGTAAAAAAACACTGATATTTATTATATACATACATAACTTCACGCCCAATCCCTTGCGGGGTAGGCAGAGAGAACGGAGCGCCATAAGGCACGATTCTTACACTTTGACTTTCATAACTCTTTTCATGCACGCGCGTCGATTTTTGAGGCTCCTAACATCACCTTCCTTCAGAACACGTTCTATTTGGTCATGGAATGTGTGTCTTGGCCGTCCTTGACTCCTACATCCATCCACTTTTGCATTGATATTTATTAATTTATTAAATAACATTTTAAGAATATTGCATAGTAATTGTTTACCGAGACATCTAAAGGAGATGGCAGCAGAAATGCGTTCGTGATACGTCAGGAAGTCTTTTCTCAACTTCTACAACAAAAAAGCAACTTTAACACAATAAACATTAAGTAGATAATCGCTTGTTGTATCTAACACAATATATATACTAGCCAGTTGTACCGACTTGCCACAACATCACACCATCTCTGATTTCCCAGTGGAGTTTATTTTTTAAAAATCCACATTGTTTAAAATGAGGCAAATATTTGCTCTTGTAAATTTCAAATGCAGTACTAGCTACTTTCTATTTTGTCCGTAGTTTTCTTGATATTCTTGAGTCACAGGGCGATCATTAAACTTCAACCCTTGATGCTGAAGAGTACTGTAAACTTGTAGACGTGTGGGGTGAGTGACTAATCAGGAAGGGATGGCGGAGGGTTAAACAAAACAAACAAGGGTACCTAACTCGGGGGGACTAGTTTTCTGGAGCATCCTAAAGTTTTCCGGGAGTTTTTTTTTAGGGTTTTAATAATTACTTGTTCAATTAGTGTTTGGAAATTGTATACAAAGTACACGACTTTGACATGTACAGAATATGTCAAAGTCTGTGTTTCTTTTCCAAAAATACATTATTGTACTAACTTATCAAATATTTTTGAATATGTACAAAAGAGTGTATCTAAAAAATGAGTATGATTAGTGTTTTTTGGGTTTCAAATATACGACACAGTTAACGGCGGTAGAGTAACGCAGTTTGCTGCATGCGTGGATCGGCTCGACCGGTGAAATGCCACGGGCCTCTGACAATATCGATGTCAAGTGTCTCATGCTGCTTTTCGTTCGCTGAGAGGGGTACCCGGAGGTGAGGTCTACCCCCCTCCACCCCCTCCTTTCCTATCCTACTCCCTTATAGATTGCAACGCAACTGTAACACTATCTGTACATATATTTGTGTGGGCGGCGGTATTTGCTGGCCAACAGGTGACCAGCTTGCTCATTTCCTATTCCATATAAATAAAACATACTCATGTAAAAAGCATAGGTTTTTTTAAATTATTTTTGATATTTCGATACATATCAATAATCTCTACATCAATTCGGTGGAACCAACAATATCCTGCCGCTAATTCTAATTACCCCCTATAGTTTTAATTAAACATTAAAAGATATAAAGAAAAAAAAATTTGTAACGAAGTATTTTTTTTATGGGATAGCATATTTTATAAACGAGCATGCGTGTCACCTGATGGTAAGCAACCAACGCCGCGCATGGACAACAGCAACACATTTAGTGTTACTGTTGCGTTGCCAACCTTTAAGGGATAGGGGAGGACGGGGAAGGGGGGTGGGCCTCCGGGTACCTCTCTCACCGAACGAAACGCGGAGCCACTTTACGTCGATCTTTTGAGAGGTCGTGGTATTTCACCGGTCGAGCCGGCCCATTCATGTAGCGAACTGCTTGGCTCTACCACTAATATAGCGAACAATGAAACAAAGTCACCATTTGCTATGTTTGTGTGAACTGTTAGCACACTTTACACACAGCGCCATCTAGTCCCAAATTACGGAACTAAAATTTGGTTTATACGGATGCTATACCGCTGCCCGCAGCGACCACTGCACCAGTAAATCCATACAACATCCTCATGTTTTCCAAACAATAGCATGCATTTAGTAATGCAATAAAATGAACTCTATTATTTGTCTAAGCAATTAATGTCTTCCTAATGTTCAAATATATCTTCCTCGAACAATGTTCCCTCGACAACTGGGTTATCATGTAAAATACTATTTGTATTTAAAGCCATTTATTCGTTTACAAAATTGTATATTATCCCGAGTTATACTCTGTATAAGATCCAATTTTAAAATAGTCACATAATATATTTGACTACTCTAAAACTGTCCAGAATTTTTATTCGCAAACAAAATTCATAACAATGAAACCATCACCAATCGGTTTTGCTATGTAGTAATAGGTTTCACCATCCATTACAAGGATAAAAAAACACTGTTGCCTACACCTTCGGATATTAAAAGCGATGAGGTACAAAATTCCAATACAACCCAAAATCATTAAGGATTCCATTAATAGTTACGGGTGATCATAAAAACACACACTGTAGTAAGTAATTAACGTGCCGCCATCTTGTAACAAACCGCTGTGCCCACTATATTGTATGCTATGTAACAGCTCTCATAAAACTTGATTAAACAAGATCACCATTTTCATGGGAAATTCTCATGGCAGCACATGATAAATAAATATCAAATAATTATTACGCAATACCTATTCTTCTCTCTCAATATCTTCTTCTAATTTTCCCGCCCTATTATCTCTTTTTATCACTACTCTTCTGTCTGTGTGAATATCTCTTTAAACAAACGCACTTTGTTCCGCATCAAAAGCAGCAAAAGCAAAGTGAGTAAATTTCGGATTTATCACTTTTTCTTTACAATGCCATATATGAATTACAGATAAAAACCACCCCGTTGACACCCACTATCTATTAAAAAATCTCATCAAAATCTGTTGAGTACTTTCAAAGGTATAAGCATATAAGGGGAAAGCGACTTTATTTTATACTATGTAATGATTATCTTTATGTCTAGCAAATAGCAGATTCTTTTTTTAAAATTTTTATTGTCAAAACCAACGCTTGATCATAAGCTCCAGACCATGGCTCAATAGCCATTGATTTCATCCATAAGCCGTATGCATTACCACTAAGGATGGAAAAAGAACACACTTTTCTCAGGTCTATTTTTTATGAATTTACGAAGAAGTCTTTCTTCGCATTTCTTACAAAGACACGCAGTAAAACTTATCCCTTTTGACTTTCACCAACCAAAAGGTTGAGAATTAATGTCACTTGGCCGAAACTCGGCCATTAGAGCAGTCTGGCGCTAGTCTCGGCCGGGAAACACGACGATTTATCACAATTATAAGGATTTCTCAACTTTCCATCCAGCCCCATGGGCATGGGGTACGAAATATGACCGTGTGTAACTTACTATTCCAACAGTCGAGGTAAAGGGTCGACCAAATCGATTGCCAATATAAACTTACAAAGATAAATTTAATTTGAACATTTCTCGAGGATATAGTTAATTATTAAGTTGTTTAAGTACAAAACTTAGTTACTCAATCTTAGTAACTGATATCAACGAAATTGGCATTTGAAAACTTTGTCAAATTATACGTGGGGTATACCCGAGTACTGTATCTTCATACCCTGGTATGTATATAAATGTCCCAAGTATCTCTGTTAATGACATTTGGTCTAATATTCTAGAAGTTTTTATTCTATCTTAGTTTTTATGTTGACTGGCTTAAAATATCTAAATTATTTGTAATATAAAAATGCTAATTATGTATTATTTTTAATCGCTAATGCATTTGGTGTATCTTTTCTTTCTTCTTTACTCGTAATTCTATATCTTTACTACCGTCAGGCGTTGACAGCTTTGCGACCAAAAGCCAGCAGTGATATGGTGGAATTATGTGGCGAGTCCAATTAAAGTAAGAAAATACCCCCTACTTCCCCTCTTAGACTGTCTATAAACGTCTGCAAAAACTGTATGTCTATAAAAACTATAGAAGTCAAGTGGAAAATCTAATCGCAAAGATATAGAAATTATTCTCAAAATCTCAATATAATCGTCTATATTAAGTAAGGCCAATAACTTAGCCCTAGTTAATATAGACGAAGATTTAATAATACATTAAGCCTGAGGACTTAATAATATAGAATAGTAAAACAAAAAAAGATAATACATAAAAGCGAATATGAACATTAGAAACAAATAGATACTATAGTAGGTACAGTTTCAATTCAACCCTCATTCATCCTTTAAAGGGCCACGTAACGATACAATACTGTTATTCACTTTCACAGGGACTATTTTCGTGTATTTTTTATCAAGGGTCAAGAGGAGAGCGTGCCCCGCGCCCTTAGTTCGCAATCACTTAAGGGCTCGCCCAAAAATCTCTTAAAGGGATTCTTATAGATAAAGTTTCAACGTGTATGTAGTTTCTAAATAACTTTAATATTTTCTTTTTTTGTCACTACCAGCATCTCTTTTAGAAAGAACTTTTAGAAATACACAGAATTATTTTCTGAAATTCACCCCCATTGCCTTCACAGTAGAGCATCGAGCAAGTTTCATTTTATGAGCAAAATTAACTGTGTGTATCAGCAGAAGAAACTCAGCATCTGAACTACAATTGCTTGAAACTTAGAAGAATTACATCATGGGTTCATGTTCAGCACCAAAATATAGTTTGGTGTGGTATGACAGCCCCATTTGACTTGAAAAATAAGGTTCTACGATGACTTTTTATCACATTTGCGGACACTATCCCATTTAGCTAATTTATTTTCGAGTCTAAAGTTTAAGTTTAAAAATAAATAAAAAAGTTACTACCATCTACATCTAATCAAATACTTGAATAATTTATATGCAAACCCATGCCCTCTCCTAACTCAATTACTTCAATAAGATCTGTCTAAGGCAAACAAAATTCATATTCTAGTCATTCCTTGAGAAGAGAGACAGAGTGGAGAGGGAGAGGAGAGAGCTTTTCGTTTGTGACCTGACTTAAGAAATGCTTTTTACGAGTGAATTTACAACATTCAAGTTGTAAGCAACCTTCTGTGTCCTTACATGAATAAAAATATCAATAGATGTAAATGGATATGGTAGATTTTATTTTGAAGATTACCTTTTGCCTGCCCTGCTGACTATTTTCACAGACAAGAGATTTTTACCAAATCAAAAATCAAAACTTTTGACAACATAGATCGTTCGTAAGAATGAAATGTTATGCCGATCCCTGGTGGGCGATAAACCACCAATGAAAACATTCAGTCAAACAGGCCAACATGCAAATCTTTTGACCCCATGTATTGTTCCAAAGGATGACTTGTTGTACCGTCCCAACTTAAAATGGGATAAGCACAGTAAAATTATAATGATAAAAGGATTTTAATTAAATAAATTCTAAGTCTGAAGAAATCCTATAGATTCGAAATCCAAAAACTACTTTCAAAAGAAATTATTTTTGTGGGGTGTGTTATTTCTTGAGCTATTAGGGATCGTCTCATAAGCTTTCCTAATCTATTCTTATCCTATTGGTCAGTATTAGTCTAGCAGTTCCAATCCTGCTTTCCCCCACATAATTCATCAAAATCATAATTCATTCGTTCAAAAAATATTCACCATTTCTCCAGGTAACCAAACACAAATAATGAACATAATTGACAATACGTAGAAATGTAAAGGTTTATTGAAAAGAAAATAGCCTTTTTATCTACCTATATTACATGAAAAATAAAACCTGAATACCTTTAAATATAAAATACTTTATTATTCCCTCAAAATATATAATATATATGTACTAGCTAAGATAAAAAAAAAGAATCTAACAAAGAGAAATCTTTTGTTGGACGAAGCGTATAAATGTATCAAAACAAAATCTTTCTCTGGAACTATATGGAGTTTGATTGTTTTTATTCCGCGGACGAATTTATTTCATCAAGCAATTGTGTACCTTATAGAAAGGATGATTTGTTGATTTTGATATGAAATTTTAAATTATATTATTTATTTATATCATTATTATTCAATTTTATTAGTTAACAGTGGTAGAGCCAAGCAGTTCGTTGCATTAATGAGCCGGCTCGACCCTTGAAATACCACGATGTCTCAGAAGATCGACGTAAAGAGGCTCATTCCGCGTTTCGATCGGTGCGAGAGGTACCCGGAGGCCCACCCCCCTTCCCCATCCTTTCCTATCCTACTCCCTTAAAGGTAGGCAACGCAACTATATCATAAAGAGTATGAACTAGTCATCCAATTTATCAGACGTATTCTAATCTAATAACTAAAATCTTAGTTAACAAAGTTTTCTAAGTTTTATATAAAAAAGTTGTTGACTTGAACTTTTGCAATTAAAATAAATTTTAACTGACTAACTTTATTTTAAGTAAATTTTATAAGATCTCTTGTTTGTTTCAATATATTATAAGTTTTAAACATTGCTTTCATTTTTAAAATCTTAACTATTTCGTTCATTCTATTTAGCCAAAAAATATTTATAAGTAAACGAATTCATTGGTTTACTTTAAAAATACTAATTAAAACTCGGTTATTAAAAATTATTCAAATTTATTTACAAAATCTTAACAGATCTCTAAACAAAATACCGTTAACATATTCAAAATTATCGAATAAAATCTTTTAGTTTCTAAACATGTTATTTACGACAAACTTTAAAACAGCTCCTTAGCTTATATTCACAAGGCTTATCGTCGTGCACCCATCATTTCTAATAAAAGAGTAGTCCGGTGGTAATTCCCAAGCATTTCGCACATACATCATCGATTCGATTCCCAACAAAGGACACAAATATTTGTGTGAAAAACTGCACCAGTTTGCACCCTAATCGATTTTTACGATAGCCCCGAGACAGAAGAGGGTTGAATATAATTTAGTATTCTTGCGGCGATATCTATCTCCGTGACGCGAGAGCTATTTCTCAAACTAAATTAAATACTAAACTATTATTTATGTTAAGCAATAGATACTGTATATTATACTAAACCACTTATAAATAACTCAATTTAAGTACGCGCTTAAATTTACAAATAACAATTAGACATGTAGATTTAGTTGTTAATGATACGTATCTTACTTAAACATAGATATAAGTATACATACATATGTATTTTTGGATGGATTTTAGCCTTTATTAGGATCAGTACCTTTGGATTGTGGCTTGTTTGGGTTCTAATAAATCTCGATTAAGTTTTAAAAATGATTCGCAATTCGTTACATGAATGAAATACCACGATCTAGCAAAATTTAAAAGAAATAAGTTCGAGAAGAGTCATTTGAAAGCTTACCGTCTTCTGGCGTCTGGCAGTACACTGACCCACTCCCTATCCCATATAGAACAGCGAGGCAAATGTGACTCTTGCATATGTCAATGGGTGACGACACTCGATTACCACCAGCCACCAGGTGACCCTCCAGATCGTTTTCCCTCCAGCTATCTACTTTTATTTTATAAATAATTTTATCAAATTAGTGTATTGTCATCGGTCCTCAATAAATCTACAAAGTTTGAACGAAATCTGGCCGTTTAAAGTGGGTCAAAATCGCGCCCAAAGAAGTCGGTTACAAACAAACATACAAACATACAGGTGAAGCTAATAAAAAGCTAATAAAATGAGTAAATCTTATTTTATACTCTGAGGCGAAACAATATTCGCTGGATCAGCTAGTTTCAAATAGGTATCAGATAAAGCACCAGTATTAAATCGATCTAGGCATTACATAGGTTACCAGATAGACAGACAGACAAATATTATATGATTAGTGTTTTAACAATTATTATTTTAGTCACTGGCATTCTGTCTACTAACTTAATTAAACACTGTTTAACTGACTTCTATTCCATTTTCTGGCAAATATACTACAATATTTTACCAAACAGTCTCGGTGGTCCAGTGGTAGAACACACAGCTTCTGATCCAGAGGTCCGGGTTCGAATACTGACACTGGCTCACACCAATGACTTTTCGAAATTGTTTTCGGAAGTTAAGTGTGATAAATATCGATGACTGAAAACTTTTTGCCCGGTATGGCAATAGGTTCGCCACCTTTTCCATTTGGGACGTAAACATAGCGGCGGGACGAGGCTTAACAGCTGCTGCCTACACCTTCGGGTAACAAAAGGCGTGAAGTTATGTTATGTTTTACCAAAAAAACTAAATTGTGTAACTCGAAATACAGTCGGTATGACTCGAGCCGCACTCTTATCTAAATGGTAGCACTATGATCATCCTCATACCATCAAATTTGTGGAATAGTTTGGCATCAGCATATTATTAAATCGCTCGTCTCTTACGTCTCTTGTACAAACTTCACCCCTTATCTCTGTTCACTTAAGGTACGGATACATAGAGTGCGTTTCTTACCGGTCCGGTTTCTGTTTTAGAGGTAATAAACCGGATACAAAGTAAGGATCTTTACATAAATATTACGGCAAGTAATGTAAAAAAAGTTAAGGAAATTCCTTAACTTTGAATTGAAGACTTCTAAATGGCGGAATAGAAATACTAAGGGCTTATCCATGTTATTCAACTTTAATAATAACAGTCTTAAAAATACCAAGTCAACCTCCGCATTGCAAGTACAGTACTGGAACCACTGATGATTTAAGTAAATATTGTTTTCAAAATAAATGACACCTCTTCTAGTTTTGTAAAAATTAGTAAAATTTAGGCAAATCCAATGTATCAATTTATAGTAAAATCAAAACATAAGATTCGATATACATATTGTCATTTGGCCGATGATAGTTGAACCGGTTTTGTACTCGTAAGTGTGTAGGTTCTTTAAGGATCATGTGACGCGAAGATATTTACGCGCAAGGCAACGCCCGTAATCCCCTATTTATTCCCCGACTTGTATCTGAAAATTAGGGATCACGTATATGGATCCTCGCGCGCAGCTTCTAATTTGCGGGATACAGGAACGACCTTATAGCATACAGAGATATTGCGACAAGCGACATTGAAATAATGTTACAGAATGTACAGACGACGATACAGTAACCGTTTAAAATATACATAAACTGTTTATTTTATTCATTAAAGGAATGACTAAGCAGATATACAAAAGGGGAGGATTTAGAAGTCAATGATGCTCACCATAAAGATAACATGGCCAATAATTGGGGCCGCGTGAGTGAAAGTTAGAGAGACGACATTCCGTGCTTTATGCTTTCCACCCAAGTAGTTGAGCGTGAATTTATGTATAATTACATCAATTAAAAACAATTCATACATTTAAAAACAGATAAATCTTACGATGAAAACAACAATTGTTATGATTCATAATTGCAACATCTTAAGCTCGCCGCAGTAATTAATATATTTGCCCTAAAAGTCAATGAATTTAATTAAATAAATCCAAATTAAATTACTTGTTAAGGCGATTCACGATCATTCGATCACGATTCAGGATTTTCTATTTTAGACCTGTGGCAGTTCGCTTTTATTAACTGAATAGAAAGAATTGTATGCCCTTTACAGCCTATAAGCTTGATACATAAAAATACGCAATTCCAATGATATTACTACTATTAAACTGTGCAATATTAACATTAACCTTTCCAAATGGATCCATTTACAGGCATTTCTTCAATACCAGAACACATATATACAACCCCACAGAATGGGCATTTTAAAACACTTTGCCGGTGTTGTTCAGGTCGACCGATCTTTCTTTAATGTACTCACAGTGGAATGAAACTGCCAACTGTACAATAGTGATTGGACCGGAACGAGATTTAATTTTATCGAATCGATTGTTATAAATCGAATGACTACTTTTGGGTGTCTTTTTATTGACTAATTAAAAAAAGGAATTTAAGAAATGACTAATATATTTATTAGACAGTTCATAGAATTATTGGATTTCTAGAATTACGAATTATGTACAATAGGCAAATTAGTAGTAGGTAGTAGAAGCAAAAATTAGTACAATAGGCGGTCTTATCGTATGCTGTGATCTCTGCCAGACTATTTTGAAATTACTCAAATTTGTCTGTATAGTCTCAAGAAGGCAATAGGCAATTACATATATGTCCCAGAGAAAGTACAAATCTATATACAGTATCAGTATTAAATAATAGATATATTGGTATTAAACCGATTATGTAAACGTTTCTTTAGCCACAAGTAAAATGAACCCTCGTACTTAAAATTCTCTTTCATAACAAAATCATATTTTTCCTGACCTTATCCCACTCTAAATGGGGTCAGCAAAACATGTCATCCTTTTGAACTATCCATGTAGTCAAAAGTTTTGGCTGTAGTTGCATGACCGGCGCCCTGTCTGACGTCAACCCTCCTTAGGTATGTATTCTTTGGTGGTTTAAACCTCATCAGGGTTTAGCATACTTTCTCTTTCATAACAATATCTGAAAATGATCAAATTAATACAATAAAGTATCGAATTAATTGTATCTCGTAGATATATTTATATAATTGATTGGAGCATCACTATTCGGTGAAGCAGACGTGACATGAAATCCTCGTATCACTCTACAGAAGCCTTTGAGGCTTCGTCGTGAGGGATTTTTAATTTTGAATGGGAACCCCAATGTCCCTGAGCCGTGTCTTGATTATATACAGTTTTTATTTGCTGATAGAAAATAAAGGGTTCTCGACTTACTTAGGACTGACATTAAAACAACTTTTAGGATTGTATCGCGTTTATTTATTACTAATTTTATTTATATCCCGACGATTACTTAGGACTGCTTGATATTATTTATATAGAACGAATTTTGATGTCTCAAAAAAAGATATGGAACTGAAAAATCAAGTTTTTTTATTTAACCTAACTCGACGTGGGTGAAATTTCTTATAATTATGAAAATAATGTGTAACAAAAATGATTCCGCTGAAATAATTTTTGCTAAATATTTAGTTCGGTGAATTCGGGAATACGTTGCCTATATCATGAATGGACCGGTGAAATAAAACGACCTCTCAGAATATCAACGTAAAGCGGCTCATGCGCGTTTCTTCTGTGAGCGAGGTATCCAGAGTTCCACCCCTTGTCCCACTCCTTTCGCAGGTCAAGATCGGCAACGCAACCGTAACATATTGTTTCAGGTGTCTATGGTCAGCGCTATTTGCTCACCATCAGGTGACATGCTTGCTCGTTTACCCTTATCCTAGTAATCTAATTATACCATGAATATGTCAACAGTAAATGAATAATTCGTGTGATTACTTAAGTAGGCTTTTATTTCACTAAGTATCTTAGCTGTGACTTTGTCAACTTGAAAGTTAGCAGACATTAGCTGCTGCTTTATTATTATTACTACAAGAGATTAGCCCAATTTACATTTATTTTCTAACTTTCTAGACTAGCCAAATTGTTACATTATATATACATATTTTGTAAATGCGAAAATGAAAATGAGAAAAGTCTGTTCTTGATATTTTAAGATGCTGATGCTGATTGGTTGGGTTGGGATCCAATTTATAAGTGAAATAAACTATTTTTTCTTAATTTCTTCATGCTCTTTATTCACACAATAGTAGGCACATCCATATTTGACATACGTAACTTTCGATGGTCATTGGTGTCTAGGTACCCAGAACCGAACTAGGTCTTGGTGTTTCAGAAGTCTGATTTTGCTACCAAATAAACTGTCAGGGCGATATTAAAACATAAAATAATTTGCTCCGAGATTTTTTCCAAAAGGTCGTGGTATTTCATCGATTGGGCCGGCCCATTAATTTAGCGAACTGCAAGACTACCACTGTTTTAAAATTGTGTAGGTATAGCCTTTTTTTATGGGATAAGAGGGCAAACGAGCAGGCATGTCACCTAATGGTAAGCAACCAACGCCGCCCATGGACACCAGCAACACATATAATGTTACTGTTGCGTTGCCGACCTTTAAGGGATAGGGGAAAGGAAAGGATGGGGAAAGGGGGGTGGGCCTCCGGGTACCTCTCTCACCGAACGAAACGCGGCATGAGCCACTTTACGTCGATCTTCTGAGAGGTCGTGGTATTTCACCGGTCAAGCCGGCCCATTCATGCAGCGAACTGCTTGGCTCTAACACTGTCACCAGCCTTCCTTTTAAGTCTCTTAAAAACAAATAAATATGTATCTACAAAAAAATATCTATATACTGTCCTATTCCGGAGAATTGTTTTACTAATTAAAATTTATAAATAAAAAAACTTCTTAATCCGGAATGAAATTGATGCATGCTATTAAATTTATATAAAACATTAATATAGGACATAATTGAAATGAAAATAAATCAGATCTTTATAATGAAAGCATAATATAATGTTTATTATATGCGCAATATTATGAAAACATGGGCTTATTGTGTCTGGATCGCGGCCAAAATTAAATGCAAAGTTCTATGATTATCAAATGAAAACTATTTGTTTATAATCCAAACACAACTTTACGCCATATCCTCTGTGGAATAGACAGCAAGAACTGAGCGTCATATGATACGATTCTTAGATTACTTCATTGGCTTCTTTGAATTTAATAATTCGTTATGTTTTTACCAATCAGAATTGTTTGAAGTGTCCCTCATTCGAATCCGGGTACAGGCTGGTAGGTTTTAGTATTTTTTCTCGGAGGTTCAATGTTGGTGACCAAATATTTCATTCAGTCGAGAATATGCGTGTAGTGTCGGTGGTCGAGCATCTCGCTTATGAATCAAGAAGCCGCTGGTTCGAATCCTGGCTCACACCAATGACTTTTCGAAATTAATTTCGAAAGATGTGTGATAAATATCGATGACTGAAAACTTTGTGCACCGGGTTTCGGCGTTTCGGTGTTTCGCCACCTTATTCCAATTGGGACTTAAACTTACTTATTATTACCTAAACTTATTATTATTACAACGGCGAGTGTTTTAACAAACAGCCACTGCCCACACCTTGTGGTTATATGCGTAATATTCTTGCAAGTGTTGAGGGCGTAAAGAAAAAATATATAATAATAACATTTTGTGTGACTATCAGCATTAATGAAAACAATTCGAAACCCTTCTTCATTCCGAATTCAGTGTAAATCGGCGACAGAAAATCCCTTTTTCGGGTAAGGAACTGTGCACAAAGTTGTTGAAGGGTCACGCGGGCAATGTACACCCTCCACAAAGGCATCCACTCGAAGGTCACATACCCCTACCTCTAAAGAGGGTTTTTGTAAACACTGTCTCTTTTACCGATAGAAAATGCGTTCACTTTATCTAACAATATCTTCACAGAAAGGGTAAAAAAACCACCCTTCTTCTGCAGAAATTACCACTTTATATGTACACAGACTTGTCGTACAGTTTTATTTTCACGAATGGAATCGATAAGGAATGATAGCAATACGAAGGTATGGACAGTGATGAACTTATTTTCATGTGAGCGAGAGAGTATTGTTTCTAGAAATAATAAGTATTATTAAATAAAAATAAACATACCTGAAATAATACCATAAATAAAAGATTATTTTTCTTGCAACTGTTTTTTCTTTAACTAAAAAAAAGAAATACCTCTAAGCAGCCAGATTTAATAATATTAGAACCTAAATTAAACAATTACCTATTATGAAATACTATACAATGTATTTATAATGTCATTGTTGTCTTTTATAACTTCACGGCTTTCCGAAAATCTTCCTGAAACCCCTTTCAACAACCTTGCAACAACTGTCAAGCCAAGACTAGCCATATGGAATACATCAAGCTATTAGCAAAATCAGGTATAACCTCTAAAATTATATGTATATATTTGAAAGCATTAAAGAATTAAAACGAAGTTATACGTATAAACAATATTTTTCAACACTAACCAAACCACTCCCAAAAGCCGTAACGTGACAAGCCTCAGTAAACATTTCAAAACTAGTGACGTTACAGTCGCCATTTTGTTTTGCATTTCACAAATACTGAATGTTTAATTCGTAACACTGCAGTGACACACTGCAAATAACATTCCAACAGAAGGAATTTAACACGGTTTAAAACTAAAATAAACTTTTGTTATTTTATCATGAAAGCGTTTATTGTAAAAGTAACAAACAACTGCCTGGTAATGAGTCAAAGGCAAACTAAAATCTATTGTTGTTTATGAGAAAGGGGGCAAAGAAGTAGTAAGCTATGGACAATGTAACGAATATGGCTAATGGACATCTGCAACACAAAGGCAAATCACAGTTTCGTTACCGCCCTTTAAAATGGGATAGAGGAGGAGATAAGAGGCAATGGTCTGAGCCACGCTCACCCAACGAAACGCAGTGTGAGCCACTTAACATAAAGTTTCTGAAAGGTCTATGCCATGCCATGCCGAGAACTGCGTGACTCTACCACTTCTAAAAGTACATATCCTACAAGTAATCTTCCATAGTATTTCAAAATATATTCTAACGACTTCACGCCTTTCTTGGAAATTACTGCAAGGAATTTATAATTTAAAAAGTATCCAATCAGTTAGTAAACCTGTGATCGATCGTATATTTATGATCGTGAATATAGCCCGCGATACAATTATCAGTTCTGGGAAACACCGTGTGGCTAATATATGCCTGGGACTGCATAAAATTGATCCAGATAATACAGGTACAGTCAGATATAATTGCGAAGCGCAGACAAAGACGCCTAGACTATAACTAAACACGCGATTATTAAATATAATCGGTACTAAACAATCAATCAGTTACGATTTTACAATTATCTATAATTAAAAACTTTGTACTACATTAGCTGTGCTCACGTCTTCGTCTGTATCGAATTTAATACTCATAATTGTGTTAAAATAGTATTCTTGAAAAGGATTGTGGATAAAATAGCTAACTACAAATTAGTATTTCTTTGGTTAAATTTTTTGTGACTTTTAATCTGTACTAATTTCACTATCTGACCAACTACACCTCCAGGCAACGCTATCCCGGGGACACAGTGTAGGTAGTATAACGAAGATAAAACAAATAATTAACATATATTTTTGTTATTTACAGATGGCGCCACTCAATTTTGGACAGCGATCCTCAACTTTCCTCACATCCACCACTTTCATGGTAAATATAAACTAATCCTATTTTATTTATTAAATGTAAATGACTATCATAATACTGTTATTATTACAACAAAAAATAGACTTAATTCATTAATTCAGCATGTAATTCACCAGTAATTACTCTTGTGTATGTACAACTTAAACACACGAAAGTACAGTAGCAGAGCAACCTGATTAGGCCCTAAGCCCAAACTTCAACAACTATGTATAACTTTGGCAAAGAGTCGCGGGAATACCCACCCGGGCAGAAATTCGCGCCTTAAATTTAAAACATAAATCTAAAATAAAAATATAACTTTATCCAAAAATATGGATGTAAGGAAGGAAATTTGATTGAGAGTGTCCGAGTAAAAGTAAGGAAGCATGCTTCGGTAGTTCGGACACTTAGGGAGAATGGATGATGCAAAATTGGCTAAACAGATATACAATGCAAATGCAGAAGGATGTAGGAGTCGAAGACTGCCACAATACATTTTCTTTGACCAAATAGAATGAGTTCTTGAGGAAGGTGTTCTCTATCCCTACCCCTCAAGGAACTTGCCGTGAAGTTATGTATGTAACTATATCAATAAGTCACTATTGTCTGATAGTCTATATCATAGGCTGTATTGTATAACACATATAAGTTTTATTAATAGAGATACATAGGTTGGAGTGCGCGTGAAACTATATCGAACCAATTACGTGGTCGCTATAAATCTCGATGAATAATTTTGATAACGTTCTGATACTGTATACTGCGTTCTACTTGATAATATATACCTACTGCTTCCAATATTGTACTGGTGAGAAACAATAATGGAGATATTTTAAGGTAGATTTTTAACAGTGGTAGAGCCACGCCCTTCGCTTCATAAAAAGGGCCGCCTTGACCGGTGAAATACCATAGCATAACACATAACATAACTTCACGCCTTTTGTTACCCGAAGGTGTAGGCAGCGGCTGTTAAGCCTCGTCTCGCCGTTATGTTTAGGTCCCAAATGGAATAGGTGGCGAACCTATTGCCATACCGGGCACAAAGTTTTCAGTCATCGATATTTATCACACTTAACTTCCGAAAACAATTTCGAAAAGTCATTGGTGTGAGCCAGTGTCAGGATTCGAAGCCGGACCTCTGGTTCAGAAGTTGTACTCGACCACTGGACCACCGAGACTCCTAAGTAAAGACCGGCAACGCAACTGTAATACTATCTGAGTTGCGAGTGTCCATAGTCGGCGTTACTTGCTTACCACAAGGTGATCCACTTGCTGCTTTTCTCTCCTATTCTATAAAATAGTATTATTTTGTAAACATTTGTAATAATCGACACTGTTGAAAAATATTTATTTTTAAAGCTTTTGAACGAGTTAAAGTTTTACAATCGCTGCCTTATTGGATCTAAGTCTATTTATTTTTATTACTTATTATTGAATCTAAATACTAATCTTTGCTAGCTTTAATAATATTAATAATTAGATAGTAATTTTAACTTTTTTTCTGCCTGTGTGTTTTTACTTGCAGCACACAACATCACACTTGCACAAAACTACTGTATCTTTTTAATTTTAGGCTCTTCACCATTGTACAGATGCGATCGAACACTGCCCGTATAATTGAAAAAAATAAATTCATTAAGAATAAATGAAATTTATTTTTATTTACCTTAACTAAAAGCATACAAAATAAGAAAAGAGTAATTTTAGTGCATTGATTTATTCTACCTGTCTGACAAAGTGGGTATTTGGCATGAAATGGCAAGTGTGTTTTCACTAACAATATACCCGGTCTCATTAATACCCGCAAGACTTTCGTAATTAAATCACAGTGATGTTGTTACATTGTTCAGACCGTATCGGTGCGGTGTACGAGATCACAAGTTTGAGGTCTCGGTTGGGATCAATCGAATCAGTACATGTCGGGGACGTCCGACGCCAAACTTTGAGGTGTTGCGGCTTTCTGAACAATACTATATAACTACTTAATGAGTTCCCTATCTTAAATTAATTTAATTAAAATTTAGTTAAGTTTATAGTATTTTTTATATTGAGTTTCTTTTAAGGAATACTTTTTAGAATCGATTTTATGTAATGATTTTATGTAAAGTTATATTTATCAATCGAATCAGCGTATTCTAATACCGAATATGTGTATTTTTAATGAAATTAACTTGAAATGTTTTAATACATTTTAAATTAATATATATATAGATTCTTATTACGATTTCGATAAAACAAATTTTCAATACATTCAGTACAGACAGACATTCTATCATAAGCATACATTATCATTATTACTTCACTGTACATTGAATGTATTATTTAAATTCAACAATGATGCATTATTATTTGCTGAAATTTTGTGTCGAACATTGCATTCTGCCACATCACACGAAACTCATTTAACCACCGTTTGTGAACGACAAATGAAGCGGACGGTAGTTTCTGAAAATGCTTTAAAACCTCCACTGTAACCAGATCTCTGCCCCGGTATGTAAAGTTCCGGCCCTGTACCGGCAGTAACTGGACGTAACCGGTTGGATCCGGCCGAAACGCAAATATTCGCGGTATGTCTAATAGCGCGTGAACGCAGTGATTGTTCCGACTGTGGTCGCCATTTTTATTTTATGAGTCGAAACACAAAAGAGAGGTTCTCTTTCGTGTAATTTCGTATGAAAATGTTGCCAATTTTTGATAAATAATCAATTCGGAAAATGTATCAAATGGATGTTGACAATTGTTTGATTTTGATGTAAAAGTAGTAGTTAATATTACAATTATTCAAAGTAGTAGGATAAAGAAATATTTCGTTAAAATGGTAGTTAATGTTATTAAAATGGTAGTAAAAATAGTAGAAAAAAATATAGAAATATTTTGACGAAACTGAAAGTCGATTTTTTTACACAAATTGTATCATAGGTTTAGCAAAGACTTTAATAGATGGCACATGTCAGCAAAAATGTACTATATTCATCACTGACGACGCAACCGCGTATATTAGATTTTCAGGATATTTACATTTCACCACATGAACATTAACTATGTAAAAGTTGACACTTTGAAGCGCTTTTACGCACACATTGATAAGTCACTCACACATCAACAACCCATTTTTGGTCTCGTTGTTTGGGTGACTATTGCTGATCTATCTATGTATTCTTATATCTATGAATTGTATATTGGAACTACCGCGGTAGTTTTTTTTCGTGACTTCTTAAATTAATAAATTAAATTTTATTGGAAGTCCCGCACTACGCAGTTTTTTTATTATTTTCACTTTACTCATTAATCGAACCAAAAAAATAGACAAATCCAGGTAAAATTGCCAATGTCATTATATTAAGAATGTGCTAGTTCCACATTCTTTATATAAAATTATTATTAAATAATTTAACGACCTGGTTGCTAGGACCTTTAAGTCGAGTCTTATTATTTTATAATTAACATCATCATTCTTAACCTAAACTAATCTTAACCTAACCTAGCCTAACCCTAAAGCTTAACCTAACCTAATCTAATCATCCATAAAGTCGTGGCACTTTATGCATGATGTTCCGAGGGACTCCCTCGGAGGGAGTTCTGACGACACTGTAGAAGAACACACTAAACACGATACCTACACCATATCCCACATTTGCACTCATATACGAACACTTATTGAATAAAACGCCACGAATTTTATTCAATAATATCCATTGCAACACAAATCTGAGAAAATAATGCAAATAGCGGACATGTCTCCTCCACAGTCCCGCCAAAACTCCCCCTTTATATAAAATATGAAGTGATATTTACAGAAAATAAAATGCACGTAAATCAAACGTCAATTTTTGTCAAGCTGTAATATGAAGTTGTCAACCATCGTCCCCAGAGTAGTGGTAGAGAACAACCGGCGCTGTCAGTGATGTCAGTCACTATCAACACATCACAAATGTTGAAATAAACGGACATTTAATTTTATACAAACCAACATTTATACTTATCTATAATCAGTCTGGAGATGAAATTAACACCAGCTTAATTAATCATATTTTAAAAAGAAGTAGTTGTTCGATATTATTTTTAAAGTGGACTGTATTCTGTGGGGAGGTAGGAAGTCGAATCCACACCCAGGCAGTAAGCATACAAATCGACCACTTACCTTAGTATCTTCACACCGTGGGTTCTGACTGCAGTCCTCTACCGATGGGTGGGGTTTCTGACCGATCCTAGCTGACGGTAGCTCGTAGTTGGGCACAGATGTTAACTGGAGTACGACTCGCGCGACAGTGACGAGTCATTCACAATGATCGGTCACTATAATTCCTCAACGAGGGTAGGCAGTGAAGAATACACGGGCAGCGGCCAATCGTGCATACTACCCACCCAGGCGTTAAGACTCAACATACCCCCCACCGAAATCATGATAATGATTTCTAATAATAAATAAGATGGGCAAATAGTATAGAATAGTATAACGGGAACGTCCCGAAACAGGTTCACAAATTAATTTCACTTGCCAACTAATTCAAATAAAGAAAAGAAAATACTACAATAAAAAAAAATAAACGAAATTGGTACATCACTGAACCCTACTAACTACTGTACTAATTATGATAAAATTTTAATTTGTATAAGGCAAAGGACACAGTTTGTTAACTGGCCTTTTCATGGTGCCAGTTCGTGTCCGTAATGTCACTACACGAACTACATTATCAGGGCCAGGATGGAGATGCTCCACCCTGCCTAGTGGCCATTGAAGTGGACGACTTAGCTCAGACTTTATCAAAACTAAATCACCAATTTTAATATTAGGAGGGGACACGAACCATTTTGCTCTCTGCTGTAAAGTGTGTAAATAGTCACACGACCACCTCTTCCAAAACGTTTGGGAGATTTTTTGCAGCCACTGCCAACGTGACAGATGACTCATGGCTTGGTCTTCGCAATTATGCTCTGACACGGCCAGTAAAGGTTGTCCGATTAGAAAATGCCCTGGAGTTAGGCATTCAAACTCGTTTGGATTATTAGAGAGAGGGCATAGCGGTCGCGAATTGAGAACGGCTTCAATTTTACAGAAAACTGTTGCCAATTCTTCAAACGTGAGGTTCCGGTCGCCTATAGCACGTTTCAGTAAGTGCTTCGATTGTTTAATTCCAGCCTCCCAAAGTCCTCCCATATTTGGAGCACTTGGGGGATTAAAATTCCAATTTATATAGCGAGTTGTACAACCGTCACTAATTAATTCATTATTGTTTTTGTAAAATTTACTCACTTCGTTTAAGTGTTTCGCTGAAGCTATAAAATTAGTAGCACAGTCCGAATACAACACGTCACACAGCCCGCGCCGTGCGACAAACCTATCTAAAGTTGCAAGAAAACAGTCAGCGGATAAATCACTAAGTACTTCTATATGTACGCATTTAGTTGAGAAACATACGAAGAGTGCCATATAACATTTTCGAATTTTAGCATTACGGATCAGACTTGTTTTTATGTAATATGGCCCTCTCAAATCAACACCTACATGACTAAAAACCTTGTTAGGTTTTAATCGTTCAGTGGGTAATGTGCCCATTAGGGTGGAGCGAAAAATTTTTTTTATCGTTATCATTTTGGAATACATGTAAAAAGTTGCTTTTCTAACTCATAAATATACACACAAAGTTTTATTTGTCACTAATAATATTTAGAGGTGCCCCCAACCCCATTAAAATACGAGAAATTCGCGAAAATTGGTCAAAATTAAGATTCGTTTTATTTCCGCTAAAATATATTCTGAACGTGGCCTTGTTTGCTTATGACTAAAAAGTGTAACCCTTAGATGTGATTAGTGTTTGTCGATGTGAGGTACGCGGGGTACGCGGGGGAGGTCATTTGACTACCCTCACCAAAACGTTGCTTGAACGCCAATTATTAAACAATCGCTTTACGTGCGAGGATTACATTATTTGTGAGACGCTCTGGTTTTAAACGCTGAGATCAAGAAATACTACTGGTAAGTAGTATTTATAATTGAATATTGTCAATTAAGGTAATCTAGGTTAAATAAAGTCGTTTCGAATTGAATTTATACCTATTATTTTTAGTTATTTACAGTAAAATGTCTCAAGACAAAACTCAACAAACGACGTCTTGTCCTGTGTTTGGTTTGCCAGAGAAGTTATCAGTATCTCAATTGCCAACTTATAATGATATGATGAAACATTATCTATTCATTAAATATGAATTAAAGATAGTGCATCAACAAAAGAGCCAACGGTCCATAACATATCCAAAATAGTGGCTCAAGACGTATTAGATATTTGGCAAAAAGCTTCGCTGCCAACAGTAAGCCGCAAGAGACTTCAACTAATTCGCGCCTACTACGACAAATATAGAAGTTTATTGAAACCTTAAACTATCAACAGAAAATAAATTCATTTACAGCTCAGTCACATAGGTTGTTTGATATTTACAAATGCAAATGCCAACTTATGTCAAATTGTTATTGTTCGAATAACAGTCGCGTTCCGAAAGAAGAAATACATTTTCTACTTGATCAAAAAATAACAAGAAAACAATGATAATAGGGGGTGTAGATCTAGCTGCAACTATAAAAAGTAAGAAAAAATAGGAAAAAAAAGAGTTCCTTGCGTAACAGAGACATAACAGATCCCGAGAAACTGTGTTGTTCGCGTTTTTTATCCAGTGACGTTGGCCATTGAAACTACCAGTGCTAGTTCCAGCAATGGCGAAGCTTTTAGTCTAGTAAAAAAAACCATTAGCGCCAGCAAAAAAAAAGGGGAGATTAAGTTTGCCATCGTTAGCTCTTGCATGCGATCGTATGGAGTTTCTGACCGAGCCGCTGCAATTATAGCTTCTTCTGTCCTAATAGATGTTGGAATCATTTCTACAAACGATAGCAGGAGTATCATTGATCAATCTAATTTGCGCCGCGAAAGATCTTAAGTCAGATCAGCTTTACAAAATGCAAAAGCATGAGTGGTTTTTTTTTAATTTGATAGTAGAAAGGACAAAACTTTGGTCAGCTTTTAGAAGGTAAATTTTACAGAAAGAGAGTTACAGAAGACCATTATGTGATTTTATCAGAGCCAGGAAGTGAGTACTGAGGGCATGTCACGTGAGAAAAAATTTAATAAAATTAAATTAAAAAAAGTAAAATTATTTTTTTTTGTATTTCATTTAATAAATTAATCTATCCTAATAAGTAACGGGTCTTTTAGTTTTCGTGCTTACAAGTAATTATTATTATATTAATTTAATTATAGCCCTAGAATTCAGAAAATTACATTCATAGAACAATTTGACAGAAATGTAAAAAAAAGTTATATTTACCGATTTTCAATTGTGTTGGGGCACCTCAAAGCATTGATATAGATTAACAAGATTTGGTATGTTTGATTATCTCACCCAAAGACAACTTTTTATCGCTATGCAGTTACCAAAAAAAAAAGTTTTTTTTTCTTCATACAAAATCGCTCCACCCTAGTGCCCATATATGGTTGTTTAATTGTAGGACTGCATTTAAAGCATACGATACATTTTGACAAGACGCTTCGTATCTTACTTCGAGCAGATATGATCCAATAGCGCCTGCTTATTACCTTGCAACGATCTCGGTCTGATATGTAAATATGTTTTGTGAAAGTGTTCTATTAACAAAGTCGCAATGTGACACTCTTTTGGTAATAATAAAGGATGTTTAGTATTATAAGGTAGGTCGGATTGGGATATTCTACCCCCCACCCTGAGGAAACCGTCCTTATCACTAATAAATGGTGATAATTTTCTTAATGACGAAACATATTTATTGTTTTTTAATTTGTTAATTTCTTGAGAAAAATAAATTTGTTGTGTTAAAGTTATTATTTTATCGTGAGATTTATTTAACTCTCGAGTAAGAAGAGGACCGTGTTCTCGTTTTTGTTTCGGTAGCCGACTATTGTTGATGAATCTAAAACACCAGGCCATAGTACGCTGTAAACGTCGAAATGAAGAAAATTTTTTAAATAAATTTTTCAGAGTCTACATTAGAAGTGTTTTGAGACGTGAATGAAAATGTGTCACTGTTAGTCTTCAACTCAGGTATTTCCGTTGTATCAGTTATGTAAAAGGATGTTATTGGCCACTGATGAACGTCATCACATAACCATGCTGGACCATGAAGCCAGGATTCTGAATCAGCTACGAGCTGAGCGGGAAGGGTCCCGCGAGAACAAACGTCAGCTGCGTTTTGTTCACTTCGCACATGGTACCAACTACTTGGAGGCACGGCCTCGATTACTTGAGCGACTCGGCCAGACACAAATGTTTTTAATTTATATGGTGGCGTTTGTAACCACGCGAGCGTGACAGTTGAATCTGTTAAGGCAGTTAATTCATACTGTATTCTAGTAAGATTTTGTTTAACGAATAGTACAAGCTTAGATAATAACACCGTGGCCATAAGTTCGAGTCTCGGTACAGACATAGGTTTAATAGGTGCAACCTTACTCTTAGATATGAGTAATCGAGTTTTCACTTTATTATTTATATTGACACTACGAACATATATACATGCTGCATAACCACGGGTAGATGCATCACAGAATGCGATTAAATGTATTTTTTGGAAATTGGGTGACAACAAGTGTCGTTCAATACGTAACTCAGACAGGCATGAAAGTGATGTTATGAAATTAGACCACCTGTCACGCAAATGACTGGGGAGTGGCTCATCCCAACCAAGACTCAATTTCCACAAATCTTGCATGATACATTTAGCTAAAAATGTACACGGATTTAAAAAACCTACCGGGTCATAAATACTGGCTAGCAGTTTCAGTACGGATCGTTTAGTGAAAGTGGTATCTGTCATTTTATGCTCAAGATGTAAAAACCTACGCATGGCGAATTCACGAGAGTCACCCAGGGTTGCGTGGTTTGGATTAAGTAGTAGGGGAGACACATATCTACCACTACATAAACGATATTGTCGCTTAGAAAACGTTTCTTCGGCGAGTATATCGAGTGGGCTGATAGGGCTGTCGCACGGCGACTCTTCTATCTCCCAAAATGCCTTCAATTGTGAATTGATGTCGTCACTGTCAATGGTGTACGACACCATGTTGCAAGATGCAATAGCAGCGACATCATCATGCGCACACGGTGCTTCCAATTTTCCACATAAAACGTAGCCAAATATACTACCCAATGCAGTCGGTAAGGATGGATGAAAATGTACTTTATTTCCGTCATATACGTATGGAAAAACATCACCTCCCAAAATCATGTCGATTGGCGAATTTTTATAAAAATGAGGATCTGCTAATATTAAATTTTTAAATTTGTTCAACACTTGTTCTGATATTTCTACATCGGGTAAATTTGCTGTTAATTTAGACAAAACTACGGCGTCAATAGTAAAGGATGGATTCTGTTTTGGTTTAATCGTACACGATGTCATGCCGAATGTTTTAACATTATTTCCGGCTAATCCAAAAATATTAAATGGACATTTCTTTCATGACAACCCTAGCCGCTCTAAACAATCAATAGTTATAAAATTAGATTGTGCTCCTGAATCTATTAAAACGCGGCATGATTGTTGTCCGCCAAAGGCATCCATAACACTGATCCGAGCTGTACCCAAAAACACGATACAATTTCCTTTATTTACGTTTGAAGCACTGATAAGCTTGGAATGCATACCTACACTCGCTGTCTCACAGCTGTTTGTATCAGTGCGTGAAACCGGTTTGTTATTAGAGTTTAAATGTAATAATGTATGATGGTCTTGATGGCACTTAAAACATTTGTATTTAGTTTTACAGTCGGCCGGCGAATGATTTGATTTTAGGCAATTGTGGCACAATTTCAAATAATTAGCACGGCTAATTCGTTGAGCAGGCGATAAGTCACGAAACTGCACACAGCGATATATCATGTGACCTTGACCACAATGTTTACAACTACCCTCATCGAAATTTTTATTTAATTGGGTCGACTGTGAATATGCCCGTTTATTCTGTTGAAATGTTAACTTTCTAATTAAATTGCTGGACGTGATTTTACTGATATTGTTATGATTTGAATTTATGACTGTTCGAGAATGTTCTAATACCTTCACATGATTCTTAACATGTAACATTAATTGTTCGTAAGTAGGTATGGCCTTTTGATCGATACTCATTTCAAAAGACTTTCTCGTATTTGAGTCTAATGCTCCTAATGCTATGTGGCAGAATAAATAACTAGATAAATTATCTATTTTTAATGCTTGTATCGCCTTATAAGAGTGATCGAAAGTCTCAATAAAGTTGTTTAAATCAATAGGAGATTCCGATTTTAGGGTAGGAAAATTTAACATTTTTTCGAGATATTTACCTACAAGTGTTCTATTGTCTTGATATTTATCAAGAAGCGCTTGCCATACTACGTCATAGTTATTGGAAGTGATTGGCATGCTTTTTACAATATTATGTGCGGACCCACTTGTGCACGATAATAAATAATGATACTTGTCTATATTGCTGATACTAGTTTGGTTGTGTACTAGAGAGCAAAATGTTTCATAAAAGGTTGTAAAGTTTTCGATGTTTCCATCGAACTTAACGAGATCAATTTTAGGTAGGCGTGGTCGTGAACCACGACTATTATCTAATGCTTGGCTTGTAGGTAGCGAAACATTAGTTCTGTGTGCATTCGCGCACAATTTTACATGATAGTACATTTCATCAAAGGTTTTCAATTCACTATCACAAAACTGCATGTCTGAATCCATGCTTGTTTGTATTTCATAACTTTCCAAGCAAATATTTTCAAACTTATCACGTAATGTATCAATTTCTGAAGCACGTAAAAGGAACAAATCTACAAGTTCAGGTTGTGTTTCTAACTTAGTTGACAAATCAAATACAATCTGCAATTGAGCAAATAATCTTTGTTTTAAAACGTTGTTTTTATTAAGAACTTTAATTTTTTCTAATTCCTTTTTTGATATAGGAACGTTATCATTAGGTTTCGACATAATGAGGAGAAACTACCTTCAGTTAAATTTAATGAATTTACGAAATTCACTACAAGCACGGCTTGTTAACTGAAGATTTACGAGATGATAATTAGAACAAGCACGGCTTGTTAATCTAAAGAAAATGATTAGGTATGGTGAAGAAAAAATTACCTTCAAATAAAATTATGTGAATTTACGAAATTCACTGCAAGCACGGCTTGTTGTTATGATAAATATTTAAAGGAGTATTTTAACTACAAGAAAAGAATTGATGGGAATGGAATATTCCTTCCAATTTGAGGTGCCGAAAGAAGTTAATTCGGACTCGAAGGTCCAAAAAGAATGTTCGATATTATTTTTAAAGTGGACTGTATTCTGTGGGGAGGTAGGAAGTCGAATCCACACCCAGGCAGTAAGCATACAAATCGACCACTTACCTTAGTATCTTCACACCGTGGGTTCTGACTGCAGTCCTCTACCGATGGGTGGGGTTTCTGACCGATCCTAGCTGACGGTAGCTCGTAGTTGGGCACAGATGTTAACTGGAGTACGACTCGCGCGACAGTGACGAGTCATTCACAATGATCGGTCACTATAATTCCTCAACGAGGGTAGGCAGTGACGAATACACGGGCAGCGGCCAATCGTGCATACTACCCACCCAGGCGTTAAGACTCAACAGTAGTAATTATAACATATAACTATTTACGTAGGCAAAAAAGTTGTATTTGCTTTCACCGTGGATATTTTGGAAAGTAATATAGTCTTAAGGTTCAAACATAACAAAGCGGTATTACATCATCGGGTTTAAAGCTGGGATGAAAATTAGACTTCGAAATAAATTTAATTTTAAAGATATTTATGATATGTCGAAAATTCTGTACTATATACTCGTATATCATCTCCATCGTATCAATGGAGTATAAAGCTTACATGTTAATCCAGTAAAATTTCTATATATGTGCCAATTTTCATCTAATTTACTTCAACACTTAACATGATCGAGTAACATCACAAATTTTCCCATTTACAATATTTAGTAAGACAAAATAAGATTACTGGGATGTAATCTGTGATATTAACGTATAATATAGAACGTTAATATTTAACATATATTAATATATATGTATATTTAAAGAGATATATACAATATACTATATTAAGGCTGAACATTAACGTGTATTGCAATATTGCTAGCTTGTTGATACAATATACGCAGAATTAATTAATGTATGATTGGTTCAGCTATCTGTGTAGTTCACGAGATACTTACCTCTAACAACATGTGTTAACATATTATATATAAATATATGCATCAATATGTGACCATATTGATAACTATAATTATTTAGTAAAGTTTGGAGATACCTAATGTACTTTACCCGAGCCATAAACAATAGTAGGTGAATGAGTGAATGAACGATTCCTCCTTTCGATGAGCAATGAAGTAGGAAACTTATGGAAATAACATGTCAACATAAAATTGAAGCCACAGTGACGTCATTTAGGCGCATAAAATGGCGGATTTTTATCCTGCCCAGAATATTTTTATTTGTCGATAAACATTCTTATCTAATTTTATTTTAAATAATGTTGAGTATTATTTGTAAAACTAATACTTTAATAGGAAGTAAGTATACAGCTATGCTGTTTTGGATAACAAAATAAGTACATGTTTTTCCAGACTACTTACCTCTATTTTATAAAGTAATTTAATGAAGTTGCTGACTCTAAAGTAAATAACACAACAAAAAAACAAAACACCTCCAGAATTTATTTTTATTACAAAAGATATTTAATATTTAGCCTCCAGTCTAAGATCAATCCATTCACAAATTTAGAATGTACATGTTTTCTTCCTCGTTACGGAATAAAACTATTCTACTCTCGAGAGCAATGAATCCGGGTCACTTATAGAATGTTAAAAATCTCGGAAACTAAAAATGATAGGTTAATGCAATAAATTGTATTTAATAGACAATGTAATACTCCTTAAATGAAAGTAAAAAAAATATGAGTCACCATACATTTTATTAACACAAAATTACATAAAGAAAAAAATCTGCTGATCTCTCCTTAAAACAAAAATAGGAAACATGAAATTTTTGAACTTTATTACGATTTTCTTGAATTTTAATACTTCGTATTGCCTCCTCGTGCTTCCATTACTGCGTTTACGCGGTTTGGCATGCTGTACACCAAGTTCCTTATACGATTTTGGGGAATATTCTCCCATTCCTCTGTGAGAGCAATTTTGAGCTCACGAAGCGTGATTGGGGGAGGGTTTCGTTGTTTTACGCATCTGCCTAGCTCGTCCCAAGCATGCTCGATCGGGTTGATATCCGGGCTGCGCGCTGGCCACTCCATACGAGTAATGTTCATCTCTTGAAGGTAGTCATTCACAATCCTACCTGTATGAGGTCGGGCATTGTCATGCATAAATATAGCATCCTCACCTAAATTGACCATAAATGGACCAACGTGATCATTGAGGATTTCTTCCACATATCTTACGCTAGTTAAAGAGCCGTTTTCTATGATCACCAGCTCTGTGCGACTTTCAGAAGAAATTCCGGCCCACACAAGTACAGACCCACCACCGTAGGCTACTTTTTCCTCGATGCATGCTTGCTTGAATCTTTCCCCTGGTCTTCGATACACTCTGTGTCTTCCATCGTGCTTGTAGAGCATAAATTTTGATTCGTCGGAGAACATAACTTTTGACCAATCTTCAATACTCCAATTTACGTGGCTCTGGGCATATCTTAGTCTTGAAATACGATGCCCACGCTCCAGTTTAGGGCCGTTTGCAGGTCTAAGGGGTTTTAAGTTAGATTCAGCAAGCCGACGTCTTACTGTCCATGCACTTGGGTTACTTCCTCCGAGGCGTCGAAACTGATTGGTGAGTTCAGTTCCTGTGAGAAAGCGATTTCGAAGCATGGTGTTCACCAAGTATCGGTCTTCTCGTGCTGTGGTATACCTGGTTCTGCCCGTTCCTGGTCTGCGTAGGTTAGAACCAGTTTCTTCGTAACGTCGGAGAACTCTTTGTACTGTTGACAGCGACACACCAACAGTCCTGGCTGTATCGCGCTGACTCCGGCCGGTTTCCAGCATTGTAAGTATTCTGGTGCATTCTTCAGGCGTAAGCGACATAATTTCAGCTTGAATAATGAATATAGAGCACTATCAACATGGTTTATGTACCCACATAAATGACAGATTACAAACAAAAGCAAAACCAAATGAGGTAATTTCGTAGTTCCATCTTCGAAAGTGGCCCTTTTTCAAATTTGATTTTTTTATGATATAACTTTACAATAAGTAAGAAGTTTTAATACCTTCATTTAAGGAGTATTACATTGTCTATTAAATACAATTTATTGCATTAACCTAGCATTTTTAGTTTCCGAGATTTTTAGGATTCTTTAAGTGACCCGGATTCATTGCTCTCGAGTGTATTTAAATAATTCCACAGAAAAATTTGGACTGTAAAATTTTCCCAACACTGTTTTACGGGCTAAACTGACAGTTGGAGCACAAAACATGGCGGATTTTCGGCTTCAGTAGGTATATACGTATACTCATGTTTCTTTATTTATCCTCTTTATGTACGCACTGAAATACTGTAATACTGTTTCTATGTGAGTGACGGTGCTGAGTAAGAACAAGATAGATATGTTTATGTGTGCGTCGGCATAATGGACCATATTTATTTATGCAATTGTACATATAGAGCAATATGTCTCGCCCATATAAATACAAGTCAATGTCGATGAGATAATACTTATTAGTTAAATTTAAATAGTAGAAATATATCATTTCTGTCTGTGTTAGTTTATTATTAAATGATAATTTCCAATATAAACTCCTGATATTTTTACGTGCATACTGCAATCGATTTGTTGGTCCAGCTGTCTAGTAAAGTAACATAAGTCTCCCGTAGTTTTATTCCGAGTTACCTACACATAAGACTTTTAGTAACTCATGAGTAAGTTAAATGTTCCTTAGGGACGTGAGGATAAACCAGACTTTAACAATACTGTACTGATATTCCTCTCAAAATAGTGCCAAGTATTAAGTTAATCCGATTGTTAAAAAAAATCTTTAATTCGGAACACCATTCCAGTCCGCGGTGTGCGCACGTGTTACTAACTCACATTTTTAATTCGCAGCGTTTCGGATCTTGCTAATTTGAATAAAGGTCCACACGAGGGTTGTTTAAGGGTTCCGCAATAATATATGAAAACGTTCGTGTTAATGGTTTTCAATGGGGATTGCGTCCTATAGTTTTTCCTTCTTGGGTACTGATTTTATCGGCATCAATCCACTATAATTTAATTATGTCGTATAATTTAATTTAATTATGTCATATAATTTAATTTAATTATTTCGTATTTTGTCTGTGATTCATGCTAGAAGCTTCCTGAAAGCTATAGAAAAGTAAAAGCAGGAAAAAATATACAAAATCTTTTTAATTAAGTTTAACAATTTCCCTGTTATCGATAATTAGTGAACTCTGCCCCATGGTCTGTACACAATCTGCCAGCTCTGTCTCTTTTACTTCTTTGCAGGTGCATAGAACAATAGTAGATTTAGATTTTCTTTATTAAAATTTATTTGTTCATATTTGTTTTCAAATTACTCGAAGTGATAGACAGCTATAACTCTTTTTTCCGATTAAAATATCTAATTCGTCAACGAAACAGTGTAGGTCACATATTGCGTCATGAATTTATCATCAGAATCATTTATATTAAAAATATTTAATCACAGTAAATGCTCTCATCTCCAAAACATACCAAAATACCAATGTCAAATTAAAAAGAAAATAAGACTTCTGTAAAATCGCAAAACTGACGTGCTGCAAATTCAAAATTATTTATATAAAGGGCGTGTATTAAAATGGTGTTCTCATTATTTCGTGGAAGCATCACTAAAGCTCAGGAAACTGGGTCATTTGCATTTCCAAGGGTATGTGTTATTGCTCTCAAATTGTTGCGGGACTATTAGTGGATACCAGAGAACAATATATCCAGTAAAAGTCCTATCCTCGTACTATTATTTAAAATAACATTGAATTTTATGTAACATTTGGGACGTAAACATAACGGCGAGACGAGGCTTTTTTTTTACGCGAGGAAATGCTTTATGCACACCCCCCGCCGGGGGACTGCAAAGGGTAGTGTGGGACTAACAAAACAGTACACTGCAATCCGATCCTAGGGTTACCCACTAAAACCTCGCGGCGGCATTCCTCCGGCGTTGGGGTGGCCCAGGACAGTGCATCAGCCCTCTGGTCCACCCCGCCGTCGCCCCCCCTCTGTCAGGAGAGGGAGCTCATCCTCGGGGAGCCTCGGTGAAGTTCCCCCGGGCGGGGCGGCTCCGACCGCGCGCTGCAAAGAGGCGCGCGGCCTGCGGCGCTCCCGACGACCCTCCCCGGCCACTCCGGGGGTTCATCCTTCCCGGGCCGCGACCCGGGAGCACCCGCGGGGTGTGCGCCCTCGTGGCCCGCCTTCGAGCGCGATCGGCTTTCTCCCGACCCCGCTTGGCAGCCTCCTTCTGGAGCATCACAGCTTCACAGAAGGAGACCACAGCCCTCCACTCCTCCTCGCCCGCCAGCATTGCCACGACCAACGCCGGCGGGGATAAGTCTCGCCCGATCCCGTCGATCAGGCCTCGGCGCTCGGCCGCCCAGGCTGGGCAGACCTCCAGCGTGTGCTGGGCCGAGCCCAGGCCGGATGCGCAATGGTGGCATCTCGCCGTCTCTTCACGTTTTATTCGACTCAGATACTCACCGAAGCACCCGTGCCCGGTAAGTATCTGAGTCAAACTGTAGGTGTCAGTGCCCCATTTACGGAGCACCCAGGCCTCGAGGTGGGGCAGGACGGCCCCGACGGCGCGCTGACGCGCGCAGTCCTGGAGGACCAGCGTGTCGCGCCAGTCCCCCAGGACCCGCCGGAAGGCCTCCCGCCTCCGCAATTCGTGACCCCGCGCGTCCGGGCCCCCACCTCCCCGGCCGAGATCGTACGCGGCTGCGTACATCTCGGCCAGGATGATGAAGGGGGGGGGGGAGAGGCTTAACAGCCGCTGCCTACACCTTCGGTTAGAAAAGGTTTGAAGTTATGTACGTGATGTGTTATGTAACAAACAATAACATTTTAACTAATTTTCACAAGGATCTGTTCAGGTTAGTTGCATAAACTTTGCCTTTTCAATATTAATTTCATAGAACTATGAAAGTCTAGTAAGTAGTTTTCTAATTGTTATCATCGTCATTATCAACCCATCTCCGTCCACTCCTGGACATAGGTCTCTCATTTGGCACGTTGTTTTCTCGATCTTCGGCCATTCGTTTCCAACTGCTGCCAGCCACTTTGCGTATATCGTCGCCCCACACTACGTTTTCCGAGACGCGGTCTCCACTCCAGAATACGTTTCCCCCATCGGGAATCAGATCTGCGACAAATGTAAGACCTGCCCACAATCACTTCAGTTTGCTTATTCTTTGGGCTACGTCGATAAGTTAATTATGTTTTTGGAGAAAAATGGTGCCTATGTTGTGAGTCTGTATTACGTATAACATATAATGTATGTAACGTAATGTAACGTGTAATACATTGGTGAAAACCATTTTAAAAACTGTGCAGTTGTTTTGGCATGATACGAATACAAACGTAATCATCATCAGCCTATTGCAGTCCACTGCTGGACATAGGCCTCTCCCAATGTGCGCCACAGCAATTTAGAATACAAACGTAAAAAAAAATAATAACTGTAGTTTCGGTTTCCATTTCTCTTAAGTTGATGAAACAATGAAATAGCAAAGCCACAAAGCATACCCAACATTGTTCAGAGAACACCATCGCCCAGGTACTATCGCATCTGCTATTGCTATGTTTAGGGTTCTGTGTGTTTGTTAACGGACGCAGGAGATTAAGCTGTTGTACCTGATGATAAGATGTGGCCATATTAGTCCCTTGCTACTTTTACGCCAATTTTTTCTCAGAAACATCTATACCGGTTAGTCATTTAAGTAGGTTTTATGCCTATCCATAAGCTTACAGGCTCAATATCTCATGTAAATTTGTAAGGCGTGTTCCTGTAAAATAAAACCTACGCCTTTCCACTGTTACTCTGTATAGGATTTTTTATTCTTTATATTAGTATGTTTCGAGTGCAATTCTTTTATATATGCTTTGTTGTGTACCCTTAAGGAAAGTCAGTCAGAAATATATTCTAATATTGGTCTCTTCATATAATAACCCTATATATTGTTCTTGAATATAATTTTAATATTTACACTACTTAATTATAACCACATTTCCTATAATTTACCAAAAACAAGAAACAAATTTAAGCGCAAATTTCTAACTGAAACTTCAATTGACACATTTATAATTCAACAATACGAAGATTACAAAACCCCAAAATTCAAATTGATCATCCTCTCATCATAAACGGAACACATGTGCCAACAAGTTATCGGATTTTAGAGGAAATTTCACTCACACATGGAGATGAGAAGCTGAACGAGGCAAAACATTCAGGCTTTGTTTGCAAATCATCCCGCATATCGAATTTTGATTTGTGATTTGTGTCCGAACCACCATTCATCCCCTAAATAGGAGATTCTGGGAAACTTGCAAATAAAATTCAATACAACGGATGCGCCCGAGATACTGCAAGCTGTTCTGTGAATAAAATACAGAAATGCCAGTCTGTCGTTCCATATACCACGAAGTCATTAATTATCAAATGTTTTGTAAATTAACGAAATATAATAGAATTTCATTGTGTAGCCCGTACCCGTACCCGTAGCTGACACTTCAACCTTTTAGGTTTAAGTGTCAACAACACTGTATACCAATAAGTGACGCTGTGCCACCGACCAGGATGGCGCAGGATAAAATTCTTGCATTCGTCGCTTTTAGCCCATAATCTTACAGCAGCAGGATTTGGGGTTGTAGGATCAATTGTTACTCAGCGGGCAGCTAATATTATAAATCGGAAACATTTGTATTTTTGTATGAAACAAATAACCTATTCGACCGATTTACAAAATTCTTTCACCATTAGATAGCTGCATTCACCCAGAGTAACATAGGCTATATTTAATCAGTACCGTCATCGCCATTTTGTTTGTACGCGAGTAAAACCTCAAGGCCAAAAGCTATAGTTATAAATAATTCATTAATATACAAAAAGAAAACACGCAAAGTGCAAAAAAAAATCCAAAGATATACAACAGGAGTTCTCCCCCTGCGACATTACACAGAGATAATATAAATTTCAACAATAAAAAGTTGCAAAGTTAATCTCGGAAATGAAGTCGGCACCGGCCTTATTGCAATAACCGATTCTCGGGAGAGCCATGCAAACATTCGTAACTTATTCCCAGCTTGCTATCTTGCGATGTTCAATTGAGTTTCCATCTCTTGCCGTTCTACCATTGAATGCTAATAAACTCACTTACCAGACAAACTACTTCCAGCTTTGTGTTATAAAAGTAAGAAGATTGTCGACGTTGCGTCTATCAGCAATCCGCGACTTAACAAAATTAATGTCGACTCTGTAATACTTGAGATGCATCTCCGCTAGACGTGGCTCTCCTGCTAATTGTTGTACAGAGTAAACGCAATAAAGGACGCAAGTCTTTGATGCAAAGACGGTGCTCTGCGAATCAGCGAGTTTTAATAAATTAAAAACTGCGCAAAATTCTCATTCCAATATCATTTTATTTTCTCCCTTTTTTTGTCAGACCTCTTTCGAGCGCTCGCTCGCTTTTCATCGATTCCATTTTACAGAAGGACCATCAATCTAACTACCTACTGCGTATTAAAAACATTTCCCTTTTATTTTCAAAGTAGGGTACGGCGGTATAGTCACAAGTAATTGAAATCATTCATTTGACAAACGGCCAACACAAAACCTAATATTTGTGGTCCACAATTAACATAATTTGTTATATATGTATCCAAATAACGAATTCAGTTTGATTGCACTACACCAAGCTTTTGACGACATTATCGTATATATTTAATGGCCGTTTAAGAGGACCTTAATGAGAAGTGGGTAATACTAAACTTGCTATTTTAATTACTGAATTATTAACAGTGTTATTAACTAGTAGAATCGCTAACGCAAGGATCGGTAGGATCAAACCGTAGTCAAGTGCATACATTTGTGGCAAACATCAATGCTATTTATAGCTTAAATACCTTTTTATTCTGTTACTAACCATATTTTATTCCGGCCCAAGATATTAACGGTATCAAAGCACATAATAAATAAATATATACATACGTAACGACTGATACACAAACTTACGCATTTCGTAGAATCTGCGGTTTCGGAAAAATATATTTTTAAGGCAAATAGAGGATGAATGTAAACGTACTTTTATCTTTCCGGGAAAAGTTTAGAGACTCTTATAATAATTATTGTCAAACAAGCTTCTGAGTAAAACATTATCAATTCGGACATTACATTATATCAAAGTAACCAACAACCTCTAAATCTATAGAGAAACTTATATATATAGTAAAACAAGGATTACAGTAAAATTTATTGTTTATTCCAGGTGCTGTTGATATGCCTGGAGCTGCTCGCTTGGCGCGGTGGGGCGTCGGCACTGGCGAACTGTCCCATCGGCTGCAACTGCAACGATGATACCCTCGTAGTGGTGTGTGAAGAGAGCCGGCTGGACGTCCTCCCCATCGCCCTGAACCCCTCCATACAGCGATTAATAATCCGCAACAATAAGATCAAGACGATCGACAGTTCCATGCAATTCTACGCTGAATTACAACACCTCGACCTCTCGCAAAACCATCTGGTGAATATACCATCAAAAAGTTTCGCGTATCAAAGAAAATTACAAGAGTTACATCTGAATTTTAACAAGATATCCTCCATGACAAACACAACTTTTCAAGGACTCAACTCGCTGACTGTATTGAATCTCAAGCATAACTTTTTGGAGGAACTCACAAGTGGAGTTTTCTCTTCGCTGCCAAGATTAGAAGAACTAAACTTGGGACAGAATAGAATATCCAGAATCGATTTGAGGGCATTTGCAGGCTTGTCTGCGTTAAGGATTTTGTACCTTGATGATAATCAGCTTAGTTCGGTACCAACGACTTCATTCAGCCTGCTAGGAAGCCTTGCTGAGTTACATGTAGGATTGAATGCCTTTACGTATTTGCCAGATGACGCCTTCTCCGGCCTCAATAGACTTACTGTGTTAGATTTAAACGGAGCTGGTCTCTCCAATATTAGCGAAAATGCATTCAGAGGGCTTCCGGGACTTAGAAGTCTTAATCTCTCCGGCAATAGATTGCTCACAGTGCCCACCGAACAGTTATCTGGTCTCACAAGGTTAGAGGAGTTATATATTGGTCAGAACGATTTCACCACTGTTGAAAGCCATTCATTCCGAGGACTGAAAAATCTGAAGTTTCTAGACATTAAGGGCGCCACCCAGTTAGAAAAGATTAAAAAGGGGGCGTTCGAAGATAATGCCAATTTGGAAATGCTCGTGATAGCTAACAATAAGAAGTTATCTGTGTTAGAAGATAGCACTTTATTAGGATTACCTAAGTTAAAACATGTTTCTCTACGGGACAATGCTATCGTAAGCATAGGTGAAGCTGTTTTTAACGGAAAAGAATTAAAGCAGCTGGACTTGACTGATAACCCTATTTTCTGTGGCTGCCAGCTACTATGGTTGCAAGAATTAATGCACGAGAGAAGCAACTTCACCCAAATACATTGCGCCAGTCCAGACCACCTGAAAGACAGACCTTTAGCATATCTGAACGCTGATGATTTGGGCTGTGAACTTCACGATTCGCGACAACAAGCAATAATCGGTATAGTAGCAGTCGCCTGCGTAGCAATCATTGTAGCTCTATTCTTAATATTATACAGATACCGCAAAGGTATGCAGGAGAAATTGAAGGACTACAAATGGAACAAGGGTAGGAAGAACCTCGAGTATCACAAGCCCAATTCTGAGGAGGACTGTATAGTGCGCGGCATTTACCCGGCACAATATCCGGCTCCCCCTCCACACACCCCTGGCCTCAGGCCGATTCCTGTGACGGAGCTGTAGCTAGAGCTTTACGCCTCGCCGAGCGTGTTCTTCATGTCTGGCGGCCAGGGCTCCACGCGCCGGCCGCAGCGCTCGGGGGGCGGCAGTGGCGGCACGCTACCTGCTAACGGCTTTACATACATAGGCGGCGAGTCGCGTCCACATCAACCTCACACGCTGAACAACGGTGCCCCAGCGCATCATCTCAACAACGGCTCACTAAGATCCTTACCGGACAAAAAGAACAATCGCAACGGTATCGTGTGTCATCCAGAAAACTTCCAGCGCAATCTCGACACGCGCTACTCGAGAAAGCAGGAGAACGGATACATGCGAAACTCTGAAACGGTGATCGGGTTCCCGCGCAACGACCGGGAATACGAACGGGATCATCAAGAATATGGTGAGCCAGAGTATTCCATCATCCCAGAGAATGGATACGGACGGGTGATGGAGGAATACCCTCGCTCCTGTACACACTCGAACACGTTCAACTGTTGAGTGCGCGACGCCAAGGACTCTCTCAAATCGTTTGTGATCTTGTAATTCTAGCAATAAATCTTCATTCCATTATGTTTTGTGAACGGTACCAGTGATGGCGGACGTAGCGCTCTAGAGCGATTAGTGACATTAGTATTTCGGGTCCGGTGTACGTTCGTTAACAGTGATCTATCTATCCTGTATCGTATATGTTTAAATATATATACAATTATTTGTAAATTATAAATTTAAGTAGTGATTGATATATTTTTCAATTGGGACTGTCGGTACGGTCTCTCGTTGCGTATGAAAGTGAGACTTTCACACGAGGAAACGGTACAATGTACAGACTAGTCGTGGGCTGAACTTGATTGTGTGGAGAGGGAACAGCCTCCGGCCTTGTACGGTGGCTCCCTCTATAGTACATCATAAAATATTGTGATTATGTATTATATCTACCAGTGAGGTGGATTTTGTATTTGATTTTGTACAAAAAACCATTCCATATATAATAATATCTTTATAATGTCTAATATTTTATTTATTAATAAATAAATAAATAAAGTAAGCGTGCATTAAATAAGACACCAATATGAAACATTAGATATAATGAATGTAAATATATTTATACTATATTGAAGATATTTATAAAATTTATTACAATCTTGTTCTTGTGAATATGATCACATAAAATTATCCCATTGATACCTTTATCGTTTGCTATTTATGACTGACAACCTTGATTGTGAGATTTCTTATATACTTAATTACGTCATAACCTAACCTGTAAATTTTACATTCGTAACCTTTTTCTCTACTTGTATTATTTATAAAATAATCTTGACATATCTTTTTAATTCAATAACTAAATTAAACAATATCTCATAAATACTTGTAAAAAAAATGTATTGTTTATTAAATAAGACAAGTAGGAGAGAGAAAGAAAAAAAAAACAATTTTACTTACACTTATTCTCTAAACGTAGATATGAACGCACCCATTATTTCTAATCAAACACAATGTGTACACAACTTTTATGCTCAATCCTAATATTGTAATTTCTATTACGATTGATGTTCTATGAGAAATATGTATTGTTAATGTAAAAAGGCTTTTATATATATTAATAACGAAACGATTTGTTTTATACTTGATAACATTTAAAAATACATATTATAGATATTATCTGTTCAAAATGGTACAAAATGCTTTGATTCATGCAAAATTCAATGTACCTCTGTTATTAGTGGAAACCAAACCAAAGTAAATTCACACTTCATCAGTTTATAGTTGAAGTATAATTCCAAAACTGCTGTCATTCAGTCGAAAATATTTTTATAGTACGAAAAATTTTAAGTCCATAAATTGGCGCTAGCGTCGTTGCATAAGTGATAAGTAGACTCAATACCCAGTATGGTATTTCAATTGCTATTACTGCAGTTAGGTAATCACCCACCTCAAATTATGTTGCAGATTAATATTGTTTTGATACTTTATTGAACCGTTAATATCTATAGTTTATACTATATAGTTATAGTGTGCCTCAGGGAAATGTTTCTCTTCACATTTAATACTATTTTATTTTGTCCGTTGTACTTATTACCTAATAGCTTTGTCGTTTACTTGTCGGCCATACTCCAATAAGACTGGTAATAAAAAAAACGCCACTTATTATCATTTACTGTCTTATCTATTTTCTTGTAAATATCATAAAACTTTTAAAAGTATAATTATTATAAACTAAAGATTAACTAACTCTTTTCTTTTTGAACGTGTGCAAATTTTCAAATTAATTATCGATGTCTTTCGTGATTAGAAATGGTTAAAGTTTATTGGAAACTAGACAATGTATATATGGGCAAATCTTCTTTAAACCTGTTGTAAGAAAAGTGTCATTTGTCTTTTTAGAATATGGCCGTTGTAACGCAAAGTTAAACATTGTAAAACAAACCTACACTCACCCTATCTTGAACCCTTATATTATGATTTCATGTAAAAATTAAATGTTATGGAGAAAATGAAGACTAAGCGATGCAGGCATATGTTAGTGCCTAATGAATGCCTAAAATGTATACAAGAAAAACATGAATACATATGAAAAAAAAATTGTGATTAGATCATTCGCCATATTGTAATAGAAAATCATCAGTCATCTCTGTATTTTATTGTAGTTATTACCTACATACAAACTCGATAAATATAACATACCACGAAATTCGAGTTGTTTTTTTTTGTACCTTTCTAACATTTGATACCCTTTCCCCGTCATGGATATTCATGAAATATAATTTCTGCTGATGGAAATTTTCTGTAAAATGAGATAAGATTAAGAAAAATATCACAAGTCTGGCACGGGACGTGGCGGTATGACATTTTTAATCTGGTTAATATTCATCTCAAGCCATCCCTTCACAATAAAACGGCACAAAATGAGAGACACTTATGCAATCACCATTTTTAAGTGGAACGCCATCTATGAGAACTTCAATATACTTCGTCATACTTAAAGCGTCCACCTTAGTTTTGTGGAACAAAATAGGTGGCGCTGTTTGAGAACAAAAAATGTGATAGGTTTTAATGTAATGTCCTAATAAAAGCTAGTACGACATAGTTTAATATTAAAATACCTGCAACTATGCCCGCAAGATTATTAGTTTTTCAGGAACATAAGTTATTTATGTAACTTAACAAACGGCTCCAAGTTATTTGGCGATCAAACTCAAAAAGACGACAAAATTTCTCTCTTATTTCACGAACATACTACAGAGTACAGACACAAAAATTCTAAAATTCTGTTGATTTGATGTCTATTGTTCTAACTAGTACTAAATCAATACACTTACATCACCACACCCCGTTACAAAACAAAAATAAATCTCTACTCCCAGCCTATTGAGGGGTGGGCAGCGAGATCTGTGTATCTTAAGAAACCATTGCTCACCCTCTTGGGCATTGTTATCATAAACATAATAGAGATCATTTAGAACAGAGTAAACATATTTTACTCCATGCCGAAGTTTTGTCAGAAATAGACATTTGAATAGACTGCGTCGAATGTTACTTACTGACAGACACAAATTTGTTGAAATCTTATTAATTAGTATTTAATTGTAATAAATCTACGATATAATTATTAAGTTTCAAAAAAAAATATGATTTACTGTCCAAATCACCCTTTTATCGTTTGGGCATCGTGTTATTTGTGGCTTGTCTCCACATTAGAAATAGGCTGGTCTTTATTGCTATTCTTTAGTAAGTACATACATATAGTATAACTTCACGCCAAGTCCCTTGCAGGGTAGGCAAATAGAACAGAGCGCTATGGGTCACCATTGTTACACGCCTCTCTCGCTTCTTTGACTTTCGTGACTCTTGTCATTCACGCTCGAGGATTTTTAATGTTCCCGTCAGGAACATTCTATTAGGTCATGGAAAGTGTGTCGTGGTCGACACTCGACTCCTACACTATCCACTTATTGTATATCAGCATAATTCATTCTACATGTCCGAACCGACAGTAATTTAGAAACTTATTTAGTCCAATTGGGTATTATATGATGTTCGATGTCTAAAATTGAGTCATGGTTTTTTTCATGGGTGCCATTGGCTGCGCTGGAGACTACTGAGACTAGGTTTATAATAAGTAATGGATCATCAAAATTTGTTTACCCTGTGGAAAGTTCTGAGATCGAAATTGAGCAATCCCATTTTAATGTCGTTTAAAAATTACTCATTCATCTTAGGACATTACTCTTCTTTCTTGGTGGTATTTTTTATTTTTTAGGTTGGTAACACCAACTGGACTTCCGAATGATGATACTCCATTCAAAGGAAATATTTATCCAGTTCCTCTTTTGGACCATGATAGTAGAATATCTACCAATATTCATCGCCAAAAATGAATTTGTTTGCAGTTGCCGATGATATGCTGATTATAACAGGCACTGATCTGATCACCGCAGTCACACTGCTGTCAGGAATCATAATGTTCCCTACAAATATGTACATGTTGTGTAACATAGCACGCAGTCGGAAGATTAAGTATGATCTGTAATACTACGACGTTCTGTCATGTTCTACCTGATGGTAAGCGCTTATCGTGGCTTACAGATGCTCAGGCTCGCTCAAGTGAAATAAAGATACAACGCAGATTTGAGGGGGTGCTCCATCTATATCAACAATCGTCAGGAAGTCCTGATTTAATATTCCACTACTAGCTGACCCGGCAATAAATTAAAAATAATTTTAAAAAATAACCTAAGTTACTCCTAATTACTCCAGCTACCTGCCAATAAAATTCCCGTCAGAATCGGCCCAGCCATTTCAGAGATAATCCGGAACCAACAGACAGACCGACATACAGATAGAGACAAAAACTGTAAAAAAGCATTATTTTGGTGTATAAGTATTCATATTAATGTCTACTACACAAAGCAGTTATTTCAATATTACAAATTGACAGTTTAATTTTATTTAGGTGTATAGATATGTAAAATGTCTCGGTGGTCCAGCGGTCGAGCACCTCGCTTCTGAATAAAAAAGTTGCGGGTTCGAATCCTGGTTCGCACAGATGACTTTTCGAAATTAATTTCGAAAGTTATGTGTGTTAAGTTATTTATATCGATGACTGAAAACTTCGTGCCCGGTATGGCAATAGGTTCGCTACCTATTCCATTTGGGACGTAAACATACCGGCGACTCGACGCTTAACAGCCACTCAAGGTGTAGGACCTTCGGATAGAAAAAGGCGTGAAGTTATATATGTTATCGATATGTAATATGTTATAGTCTTGAGTTAAGTATGATTTTCTTCTAGGGTAAACTCTCCATAACAGTTCTGTACTATAATCACGTACTATTAATTCCTCTAAAGTGGATTGCCTTATAAAATATATTTGGACCTCAAATCATTTCAAACCCCTGGGGTGTACTTGACTCTCTTTTTTTCAGTCACACTAGTAAAGTATTATTTTGTCCATTATGGCTCTGTATTGCGTGGATTATAACTGTGAACTGCTTGGGAGCGGCACTGTGTGCCCACAAGATATACACCTCTAAAAGTATGGTTAACATGAAGATAGGTTCCGCGATGTCTCATTACCGAAATGGAGCTAAATACAAACGGTTCATTGACAACTTGCAATGGTCTTTGAGATGCTGTGGGGTAAGCGACATTATTACACGGATTAGTAGTCAAAGGTAATAACGCCTAGACATAGAAAAACAAACGATCAAATAACTGGAAAAAACAACAGGAATATTGCAGTATGTCTTTTTTTTTATGGGATAGGAGGGCAAACGAGCAGGCATGTCACCTGATGGTAAGCGACCAATGCCGCCCATGGACCCCAGCAACACATATAGTGTTACTGTGGCGGTGCCGACCATTAAGGCATAGGAGATAGGAATGGATGGGGAAGGATGTGTGGGCCTCCGAGTACCTCTCACCGAACGAAACGCGGCATGAGCCACTTTACGTCGATCTTCTAAGAGGTCGTGGTATTTCACCGGGCGAGCCGGCCCATTCATGCAGCGAACTGCTTGGCACTACCACTGTCAAAATTATAACATTAATTATTAACTAATTGTCAATTTCAAACTGAAATCTCTTTAAATGAAAGGAACAATAATGATCGAATAAGCAAGCCCCTTTTTTGCTAAGTACTAACCTTTGGAGCACCTCTAGTGGGTTAATAGTGTTGATAACCAATAAGCCTCCCTCAGGACCTTAGATATTTAAACCAATCCCCCGGAGAGGACTGTGTGTGGACCGTGAACTATTGCGACAGATAGCAAATATAATAATTATTATGTGTAATGATAATGTTTGTATGTTTTAGTTAAATTCTTATAAAGACTGGTTTGATCACGAATGGTATGACAAAATGAGGGATTATGAATGGGATCCAAAACAGAACGACCGTCACGCTCGCGGCACTGAACCCACTAACACTGTCGCAGACAGTGTACCTCTAAGGTAACCTACCCAACAACTATAGTAACTCCTCTGCTTCGCTAATAACTACCAAATACTACTGACTTTGGCTTAATAGAGACTAAATGTTATTTTAATTAATAAAGGAGAAATGAAATTTTCTTTTGGTGAGTAATATTTAATATAATAGGATTCATTACTAATATTGCTAATGGATTAAGTTTATAATTTGAGGGTATTTAAGTTATGGACAGGTACATTTAAAGGTCATTTGCTTCTCGGACAAGGAAAATGCAATTTAAAAAAGTTATTTGCTACAATTTTATTTTTGACGTAACTTAACGCCCTCTGCTACAATACAATACCTGATAATGTCGTACCTTTACTTAAAGCCTACTAACCCTTAAGACACCTCTCAAATTGAGGGGTCGGGAGGCAAATACACTGTTCGTGCTTAAATTAGCAATTTATTATTTTTAACCGGCTTCGAAAAAAGGAGGAGGTTCTCAATTCGTCTGTACCTATGTATATTTTTTTTTTATGTCTGTTCACCGATGGACGGATTTCAATTTTGTTTTTGTGTGGTAGTGTTTACTTTCGAGATTGTCCCATTTTTAGTTGCTGTAAAAGTGGATCATGCATCCCAAATTATCTCTTGGAGCTGGGAACCAGCTCGATAAACACCAGAGGCTGTGTGGACGTGACGTATCACCTCGTATTTTACGCCATGATAATACATCTTTCTATGTTCATGTCTATTGCTATAATTGAGGTCAGTTACTTTAATTTATACTAAGACCAAGCACTTAATCACTACTGACTATTGGATCACTTTTTCTTGGAATTTCGCAGCATTCGCTTATTGAATAGGTCCAATTTTATGTCTGTCATGGATATTTATCACATTAATTCCGAACATAATTATTTACATCGAAGAACAGTGGTAGTCTTGCAGTCTGCTGCATGAATGGGGCGGCTGGACCGGTGAAATACCACGGCCTCTCTGAAAATCGGCGTGAAGAAGTGGATCGTGCCGCGTTTCTTTCGATGAGAGCAGAATCCACAGGCCCGATCCCCTTTCCCCTCCTACTCCCTTAAAGGACGGCAACGCACCACGGTGTTCATGGGCGGAGAGTAGTTGCTTACCATCAGGTGACCCACTTGCTCGTTTGCCCTCCTATCCCATAGAACAAAAAATACTGCAACGATAAAAAACTAAATACGTGCTACTTCACAGGCACTACTGCTCAATTTTATCATGCCAGATGGACTGATAAAATTCCGCTCTAAAGCTACTAAGCGGCGCAGTGATCACCTGGAATCAATAGGACGTAGGAATGTAAAATATGACCGTTCAACTACCATGAACCTGAAACACATCATGCCGATGAAGGAAAACTACAGCGCGTCAAGTGCCTCTATCCAGCTGAACCCAGATGATAGTGAGGAATTTGATAGAATTGAACAGATGTCACTGGTATCTAGATATAAAGGAAACATGCCAACTGAAGATGAATAAATGTTATTAACATAACTTCACGCCTTTTGTTACCCGAAGGTGTAGGCAGCGGCTGTTAAGCATCGTCTCGCCGTTATGATCACGTCACAAATGGAATAGGTGGCGAACCTATTGCCATACCGGGCACAATGTTTTCAGTCGGCGGTATTTATCACACATAACTTCCGAAAACAATTTTGAAAAGTCATTGGTGTGAGCCAGTGTCAGCAATCGAACCCGGACCTCTGGATCAGAAGCCGTGTGCTCGACAACTGGGCCACCAAGACTCCTATAAATGAATTAAATTGATGAATCAAATAATACACCTATCATTACCTATTTTGTACTATATTGTGTAACTTATACTGTCCAAGGAATCCTCTTTGTAATTTAGGTGTCATGTTGTAGTCATAATGCATTCCAATGGTTTTGTTACAAGTATCTAATATACAACTTATAATTATACCAATAACTAGTCTAACTACTTTTCAAAAAGCAAATCTCATTTCAAAATCAAGCAAGCAATGCATAATGATATGCTAGTATGTATTGATTTATTAAAAATTTGTAAAATAATACATTTTTTGTCTAAGTACAACAAACATCAAATTTACTTGGCATAGCTAGCCGGCTAACAGATAGTGTACTGACAGCATTAAGGTTTGTTTGAAACATAAAATCTTCATTTTATTATGCTTTTTTATGCACTCTGCAACACTAATGCACTCAATATCACTCCTGTCTAATTCTCGCGCTGTTGGATAATTTAGGAAATCAGCATTCATACTGATGAACATTTTAGAGGGATCTCTACCCGTCTATAAACATTATTGATCTTAGCTTGAAGAATGACATAGCATAATTTATTAAATCAGATATTTGAAAAGGTTTTAGATGAAAAGGTCATGTACCTAGCTGTGGGCAAATACTACTAAATACTGTAAATAGAAACCAATTACTAGTTGTAAATTAATTTATTAATAATATGCGTTCATTTATTAATATTACAAAATTGTTCAGCCTTGTGATGGCAGAAGCCGGTTCCAGCAATCATAGTTTGACATGATTTTTTATAAACAAATAAAAATATTTATTCCGTTCAGGTATTATGAAATAGGAAATGGAATATCTGAGTATCTCTCACTTATTGAAATTAAAACTTCTCTTCTTTAAGACCATGTTTGAAGAACATCATTATGGGCGTTGACACACCATCAATATCCCTGTATTCGCACATGGCTACCATACCGTCGCAGTCCATGGACTCTCCGGTGAAAAATTGGAGTTCCTTAAACCTTCCAAGTATGTCCTTCATTACTTTGTTCATGTTGCTCTTGAAGATATCAATTTGGTCAGGTGCCTTCTCTTCCAATTTGGCTACTAATCTGGAAATCAGAAGGTAATATAACATTAGAAAAGAATATAACGAATTCTACTCAGCAATACACTATTCATATTTTTTACAATTTTGCACAAAATACTTCACAAGTAGAGATAATTATTTAATAACTAAAAAAAATTCTGCACAATGTGTATCAATAGACTTTGCCATCAAAAAATTTAATTACCATGCTGATGCGTAATGGCTAAAAGATGTCTATGTATTTGTTTTTTGAACTGCCACATTATCAAAATACTATTTTTCCATGTGGTATTAACAAAAAGTAGTCTCCTTTAATGTCAACCCCCTTTCATAGACAAACATTATTACATATGAATGTCTTTTCACAAAAGTTATCTGTTATAGCATCCATTAGCTCCACCAGTTGATACATCATCTACTGCTGGTATTAGAGGATGCATAGTTTAGCTAATAAAAGTGATTCATGCACTAAAAATACGAAAAGCAGGGAGTTTGATAGGTAACCACAGTTTTCTGTTAATTTGGAAAGAACCAAATTTGATATATGTACGTATGTCAGTCACATGGCAAGTTTGTCAATTTGACAAAATCACCATGTTAAAACATGACTCATCATAAATCATTGTCAAATTAATATTACTTAAATGTGTGAATAAATACTGGGCATTTTTTGACATATTTCTATCACATCTGTTGTTACATCGTACATGAGTGGCTCAAAACACAAACAACACAATCACAAACATTTGCAGATTTTCGCAAATCTAAAAGCAGATAATTGTTCGGCGACAGTACGCGCATTTATTTCAATTGTCTTTTTGAAATGTAATGTGATGAATTAAAAGCTACGTAATTTTGGAGAAGGGCGAGTCCAAAACACGTTAAGCACGTGTCATCGCGGGGGAGGGGGTAGTGAAACGTAAGCACGTGTCAGGGGGAGTAAAGTATGTATACAAAATTAAAATAACAATAATAGAATATAGCATTTCCAAATATTACGCAAAGAATACGTTTGCATTACGTTTGAATATGATCTCATTTTGGCACCATCAGAAAACTTAAAAATAACACTCTTCCAAATGAATTATAAAGCTGTAGAAGAAAACCTTATGGTATAAATTATTTATGTGTATATTAATAAGTAATAAACAATACAAAGACAGCCCGGATTGTTAGAAAGTATATCGAGAGGACAATTTCATTGCACTTATTAATGAAGTTCAAGTTCATTATACCCTTGAACTTAACCTAGTCAGCTGATAAGATATACACATAACACCATTACGGATATCTCAACATATGTTTTCTGAGCTGTAAACAATGGTGATAGTTAATATTCTTCTCTAGGTATGACTCATTTCCATTATTCAACCATCTGAATACAAATGAAAGTACTTTCTCTGTAGAATAACCTCAATAGCTTTACAAATGAATGGTATTGAGTGTGTTCTTGAAGATTATGAGGAACGACATTTAAGATAATCGTCAATTGTGGAACAAAATGACTAGTTTCGCTTGTGTTTAGGCCAACTCATTGTAACAACAGTGTATGTATTGTACTCACCCATGACACAGTATAAATAAATATTACCGATTCACAAATTAAACATGCACCGTTAACTTTATAATATAAACTTAAAACAATAGCAATTAAATCACTGTTACACTCACTTCTTCATATAGTCTTTGAGGTATAATGTGTAGGATTTCTTGTCGCCGAAAGCGTATGTTTCAACTAGCCTGTGGTTTAAGACTATGTCTACACCGCTTTCAACAGCATCATCAGTGCCTTCATCAGCCTCCTCAGCTGAAGGATTGAATCCTTCAATCCTGATGTCTCCTTGACCTCTCGTTACAAGTTTACCGGTGACTTCATAGATAACTTCGTCGACCAGCTTTACTCTGTAAGTGTCTGAGAACATCTCATCACCTGAAAAAAATACATTAATAGATTAGTGGATTTTCAGATCACATATTGCTTCATTGTCGATGTGGCATAATTATGAAAATGATCGAGACAGCATATAAATTCACTGGCCGATGAAATGTCAAATTTAATCATATCAACGACAGAAACAATAATAAACTAAAATAAAGTCTATAATTCGTTTATCTCATCATAATAAACAAAATTACCAGTAATAATATCTTTGTAGATCTTCATTTTGATGGATTGGAGGCGATTTAAAATAACAAAATCCGAAACTACGGCCTCTCGCCCCACGAACTAAACCGGAAAGAGGGTTCAGAAGGATCTGTCAGATCAACTCAAATGACGGCAAATGAAGGAAATTGTTGGTGTTGCCACTTTTATACTGTAGTTTTTTTTTTCACAGGCGCACTCAACTTAAGTTTCGATACACTTATCATACCTCTATGGTAGTTTGGGCTTTTATTTTTCCTGGTAAATATGTGTCATTAAGTTAAGTTTAATATTTGTATTTGTTAGGGGCTGTGAAGACATATAAAAATTTAATTTTAATATTTAATTTAATATCTTGGACACAAATCACACAGCGCCCTCCAGTTCCAAACTAAGCAACTAAATGCTTGTGCTATGGATATTAGATAACGGATACTAATACATTAATACATATATACTTTTCTTTTGTAAATACATACTTATAATACATAGAAAAACACCCAGACGAAAGAGCTAAATTCTGAGGGACCAAATCCGGAACGTATAAGACGGAATTTACAAGCTGAGGTGGCAGTCATATATGCCGCAGGACCGATAACCGTTGAAGTAAACGCTCTTAGAGTAGAGAACACTGATCAGAAACCACAGCTTGGGGATCGGGATCGGACTCGGTGGCCTATATTAGCAGAAGCCAAAGTCCAGCAGTGGTCTGATGCAAGCTGATGCTGAGGTCCCCTCTTTAGCACGCCACAACTTTTGGTCCTGTGCCACTTGCATCGAATGACTGCCGGTTGCTTGCCTGCAACCACACCCAATGAAAGACAAACCATTTTGTGACGTTAATTAGGTTGGTTGAAATGCTTAACAATTGCTTTGAAACTGTATTATGGCCTTAAGCTGTCTCACTTTGAATTTTAAGCAGAACTAATAATATACTTTTCAGATACATTAAAATATCCAGGTATGTACAATGTATAAAATAATTATGAGCTCGTGGTCTCTTGGACCGGGGCCCTTTGGGACCGGGTGCCCGTGGCATTTTGCTACCCCTGCCACCCTATTGTTACGCCACTGGGTGTATAGTCCATTTATCAAGGAAGGCTTCAAGTTATATGTATATACACATATTTTACACAACTACTCACCGCCCATAAACGACCACGGCATCAAGAACGGTGGCACGTTGCCGTTCTTGGAGGGAGTAGGAGGGGTAAGGAAGAATAAACGGGATCGGGCCTACCCATTTCAGCGGTCGAGCCGGCCCATTCATGCAGCGAACTGCATGAATATATCATCACGCTATGATTAATAGGAGCGGGGTGATAATCGCTTGAGAGATAAATGTATGATATTGAGCGGTACGAAGTTCGTGCGATCTGCCAGTTATTGAATCAAATTCGTGGTATTTTATTTAATAAGTGTTCGTATTCATATACGAACACTTATAACATTTGCACTCATGTGCAAATGTGGAAAATGGTGTCAATATCGTGTGCAGTATGCTCTTTCATTGTCGCCAAAACTTCCTCGAAACATCATGCATAAAGTGTCACGACTTTATGAATGATTAGGTTAGGTTAGAATAGGTTAGTTTTAGTTATTTTAAGGTAGATAAGGTTAGTATAATTATGTTAATTTAAGTTTGTCACTTCAAAAAAAATAAGACAAAGCAGTATGGCGTTAAAGCTTTAGCCTGCCCAAACCGCTCATATAAAAAGATTGCTGAATGCTGACAGCAGTAGCTGGTCAATTCAGGAATCAGGAAATAGGTGGCGTTGCAATATACCTACGGTGATGGAAGTATTTCTCTATAATTCTAATGTTTGTAGATTGTGTGGCGAAGAAAACGATAATGGAACGTTCTTATATTCATGCGACGAAAATAATACAAACTTAAATGAAGTTATTAACAAATATTTACCAATCAAGGTAAACTCAATTTCCTAATTGTGATTTGTATTGACTTCATGAAATGGCTAACTACTTGCACAAAAAATATCATTTTCACACTTTATACATAAAAGTTTAATAAAAACGCCATCAAAATATTTGAAAATCTTTTTCTTATTTATTGGTCTTTACTGCGTGATACGGTATATAAGATTTCAGATCTTGACAAAATTAAAGTACTCAGGTTTGCCGATCCCTTGTCAATTGACAGTTTGATAAATAATGAAATGTTTCAAAATAACCATTCTGTTTTGATCATTTCAGACCACCACTAGGATTGATCATTTCAGATTGTGTGTACGATATATATGATATTTATTTTAGGTCATAGACGATGGGCAACTACCTCGCACTATTTGTCCAGGATGCACCATTCAACTGGAGGCCACCGTAGAATTTTTAACACTAATAGTAAATGGACAAGTGAGTACAATTTTCTTATACTTTTCGCATTATAGTTGTAGAATATTCTCCCAAAGCAAAAAAAAATTAACCTCAAGTGTTTTTATATAACTCTATAACCTCTATCACTTAGACCTGATCAGATTTAAAATGCTCTATTTACCGATATTTATGGTCGAGTTTTGGATTTAACTATAATAGGTTTATTTATTAATTACAGTGATTATATTAAACACAATATATTCTACATAATAATATATTATTATCATTGTACCTACAAGCTACATCTCAATTAATTGTAACTACTGCGACCTCTACAAACAAAATATAGAATTTGATAAATTACTATAATTTTAAAAAAGAATTCTTTATTATTTCAGAAAGTTATCCGCGACCTTCACTTCAGAGAAAAGGAATATAAAAAGTCAATATTAAATCCAATATCCGAGCAAGATGTTATTACAGAAAAGATTGTATATGAAGGTATGTTATGCTGTTTATTTAATGCCAGAATTTAATTTCTGTCCATTATTTTTGCACATCAGTTAATATTAGTAATTACTGGCCGAAGACTGCCTCATGAATTGAGACTCTACCATAAGTTATATAAATAAAATAATTCATCTTGTGCTACATCCTAGTTGTTATTATATTTCCTTTATGTAATATTACAGTCAACACTACTGATGGTATATATCAAGTGGAACACCCGATTGCATTACAAGTAGCTGGTCTTGAAAAACCTAAACGTAAGAGAGGTAGACCTCCAAAAAAACATAAATCTCCTCAAGAATTGGCCGAAGAAGTTGTGGCTAAAAAAACAGATATAAAATCTTTAAAAAAAATTGATAACGAAGAAGAGCCCACAGGAAAGAGGAAAAGGAAGACACCAACTAGATTTAGAGAAGCTGTACAAGTATGTATACAGTATTTCTAAACTAAATCTAAACATTTCTTTAGAAATATCAGTGAACAATGTAAAAAACTATTTTATAGAAAGATATTTTTTTCACCTTTTGAAGCCTTATATTGAAATAAACAGTCATATTAAAAGTACAGTGAAATATTGTTAAGAATTAATTGTGTTGGTTTTTAATAGGGCAAGGAACTAGAAAGGATATTCAAAGAGGAAGGTGTCACAGATGGGGAGGAGAGTGATAAAGATGTTAAACCAACTGTTAGCAGTGACATGAAGGCGCCCAAAGAGCCAGAGATTATTGGGCACCTAGAGAACTCTGGTGAGCTAGTGGTGTTTGCTAAAGGAAAGGGCAGAGGTAGACCAAAGGGTAAGTCAATACTATTATGTTTGTGAAATCAAACATGTCTACATCTCCTGTGTTCGAACATATTTTTGATAAGGTATAATTTCAGGTCCATTACGGCCCACTCGCAAGGAATGTGCCATCTGTGGTATGGAATTTTTATGCACAGGTCGTTATATGTCGCATGTGGCTCAACATGGCCCTGTTCTGTATCAGTGTGATGAATGTAAAGACAATTTTAACACACATTTGGAGTTTGTCAACCATCAGAAGGAGGTGGGACACACTGGAAAGAACATTATACAACTTAATAAAAAGAAAGCTCAAAAAGTTCAGGTAGTAATTGTTGAAATATTCTGAGATCTGATTAAGTTATCTATTGATAAATGGGATATAACTGGAACAGTGCTTTTCTGATCTCAAATATTATTATATATTAGGAAAAAATGGTGATATGAAAAGTTTTACACTCAGAAGTGGGATCAATAAATTGGCTAAACATATAGATAGCATAAAACATTTAAGTCATTTAAAACATTTGTTGTATATGTCTAGAGCTGAAATTATTGTTATTGTATTATTTCTATCTATTATTTATTGCATTTTTGGTGATAGTAAATTATTAATTCCAGAACAAAGTAGATGAAGTTGCATTAGATACTCAAGTTGTTGATCAGCCGTCTGTAACTAGTCCAGCTAATATCATTGCAAGTTTACCGGTTGATGATGTGATGACATCACTACCTGACCTAGACACACAGCCAGTCTCCACACAGTCTGATGTTAACTTACTGATGCAAGTAGATAGTTCGTCTCTTGAGGTTGCCTCTAATGCTAATGTGGAAACAGTTGTTGTAATTAATGGTAAGTAAATATAGCATTGATTAGTTAATGGATACTCTGCATTGCCATGATTGCTGTACCCATTGTTTTTTATTTATTCTTGAATATATGGTTTACTACTTACAGCTGATTTTTCATTGTATTTGTATGCAACAAATTCAATGAAAAATCAGCTGCAAGATATGCTCATAATTATATACTAATCAAGGCTGAAAGTTTTGGAGACAGGTTTTATATAAAGGGCGCGTTCCACTTAAAGCCCGCAATGATTGTAACACCCGCAGTATCGTTCCACATAAGGCCCGTGGTCGTTGCGAGCGATCGCTCGACGTCATAGATAACGTCACTGTTCGCGACCACATCACGCCCACTTCGCCAACAAAATATTGGTAGGTCCGAGTGGGATTTCAATAAAATGGCGGGAATTCCAAAAATGATATCAGAACTTGATGCATTTTCCGAGTCAACTCTCAGTCGTTTTGTCAAAAAAGCAACCATAAATTCACGAGAATCCATGTTGAATTAAATTTTACTCCATATCCATGCGAAATGTTTACTCTGCTGGAAGTTTTCACAATGCCACCATATTGCTAGCACTCAAGTTGTGCATTCAACTTATAACTTCGTCCACAACGCTCGCGGCGTTTTTACGTTAGTGGAGCGACAATCTCCGCGTTTGTGGTCGTTGGCGTTGCGAGCCTTAAGTGGAACGTAGCCATAATCTGTCTATTTTCAGTCCCATTAAAATGCACCGTCAAGGTGCATTTAAATGGGACTGATAATAGACAGTTGGTGCACCACAAAGTTTATAAGGTTTCTCCAAACATAACTACATAATTTAGGAAAAGACCGTGGGTTTATAAAACTGAATATTATTTTCAGAAAACTCGGCAGATTCACAAGAAGTTGCCAAAGAAAGTAATGAGGTAGTCCTTACTGAGACAAGCCCAACGGGGAAAGTGAGACTGAAGTGTAATCACTGTGAGAAGACATTTAGCAACAAGCAGAGCAAATCACTGCACATTAAGGTATGCATTTAATTTTCAAGATGGAACTGAAATTTAACTAACTCATCATACATGGTGTTAATGTCCATTAAAGCGCTAACTTATGACTCAGAAACAATACATGGTTATTGCATCCACACATAAGAATTGACTTGAATTAAAATTGAAATTTATTTCTGTCCTGAATAAGTTTAGTCTGCCTATTAGGTTGAGAATAACTCAGTATAGAAAATGCACCTGAATGTACATATCTTGAAATACATAAAAATTAGAAAGTTTATATTTAGGAGATTGATTACTCAGGAGGCCCCAGCTTAGATTAATTCGTAATTCAAGGCTGATATTTGTGTCTTTAATAGATAGTATGATATAATACAGTGTACAGTGTGATAAAAGAAGTTATAATAGCTCGATATATCAGTGTGATGGAAGTAGTTACAATAGTGTGGTGGTGCAGGCTGCCCACCTGGGCGAGCGGCCCCACGCGTGCGGCGAGTGCGGCGCGCGCTTCGCCTACCCGCGCTCGCTGGCGCTGCACGCGCTCTCGCACCGCCGCCACCGCGCGCGCGCCAGCCACGGGTTCGCCTGCGACCTGTGCGGCAAGGTGCGTCGTACATGATATTACACACTGACACGTGACACTACACACCGCCGCGTGACACTACACACCGCCGCGTGACACTACACACCGCCGCGTGACACTACACACCGCCACGTGACACTACACACCGCCACGTGACACTACACACCGCCACGTGACACTACACACCGCCGCGTGACACTACACACCGCCACGTGAAACTATACACTGCCACGTGACACTACACACTGCCGCCACCGCGCGCGCGCCAGCCACGGGTTCGCCTGCGACCTGTGCGGCAAGGTGCGTCGTACATGATATTACACACTGACACGTGACACTACACACCGCCGCGTGACACTACACACCGCCGCGTGACACTACACACCGCCACGTGACACTACACACCGCCACGTGACACTACACACCGCCACGTGACACTACACACCGCCACGTGAAACTATACACTGCCACGTGACACTACACACTGCCGCCACTGCGCGCGCGCCAGCCACGGGTTCGCCTGCGACCTGTGCGGCAAGGTGCGTCGTACATGATATTACACACTGACACGTGACACTACACACCGCCGCGTGACACTACACACCGCCGCGTGACACTACACACCGCCGCGTGACACTACACACCGCCACGTGACACTACACACCGCCACGTGACACTACACACCGCCACGTGACACTACACACCGCCACGTGAAACTATACACTGCCACGTGACACTACACACTGCCGCCACAGCGCGCGCGCCAGCCACGGGTTCGCCTGCGACCTGTGCGGCAAGGTGCGTCGTACATGATATTACACACTGACACGTGACACCACACACCGCCATGTGACACTACACACCGCCGCCAAAGCGCGCGCGCCAGCCACGGGTTCGCCTGCGACCTGTGCGGCAAGGTGCGTCGTACATGATATTACACACTGACACGTGATACTACACTCCGCCACGTGACACTATGCACCGCCACGTGACACTACACTCCGCTACGTGACACTATGCACCGCCACGTGACACTACACTCCGCTACGTGACACTATACATCGCCACGTGACACTACACTCCGCTACGTGACACTATGCACCGCCACGTGACACTACACTCCGCTACGTGACACTATACATCGCCACGTGACACTACACACCGCCACGTGACACTACACACCGCCGCCACCGCGCGCGCGCCAGCCACGGGTTCGCCTGCGACCTGTGCGGCAAGGTGCGTCGTACATGATATTACACACTACACACCGCCACGTGACACTACACTCCGCCACGTGACACTATACACCGCCACGTGACACTACACACGTGACACTATACACTCCCACGTGACACTACACACCGCCACGTAACACTACACACCGCCACGTGACAATACACACCGCCACGTGACACTACACACCGCCACGTGACACTACACACCGCCACGTGACACTACACACCGCCACGTGACACTATTCACTGCCACGTGACACTACACACCGCCGCCACTGCGCGCGCGCTAGCCACGGGTTCGCCTGCGACCTGTGAGGCAAGGTGCGTCGTACATGATATTACACACTGACACGTGACACTACACACCGCCAGGTGTCACTACACACCGCCAGGTGTCACTACACACCGCCTCGTGTCACTACACATCGCCACATGACACTACACACCGCCACGGGTTCGCCTGCGACCTGTGCGGCAAGGTGCGTCGCACATGATATTACACACTGACACGTGACACTACACACCGCCAGGTGTCACTACACACCGCCAGGTGTCACTACACACCGCCAGGTGTCACTACACACCGCCAGGTGTCACTACACACCGCCAGGTGTCACTACACACCGCCTCGTGTCACTACACATCGCCACATGACACTACACACCGCCACGGGTTCTCCTGCGACCTGTGCGGCAAGGTGCGTCGTACATGATATTACACACTGACACGTGACACTATACACCGCCACGTGACACTACACACTGCCACGTGACACTACACATTGCTACGGGATACGCGACACTACACACTGCTACTAAATAATATATAAACTATATATTATTATACCTGTGGTCAGGTTCTGAATCATCCATCATCCGTGGTGTACCACAAGGAGGCTGAGCATGCGGGACAGCGCTACGTGTGCAATAAATGCGGCAAGTCCTTCAAACACAAACAGTTGCTACAGCGACATCAACTTGTGCACTCGCAGCTGAGACCATATACATGCACGGTAAGAACGTTATTATTATATAATGTTGCACTGCTAAGTCTTATTTAGTTCTCTCTGCCTACCCCAGACAAGCGGTTTGGCGTGACGTTATGGTATGTATTTATTGAATCCTGTAGATTGTGATGTTTATGTTTGTAAAAATTACTTCCTCTTGAATTGTTTTATTGTAAGGGGGCGTCCATAAATTAACGAGAGACGATTTAGGGGAGAAGGGGGTCGAGTCAAATCTCATATCTTCATTACATAGTATAAAACGAAGTCACTTTCCGCTGTCTGTCCCCTTATATGCGCATATCTTTAAAACTTCGCAGCGGATTTTGATGCGGTTTCTTTTAATAGTTAGAGGGTGTCAACGGGGTGGTTTTGATCTTTAATTCATGTATAGTGTAATAAAAAAAAGTGATAATTTTCAAGATTTAGAACTTTAATCGCAAACGCTGCCTGAACCCTAAGTGATAGATCAAAACAATGTACTACATTATTATACACCTTCAAAAGGTCTACAAAAAAGTCCGCGAGGGCATATGTCTATCTCTTAGGGATAACCCACAATGACCATTTTTATTTTTTTACTTTTTACGAGAATTAATGGCCTATTTACGAAGATATTTTAAACATTACAGCATTAATTTTCATTCAGTTAGGTGTCTTAAATAGATTGTGCATGTAATATAGATGATCGTGGCCCTTTACAGCATGCAATTTAAACGAATATTTTCGAAGATATTGCAGTATTAACATAGCGGGACAGCAGTTTTGATACGGAACAAAGTTCGCCGGGTCAGCTAGTGACAAATATTACGCAACTTTTGTTCTGATTGAAACAAAAAAATATATACTATTTTCGTCCATTCAATCTAAATTGTATGTGCATCAAGATTTAACTTCTTTAGTGTGTCTGTCAAAAAATTATCAGCATCGTTTGTGTAACATTTTTCTTTCTACAATAACAACCCAAAGGGATTGAGGAAAGAAACTCACATTCTGGGAAATCTCACGTGAAATTGGGGGATGGAGTTGAATAAAATGTCATGACATCTCACCAACGGGAGAGGGAAGGACGGAAAATTTTAAAAAACATCTCATGTAATTTATGGACGCTCCCCAAGTTACACTTCATAGAAAACTTAACTCACTTCTTTTTTTCACTTCTCACTCTCACCTTTAAATTTTAAGCTGTCTCTAAAACTTACAAATTTTATATTCTACGGTGCTCCGCAGGATTTGAAATGAGAATTATAAATACTCTCGAGAGCAATGAATCCGGGTCACTTAAAGAATGTTAAAAATCTCGGAAACTAAAAATGATAGGTTAATGCAATAAATTGTATTTAATAGACAATGTAATACTCCTTAAATGAAAGTAAAAAAAATATGAGTCACCATACATTTTATTAACACAAAATTACATAAAGAAAAAATCTGCTGATCTCTCCTTAAAACAAAAATAGGAAACATGAAATTTTTGAACTTTATTACGATTTTCTTGAATTTTAATACTTCGTATTGCCTCCTCGTGCTTCCATTACTGCGTTTACGCGGTTTGGCATGCTGTACACCAAGTTCCTTATACGATTTTGGGGAATATTCTCCCATTCCTCTGTGAGAGCAATTTTGAGCTCACGAAGCGTGATTGGGGGAGGGTTTCGTTGTTTTACGCATCTGCCTAGCTCGTCCCAAGCATGCTCGATCGGGTTGATATCCGGGCTGCGCGCTGGCCACTCCATACGAGTAATGTTCATCTCTTGAAGGTAGTCATTCACAATCCTACCTGTATGAGGTCGGGCATTGTCATGCATAAATATAGCATCCTCACCTAAATTGACCATAAATGGACCAACGTGATCATTGAGGATTTCTTCCACATATCTTACGCTAGTTAAAGAGCCGTTTTCTATGATCACCAGCTCTGTGCGACTTTCAGAAGAAATTCCGGCCCACACAAGTACAGACCCACCACCGTAGGCTACTTTTTCCTCGATGCATGCTTGCTTGAATCTTTCCCCTGCTCTTCGATACACTCTGTGTCTTCCATCGTGCTTGTAGAGCATAAACAATAACTATATCTCAAGCTATATCTCAAGCTGGGTCACAATCCCAAGCGGAGTTCCTCAGGGATCACTTTTAGGACCTCTGTTATTCGCCATTTTCGTAAATGACATACCCGACTGTTTTATTTTTTCAAAATTACTATGTTTTGCAGATGACATGAAAATATTTTTGAAAATTACAACCTTGGATGACGTTAAATGTCTCCAAGAAGATTTGAATAGACTAGATAATTATTGTTATGCAAACAAACTTCATCTAAATATTAATAAGTGCTTTCTAACCACGTTTAGTCGAAAATCTAAAATTCTTACTGCAAATTATACACTCACAGGCCAAAACTTACAAAGAATAAACGCCATCCGTGATCTCGGTGTCATTCATGACTCTAAATTACTATTTGATCAGCACATTGCAAATATCGTCTCGAAAGCCTCTAAAGCATTGGGTTTTTTAATGAGATGCTCAATTAGTTTTAAGGAAGCCAAAACTCTAAAGATACTTTTCTGCACTTTAGTGAGGAGCAATGTGGAATATGCGTCACAGGTATGGAACCCAGGCTACGACAAATATATCTCGCGAATTGAGCGAATCCAAAGAAAGTTTGTGAAATTTTTATGCTTTAGACTACACATACCTTACAAATCAGATAATTATCTTCAATTATGTAAGCAATTTCATTTATTACCATTATCACTCAGAAGAGATATTTCTGATGTGACATTCTTCTTAAAAATATTATCAAATCAAGTAGATTGTCCCGAACTACTAAGTAAGGTTAATATTAATATTCCCCTCAAACTTCGCAGGTACAACCCTCCCCTAGTATATCCCTCAGTTAATACTAACTATCGTAGAAACTCATATTTGAACAGAGTACATGTAAAATTGAATACAATTTGTAAAAAGTTCAACTCATTGGATTTGTTTTGCACAAGTGTAAGCGCAGTGAGACAGATGCTGAGCAGGGAATTCTTTTCATAAGTGTATATGTTGATGTGTATATTATACGTACTATGTGTATTTATGATTACGTTGTGTATGTGAAATAACTGTTTAAATGCATGTTGAAGGCAGAAATAATTCCTGGTGTTGTTTTTTCATAGTTCTTTGTTTTAGTTGATGTTTTCTTTTGTTTTCGTTGCTAAATTTACTTTAATAGCAATATGAATGCTCACGTAATGTTTTACGTTCAGTTACTAAACGTGAGGATCTATAATTGGCTATCTGATGTCTATTGTACTATATATAGAATATTATTGTAGCTGTTGATCTTCCTAAAATAAATAAATAAATAAATAAATAAATTTTGATTCGTCGGAGAACATAACTTTTGACCAATCTTCAATACTCCAATTTACGTGGCTCTGGGCATATCTTAGTCTTGAAATACGATGCCCACGCTCCAGTTTAGGGCCGTTTGCAGGTCTAAGGGGTTTTAAGTTAGATTCAGCAAGCCGACGTCTTACTGTCCATGCACTTGGGTTACTTCCTCCGAGGCGTCGAAACTGATTAGTGAGTTCAGTTCCTGTGAGAAAGCGATTTCGAAGCATGGTGTTCACCAAGTATCGGTCTTCTCGTGCTGTGGTATACCTGGTTCTGCCCGTTCCTGGTCTGCGTAGGTTAGAACCAGTTTCTTCGTAACGTCGGAGAACTCTTTGTACTGTTGACAGCGACACACCAACAGTCCTGGCTGTATCGCGCTGACTCCGGCCGGTTTCCAGCATTGTAAGTATTCTGGTGCATTCTTCAGGCGTAAGCGACATAATTTCAGCTTGAATAATGAATATAGAGCACTATCAACATGGTTTATGTACCCACATAAATGACAGATTACAAACAAAAGCAAAACCAAATGCTGTAATTTCGTAGTTCCATCTTCGAAAGTGGCCCTTTTTCAAATTTGATTTTTTTATGATATAACTTTACAATAACTAAGAAGTTTTAATACCTTCATTTAAGGAGTATTACATTGTCTATTAAATACAATTTATTGCATTAACCTAGCATTTTTAGTTTCCGAGATTTTTAGGATTCTTTAAGTGACCCGGATTCATTGCTCTCGAGTGTAGTTAATTGTATTGTTTCAGACATGCAACGCTTCATTTAAAACAAAAGCGAATCTTATTAACCATCAGTTGTTGCATTCCGGTGTCAAGAAATTCGCGTGCGAGTTGTGTAAGCACAGGTTTTCACATAAAACCAGTTTGACATTGCACATGAGGTGGCACACCGGTATGTTTGCATCTACTGTAGTCGAGTGTTAACTCGCTGCTGATATAAGAAGATTGAACGAGCATTGAACCTGTGCAGGTCAGAAGCCGTTCGCGTGCGGCACGTGCGGCAAGAGCTTCAGCCAGAAGGGCAACCTGGCGGAGCACGAGCGCATCCACACGGGCGAGAAGCCCTTCCAGTGCTCGCTGTGCGCGCGCCGCTTCACCACCTCCAGCCAGCGCCGCCTGCACGCGCGCCGCCACGGGCCGCACAAGAGGTACCCGACAACTCTATTGCACTGTTTCCATAGTTTGGAGTAGTATGAGATCAGCTATTTCAACAGAAACACATTTATTATATTTTTCAGTAGTAGTAACATAATTAACACTATTATCTGTGCTCTGGGTCAGTACGCGATGAGCCGGTGAATAATAAGGCATTATTACCTTAATGCTTACAAGTTGTCATACGCTTATGTACACCATGATAGAAATTAAGCTTATTAGTTTTGTCACTACATCTTTGACAAAGTGTACACTTCAAGCAGGTTGGTAGCGCGCGGCCCCCGGCGCGAGGCCCGCGACCCACGCGAGGCCCGTGAGGCCCGGCCGCATCGCTGCGCCGTGTGCTCGCGCACGTTCGCCGAGCGTGGCCCGCTGCTGCGTCACGTGCGCACACACGCCCGCGCCCCGCACGCCAACGTCACGGTAACACACTCTCAATTCAACATCTGATACATATCTAATTAAATCGAACAATAACACCTACACATTTAAGATTTGAAACAAATTTTGAATAAAACTATTGAAATAAAACTGTATGAATTTCCAGCAAGTGCACAAACAGATGAGCTTGCTGACGAGCTCGCAACCTGAGCTGGCGCCGCCCCCTCAGACCATGGAAGTGGCGGAGCTGGCGACGGACGAGTCCCAGGAGTCCAACGAGCGCGTTATCTACGTCACGTACCAAATGAGCGAGCCGGGCTCGCCCCCTTACCACGTGGTCGCTACCCCTGAACAGGTGCGAGTTTCTATGTGACGTAACGAGCGGTTGGGGCTCAGATGAGAGTAGAGAGTGATAAAGAACTACGCTTGCATACATACAAAAAAATGAAATCTCTTTCATAGAAATTATAAATATGTATATTTCATTTATAAAAAACGTATCCATTTACTAACTCAAAATTTCATCAGATATTTAAATACGCCTTTACAATTGCAGTAGCTGTGCTTTAATAAAACAAATGTTTTTCATTGAGCGCAGACATCAAATGTGGACGAAGATGGAATGGTAGAGCCCTGTGAATTGTACACTGGACCGTCCATGCTGGTACCGAAGACTAAGCTGGAACCTTTGCAACTGCAGGACGAGGAGCTAGAGCAGGATGAGCTGCAGCTGGAACAGCTTGTGTTGGAGCCACGGGAGCACATGCCTGTTAGTATCACACTTTGTTTACACTAAATTAAAAACCACTTAAAATACATAAAGATTCATAATGATAAATAGATTATTGAACTTTTTTATAACAAATTTAATTAATCTAATTTTCCTATATCGAAATCTTGAATACTAAACAATTATTATGTTCTTACGATTTTTAACATGATGCAGGTGACAGATGAGGAAGGCAATCCACTTCATTTCACAATGCAAGATGGCACACGACTTGCAATCACGTCTGCAGATGGAAAATCTTTGCAGGTAATATTTTAACAAATGTTGATTATGTGTACATATTTCTGAACACTGAAGTTGATTACCCACTATGGGCTATGCTCGTAAATACGTACGCCTAAATTAATAACAATTAAGCTAGTAATTCCTACTTCCAAATTTAAAAAGATAATACACAATATATACATAGTAAAAATATAATAGGTGTCGATAGATAGATCTATCACATCACAAAGTCCCGCATAGCAACTGTTCACATCTTGGTGCAGATGTTCATGAGCAGCACTTTTCGTTTACCATCAGGTGACCTAAGAGAAAGAAACTAGAGATGAAACGGATATCCGTTACCTATCCGGTATCCGGCCTATCCGGCGGCCTTAATACCGACCGCCGGCCGGGCAAATACCGGATAATTACTATTTGGCTGGATAGGTATCCGGCCGAATTAAAAATAAATCTGGATAAGAAAGAATATTTTAAAGTAATTATTTGCTTTATTTAGTTAGATTTAGTACCACATAAGAAACTTAATTAGTTTAAATTTTTAAGTACAAAATAGTGAAATGAATGTAATAGAAAGAAAATTAATTAATTAGTACTCATACTGCACTAAGGGCAAATTATGGTGAGTAAATACTAATTTCTCTGCATTGAGAGGTAGCAAGCGGAAAAAGTCTTTCGCTGTACACACTGCTGCAAGATGCTGAAAGATAGACCTTGGCAAGCTTTGTTAAATTTGGGTATTGTTTGACATTAGCTGCTCACCAAGAATAAGGGTCGCGATTGCGATCAATTCACACTGACTTGAGATAAAAATCCAGCTCACAGGTTATCGCGTTTCTTTCTTCACGAAAAGACCCGAATCTAACCGAGTCCACCCGATCGTTCGCGCGCCGCCTACGCAAATGTGCAATGCACCAAACGGCTAAGTTCTGCCGAATATCCGGCTATTCGGCCACATGGTTGTCCGAATATCTGGTATCCGGTATCCGGCCAAACTACTATCCGTTACATCTCTAAAAGAAACTGCTAATGAATATTTATGACAAATCGACAACAAACCATTAAAATATTTTTTTAGCAACTCAAGTTTGTATATTTCCGAGTTGGCACATCACTAAAAAAAATGGATATATCAGGCTACTAGAACGATATGGATATATTAATATCGACTGATGTTGATATTTATCGACACATAAATTGCTTACAACTTCTCGGTTTAAATATTAAGATGACAAACAAGGTTTCTGAAATATATCAATATTAACTATATTAATTATATTATACAATATTAATTATTAACAATGTTATTTATTTTTCAAAATATTTTATATTGCTTCAGGTTATCACAAAAGATGGTCAAACTATACCTGTCGAGATCAATGGATATGCTGATGAGGAGGTTAGTTTTTGAATATAATATATCTTATTGTGTAATTACAGCACGCAGGTCGCTGCATAAATGGGCCGGCTCGGCCGGTGAAATAAGCAATCTCTCCGAATATCAACCTAAAGTGGCTCATGCAGCTTTTCGCTCGGCGAGAGAGGTATCCGGAGGCCCACTTCTCCCTCCTTACCTATCCCACTGCCTTAAAGGCCAGGAACGCACCTGTACCTAACTATTTGTGTTGCGGATGTCTATGGGCGGCGCTACCTGCTTGCTCGTTTGCCCCCTATCCGATAAAAAAGTACATTACATTACATTTTTCAGGAGGTAGATAATGCAGACACGATTGTACATCAGCTGAACTTGCAGATCAGTATCGACTCTGAAGTGCCTTCGCCGCAAGCTCAGTACTTCACCATCGTATGAGGTCGCCACTGGTCTCACATGGATGAAAATTTCAGTTCGAACACAAATATATTTAGAAGAAAAAGTCACAAACTTTACCTGTGTCCAGTGGATTTTTAACTAATTTATGTTTTATAAGTATGTAATTGCATTCAATTATGGGGCGAATTAATATACAGGCTATATATAAGCAAACCATTTGCAATATATGACATTCTAAACAGACTGCTAATAGTTAATTATTTTCTAGGTAATTTTTCTATACATTTGTATTGCTGGCAATAATTATTCGAGAATTGTATTTGGAAAGTGATAAAACTAAGCAAACTGGGAATAATTTAGTAAATTTATACACTCAGCAAAAACTAGGACAATTGTTTTTATTGTCAACAAGATGTGATTTTATAAACACTGTCAGTTAGCGTTGAAAATTCAGAAATCGTATTTGCAAAGTGTTTATCTGCCATAAGGGCCTTACAAAACATTTGAATTTTGAACTGTTGAGTAACTAAATAGTACAAATTTACTTTCTGAATGCGAATTCCGATATTTGTTGATACAGATTTTAGCTTAGATTTAAGCTGCAATTAATCTATACAATTTGATACCAGCGAGATAATCGCGTGTTTTAATATTATATTGCCTATTGTAGGATGTGGTCTTATGATTCCCATTTGGAAGAATTTCTATAATTATTTATTTAATTATATTCATGAAAAGTTATTATTTGAGTACCTATCCGTGGATCGTGATAACAGACGATTCCGTTGTCGCAAAAAGTGTGTCTGCGAAGTTATAATGTATCCTGTGTATCCAATAATAATTAAATATTATTTAATAAATTTTACCACCTGGGGGTGGCTATGCTTGTTTGTTCCAAACAATAACCTCGTTAAATGTAAGATTACCATTAATATACATTTAATATTAGTGAATTCGTGATAATAGGATAATTAGATATAATTAAAAATTCAGCATAGACACTCCCAGAGGTCATTATTTAATTTTATAATTCATTCTCTATATTCATCATTCGCCTATTGTGTTGACATGTGGCAGTGGTTCCCAAATATTTTAACGGGGTCAAAAGCACCATCACCCTCGAAATTTGAAATTATAATATCACATATTCGAGTCCTGGTTGATATCTGCCGATTCATAGCCACATTATATTTAATTTCGACAAATATGGTTGGTTTGTTGGTGACCTCCTTAGTGACACCAAGATTTGAAGAATTGAAATAAACTAGTACTATGTATCTTAAATAGCTCAAAAATAGTAATGTAGATGTAAGTATTTATGCCGCTTGAGACCTCCATATGCAACATTAAGCAGTAGAAGCAGCGCAGGCCGAGCTGTTAGATTGATTATTGTGATTTTTAATAGGGTTATTCAAATATTTCATAGACAATATAAGATTGTATAACGTCAGTTTGACATTTTTTTGTTTTATCCAATACAAGTTGATTAATGCTATTTGTAAATTTCTAACTTTCACGACTCATGTTGCTGTTATGAGGTACAACAGATTTGTTTGTCCTAATCTAAATTGCGTCGTAATGAGTCTATGAAAATCGGTACAGTGAAAATGTGTGGGAGTAAATTTTGGATTTTTTGTTTTTCTTTACAAACTAATAGCTTTGGTGCAGTGCCTTGTAGTATTATTTCTACATCAAGTGAAGTAATTTGTTAAGTTTTAATAATTTTCGCAATATTGATTGATCTCTGATTTTAATGGATATAAGAGTGTAATTTTAAATTATTGGAGAATTTTTTTTTAATTTAAAATGATAATAATTAACATTGATAGTATTATAAGTCGCAACGGCCAATAGTTTTAGTCAGTATTATAATAAGTCGAATTATTAATGTCTTTTAAATACAAACGTTATTTGAGAGAGTTTGTTTGATTTATTTAAAATGAAACCTTTTGCTCAATAGACCTTGGATACACCTTACCTTTTACTGATCCGACCTAGTAGGTAACAAACATTCTGTTAATAAACAATACCACTAGAGTTTCGTTAGATACTGGGTTAACGATATTTAAAGCAGGAACTAGGGCTTATATAACTCGAATCATATTTGACTACTGGGTCTGAGGTACATAATCTGTTTTAGGAAAAGGGGGATTATTTAATTTAGTTTGAGAATCTTTGAAAGTATAGGAACTACTCGCCTGCTTAGTACACAATAGTACATAGCCCGAAAGGTAAGGAGTAATTGTATAGAAGTTACCTGTAGTCCCACAAACTCCCATTTAGGTAACATATGTAATGATTTATGCATTTTTTAACTGCTTAGCAATTCCTTTAATAATTTTTTCTTTTCATAATCTTTTCATATTTATTTCGCCCGATCGGACACTCTCATCCAGAATATATAAATAAAACAAAACAAGTAATATGAAATTCAATATTATTTCGTTATGGTTTTAAGTAATACAATATATTTGCATACCACATACAATCGGTAGTATTATTGATTGACCCCAATCATTAAACAATGAAAAATGACATTCATCAATTTCACCTTTAACATTCGTTTAATAAATAGCTGTATACAAAAAAAACAATTATTTACAGGAATATTAAGGCAGTAACAATTACCACTTAAAAAACGTGCCTCCGCTTAACTTTATCTATACAAGCAGTTAAAAGAGAGAATTGAAATTATTATAAATTTTACACGTGGTCAGTTTAAAAGAATACTTTTGCTCCAGTCAAATAAAAATATAAACTAACGAGTTACAATATTATAACAAATAAGCGATATTTATTAGTTTGTGAACATGTTACTTTAATAAATCAGGAATTCTATTAAAATATATAATATTAACTTATCACGCGTTACAACTAATTATGGTAAATTGGATTACAAAAAAAAAATCTCATTACTGACCGTAGATTTTAATGCAATCCGCCATTTAACACCAAACGACTAACTAAGCTAAGTTTTTGTCTTACGGGGATAATATTAACTATGTGAGGAGTCTTTCTACAACCTGTGTCCTATTATATTTTGTTGACAATGTTTTATGTCAATGCCAAATTTAGTTGGAACGCGTTGACATAAATTTCAATGTTCGATTTATAAATCGATTAGGCTGCAATCGTTTTGAGACAATTCAATCAATTTTGGAACGTAACGAACATCTCACTAACACATATGGCAAACATTGCAATAACACACCGAGATAATAATAATCAGTTCGCACGAACGCAGCGTCAACGCGTGCGAAGCTACACAAGCTCGACAGAACAAACGAATTAAAGCAACAGCTGATGCTTTGAATGACGTCTTTAAATATATCGATATCAAAACTCGATCCGAGTTCTGGATTCCAGCTAACTGTACAATATGGCCCCGCCCCGCTCTAATCGACCAACTCTTTATTATAAATGACTGATGACAGTTCGGTTAGAACGAGGCGGACGGTCATCACACTTGTCGAACACGCCTTAGGCCCTCCGCACACACTTAACGATCAAAACGTCACAGTTTTCATGATGGCTTCAATACAAACTACTTAATAAGTACAGGCACTACTTGTGTACGAGACAATTCTTGCCGCATTGCTGGTCTTAAAAAAGTTTTAATACGTCTTATAGTAGACTCGCTATTTACATGGACTATTGGCGCGTAAGATACGCGACCTGAAGTGAACAACTCGTGTGAAAGCAATTTCATCGACAAAACACAAACAAACTGTATTCAAAATAATAACGCTAACATATTTGACTTAAAGGTCTTAGTTACCAGGTCATTAAGATCCAAAGAAAAGGCTAACATATTGACATAACCACATAACATATGAACCTGCGCTAGTTTATGTCGTATAAACAATATTGAGTATCTTTGGAAAGCGTTAACGTAACTGACCCACAGTAAAGCGTACCGAAGTTTATCTAAATTAAAAATAAACCATATTTATAAAAGGTGTATTTTTATAATTGTATACAAATTAATCAGTTCACTACATGAAAACTGTTGCGTGACCGTTCAGTTTGCGGGCCGGTGTGAAGCACATAAATTGAACATAATTTTAATTTTCCAATAAAAACAGTTTGTTTAGCTCACACTAACCGACGCTTAAACAATCCAACACGAGTGGAGAGTGGCTCAGTAGCCGCACCGTGACTGTAGACGACTAGATAACGTTGCGTGCACGGACGCGTGCACGTGTTCATATGACGAGCGCCATGTCCTTCTTGCTGGGCAGCTGCACCTTCTTGCCCTGCCACAGCGAATTGTGTATCGTGAACGCGTCTATGGTCACCGTCAGGTGCTTCGTGTGCACTTGCGAGAAACATTTGCTACCCGAGTTGTATCTGAAATGCACAATAACAATCTCAATGAATAGTTCCAGCGCTAGAAGAGTTACCATATCCAAAAATTACTCGGTGAAAATATTGATACTACTATTACAAGAAATGGGTTCTCACTTGAAAAACTTGTCGAACATTCTGTCGTTGACGTGCTTGGGCCCGGTGCCGTAGAGCTTGGCCACCTGGTCGGAGTCGGGGCAGTAGGAGTAGAGCGCGCGGAACTGGCAGCCCGCGTCGCGGAACAGCACCAGGAAGTGCTTGCTCTCGGAGCGCGCGATCTCCTCCAGCACGCGCCGCTTGGCCTCCGCGTTCACGGCGCCCGGGAACACGCAGTACTCCACCGCGTTCAGCATGATGCCGCGGTTCGACTTCGTCGCCGGCTGCTTGTACAGTCGAGGGCCTGCGGTCGATTCACAACCTGATCACTGCCTACTCACTATTTACTTACACATCGTCTCTACTGTTGTACTGATCACTATTTCTATTCTGCACTCGCTTATTACATAATCCCTATTTATTAATCCCGGAAATTTGTTCACTAACAGACATCCAATTATATTTATCAACAATATTTCCATCCTCCACCTTGTGAGTTATCGAGGTAGAACTTGGTGATACTTCATTGGTTGCACGAACTGTATATGCATTATTACTGTATACAGATGAACCAACTTTTGTCTCCCCTTAGCCTTTTATATAAACTAGCAAGCTTGCCTTAAAAATGCATTTAGAGCAGAATAAATTCTTTAATAAAACTAAAATCTAGCAATACTCAATGAAATGTATTTATAAACATAAATTTTGTAAATTTGAGATTGCAATCAGAGCAATTTACCTATTTAAAATTTCTAAAATCAATTTATTTCACTATCAAAATACTCAACTGCAATATTTATATACACATAGATTAGTAAAAAAAAAAAATTAGAATGCAAGTGAATAATGCTCAGTATTAATTGTATATTAGATGGCTGTGATCAATGTGGTTAGTTTGAACAACATCTGCTGTGAGACAAGCGTCAAAATGCAATAACAACATCGTTAGAGAACAAAATGCTCTGTCAACACCATGCCTTATATTTAACAATTTTCAATGTTGGCGTGACATCGATCATTTTAATCATAATATAATTATAATAAGATAGTGTGGTACTAAACGTGACACTACTACTGTTTCACTTTATCGCACTGAACGTGACTGTGAACACTAGCTACCTAATATTATATATAACATCAGAACCTGCACGTCGACTCCTGCCCGAGCTCCCTACATGCGGACAAAGATTAATTTTCATTCAGTGTGCTGCTTATTTCATTAGTTAATATACGTTCAGGGTTGTGAATTAATCTATATAATGCACATATTATCCTATTATTAATAATAATTAGGTAACATAATATTTAAAAATAACTGAAATAAAATTAAATATATTTAGAAACCAATAAGTACGTATCCTTCACGTTAAAACTTGCACATATATAAAAAAAATATAATGTCTCTCTATACTACGCTCTACGAAGAGGTAAATTGTGTTTGACTATTTGTACTATACTATAAACCACAGAAGTCCAGCCCTTTTAGCACATTTTTTTTACTAAATGTAACCAAAATTCCACTATGAAGTGATGAAGCCGCCAGAAAAATAGTTAAAGCTTACCAGAATAATCCATGATGGAGGAGTGCGTGGAGGAGACGTCGGAGGTGTCGTCGCCGGCGTGCTGCCGCCTCTTGCCGATGGCGCCGGGCAGCGAGCCGGGCCCCGAGGACGGCGCCGAGTGGCCGGCGCCGGCGGGCGAGCCTAGCGTGCGCACGCCGGGGGACGCGGCGCGGCGCGGGGGGGTGGCGCGGCCCAGGCCCGAGTCTGCATCACCACTCACACTCATCACCTCTGTACCGCCTCGTCACGTCCGCAACATTCCCATCGCCCATCACCGTTGTTACCACAATTAGTTCACCTCTACCGTTCAGTTTTACTATCCACCTAACACTAACGTAGCGCGTAGATATCGAAACTTTTTACCGATCGAGACTTCCAACAGATAATGTCGAGTTTGAAATTTTAAAACTATAATCTACGAGAACTTAGTTGATTGATAGCATGGTAAGTGATGTCGATAAACTTCGTTTTTTATTAAATATTGCCATGATTATGTCCAGTAAACTCTGAAACGGCTGAGCAGATTTTGACAGAGCTGACATTGATAAGTAAGTGATATTATAACGTATTTCAGGATTCCTAAAAGGAAATTCCCATAATATAAAATAATTTTCCAAATTATAAAATATAACAATAATCAGATTGGGTATAGTTCGCAATAGTTCTTGGGACACTTCAATCGATTGTAAATAGTAAACATTAAAAAAACTTATAAAACAAACGTATGTAAACGTACGTGTACCACTAATATGAAGCGTAAACTATATACATACGCAACGTTATTATTTTAACTACATAACTAAACTCTACACTAAACTAGAAGGCGGAAACTAAATAAAAGAAGCATAATACATCATACTGTATTTTATAGGCAGAAATTTTAACTAACATTAACGTCATTGACATCATATATCATTTTATATACAGGAGGAATTGTAAACTTAATAGTTGACGCACGATAAATTAAATTATATTAAATGTAATGTAATAGAATGTGAATCTTTTTAGATTATTTATTAAATTTTTAATTATAGCTAAATGATGTTAAAAAACTGCGACGGGAGATATTGATTAAATTACTTGCATACCGTAAATTATTCCAAATTATGTATATTATGTATTTTTATTATATATACATTCAAATAAAGTCCAGTAGCACAAATATCATCTCTTGATATTCCATTTAAAAATTAAACCCTGAACAGAACCGAAAGTCAAAATAGTAATACCTCACAGTTAAGACGTACAACAGAAAATAAACGGACACACAAAACTATTACTATAACAACGAAATGTAATAAAAAAAACTTTATCCCAGTACCTTAAAGAATAGCTACCTTGCACAGAACTTCTAATATGTAATTATAATATGGAATGAAACAATTAAAAATCATATTTGAAGTATAATATCGTAATAACTCCTGAAAATAATAGTTAATTAAAAACAAATAGAGTGTTATTGTTCTGTGCGCGAGGACATAAGATACATCAAGACATTTAGGTACGTATCACAGAATATTATTGACGTAATTTTTAAATTTATAAACATATAACACAACGATGTCATACCAACACCAAGATAATGTATAAAAAATGGATGTGTATAAAGATATATAATAAATATTTAAAAAAAACATGCTGTATACCATTACCATACAGATACCCGCATATAATAATAATTAATATTGGTACTTAAATACGCCGATGACCCAATTAAAGATGAAATAAAATGTGCACATGACGCAAGATAGTAAGTGAGTAACGATACGGTGTGTTGTAGGTTCGACTCTATGCCTGTATCTTTTCTAAGAAAATAATCAGTTCTTTTTTCTATACAGGTTGAAATGCTACGTCAAGTTATTGGTGCAGTTAATTTACTAGATATTCACAAAATAATATAGATTGAATAGCAAAAGTAACATGAATTATATATTGGTTTTTGAAATGGATTTTTACTGGCATATTTTCGATTGTAAACCGACCAAAAAATTTTGAGGATGCGTCTTAGCCATATCGGAATAGTACGACTTTATAAGTCGTCTACCTGAACAACTTTGAAACTCAACTCAACAGAAACAAGGGTACAAGGAGGGCGAATTGAAATTCATTTGCAAAACTCTCAAGGGCATAAAATAGCAGACACAGGCAATTACCCGACTTATAATATTGTATGTTTACACCTACACACCTCACGGTACCCACACAGCAACATAAAGTGTAACCAACGCACCAGAAGCCACGGTAGACCGTATATATATACACACATATATATATATATACGCAATGAAATCAACGTGAGTCAAGCTTGTCTCCAGTGTTTGATCAATATGCCCTTACCGCACAAATTCATAAGAGAGCTTGACTTGCGCCCCGCCTTAAAGTTACTCCCGTAAGTGGAATATTTAGACCTTCCACGTGTCGTCTGTGGTTCCTCATTCACTCGCTCTGAAAATTTGTTCACCCCTATACATGTCACATACGACATTCTCATGCGTACGGGATGTAGACACTTTAAAAAAACCTTTACTATGTAATAGAATTAAATTTATTTAAAAATAAATAAATCGGTTTAAATAAATCACACTATAGTTCCTAAGCTTGCATGTAACAGATAATGTTCTGATGATATAATATTATTTATTAAACAAAGCAGCGGATTGAAGAAATATTTTGAACGTATTTCGTAGTTTTCAAAATTCATGTATATTCTATACTCTATATGTATGTGACAATTTTCGTATAGTGTCTCCAATCCCGTATATGCTCGCCATAAGCATGCACTCACACAAGCGAGCGTCGTCTCTTCATTTTGCAAAATAAAATTAATTCTATCATCGCGACAATAAAATAGGTATGTACTTGTATCACATATAATATTGAAATTTTATTTACACTCTGGAACCAATTTACTAAATGCGCGGAAGGTCTACGGGCGTCAAAAATTTGGAAAAAAAATAGAATCAAGCATTATTAATGAAATAAAAAAAAAACTGTTGATACCACTCAAGATTTTCAAACTACATACTTAATAAATAATGACCAAAATATATAAAGCAATAAATTTTGCACGGGAGTGGTGTTTTATATATCTATGCGATGCTGAAATCATACACATATAAAATAATATCTATAAAAATATAAATAATGAAATCGAAGCGACTACTGAAACCAAAATCTGAACAAGCATCATAATATACCAGAAAGTAATAGTCAATTGTGTATTTAGAGGGGGATTCTACTGTTTGTGATACAACTTAACAATATATAGACACATATTTGATTGAGAACTTTGAATTGCATTGTCATCAGAGTAAAAATATATTCAACTTTTTAGTAGATTTTAATTGAACTAATTGAATTCGATTTCGATAGCAAACAAACCCATGTAATAAATATAACTGGTATTAAATATCAAATCATTTCGTTACCGTTTGTAAACAACCTGTATATAGTAATTTAGGCGTTTAATGCCACCATTGTGGAATTCGAATCGTACAACTAAAACATACTCTTGGTACACAGGATCCATAAATATATTATCTTTCAAGTTCTCAATCATTAAATTATTTTAATTGTGGAACCTAATTTATTATCATTTTATTCGTACCTTAAAATTACAAAATAAATCACACACTAATAAAATAATTAAATCATTTACAAAACAGCGACACGAATGCAAAAAAAAAATCAAACCGTGTTGCTATTTATAAACAATTTATCTAATGCCAAGCGGTTTGCGTATTTGTTAATATTGGAGCGAGCGAGAAGGCAACAGTACTCAGATGCGAGCCAAGCGAGTGCGAGCGAGACGGACATACCTCGGGAGGTCTTGCACGAGCCGCGCCGGCCCAGCGGCCCGCTGGACGCGCTGCCCGGGGACATACCTCCCCGATCTTCCACTGGTGATTCTGCGAATTTTAACACTCGTTGCAATTAATGAATTAATTAATGTTTTTCAAGTTGGAACTAGAGGGCGCTGTGTATTGTGTCCATGACATTTCCATCAAAATTTCAGAATTAATATATGATTATAAGTTGTATGGAACAATTATTGAAAACTTAACTCTTTGTCGAATAATTAACACAAGATATTTATAAGATCACAATATGTTATAAATAACATGGACATGCCAAGCAACTCTATCTGTATAGCACAGACTATTAAGTTAAGAGACAATCGTACTCGTCTATTCAGTATTTTAGACAATTTTGCTAATGTATCGGGTTGAAAGAACCTAGGCTACTGAAACCGATTCGGCTAAACTATTTTAGAAATATTTTTCTAATCAGCTATAAGTTCTTTTTTTCTTATGTGATAGTGTGTACCATATAAATGTGGCTAAGTGTGTTCGAGTCACATAGTCACTGTTCATGCACTAATGCAGACTTCTAAAGGAAATTAACTCAATTGAAATTATTATTGAATATAAAATAGAGGAGGCAAGAAGCATCTATACCATAAAATACCATAGGAGACGGACGGAAAAATGTATGTGAAATAAAAAAAAATGGTCTCTCAGTCATTAAATATTGTAATTACATAAGACTGTAATTACAATATTTAATGACTGAGTAAATGAGGGTTCAACTATCGTTTTTATTTTTATTTCACACAATTTAGATTTCATGGCTTAAACGACAAACATAACTATAAAAAAAAATGTTGGATTAAGCCGTGCACTTAGGCTTTATTCCGAAATACATTGGGCACTGGTAACCTTTTTTGTATTGATTTTGTGTAAAAAAGGGTTAAAACATTAATGCTAGTTATTACAACCCCTTTCTTTTTAAACAGTATCCAGTATGAGGTCAGAGTGGTCCAGTGTATTTCGGGTCGCGTCACGTACCTCTGTAGAGGCCGGCCCTCTCCGCCAGGCTGTCCTGCGAGCCCCTGTAGTAGTCCCGCCGCATGGTGCCGCCGGCTGGACAACACGTATACACTCGTAGTGAAGCGGACAAACATTCGCACGCACACGCATAGTTATGCTCAAGCGTAACACAACACTACGCGACTCGACTGACTCATGTATACTTCATTTTCATTATCTATATACCGTTTTTATATTTAGTATACTATACTTCACACTTGCTTAAGAACTTAATTTAGTAACAGTTGGTGCAAGTTTTGAGTAGAAGTATTTAATGATCTGTAACTCATATTCTATATTTTATCTTGTATAAAATATAAAACTCCATATTCAAGAGCGGAAATTACTCTTTTAAATATACTATAAATTTTCATAAATAGAGGAAGGAGTATGAAGATTTTAATTACTTAACTATTCTTTATTTTATTATCATTATCAAACTAAAATCGACGAATGTATTATTTATTATAATAATATAAAAACTTTAAATAGATGTAAACTATCCATCCACAAAAATTAGAAAAATGGAAACAAACAATGAGCTCCACAATATATGAAAAAGAAGTACGCCAGTTATGAGTCACACCAATTACTTGCTATACGCTGGAGAATACTTGAAAGCATAACTAACGGTGAGTGATCAAAAATATTAATAACTACAGCATGCCACTTGTCAAAAACAAAAATATTGGGGTACAAGCGACACATATATCAATTCATAAATTTTTAGCAAACAAAAGTTGTTATGATCTGTCGTGTACGTTGTGTGTTATTTAGCTATTAAGGAGGCTTTAGAGAGTTTGAATCGTCCGGTAAAACAATTTAATAAAAGTGGTAAACTATTATTATTTTTGTTACTGGTAACACAGAAACAAAGAGATGATTGAATTATTTGTTGAAATAATTAAGAGGTATAGAATAAATCTAGTGATACAATAAAATATTTTTATAAAATATCAAGTATCCAATCTAGGGGCTGTTTGTTGATCGTGTACGTGTGCGAACATTCAAACTTGAAAGAATTCGTGCTTTATTTGGCAAGTGAGGATCTGTGCGGCTACACGAAGTCCAGCGGTGGCGGGGCGTACCTGCGAGGTTGGTCTGCGAGGGCTGCTTGTGCAGCAGGCCCTCGGCCGCGTGCAGCGCGCCGCTGTCCACGTGGATGGTCTTGGGGCGCGCGCGGCCCCCCGCGCCTCCCGCCGCGCCGCGCGACCGCAGCCGCGCCGGGCCGCCGGGGGGCGGCGCGGGGGGCGCGGAAGCACCGCCCCCCTTCAGGCTCTCCAGGAACTCGGACTTGTCCAGCACTTTGCCCTGCAAACACAGATCGAATCGTTTATCACACAGCGCTTTAGAGGGCGGAGGTATAGACAGAGCGGCGAGTGCGCACCTCCCGGTCGGCCTCCTCGATGGCCTTCTTGAGCTTGTACTGGCGCAGGATCTCGTCGCGGCGCCGCGCCTGCTCCTCGCGCCGCGCCAGCTTCACCTCGGCGGCGCGCTCGTCCCGCGCGCGGCGCGCTGCGGCGGCGGCGTCGGCCCGGGCGCGCGCCTCGTCCGCGCGCTGCCGCCTCTGCAGCGACAGCAGCATTATGCGCTCCTTCTTGCGTTCCATCTCCTCCGCAGAGTTCTGCAACATTACAATTCGAAAGTAAAGTAATTTCCTGATAGGACGCCACCGGATCGATACTATTCGGATACGACGAACCTATAATCGTGCTGACCGTATAACGAACACAATATAAGTAATAAATACATGTCGAGACTGCGAAAATTGAGTTGTTTTATAAGTTAAGTATATAGATATATCATGTTGTAATATGATGGGACAAAGTATATACGACAGTATCTCTGTGTACAAAGGTGTGTACTACCTTAGTACTACCGTGTACTACCTTAGTATATAAGGTGGCAAGTCTGTTAATTAACAAAGTTATTTTTAAACTAATTTTCAATTGCAATTTATGTTATAAATTCGTGAAAAGATTATCATAAATGAACACACATATTGAGTGTTTTTGCAATTCAAAATCTTGTGTTTTTTTTTTTTGAATTGTTAAACATTTCTTGTACAGAAAAAACTCATTTTGACAAACTTAATGAAGAAAAACAAAAAGTGAAATGCGGCAGAGTGGTGCGGGGTAAATTGGGCATCTCAGTATTAGTAAATATATTGTGTACGGTGACGTTGTTTTATTCAGACCGGGGAAAAGGAACATTATTCAACATACATAACTTCACGACAAATCCCTTGCGGGGTAGGCAGAGAACAGAGCGCCATAAGGTACGATTCTAACACGCCTCACTCGCTTCGTTGACTTTTATAATTAAGTTGACTTTTATATTTACTCTTTTCATGCATGCGCGTCGATTTTATTTTACTACATTATTCTAAATGATTATAATCGCTTATTTTGGAAACCTTAATTAAACAAAGTAGTTATAAATATATTTACCGGGTCAGGGTTCATTTCGCCGATGACCAACGCGGCGGGCTCTGCGTTGTTCATCCGCTGGTGCTGGTATCTGTCTCTAGGTGGCGTTTCTCTGCGCTCGGAAACGTCATTAGATCTCGGGATCGTCGTCTGCTCGAGCCCCGTACTCCTGTGCACGACGAACTCCTCCTCCACGGGCTGAGCCAACCTCTCGTTCCAGGTCGTCTCCGGACTCCGCTCCGGACTTGGATACTCAGAAGACCGCTCTTTCTTGGGCGAGGCCCTCTTCGCCCTCAAGGGCGGTTTCGGTCGTTTGGGCTGGTCGTTATCGAACGATATATAGAATCCCTTCTCGTTGGTCTCACCGGCCTCCTCTTGCTCCAGTTGCTGGAACGAATTTCTATTCAGAGACGGTCTAGTCGGTGAGGGAATGCGGTAAGTTCTAGTGCCCGAGGATATGTTCAGTCTATTGATGCCCTGCCTGAGCGCGTCGTCCTCGGCGTTTCCGATAAACGATATGTTCTGCGGCTCCATGTCGTCCGGCGGGTGCGCGTGCGTGGGCGTGTGTGCGGCGGTGTGCGCGGGCGTGTGTGCGGGTGTGTGCGTGTGCTGCAGCTGCTGCGTGTGCTGCAGCTGCTGCGTGTGCTGCAGCTGCTGCAGCTGCTGCAGGCTCACGGGCTCGCGGCGCGGCGCGTCGGCCAGCGAGCCCTGGCGCTGCGGGGTGTTGGCGCGGCGCTGCGGGCTGGCGGCGAGGGGCGGGGAGGGCGACACGCGCTGGCTCGTATTTATCACAGTATAGCTTAAATGGTTTTGCGGTTCCCTCGACTCGGTGCCGTTCTGATACCGGTCACTATTATAGTGCACTTGGAAGGGTTGCGTGTTGGAATTGTTCCTTTCGTGTAGCACGAAGCCTTGCGGTTGCCAGTTCCTCTCGGGAGGCGGTTGCGGTGAGGGTGACTTCCAAGTGCGTTGAAGCTGAGTCGGAGGATCCGGCTGTGGTTGCGTGTACTGGTGATTATTCTGCTGGTGCAACTGAAACCGTATAACGTGATAATTAGCCGATCGCTTTCATTTAATATATCATCGTTTGTACAGTTCCAAGACCCACACCGTTGGTGCACTATTACCCACTGCTATAAGCTTTTAATTTTTACATATTACTACAAATATTTATATGATCACACATAACTTACGAAAACAATTTCGAAAAGTCATTGGTATGAGCCAGTGTCTGGAATCGAACCCCGGACCTCTGGATCAGAGGCCGTGCGCTCGCCCACTGCGCCACCGAGACTTAATGTGTGATAAATACCGATGACTGACAAACTTTGTGCCCGGTATGGCAATAGGTTCGCCACCTATTCCATTTGGGACGTAAACATAACGGCGAGACGAGGCTTAACAGCCGCTGCCTACACCTTCGGGTAACAAAAGGCGTGAAGTTATGTTATGTTATGTTATATTTATATGACTCATTTATTTCAAAACATATCTATTCATTAAGATCAATAAAAAATTACACACTATCTCACATAACTTCTTCAATTTAATTATTGTGTGAAAATGTATCGTAGTCCTTAAATCCGCAATATAAAAATCTCCAAAGCAATGCATTTTATCTAATTAAAACTACTAACAACGAATAAGCAAAATAGCAAAATCGAAGACTTCTCTAAATACATAGTTTGTATAAATGACTACAGGCTACTATTTAATTCAGACAATTCTTAGGCTACATTAAAATAAAGATGAGAGTCATTCATTATGCGTGCAACAGACCTGCCAGCCCCTCAGCTCATTATCCTGCTGCATTTGGTGTTGTTGTTGGGCGTGTTGTGCCCAGGTTCTTCTCGGCGGTGGGGTCGTATCGTGCAGGTAAAACTGTTGTCGACTATAATCCTCGATATCCCTATACTGATACTCTTGTTGATATTGCTGCTGCTGTTGTTGTTGTTGTTGTTGATATTGCTGTTGCTGTTGTTGATATTGTTGTTGCTGTTCGTAGTTGTAAAACTGTTGCTGCGGTATGTGCGGAGTGGAACCGAAGCTGGTCAGCCCCGGACGGGATACATTGTGCTGAGAGCTGAATTGGCTGTGCTGTAATGTTATGCGCGGGTCAGCGATGTGGGTTCGGCGGGGCAAAACGTTTCACAATTACTACCTACACCATATTTACAATTAGTTTAGTATTTTTAAATGTCAAATACGACAAAGATGACATTTAAATTTGTAATTAATTTTAGTCTTTGTATTTAAAATATTAAAGCAAATAATTACGTATACAGAAAAATTAGAAGAGAGGAAAGAACAGAAAAAAACATTTTTAACTTTTAGTCTGTCTACATTTATGTAAGTACAATTAATCATATAAGATTTTAAGTATTATTCGATATAAAATATTTGATAATGTATTATTTGAAACAATAGCTGAATTAAAGTCACATAGGACAAGACACTACTAACCTAACTAAGACCGTCTAAAGAACCATAGACAACATAAACCGGTGCTACCAAGTAAAAAAAACAATTGTTTGTGAAACGTTTGTCTCCATTTTTAAACAATGCTTGTGAGTGAGTGAAACGTAATTAAGTGGAATGAAGCAGTAAAATTTAATACAATATTATTTTATCAAAATTACAATGACGAATAACAGTCTCAAATTCAGTTATTTTGTTAGAAGTGCATTCAAATTTCTTGATGCCAACTCAGGTAGATTTAGAATTTCAGATATACATACATATTAAAAAAAAATCAACACAGTTTTTTTTTCACTGATATTATAAGTAATTTTTTTACCTAATCAAGATAGGTATAGTCTATACCTTGATCTACTACTAATTACTATTAATTTGGACTCAACTCATTGTTAGTTATTCAAACCATGCAGACATCAGACAAACGTGAAACCATAAAAAGTAGAAAAAAAAATACAATATACAAATTATATATTCAGCCAGCACCATTATTGTATAGACACAATTTAACATTTATCTAATGTCACTCTATCAAACTTTGATGCGCATCAAACATGCTGTATACTCGGCATACTCACCAACTGTGGAATGTTCGGTTGATATTGTTGTTGATAGGGCGACTGGGGAGGTTGTGGCGGTTGTTGCATAGGCGGTTGTGGCGGTTGTTGTTGGAACAGCTGTTTCGCTTGTTGTTGTTGCTGTTGTTGGTGATGTTGTTGTTGATGGTGTTGTTGTTGCTGTTGCTGTAACTGTGTTTGCTGACTCGCCAACCGCGCAATATCGCTTTGTATATCTTGTAAACTGGAGTTCATTCTGCAAGTGTTGAAAAAAATTAAAGTAGAGAGACAGAGAGAGGGAGAAGGTAGAGAGGAGAGTACGAAGGGAGAGAAGAGTATGAGAAGGGGGAGATATAGAGTGGGGGGGAAGAGAGAGAGAAGGTAGAGAAGAGAGAGAGAGAGAGAGAGAGAGAGTGGGCGAGAGAGAAAAGAGTGAGAGAGAAAAGAGAGAGAGAGAGTAAGCGCTTTTTCGGTATGATTTCAAAGAATAATAGATTTTCATGACATTCTACGCAGAGATCTAGTCATCATAATACATTTATTTTACTTACTATAATTATATATTACATAAGTAAACATAAATATTCCGCCCAGTATAACATTACACAAAATTATATCGTATACTCACTTGGCTATAGATTGTTGGTATTGTTCCAGCACAGCATTGTCCACAGAATCCCTCTGACTCGGCGGTTCAATCACCATCTCCTATATCATTTATAAATATAATTTATTTAAAAATGACAGACTCATGACTATTTTAATTTAAAATTTAAATTTTTGACATAAATACTAAATAGTTCCGTTTTTATTCAAAGAGACGATAAAATTTCAAATCAATAAACCACGAAATTGATGTATAATGTTTTTTACATGCAATTTACCACATCATACGCATGCCAATTAAGTAAAAGTGCACTAAGTTTTTAGAACCTTAACCAAATTACCAACCTTAAAAATATTATTATTCAAATATTACGACACGGCAACAACACAAGAACAATTTACGAGACAGTATCAGTACGGATAATAATACTTGACGCTATCAAGCGTTTTGCATCAACTTGACCAATGTTATAATTATATGGTCCCATGAAATAGATGACAAGCAACACATCGATAATAATTTTCAACAGTAAAAAATAATTGTAATTAAAAATAAATAGCTTCTATAATCCAGGCGTAAGTAACAAGTAATAATTTTCCGTCCGTTTTCCGATAAGTCCATTTAGAAACTAATTAGGAGCACACAGATGTGAACTTAAAGCTACATGTAAGATGTATCAAGTGTACGTATGTGTGGTATGAGTGTGCGTATGTGTGGTTTGAGTGTGCCTATGTGTGATATGAGTGTGCGTATGTGTGGTATGAGTGGGCGTATGTGTGGTATGTGTGTGCGTATTTGGTATGAGTGTGCGTATGTGTGGTATGAGTGTGCCTATGTGTGATATGAATGTGCGTATGTGTGGTATGAATGTGCGAATGTGTGGAATGAGTGTGCGTATGTGGTATGAGTGTGCGTATGTGTGGTTTGAGCGTGCCTATGTGTGATATGAGTGTGCGTATGTGTGATATGAGTGGGCGTATGTGTGGTATGAGCGTGCGTGTGCGGGTGTGTGCGCGTGTGTAGTGGTGAGCGTGTGTGTGTTACCTGTTGCGGCGGCGGCTCCTGCTTGGGCTCGTCGTCGAGCGGCGCGCGGCCCCCCTTGCCCTGCAACACGCGCGTGCAACCGCCACCATAACACAAAGGTCGCATCGTCACGACACATGCCACTGCATGCCACGTGTACATTGGACGTATATTATTCTATCCTACTATACTGTGACGCGTTTAACACGACGTTCGACGAATGAAATATTTGATCCCTTCGGAATATTAGTTAGTTAAATAAATCAAACAGTTTGTATTTGGCATACGACTTTCTCCATTTCAATAACAACGGGAGTACAGTACTAGTAGTACTATCGGGGCAAAAGTATACCTACATATAAACATATGACACATGGCGTGACTGCAAATTCAAAAAAAAATTAAGAGCATAGTCGAGAAGATCGTTCAGTAGATTATTTTTGGAGTACATTTACCACCTTCGTAATAAGTTGGACATGTTTCTTCAAGTCACTATGAATTGTATAGAAGGCGTGCTTTTCCGTGGCAAGTACTAACGTAATAGCGATAAATAAATATACCATTGGATTAATACTGGTCACTCAAAAGCACACCACACACACGAATATGATCAAAAGAAGACTGTAAAATAATATACGCCAATCAACTAACACATGCTTGCGATGTAATAGTTAAAACATTGGGGATATTTCTTTCTATATATTATAGAGATACAAGTGCTTAACAAAAGTGAGTGAGTCAGAGGTGTTGTAATGTATTTATATACTAGAATTTATCGATAAAAAAATCATTATATTATGGTTTGAAATAATAAGAAAAAATATAATTGATGCATCGCAAATAATTGAAGAATTTAATATAGATTATATGAGTATAAAACAAGCTGATACTAACTGATAATTAACTACCTTTTAAATGTAAGCGTTTAGGACGTGAAGAATATTTTATTTATTGCAGTATTGATTTCAAATGTTTGTTGTAAACTAATAAATTTAACATTATAGATAATTTATGAAACAAGCTGTGTAAGCGTGTAAAAATTCAATAAATTAAAAATGATCAAAATATATGAAAAAGAGAAAAAAATACTTCAAGTGGTGATAAAATAGTAAGTATTGATTTAAGTAAAAAAACAATCTAAACTAAACTGAAAGGACTTTCCGTAACCGGCCACTCACCAAAGAGGCCAACTGGTATTGCAAATATGCATCCTAATAAAATAGAAAGAAAATAATAAATTCACGTTCAGTCGAACATTTTAGATAGATTTTAGACACATAATTAATAACAGGAGGAACATAATTAGATTAGTAGAACAGTGCTGGATCTGGACGTACTTTATAAAATGTTATATCTATGTCTACTAGCAAACATTAAGGTTATAATATATCTTTCGAACGATGAGGAGGCCTATTCCTAGACCATAAAGAAATTCTAAAATGTCTGTGAAGTTTGCTGCTAGAAGAGATTATTTGGTTAATATTTTAGTGCAGCGCCATCTTTTGACAAGATAAAAAAACACCGGCATTGTGTTATGAATAACACAACACAAATAATACATACGAAAGACGGAAGGAAGGAAATATACCTTTTTATATTGAAGGTAAAGGCAACTAATTTCATTAACCTAGATGATTTTATAAAGTACGTCCAGACGTGTGTTATTTATGTAATAGAGAAACATTATACACGCGTTAAAATTATATTATAACTATTTAAATATTCGTAAGTTTACAAAGATAAAACTACCAATGCATTGTTTAAACTACTCGAAACAATCATTTCAATTGTTTGCCCAAAAAACAAACAACCCTCTCGAAATTCACACACACACACATACACGCAAATTTTTAACGCTACTGATACGTAAACAAAAACAAAATTACAACAATCACCCCTACATTTAATCCAGACACAAGTAAAAGTGAGTATCTAACTGGGACAGCCACACATTATAGCAAGAAGGCCAATGTAAATTTATTCCAAGTCGAATACACGTCATTTTAGTAACAGTCTTATAGTAAGGCCGATGAGACGAGATAAAAACTATAATTAACGGACCCTTACCGAGTTATCTTGTGACAATTAGCGATTGAAACTAATATCTGAGCGATTGATATTTCTGTCCTTGTTACTCCTATGCAGTAAAGACGATACTTAGCCGAACAGCTATCGTTGCGCACTTCGTGGTACATGATAGTTGATACCGTGGTTGTCAACAGTTGGTCCGCAATTTTATTGACAACTATTATCAACTTCATTCCTGTATGTGACTCGTATTTTCGTTAACCGTATTTGGTTAGTTTTATCTTGTTATTAATCCGTTACTGTTTTATTTATCTTCTTAATTTTTGCTGTTTTTGGTATTATTGTTACTAATTAGTTGTTGATTTTAAACATGGAAAAATGATAAATGTTTTGAATCCCTCAAACTTTGTTTACGTTTTATATCTCGTCATGTTGGCCTTACTATAGTTATTTTTAAAAAATAGGAATTAAACATCCTCATTTACTGACTTGGTCAGAAATTGATATGGAACCAGTAAAGACTAACTAAATTAACAAGTACTCTCCAATTCCTCCCATCTTCCCCCGTGGTGGTACAAGCCACACTCACCCTGGTGACAGCCTGCAGGAAGGCCTGTTGTCCCAGCTGCTGTCGTTGTCTGTTGACCGCCATCTCCATCCGTCTCTTCTCCAGTTCAATGCGTCGACGTTTCTCTTCAAGTTTGAGTCGTATGTTGTTCAGCTGAGCGGCCATCTGACCGCCGCTCGGTGAATTTGTCGAGTCGTCTGCTAGATCATCACCGTCTGTAATGTAGATTTATTTTATTACAAAACTATCGTTTGATAAATAATGCCACTGAATATATTTCTATATTACAAACTTTATATGAATAATTTTAATATACAACGCCCGTCTTAAGAGTTAATTTATCATGAACTTTAATTACATAACATAGCTTCACGTCTTTTTCTTCCCGAAGGTGCAGGCAGTGGCTGTTAAGCCTCGACTCGCCGTTACGTTTATGTCCCAAATGGATCAAATGACGAACCTATTGCCATACCGAACACGAAGTTGTGTATCACACATAACTTTCGAAATTAATTTCGAAAGTCATCGGTGTAAGCCAGGAGTTGAACCGCGACATCTTGATTCAGAAGCGGGGTGCTCGACCAGTGGACCACCGCGAGTTTTTAATCATGAACTCATTTAAAAATATGCCCATGTTTGTGACGGTCCAGAAAGCCGCGTCCGCATTAATCCCGCCTTTACGTATAACAATAGCTCGTACGTATAGAAATCTAATAACGTGTCACTATATTATGTTTTATATATATATATTATACGACTACAAAGATAATATTATAATATTATAAGACTATAGGTATATGTACGTGTAACGTACTGTGGTGCTGGTCGTGCTGCAGGAACTGCTGCTGCCACGTGGTGGTGGCGGCGGGCGGCGTCACGAACGAGGTGCTCTTCCGCCGCTCCGGCGCCAGCTCGCCCGCGCCCGGCGCACCTGCACCACATCGCATATTAACTCGCCTGGCTACTGTAGCTGGCGCCACTCTCACCCCGTACAATATCAAAAGTCAGCTTCACACGTTGGATGACCGTTTCAAAAGTCAACACTGGACTTGATTTAATCAAATTCCGAAATGTGGCTTTGTAATGTGTGAAATTGACTTTCGAATAGTACTTTTATATTGACTATGTCTCCTTTCTTGATATATTTTTAAAAATTCATTCATGTTTTACAAATATTTAGCAAATAATATTAACAATACCAGTACAGTATGACCTTTTATATCAAGCAAGAATACACATTTACAACATTAAATTTGAACAATGGGAATATGTGGTCCTATTTACATAGAATAAATATAATATTTGTTCGGTTAATATTAGAAAAGTAGTATCATTCAGTATTGTTTCGCCAATAGTTGTGTTAATGAGGAAGCGTATTATTATGCGCACATTCAAAGCTCAATAAAGTGGAAAATAAGAAAAGCAAATAACAGGCAAAACAATTTATATAAACGAATTGCTATGGAGAGTCACTGCACCAGGTCTCTCCATTTCTATTGCAGAACTATGATGAGACCACAGAACAATAAAGAACCAATTAATAAGAGATCGGGATGGCCTGCTGAGATATTTCGAACTGTGCTGTTCTGTAGTAAAATTTTATTTCATATATAAAAATTTCATTTGTGGTGTGAATTTGAGACGTTAAGAAGTTTCAATCTAATCACCAAAAAAGTTTCAGTGGTGTGATAAAATATTAATATAAAACACCGACTTATAATCTGGAAACCTATATATATTGTTATAGTTTGAATAAGCTGAACCACACCCAAATACTACTTCTAAGTTTTTCTGTTCTGTGGTAAAAAACAAACCTGTCTGGTCACCATTACTCCTGATTTTGTTGAGATCGGCGAAACAAGTTTTGGTGATGTCCCCGTCGGTGGAATCTCTGTCGTTCAGATAAAACGAGTCCCCTCCGCCCTTCGCGCTGAAGCCGAAGTTCTGCGACCTCTCGCTGAGCGTGATCGTGTCGCTGCTGAGCTGCCGCCTGATCGGGAAGTACTGCTCGCTGTCGGTCTGCGAGTGTTGCCGCTCCAGGGGCTGCCGCTCGCTGTCGGCGCCGTTGTGGTAGTCATCGTGGAACAGCTGTATCGAGCCCCTGATGTCCTGTCGCGACGAGCGCAGAGGGGGGTTGTAGTCCAGGGGCGCGGCGGGCGCGGAGATCTTCCTGGCAGTCGGGGCGCCGGCGGGGCCCGTGAGGCCGGTGAGCGCGGCGAGCGTGGCCAGCTCCTTCTCGGGGTTCCGCCCGGCGAAGTGCAGGCGGTCCTGCGAGCCGCCGAAGTTCTCCACGGTCAGCTGCGAGTCGTCCGAAATGGACGAGCGGCGCGAGCGGCGACCGGCGAACGAGTCGCGCGAGTCGCCCCACTTGGACGGCCGCCCCGCCCCCACCACCTCTGCTGCACGCAAACAGTTGGTAATTTAAACTTTACCGCTCAAAAATAGCTTATTATATATTTATATTCTTATTATATATATAGCTTATTATTTATATTCGTGATATTTTGTATAATCAAGTTTTAAAATTCAAAACTGTTTAACGTGAAAACAATAGGCGATGTTGTGTGTTAGATGACAATCAAGTACGAACACATTCGTACGTACAATTTTTTATCTATGTTGTGTATATGTGCACGTTAGTATTGTTCCGATATAGAGTACGAGTAGAGCGCGGCGCTCATAATAGAGAGAAATAAATGTCGAATGACGTTAAAGTGTCCCCACATTGTAATGTGTTGAAGGTGTATTCCAGTATTGTGTGTGCGTGCGTGCGTGTGTGTGTACTGACCTTCCTGACGGCGCGAGAGGTGGCCGAGGGTGGCCACATGTCGCTGTCGGTGCACCACGTACTCGTCCTGCGGGTGCGCGGGGTGTGCGGGGGGCGTGGCGGGCGGCGCGGGGGAGGCGGGCGGGCTGGCCGAGCGGCGACTGGCCCGCGGGCGGGGCGCGCCCGGCGCCGGGGAGCGCGGCACTGCACACACACAACGTTACTGCATCACCTCACACACACACACGTATTGATACACTTTGTTAAATATAGCTCGAACAGACACCACCAGTTATAACCCTTCATGTTATTATTGATTTACCCAAATATTATATAGGACACGGGGTAAGTATGAAATATCAACCATATTTATTTCTTAGATTTCGCTTCATTTGCTTCAATGTTATAAATGTCAACCACTTATATAAAATTGTATAGTTCCACATAATGTTGAATTAAGTAGACCAATTGTAAAGTCCTGAAGCAACAAGAAGTCAATAATGAGAAGGTTGCAAAATAAATACGAGTTATCACCTGGTTTCTAATAAAATTAACTTCATTTTATTGGTCAATTTTATTTGACAACAATACAATATAGAGACTGTTATCAACAATTTCCAAGCTGTATTTAACAAATTGTATTTAAATATCTAACTAAATAATCAAAATCCTTATAAATTGAAAAAAAAACTTCAGTTGGACACTAGGAAAAGGAGAAATAAATAAAAAATAATCAACCATACCACTCAATTCAGCACTTGACAAAGAAAACTGTTAATCAAGCATTACAGTATTAATAGAAAACAAAATGACGGCTACTTCCAATATGTTTCACTTTTATATTTTTATCCAATAAGATTATAAGACTATGAAAGGCAAATAGTAATTACAATCTGCGTAATAGACACTATATTCATATAGTAAGGAAAATGAAACGAGATAAAAAATGTAAACAAAGTTTCAGGGAGTCAAAACATTTATAATTTTTCCATGATTAAAATAAGCGACTAACTGTAAAAATTATCAATAGAACTAAAACATTAACGGATTAATTATAAGAAAAAAATACAAATAAATATGGGAAACGAAAATTTATTTTCGAACGCTTTTCATACAGGAATGAACTTGTTACCAAAATTGCGTACTAACTGTTGACGACCACGGTATCAAATGCGTAACGATAGCTGTTTTCGACTAAGTGACGTCTTTACTGCATAGGAGTGACAAGAACAGATATAGATAAAGGTCCATTTATTTACAGTTTTTATCTCGTCTCGTTGGCCTTACTATAGGTAAATATTAATAGTAAAAAATTAATCCTATATAGTGAAAAATCAAAGATATCAATCACGCTTCAGTCTGTCATCTCTGGTTACTATTGGAAGAAGCCGTTGAAACACGTGCCGTTATAAAGCTGTAAACTAGCTCGCATCAGGACAGTGAGGGAGCCATGAGGACATAATGTCATCGAATCCACCCCCCATAAGCTCGACAGTGGAAAAAAATCTCTTAATCAGTGCTCCAAGCATCCCATGCAAAAGCTTGTGAAACCATCGAAGCGATATTTACACTTTAAATAAGTTAAAATAAAGCAAATTAGTAGTTAAATCAACTGTAACTTACATTTAGAAGAACGCCCTAAAAACATAGACATTCTAATTGAATTTTCAACAATACAAATGGACACGCATACACGCAAAGAAAAACTTAAAGAAGAAAAAAAAACCATTTATCTTTTTTTGGAGAAGACCTGGTGTACACTTAAAACGAGTTTCATACCAATAAATAATTGTTAGGTGAAAAATTTACTTAGTTAATAAATAAATGTCGAACGTTATATTGGAAGGGAAACAATGTGCAATAATGTGGTCCTCCCCGATCGAACACAAAACGGTAAAGGCAAACTAGTGGACCGCCGGGTGGTACCTGCGAAGGGTGGTAATGCGCAGTCCGGGCTGTCGGCGCGCAGTTCCGGGATGGGCACGGGCGCGGGCGGCGGCAGGCAGCGCTTGTGCCGCACGCCGTGCGCGTTGCAGCCGCGCTCCTCTGCGGACACAGCGCGCTCAGCGTGCGTGCACGTGCACGTACACGCATCACCCTGTCTTGTCACCCGCATGCCTCTGTGCGCTCATACCACTTACAAACGACCAGTGTGAGTGCCACCACACGATACGCCCCTATGTAATGCGAATGCGGTCGGCAGATAATGCACCGTTTGCGAAGCAAGACAGGGTGACAAACATTACAACAGAAGTTCATTCAGCGAAGCGTTCATACGACCTCCTCAAACCGAAACATACTTACCTTGCACTCGATTCCGTACCTCTTTGTATTTTACATATGTATACTTGTCATAGTATTGTGAAATATTGTGTGTTGTATATTTATTTATATTTGGAATAGAAATATCTACCCCAAAAAGTGTGCCTAAGATAAATAAAATTAAGCGTTAGTTTAGAATTATTATATTTTCAATATTAGTAGTAGTATCTTTGATATTATGACCACATACTCCCATTACTATTTATAGCATGCAATAAGAAGAGATGCATTATTATTATACTTAATATCGACGAATATGACAGACTTTAAGTCTGGTATACACTCACCGCTTGTCGGACATTTAACAGATTTAACAGGATGTACTTCTAGCATATTGAAGAGATCCGCGAGCATTGCTACTAAATTTTGTCGCATTGACCTGAAAATATTTAAGAAATATATTAATCAGTCAATCAGAAGAAAATTGTTAAGTCAAACATTTTAGAATATGGAAGGAACTTTGGAAACAGGTGAACAGGTCATCAATGGTCTACCTTATACCGTAGAAAATACGCTCGGGACATATTCCTTATAGAGAGATAATAATCGTTTCCAATATAAGCCTTAGAAATCTAAAAAGGAATCCAAAATGTGTATTCGCTTTAATTCTTATGATTGTATGGATAAGGTACATACCCCCTCATATAGGTGACGTCCTCGGGCATCATATGGAACACGTTGTGGGGCAGAGCCGTGCGACAGAACTCATGCACCAGCATGAGGTTGTGCAGACAGTCCTGTATGGAGGCCATGCGGCCGACCCGCACCGCCGAGCGCGGCACGGTGTCGGGACAGTAGAACGAGATCAACGCGGCCAGCGCGGTGCCGTCGCACACTTCCTGGAGACACTTCAACATCGGCACGTGCGATGTTGTGTCCTCCTGGAACATGCCCACACAAATATATACAACATTGACGTACATTTTTACCATTTCATAACAATTTTTGTACATTTTTATTGAGAAAAGTTACTATGGCTTGCAAGAAAGGAAATAATGCTAAGAGCGTAAGATTTGAACTTGTTTTTTTAAAGGTATGAGGCAAACGAGCAGGCGCGTGTCAACTGATGGTGAGCAACAATCGCCGCCCAAAAATGGACTCCTGAACACAAATAGTGTTACAGTTGCCTTGCCAGCTCTCACAATGGGATATGGAAGGGATCGGAAGTGGGATAGGAAGGGACGGGGACCCGGATACCTCTCTTACCGAGCGAAACGCGGCAAGAGCCACTTTACGTCGATATTCTGAAAGGTCGTGGTATTTCACCGGTCGAGCCGTAAGACAAGAGTTATGAAGGGCCAATAAGCGATGTGGGTAAGAGTCCGTACTTGGTATTTTAGTGATCAGTGTCCAGTGTGTCATACGTACCTCAGCCTTGTTGAGCGCAGTGCACGCCGCGTTGATCCAGGTGAGTATGCCGTCCTCGTGGTGTTGTATCTGCGCGGTGGTGATGCCGAACCGTTGCGCCGCGGCCGCCACGCGGTCCGATGTGACCACCTCCCGCGCGTACAGCACCATCACCGCTTCTATCACAGACATGTGGGCGCTCTGGAACAGTTCACAATATTATTAAGTTTTCAGAATCAAGAAGACTTACGGTGTGAGTTACTCTTAACTTATTGGAAAAGCTAGCCTACAAAATTACTTTTTTTTTTATCTAGAATCCTACATTAGTCAAAGGTACCAACAACGTAATATAAATAGATTTTGTTCAAAAATCTGAACCCGGGCAAAATAAAAATGATTTCTTAAATAATACATATATAATAATAATATCTTGGACACAATACACACAGCGCCCTCTAATTCCAAGCTAAGCAACTAAATGCTTGTGTTATGGATACTAGATAACGGATATTAATACATATACTTTTCTTTTGTAAATACATACTTATAATACATAGAAAAACGCCCAGACGCCACACAAATATTCATGTTTGTCAAAAATATTTGTGCTGGGGTGGGAATCGAACCCCCGACCTCATTGCTGCAGCCGGTAGTTTTTACCAACACGCCACGAGGCCCGTCAATTGAAGATAGTGTGAGGGAAGCGATACCACCAGAGAAACCTACATTGTTACAGGAACAAGAAATAGAAACAGACAAAAAACAAAATGATTCCAGGATAGAAATTATTCATAATCAGCCAAATTTAATCAATGTTGTTAACTCTTGATTACCGCTGGACAGCTGTTAGTACTAGTGCCTTATAAAATATACAAAAAAGCAATGTAAACATCAGAATAGATACATCAATCAGCATTACAATAGGTGATGCATTTAAAGTAGTAATCGGGCCGTTTATCATACATACTGCATGTCACGCGATGTGTTTATCATGCAGATTAAAATAACTTGGTGATATGGGCTGAGACATTTGGTGTGTTATGATCCTGAGGCTATATCCAAACGAGATTATGAAATATTTGGAAAAAAGGTTCGAAAAGTTATTTGTATTTGTAGAAGATCATCCATTTACCAACAACCCGTATGTATCAAAAATTACTGGTTTTATAAACAGAAGGCGCTATATTGATACACCATGATATTTAGCAATAAAAAAATATTTAACATCAGAACTTGTTAATTGGAGACGGCTAAAGCCAGATAACAAATGTCAGAAATTTTCTAAGATGATTTCAATTATTTTCAATGGCAAAAGAAGAAACGTCGGGTTCATTAATATAGGTACCACACTATTACACACTTGATCGTATTCAAGATATTTTGTATAATTCGAGCATAGTGTATCTACAATATATTTGCATTTGTAATAGCACCACTGTCAGGTACATATTTGTTATCGTCGTGTTTGAGTTGAACTGATAACTGCTAACTGGGGAAATATTATCAGTAAGGGGAGAAATATATAAAGGAGTTTGAATTCTCCAACACGGCTAAACATGTCCAATTTAATGTACAAGTACTACTAGTTTGAAAAAGAATATTTCAACTTTAACAAGCATTTATTGTTTAAGAAACTTTAACCTAATGTGGACCATTTTTTGAGACTTATTTAGTCCCAACAACCAATACTCTTCTGCTGTTTCAGAAGCTGAAAATCCTCGCTCACCCCAATGTTGATACTGGCTGCCGGATGAGATCCTCGCCTAAATAATTACTATTTGTGTTATCTTGTTCGGTTATGTGGATCCATGACAACCTATCATATATATTCGATGGGACCGGGACCTTTTACTCTACTACTGGTCAATTCAAGGAAAAAGACCTCTTACAACTAAGAAAGTAAGAGAATGAGTTGATACATACCAGTTTGAGTGGGTTCGTTTGTATGAGCACTGTTTCGGTGAGCGCACAATCGGGAGGATCCGGCACATGCACTCCCTTCCGTGCGAGTGTCTGCAGGATGTTGCAGTGGTTAAGACTGTGGTAATTGGGGTCCGAATACATGTTCGCCAGAGCCAAACAATACAGTTCAGCGTTCGCCAGACCCCCTACTATAGGCGGTTTCAGGTGTTCCTGGTCCTGGAAAACAAACGAGGAACATTAAATATCTTTTAGCACCATACTAATTCATTCTTCTAAAGATTTGAAAGGCATATCATATCAATGCCCAAGCGTATAATTTCTTGCATTTTTTCCCTGTGTTACAATAAATAATTTTACAAATAAATGAATACTTTAAGGAATAGAAATAACAGATCAATATCACTCATAACTAATATAACCTGAACATATAATTCCTTATATAAAGAGATGATATATAAAAATGGGCAAAAACAATTTTAGTTCTAATACTATTCACAGTTCACCAAGTGAACATGTCATAGGTACCTACAACAACAGATCGCGATCAATGTTGGGTCACGTTCTATTTGGAAATAGGAGCAAACTAAATACAGAGTTCTGTTATTGTAATGTGGGCCTTAAACGAGTTCTTATTATGTAAACTGAGCTAAAATCAAATATTGTAATCATAACATATACCAAACATGACAAATCTGAGACGTGTTTTAATATTTGACATCGTAAATCAAACAACCACATGTCAGAGGTTTGACGATATTGCCTCTAAACACTCTTGGATCAAGTCTGGGTTTACTTACCCTGAACTTTTATGAAGACAATGATTCAATTTTCACCTAATAGTATCTCCAATTAAAGGTAGATATTATTGGTGAGAAGTACCCACCCTCTCATACCCGTGACATTGAATGGGGTGACTGACGGTGTCAACCTTGACTGGATAGGTGTGGCTAGACCAGACGGTGATGCCATCTTTGTAAATAGACATGTTTAAATTTAGGGGTTTACATGATAATTGTAGTTAGAGAAGTTTTTGTCTGCTGTCTTTTACAAGGGCACAAAGGAACGACTTTTAGAAAATTTGTGTACGAAAAAAATAACGAATATTTCAAAAAGAGTTCAACTTATTTTCTTTACCGACATAAAATTAACAGTATCTTATCTTGAAGAATAACAACAACAAAAAATAGTGCACATTAGCATAAGATATCCCGTGGGAGGAATAAACACAAGGACTCCAATCGTGGGTGGTGACAAGGTGACCTGACCAACTGCCGCGCCACAATTTCATTCATTCCATTCTCTTGTCTCAGTCTTGAGGATCTTAAAACATTACTCACCTGTTTTAATCAAAGTCGTATAAAACTTATACGTTTTCAAGAGATAAATTAATTTTCTGATGAATTAGACATTAGCAGTGTTAGAAAGTAAAAAGGTAGTTATAATTAGCGTTAGAAAGTATTGTCTGTTAAATAATATATTTAAGTAACATTTATTTATTTACGATGGTCATTGCAGTCTAGCTTGATTTTTTTTGCAATCGGTAAACCGTATACTATGTTTTACATTGTTTGTTTCTTTTTTTTTTTAAATTTGTTTTTTAAAGTGTCATGAACCTCATTACATAAAACATATAAAAGGTTCCGTAAAACAAAATACCAAAAGTTATGTTTATTTACACTGTCTTCTTTTATAGTATGTATCTCGATTGGGGAAAGAAAATCAGCTTCATTAAAGGGTATAAACAATCTGAAAATTCTATTCAACAGATTAGACAAACGAACATATATGTTTGTATATGCATAAAACCAGTTTTATTGCAAAACCAATGTTATTTATTGCACGAAATAATATTAACATCTCATTGACCGTGAAGTTCTGAACGACAATGCGTGTGTGACATGGCGTTTTGACGGTAGAGTGTCGACCACCGGCCACCGGCGGCTCTCACTTTTTATTGCCGACATAAATACACGCAAACCCATTCTGTAAATGGGTTTCTCAAATAGTTAATACAGTTCGCAAATTATATTTTTACAATTTATCTAAAGTTGTATTTATTTTATTCTATACTTTCACATCTTGACGCCTTTACTTGGCGACTATGTGGCATATCATTTTGAGCCAACGATATGAAAAGATTTATGCTAAGACTTTTCGGTGTGCTGCAGAGTACTGAGGTTCAAGACCTAGAGACGCAGAAAACTGCACGCTATTACTAACCCGAGGCGGTTTTTAATATAGACCAAATTAGTTTCCTGCTTTTTCAGAAAACATTTGATATTGTTGCGTAAGAATCAGACTCCGGAGCTCCAGGAGGACTTGCTAATAACATAACATAACTTCACGCCTTTTGTTACCCGAAGGTGTAGGCAGCGGCTGTAAAGCCTCGTCTCGCCGTTATGTTTACGTCCCAAATGGAATAGGTGGCGAACCTATTGCCATACCGGGCACAAAGTTTGTCAATCATCAGTATTTATCACACATAACTTCCGAAAACAATTTCGAAAAGTCATTGGTGTGAGCCAGTATCTGGAATCGAACCCCGGACCTCTGGATCAGAAGCCGTGCGCTCGCCCACTGCGCCACCGAGACTGTTGACTTGCTAATAAGAATGAAAAACCAGTGTCCCCCGCATATAAAGGGTGAGAAAACAGGTTTTCAAGTTGATAGTAAGTTATCAGATCATTACTTATTTGCAATGAAATAATATTCAAAGCAAAAGACACAGAATCTGCATCTGAGACGACTAAACATTGTTGGTATTACACATAATTATGATGTATTGTAATCTCGTTTGTAATTAACTCAATTGTTACTTTTTATTTAAACAATATTATGAGAAAAGTTAATTAATTTAATCACGACACACGGCAGCCGGTCGAGCCAAGGCCCGAGAACTATTTGAACCGATCCAACAATTTGTTGTGTGTATGTAAAAGTGATATTACTTTGATTCGCTATGAAGCCTATTTATTTACTAAAAGCTTTTATTTAGCTTGCACTGTATGTATGTATGTATGTATGTAAGTATGTATGTTCGGTGGAATCTTGCAACTCAATTTTGAAGTAGATATCTTCAACCGATTGAGCTGAAATTTTATATACACGTTTACTTTGGATGACAATGCATGATACGATGTGTGACATTATTCTATATCCAATATGGCGGACCACCCAAGATGGAGGAATGGATATTTTGAATGCATTTCTGCAATATGGGTATCAAATGAAAGGGCTTATTGAGTGTAACTCAAAAAATAATATGACGTCATTCTAAATCCATTATGATGGAATATCCAAGATGGAGGAAAACATAGTTTAAGCTTCTGTACAATATGGATATCAAATGAAAGGGCTCATTGAGAGTAACTGAAAAAATAATGTGACGTCATTTTAAATCCAATATGGCGGATCATCCAAGATAGAGGAACTGTTTTTTTTAATGCATTTCTACAATATGGGTATCAAATGAAAGGGCTTGTTAATAGTAACTCGAAAAAAAATATGCCGTCATTCCAAATCCAATATGGCGGGAAAAATATTTGCATTTCTACAATATGGATATCAAATGAAAGGGCTTGTTAATAGTAACTCAAAAAATAATATGACGTCATTATAAATCCAATATGGTGGAATATCCAAGATGGAGGAACAGTTTTTTTAATGCATTTCTACAATATGGGTATCAAATGAAAGGGCTTGTTGAGAATAACACGAAAAATAATGTGACGTCATTCTAAATACAATACGGTAGACCATCCAAGATGACGGCATACATATTTTTGATGCATTTCTACAATATGACTATGAATTAAAAATCATCATTGCGATTAAATGGAAAAGAAAGCTCTAAGCTGAAATTGAATAAGATGATCGCCTTATTGAAGAGCTGGATTGTTTGAAATTAAGCGGTAAACTAACTTGCAATAATGATGCGTTGAATGAAATGACACTAACCTAGCCAGCTATAACTAAAATAAGAAAATAAATTAAAAGCAAAAATCCTTTTTAAAGAAGCTTTTATTTAAGCGCTCTAAAAATAAGAAAATAATATTTACTTAAAAATTTCAAGTATCAACTTAGAGCCTCAGTATGTACAATTTATATAATAATAAAAGCTTGTCGCGAGGTTTGACTCCCTATCAGTAGGTAATTAAATTGCAATAGATAATATAGTAAAGTTAGTAGATTAATTTACATGAGTGTTTTGACCATTTCTTCTCATGACAACCTTACACTCAGAATCGTCCGTGCGTTTTTGTTCCAATGAGGTAATTTTCTCAAGCGCTCGTGTTTTAATATGTTATGCTTTAAATATAATAATAAGTTAAAAATCTGTATTTACGGACTATATTTAACTGTGTATGAAGACCCAAGAAAATAAAGCTATTTTGATTTGATTTGACATTATAAAATTAGTACAGTTTATTTACAACTCGCGCGACAAGCTTTTATTATTATATAAATTGTACATACTGAGGCTCTAAGTTGATACTTGAAATTTTTAAGGAAATATTATTTTCTTATTTTTAGAGCGCTTAAATAAAAGCTTCTTTAAAAAGGATTTTTGCTTTTAATTTATTCTTCATGTACAAAGATTGGTACATAAGGTGGACTCTTGCCTTAAGGCATTTTCTGCCAGTCGACCTTTGGGTTAAACTGAGAGATAAAACAGTACAAAAAAGGTATAAATAAACGAGTAATGAAAAATTAGTACTTTCCTTTAGGAATATAAAAATTGTAACATCAGAAAAATATTTGCAGAATAAATACATATATGCACTATACACATATATTCCCACATATACATAAATACACACATATATACATACATATACAATAGATACATACCCAATATACAATAGATAAATAGACAAAATGAGTGACTATTAATTCATGACATACATAAAATTTATTTCTAAGACTTTCGCGAATCTCACTCATTGATCTCTCTGTAAAGAGTTCGAAACGTCGGGAAATAAATATAAATAAGTAATAAATAAACGCGATATAATCCTAAAAGTTGTTTTGATCAATACATAAAATTACTTAAATGATGATCCATGACTATAAGTTGGCCTGAATATTAATTAGGATGAAGCAATCTTAAAAAGTGTTGTTTAACTTTACGCTTGAAGGAAAATTTACTAGATGACTTTTTGACACTAAGGGGAAGTGAGTTCCAAAGTCTTATAACGGAAACGGTGAAGGAGCCTGACATGAAACTGGTACGGTGAGAAGGAAAGTCTAAGAGAAGATTTTCAGATGCACGCAAATTTCTGTCGTGAGTGCTGCCTAAAACGTGAAACAATGACTTTAAGTATTCGGGAGCGTGTTGGTCGTTGAGTGCGGAAAAAAGCTGGCAAAGTAATCTGAGAGACCTTCTTTGGCGGATAGGTAGCCATTTGAGTTTAGACCGGTAGTACGAGATATGATCATATTTTCTAAGCCCGAAAATGAAGCGTATACAGTTGTTCAGAAGCCGATTCAGCTTGTTAAGAGATTCCTGGGATAAGTCCGGGTATATGATTAGTTGGATTTTAGGTCGTTTATATATTGATTGATTTAATTGAAAAATTGATATTTACAATACTTTCACAATTTGCATTATATTTCGTAACAAACATAGGTTTCAGGCGTAAAACTGACATTAGCTAAATTATTTCCTAAAATTCACACGTAAATAAAAAGCAGGAGTATTTTATTAAGACAGAAGATATTAGTTGTTTTATAGTACAAAAATGAATACTCCAACTTGGCCGTCCATTCGAGTTTAAGTTGTGTTGCATTGCCTATAGTTTATCTTTCTACAGTATCATTCCCACGCCCGTGAGAAGTTCTGGGCGCTGTGCCATCAAAATGAGACTAGATAAATATTTTTCTATGCATATAGATGATAGATATTATACTGAAATACTATGTTATGAACAAAGTTCAGGACATTGTTTGTTGCTATGTTTTGCAGCTAAAGAGATTTTTTTGAGAAACATTTCTTTTTGTCAGCCTCTGGTAGAAAAGGCGTTACCTTTTTTACTCGAAGCTATATAATATACAGCGACTCGACGAATTTTTAACGTCCCACATGGAATAGGTTGCGGAACCTATTGCAATACATCAAAACAAAAAACGCCATGGGACATATCCACAATCAATCAAGCACGAATAAGTAAATTAGGAGAGACGCGATAATGAGACAGTCGCCCGTTTGTCTGGTGGCACACGGGTCAAGGAGAAAGGCATCAGCAGGCGGCCATAAATTTATTTACTCTCAACAATCCGCCAATACATCTCTCTTCATATAAACAACAATAAACATATCGTAAATATATCGAATAAACTTTAAACAAAATGATTTTATTTAAAATCCATAACGGTTAATCAACTAACGATTCCGTTGTGGAACTATGCAAGGGATATTAAATATTCGAGTAGTTTCTTCTTCGAGGTCTGACGGGCAACCGAAGAAAAATAGGGTTCCGCATTTGGAAAACCAATGAAAAATAGGCGTATTCTCGTACCAATGTGGTTGCGTCAACCGAGCAGACGTTACAAATGAAAGAAACACTTTCACTGTATGTTTTGAACGTAGTACGCTGTAATACAGTATAAGAGCGATATCGACAGTACTAGTTACTGACTCATTCGTTCGTGGAAATGAATGAATGCATCTATAAGCCAAAAATTACGATCATTACGATACCTAATCGATTCTGAAATCATCAAAGTAAATTTCTACTCGTAACATCGTACGCGCGATGATTCCCTCCAGGGGATTTTATCACTCCAGCAGTGCTTGATACATTCATACAGCTTCAAGTTATTTCAGGGTGTTTGATTCACCATCATTGATTCATTAAATCATGATCAAAAAAGAGCAAGCCGTTCTAGTAGTTAGACCAGCCTAACAAAAAGTTACTAAACTGCGCGTAAGGCTGGCCTATTTCTGTAACTTTTAATTTCAATCTTATAAATACACCAATGTACCTAACATTGGTGTATTTAGTTATTAGATTTGGAGTCACATAACATAACTTCACGCCTTTTCTACCAGAAGGTGTATGCAGCACCTGTTAGGCCTCGTCTCGCCGTTATGTTTACGTCCCAAATTGTATAGGTGGCGAACCAATTGCCATACCGGGCACTAAGTTTTCAGTCATCGATATTTATCACACATAACTTACGAAATTAATTTCCAAAAGTCAATGGTGTGAGCCAATGTTAGGATTCGAACCCGCTACCTCTGGATTCTGAACAAGGGAACTCGACCACTAGACCACCGATACTTACCTTTGGAGTAAACTACACAAAATAAAAAAAAAATTAACCGTAGCTTGAATTGAAGCTCTCAAAAATTAATAAGCCGTTGCAGACGGAGCACAAATCTCCTCCGCTCCTGCAACAGCACGCCAACACTTACAAAAATGTTTCGTTTACAAAGCATAATATCAAAACATTTAAATTATAAATACATTGGCCTGTTCCGGTGGAAAATTTAATATGTATCATCAGTACAAAATAAATATTGGAAACACGGAAATATTTGCACATTTTCGAACCGTCGAGATATATAAGTGTAGGTACCTAATATGCAAATCGTGGAATTATGTAAATTTGAACAGAAACCAGGTTGTGTCTTATGACATCAATAAATATCTTTGTATTTATTACTTCATTCAATAATGATGTTATTATGTATCGTTAAATATAACAAGATTTTTGGTGCTTAGGTAGTCTAAGTGATATAAGGGTCAAAAACGTTCTCACTTTGACCTTTTCAGACTCTTTCTTGACTTCCCAACAGTCCGAAGATCCAAAGAGTGTCAAAACATGCAGGCATTTTTGTCTAAACTCCAAGTGCATAAAAATGAAGTAATAGCAAAGTTATATATTTGCAAGATATATATATAACAGATATAACAATTTAAACAATTTAATATACAACGAGTTACGAAAAAGGCATTTCTTATATAGTATATCTTTTAATATGAAAGTCAACGAAGCGAGTGAGGTGTGTAAGAATCGTGCCCTATGGCGCTCTGTTCTCTCTGCCTACCCCGCAAGGGATTTGGCGTGAAGTTATGTATGTATGTATGTATGTATATCTTTTAATCTTAAACGATAATATGACCACCAATTGCTAGAAATAAATTATTTTTGAATAGAAAATCTTTTCATCCAGATCTTTTCGTTTATATCTCACCCAAATTTTTGATCCCGTCTCAACATTAACTGAAATCCCTTGTAAAATATGCACTTCACAGCCAATAGAATAGGCACCGCTGAATCCAAATATAATATGCATTAAAAGCTTAAAATGCACCCGCAAAGTTCTATTTGAGAAAAGTTTAATCACATAAGCTCCATTTCAGTTACAATTGTCCAACTCGGGATCGCGAGGGGGAATGGAAAACCCACGATAGTTCGAAAACAGACTTAACCAAGAAAATGTAGTTACCAGAGGTAAAATTTTCATGTCTTGCATTACATATAGCACAAAGGCAGCTATTAGAGCGTGTTAACCTGGAAACCAAGTTACGACTGGGTAGTGTTTTAACAAAAATGTACAGTTGCAAAAAGGTCATCGACATAGTAGGTGATTAATTTGGACGGATCATTCGCGCTGTATCGTTCGCATGGAGAGAAGCGGAAAATTATAATACTATAACTACCAATCGAATTTAACTTTAAAATGAACTATTTATCATAAATTGAATGAAAAGCCATGATATGATCACCATGAGAAAACTAAAAAAGAGTGGACAGAAAGCCTAGTGAATAGAATAGTGTCTCTACAAATAAAAGAACCGCATTATACTGGTATACCACACTTGATTATTTTTAACCACCTCCCCCAGGCGATCCGGAAAACATCACCGGTGTATAATAAGACCAGCTGGGTCACCAGTCGCCGATGAAAAGAACAAAAGATCACCAGTTTCCCAAAGGCGGAAACGGCTATCTCTATTTTTAAAGAGGGACAAAATTACTTCATTTTGCTTTTTTTAGAACACGTGTATTGCAATCTGCACCTTATGTCGTTGACAATCTGGGCTTGTTTCCTATCATAACTATATTGATTTCTCCTTTTAGGCAGGACTATGATGACATAATGGACAGTTAAAAATATGCTCAATAAAAACATATTCGATATGTTGATCGGCATCTGACTCATAAATGATCTGGCTCATCTAAGTCGCTTTCCTATGCAACTTAGATGAGCCAGATCATTTCAAATGGACTATGTTTCCCGAATGTCAACGCAAAAGATTTTGATTGATTATATTGATTCCAAATTAGTAAAAAAAAGGACTAAATCAAAGAGGTAACTGAGTCTTGAAAATTAAATCCGTAAAATGCGCTTGAGTAAAGAAAAGAACCGATCTTTAAAATCAATAAATTATCGCTCTGGCAGATAACTTACAGTCTCTGACGGTACATATTAGCAAACAATAGTTAATTCTGACGATAGAATTAAATTATTACTATTACATACAAATCTAATGGACCGTGAACGTTATTGAAAAGGCGAATAGCGTTCAATACATTCTTACTTCTTAAAAACCTAAGTCCTTCTTATTGTCGAATAAAGCTGTTATTGTAATCAATAGCTAAAATACACAACATTAACTGAGGCTTTCGAAATTTGTGCGAATCAAGTAATTAGCGGGTTAATGCTTCTATAAATTATGATACGTTGTTCATTCGTAAACTCTGAAAGATTATTTATTTAGAAATACTTTGCGGAAATCTTTTCATTACTAATGTAAGATAAATATAGATGACTGACAAAATCAGATGTATGGGACGAGGCGTCATATATAAAAATGAGAGACAATATCACTTATTTGAACTAGGCTGTTTTAGTAAAAGAATAAAAAAGGAATAAATTAATCCCAAAAGAGGGCAATCGACTTTTTTTTTATTTTCTACATTTGCGCTATAAAAAAGCATTGGCTGTAGAAGCCACCTAAATAATAAAATTGCAATCGATCGCAAGAGAACTTCGCATTTCAGTCAGATCAATTATACCTCCACTAGTGCCAGTAATCGGAATCTGATAAATCTCCTACAAAATCAAATACAGTGGTCCTTGAACTCGTTCGCAACAAACAATCTTTAATGGACATCCGTTGTGCCGACATCAGCGATGAATGAATAGTTTCTGAGAAGCCGCAGACAGAGAAAGGCAAAGAGTCCAAGCTATTTACAATAATATACATCCATTCAATTCCTTTGTGATAGGTGAAAAGGTTACGAGTATAGTTTAACAATAATGTAACAAGTGTGTGAAAGAAAAAGACAAAATGAACGCCAATAATGGAGGAAGTTTCAGGAAAAAGAGAGAGAGAGAGTTCGTAATTATATTATAATGTTATGGAAGTAACTTAATCTTGATATTCGTCTACGAAAAAGTAAAAATTATCCTCAGCGTTACATCATCATCGAAATATAAGTAGATCTTCGTATTTAATATCCGAATGTGTTAGCAGGGGATTTGCTAAACTCGACGAAATACATTTATCAGAGACAATGTATTCAGTAATCGATATTTGTATTAAATAAAATATTCTGACAAATTCTGTTGATTTAAAAAACCGTTTAACTTAAAAGCTTGAAATATCAAAATAGGTTCAAAATATGGAATAATAGGTTGGGGAAAAAGTATTTTCGTATTTTTGTATGAAAAGTCAAGACATTTTTTTCAAAGTTTATTTACATTTATTTACAATATATATGTACCGTTTTGTTGAATAACTTTCTGCCATTTTGTGGGCAGAGACATTATCCCGTTACTGTAGAAACTTTGGGACTTCTGATCAAAAAAACGGGACAAATAGTTTTGGCAGTCCTCTCTTGAGGTCAACCTTACAGAACCTAAAGAATTCTGAAGAGACCGAAACAGGTGAAAATCTGAAGGCGCAAGGTCAGGGCTATATGGTGGATGCACTAGGACCTCCCAGTCGAACTCTCTTAATTTTTGCTGAGTGGCTAAAGATGTGTGTGGTCTAGCGTTATCGTGATGAAAGACCACACCCTTCCTGTTGATCAATTCCGGCCGTTTTCTCTCGACTGCTTCCTTTAATCTCATCAGTTGCTGGCAGTAAAGATCAGAATCGATGGTTTTGCCGGACGGTAAAAGCTCATAATGAACAATGCCCTTCCAATCCCACCATACACACAGCATCACCTTATTTCGTGTTAGGCCAGGTTTGGCCACAGTCTGTGAAGCCTGGCCAACTTTCGACCACGACCTTTTTCGCACGTTCTTGTCGTACGTGATCCACTTTTCATCGCCAGTTATCAATCTCTTCAAAAACGGCTCGGTTTCATTACGTCTCAATAATGAATCGCAAATGAGTACACAGTTCATTAAGTTTCTTTGAGTGAGCTCGTGTGGCACCCAAATATCGAGCTTTTTTGTATAACCAGCTTTCTTCAAATGGGTCAAAACTGTTTTGTGGTCAATTCCCAGTTCTTCAGCTACATCGTAACTACTAATATGCCGATCTTGCTCCACTCTTTCAAAAATGGCGTCCATTTTATTCGTAACAGGGCGACCAGAGCGAGGTGCATCTTTAACATCAAAATTTCCGGACTGAAAACGTTTGAACCAAATTTGTGCTACTCTTACTGACACTGCATCAGGTCCATAAACATCACAAATTTTTTTCACTGCTTGAGTTGCATTTTTGCCTTTTTTATAATAAAATTTTAAAATGTATCGAATTTCTTCATTAGATTCACTCATTTTTACGGGGAGAAAAACAAATGAAAAATAGCGGGAAACAACTTTTTTTAATTTTTTTTCTTTTCTTTATAATGTAACCTTTTTAATGTTACCAAAACCAGCCAGACACAAATAGTACAGTCAAAGAAATTTTATAATAAGTTTATACCTACGTTATGCGAAAAGACTTTTTCCCCGACCTAATATATTTTAACGTATAACATTTCTTGTAGCCACTCAAATAGCTAAATCTGTAAAGAGAATATGAATGCGTCAAGAATTTGCTAAAGTGATAGTCACAATACAAAGTGGTACATTATAATTTAGCGCAAAGAGGTCACCGTTGTTACGTGGAAATATTCACGAATTCAGTTTATGAAAGAAGAAAAAAAGCAAGTATTTTAGTACAAGTAAGTAATTCTAATAATTTTTTGGTGTTTAATGTTATGGAATGTTTTCCCAATTGTTTAGGTCATAATTTTCCTGCCCTCATACCACTTTAATTGGAGTCAGCACAACATGATGGATGACATCTTGTGCTGGATCCAAGCTTTTGACAACATGAATAGGAAATGAAAGGATGACCTTCCGAACTATCAATATTGTCAAAAGATTTGGCTGTGGTTTTATGATCAGCCGCAGACCTGGCGTCTACTCTCCTTGGGAATATTATTAATATCTATAATTGGTTGGGTATCTACAAACTAAACACACAATACAATTTATTAATACTACTCTTAGTGAGGAAATGCTTAACATATTTAATATATGTAGTAATTAACACATCAAGCTTATACAGAAGAGTAGAATCAAAAAAGATAAACGAGCTGACAGCGAAAGGTAAAAGTAATACAAATTATTTAGATTTCCCACCAATTCTGTAAACTCTTCCGAAACTTTCGCGTATAAAAATTCCTTCATCTCAGAATCGCCTTGAAAATTTAGGTATAAAAATTGCATAAAGTTTTATTCTAAACAGTATCAGTCTTACTTTTTTACAGTATTTTCGACTTTTTCTCATCACGGCCATTGTGACAAAATCACTTTGACAGATTGCTCCATACATATGTAATTACTTTAAAGTCACTCCCGACATGGTTCTGCAGTACCGCCAGTTCGCGTGACACTAGTAATCATACCCGGCTGGGTAGCGATGGTGGAATGGTTTGGATCAATAACGTATCATGCAGACTGAGCTTCAAATTCAAGGGCAGTCTAAACAAACAGCTACCTGTCAGCTGATACAGATGGGATTTATATAAAATAGCGATCAATTTTATAGCTGAATTGAAATACAAAAGCGATAATTGAAAGGATGTGCCCCTCTAGTGAATAATGTTACTCCGTCTGTCGCGAGTGTCGTCAGAGGTAAATAAAAGATTTCACTTGAATTCTTAATTCTCAATGGTAGCTCAGTAGTTCAATACCTTTAAGTTTTAACTTGAAGAACTAGACATGAAGATAAACTTAAACTTGACCACTTTCACATTCAAAATTTTAATAATATAATATCATTTTCGATAAAATTCGACTCACTGATTTTTTTTACATCTAAACGGAATCGACAGAAACTATTGCCATACATAAGGCACAATGTCGTCAGTCATCGACGACAATGACTTCTAAAAATAATTTCGAAAAGTCATTGATGTGAGCCAGAATTCTTCAATCAAAAGCGATATGCACGACTTGTAAAACACGAAAACAGCTAGAATTGCTTGTGTTAAAAAAAAATAATAGCAGTGTTCAATCCAGAATTCAAAAACAAACTTTACAAATTAAAGAGTTACGTAAGGGAAGTACATTTACAGAGCCTGTTTATGAAAGGTCAATCATACAAGCGGAGGCAGCCGAGCCAATTTCATTTGTGCCGTCAGACAATCTCGATATTCAAGAGGCGGCGGGAGCTAATCCAGCTTATGTAACCGTAACCACGATCGTGATTATATTAAAAGCATTAAAAGCGATTCGAAACTGAATTCAAACGTCCAAAGAGAAATGATATCGTATTGCGAGTACCGCCGCTGTCGTCTAAATATTAAAATTTAACGCGACACTATGACAATCTTGATGAAAATTTTGAAACAGCGCATATTTAATTTTCATGGTAATAAATTCCTAAACTACCTATATAAGGATCCCTTTTCTGAAATGAACTGACTACATCAACCACAGCTACCTTTACAGTTTTCCTTTATGCCGGAAAGACTGCGAAAACGATATACAGAATCCGTGGGTCTACTAACAACAACAATGTCTATGAAATTTTATAAGTATACAAACCTGAGAATGTTTGTTATTGTTCAAGAAAGCTGAACGGGCAAAGATAATCAAAACGCATGTGCAGTGTTTACAACAAACCGTAGGAGGCGTATATTGAGAGGGTATATATTTGAAAAGAGAAACAAACAATAGTTAGGTTACTCACGAATCAAGTGGAAAATCAACTGAGGAAATGAATGACGTAGAAAAAAAAACACATCGACCGTTTTAGGGGGGGCAACGTACTTTTATCAGCAGTTCAAGATCTTCGTAATAGTTGTTAATACATTTTAAGAGGCCACATAAACACGGCCACAATGTTTAACACATTTGTTGAGAACTATAATTTATATTCGGTGTATGTTTATTGTTAGATATTTTAATGAGCGATGAGTAAACATTACATTACGACTCTCACGACCCGCGGATGTACGGAAATTAATCATATTATGAGTACTAAACTTAACACTACTATTATAAGATAGATAGTTCAGTAATTACTATTCAGATCATTAATACGACATCTTTAATTTAGAGGGTAGGAAGCCATTCACCGAGACAAGGCAGTTTCGGTGAATAAATGGCCAGCCGATTTGCATACATCGATCATAATCTGCTATTTCAATGATAGGTATTTATAAAAAACAACTTCCGAAAATAATTCTTCCGCTGTAGTAAGTAAAGCATTGAAATAACAATATTTTTGGAATCAATATTGACAAATATTGATTCCAAAAATATTATTATTTCAATGCTTTACTTGAAATTGACGTAAACTAAAGTAACGTACTAGCTACTTGTCGGCATTTTAAATAGATAATTTTATTACCAGTGTCAGTGAATTCATGTATTTTAAAACATAAAAGCAATGCCCTCTATTTTCGGTGAAAATTACGAAACATCTGTAATGACCAAAACATTTCCACATCACAAATCTACTTAATCTCGACGGATGAATGTTATTCCAATCCAGCAAAGTAACAGAGATACCAAATCTATGAAGCCATTTATATAACGGACACCATATTTGGACGGAACAAAATGGCTGGTAAATAAATCAGAAATATTATTAGGGCGATAGTTAATGTGTTGTGAAATTGGCAAACGAGTCGAGTCTAGAAACTAGGACGTTCAGACTGTGACCAATGGCGAAAAAGTGACACTAAAATTTATTACGGATTTGTAAAACACACCTTGTGGTTACAACAAAATATTGTTTAAACTCGTCAAGATTGAGACACTTTTATTTTTAGATGATCTTTATGTTAGGTTTATAGACGACTTATCGGTAAGCGCTTGTGATTTAAGCAGCCGTTAATGTATATTTTAACAGTTTCCTTAACTATATATGCTTTTAGTTTAGATTAGACTTATGTGTAGAAAATAACGAGGTTGTCTTATTGTTGGGTGTAACAGATCTTGCATTTAAATTTATATGAACACGAGTTGAAAATATTAGATATTATTTGTAAATAATACTGTCACCATTCAATTATTGGAACAATATTGACAGTTATCTTTGCTGTTCCTGAATATTGATAGTTATTATATACATAAAATACATAGACAACACTCGCACCCTTGTTATCTAGTGGAAATGGAGAAAACACGAGTTTTCAATTCATCAGCCGGTATTACTAAGATTACCAATTTTCACATCATCAACTAAAATAAATCTAAATTGTACGTACCTCATGATCTCTATAGAACGGCTCCAGAAGGTTATCCGGAACCCTGTTGTTGAACGCCTTCGATAACAGCCATTTGATTGACGCCCGTTGTTTTGACTGCAACAAAAAAAATGCAGCTTAAACAAATGGAATCTTAAGTTCTATTAGCCAATTTTGCAAATGTCAAACTACATCAACGAAAACACAACTGAAGCAAAGGGAAGATCGTGAAAGGCTTTATTACAATAATAAAAAATGAATGCAGTTTTCAATCGAATATAATGTCAATAAAAGCTAACGATGTAATGATTGTAAACAAAACCGATATATTCAGCGAGTTGTCAACTATATCGATTGTAACAATTAATGTCAACTGTCAAACCGCGGTGTCGCGTCATTGCTACGTCCGCTTATTGTGATCACGTTGATCAATAAGTGGAACCAAACTTGGACCTTGTCCCAATTAGTGTACCATCGTCACTCAATAGTGTTCACAATAGTGACAGTTTATAGCTGCCGTAAAATTTAAACAAATATCAAATGTCATAACACAAATTAAATTGAATTGTCATACGTCAAGTAACTATGATATATTGTTCTACAATTGGTTTCGAAGCTTGTACAATTCGAAAGACTACTGTGGCCTATATATGTAACTTTTCACAACAGAAAGGACGCAAGTAACTTTACTGTATGGCACAGAATGGATTTTGGCAGGTTTGTTTGCCAAATGCAATTAAGGTACTATTTTAGGATTCCATACAACTGACTAATATGACATGTATAAGTTCCTTTAGCTTTTGAGATAATGAGTCGTCCCAAAGCCATCTATCCGCAGATGACACAAACCTTTTGAAATTATTGATATACTTTCAATAGTTCGAAAATCTGCGTTAACAAAGCATTTTCCTTTTGTTATATATATACAACATACATACGACATATTTTTGACAAGTTTTAAGATTCAACAATAAAACCCCTGAAACTTGGGGAGTTGAAAGAGATAAGTAATGATTCTGCTTGAGTAATTAAATTGACTTTAAATATCACCCACCGCGTGATATTTTTATAATATTTAGTCAATATAACAGAATGTTGAACATTAAATGTTGGTAGCGATGAGAAGTAATGTTACTAAGAGCATATTAATACATAACTTACATCACTTTATGAGGTCATAAAGTGTCTTTTAAGTATATAATAATATAATGTTCATATCGAGGATCAAGGCGAGACTGAAAATAATTACTTGGTGGCGCTGACATTGACCCTTGAATTAATTCTCAACAAGCTGAAAAGGTACAGGGTACAAGGTTACAGGTACGTAAGGAATACCACTCTAATGAAATTCTGAGGAAAGTACCCGTCGATTCCAAGTGTTGTAAATATATTATTCTAGGACAATATTTCAAAAATGAGTTCTTTGGTATGTTTGACCCAGCGTTTAGTTTTGGGAAAATATTGCTGAGACTAAATTTTTTTTATGAATTAGGAGGGCAATCGAGCAGGCGTGTCACCTGATGGTAAGCAACCAACACCGCCCATGGACATCAGCAACACATATAGTGTTACTGTTGCGTTGCCGACCTTTAAGGGATAGGGGATAGGTAAGGATGGGGAAGGGGGGTGGGCCTTCGGGTACTTCTCTCACCGAACGAAACGCGGCATGAGCCACTTTACATCGGTCTTCTGAGAGGTCGTGGTATTTCGCCTGTCGAGCCGGCCCATTCATACAGCGAACTGCTTGGCTCTACCACTGTTAAAAATTGTAGAATAGATTACGATTAATGGTAGATTAGAATTATCTACTAATATTGTTCTTATACCTGTTTAAGATTTACCATTTCGTTTATAAATAAAACTAGTGTTAATGTTTTCTTCATTTTACGGTGCAATTTAAGAATACAAAATTAAATTCGATCAAACAATTTAATTAAATCACGCAAATAAGACTACTTAAGACAAACTTTTATTGAGCCGAAATTACAACCAAAACAATGCAAGTCTTGAGGAATCAAACCGTTTCAAAGTCTGTGTGAAGTAAATAATTTGAACCTTCTATGTATCTTTGACTATCTCAAAGGTATTATTGAGCATCAATCCTATGATGTGATTCAAGTAACCGTGGTGTGGTCATCGCATTAGACATGCAAGTGTGAAAGCACTCACGCAATCAATCAATCTCTTAGGTCTATTATTAAAATTACTGTAAAATAATAGTCGATAGATGCCGCATCACGACGAGATAACTTCTTGATATTGGTGCAGCAGCATTTTAATAAAAGCCTGTTTGAAAAGCTAGCTGTTGTTGCCTTACTTAAGATTATTTACTTAGGCTAGTCATTATCATAACAAACTTGGTATGTCTGACCTCGTCGAATCTATACGATTCTTCTCTGCTTAAAGCTGTTCTTGTCTCACTCATTCTTATTCTTCATTCCCATTTTCAGATTGTCTTCCAGGTTTAATCTTTGCATTTTTGGATACCAGAATCTTCATTTCCAGTCCAAATTCCGTATTTTTAAAAGGTTAATCTTATAGTTTGCTTTCTATTTATTCTGATTTATACTTTTTTATCTTTTTTTTTTATAAGAGAAGATTGTTTCGTTTTTGATTGCAATGAAATTTTTGATCAATTAAAAGTAAATTCTCACATTCCTCTTAACATATATATCACACAACAAACTATCGGTGCATGCAGACAAGAATTGATATGTGACATTTCGTATAATTATCTACGATCAAAGAGTTGCATTAAAATATTTCCAGACCAAACACGAACAGAAATAAACTTGCACGTTCAAAGCGGAAGCATTATCTGAAAATGTGACGCAGAGACAAGAACTTCGGGGTGCGGGGGGCGAGGAAAAAAATCAAGTACGACACTTGCTCCCATCGGAGGAAAATATATGTACTTTAATGCTTAATCCCAGAGCAGTGGTCTGCATATTTACGTGAATATATTCATTTCCATAGGTGCATTCATTTCTCATTTATTATTATTGTGGGATACATTCATTACGGTTTATCTCTATTTAAATACGTATGGAGATATTGTGATATCCGTCATAGCCCTAATATAAACAGGGAATACGTGCAAATTAAGAATGAAATAGCGAATGCCGCAAAAGCATTCGTGTGCCAGGATTCAAACTCAGAACCTTTGAACCATCATACCCTTAAGCAACACTGAAAAGATGAAAAAAAAAACAATACAAAAATATTATTAAAATCTTCCAAAGGCAATTACTGCGATGTCTTGTATCCAATTTATTAAAAGGCAAGAAGTAAAATAATGAAATGTTTTCATATATAGATGATCTATTAAATATTGGGTGCCGGGGAGCGTGCTCACGCATACCGCCCGGTATAAAAATAGTACCACGAGCCGGTAGGTAGGTAGGTAGACACTCCCAAATAGGAAGCTATTCGAACGAACGACATCCAAAATGACACACTGTAAACAACTGATGTATCGTAGATGGATGAGGAAACGATGACTCTTAACCTACTATAAAAAAAGAAGGAAACGTCAAATAGATTCTGTGTTGTTATTCGATAGTTATATGTAAACATACATAATATTGTCGTAACTATTTGGAATAAATAAGTTATTAAAATTCAATAACGAATATTCCAGCCTGCGTTATTGTTAGGTTGTAAAAAAGTTGTAAATTGTCAATTATAATTAAATACGATTGATGATTATTATTTTCCACAATACCTGACACTATTGATATTAGCTCTCCGGTAACAGAACAATGGCCAAAACAACTTTTCTATAATAATATGAATATGTATATTCACATAGTGAATCCAATATGTGTGATTTTGTGTGACAAGCGAGACTCGAATTTAAAACAAATAGTTCAAGCTTACAAACATGAAAGCTAAACGGCCAACAAATATACTCACAGTTCCAGATACATAATAATAGATTTATGTAATGTGTACCTAAAATAAAGGTAGAAGAAACCCAAAATGCTAATTTCATTGTAACCATAAATAATATTCGTGCACTTAAGTACATTCTTATTCAATATAAATAATGTATACAATATACATGGATTGCATAAAATCATTAAAAAATACCCTTGCTCAGTCACGTAACCTCATGCGCGGGACACATCCGATCATGAGTACATATATTAAAAAACATAGAGGAGAAGAAGAATCTTTTATCAATAAAGTCCTCAACGTTTAGTTAGGTCGATAAGGTCATAAGATCAAGCATCAAACCGATAAGTCACGAAGCCTCAGAGATGATAAATACAAGACATTAATAAGAGTGACGGGTAAGCTTTTAGCAAATTACAAGAGGCGACCATTTCTAGCCATACTCGTAAATTCTGATGAGACGCGAAGATTCGTAAACACAACTTATAAGTATATTGATTGAAATATTCAAAACTTTTAAAGGAACGCTATTTTTGATTTTGATTCTAGGAAAAAAACTTATCAACAATACGAAATTATTCAAGAATTTCTTACAGCAATGTCTAGAATTATCTTAACGGATACATCGGCACATCTGAAGAGTTAGCATTACCTAGACATTAACCGACCAATACTGAGACCACGCTAGCGGAACCATTGCACGCCAGTCAGTCAGTATATATATATTCCTACGAACAGAGCGTCTCGTAATTACACTCGAATCGTAAACGAACGGTATATTTAATGTTCACAGGCGAAACGCTATTAATTCGATACTAGATTTAACTCAACCGTACCGTTCCAAAATGGAAATTGTTAATTTTTTAACAGTTGTAGAGCCAGGCTGTATGAATGGGCCGTTTCGACCGGCGAAATTTTACAAACTCTCAGAATATCGACATAAAGTAGCTAATTCCCCTCTCCTATATTAAGGGCCGGCAACGTAACTGTAACACTACTAATGTTGCAGGTATCCTTGGGCAGCGCTGGTTGCCTACCATCAGGTGACCCGCTTGCACATTAGCCCCACATTCAATAAAAAAAAAGCATCACATCATCAATATTGAAGTATTGGCAGTGTCAGAATATCCCTAATGTAAAATCGCCAAAGTCTAAATACACAAATACATTCGGCAACTATTTTCATTAACAAGTATAATAAAATCAGGAATATATTATGTTCATTCATCTATTGATTGTTCAAATCTGTTCATTTAACTTGCGTGTACTGGTGTTAAAGTGTTGCTATTGTAAATATTATGACATCGTCAATGTAAAAATCTAACATTACGAGAATATTTATGTAAATAGTGAACAGTAAATTATTCGCTATCACTGCTCGGAATCCCGTTCATGCTTCTACTGTGTTTGTATGTTAAAAGTAATTTCCAAGCATGCTTCTATAAAATTCATAAAAAACTTTATTTAAAAGAAATTTCCTGGTTTATTGAAGAAAACCTAAATTATGTTTTTTCAATTTTTTAAGAATTTTTCCTCAAAATAAGTTCAATGTATATGTAAACAAAAAGAAAACTGAATTTAGATATTTAAAATGATTTTGAGTAATCTTTATAATTATTTACTTGGTCTCATTCCTTTTCTTTTTATCATATTTTTAAATCTTTAATTTATAAGAATATCGAACTTCTAATCACACAAAACATAGCAGTATCATGAATATTTCCGCCGAGTTAATGGTTTTTATTTATCACGTTAAAAATATATAACAGCTTAAATGGACGTCTCGGACATTTGATAAGTATATATAATATTAACAGTACGAATACTTTGGAATACCGTATTGTACCACATTGCCGTTAAATAAAAAAAAGTAAAATATTCAATGGGGGCATGCAGAACAAGAACATGCAATTACTTTGTAATGTTACATACACACCGGGTATATTAAGTGATCGCTATAATTCAGAACACCAATGAGCAATAGATGCATATATGCTATATATAGCTCAAAACGTTCAAGAGTCGATTTTAGTAGCAATCTAGTCATCGACACGAGTAGTGGGTTCAATCCTTCCACTTGGTAAATTTATTGTTGATATTTTCACTTGCGCATTTTAAGATAATTTAGTTATAAAGTCTCGCGATATAGATGAAAGGTTAATCTAATGTTTTAGCGCTAGATAATTTACAAGAGATCTGCTAAGAAAATGGAAACTTAACTTCAATTAAATAATACGAATGCTTAATTTTCTGATACTGTAACGGATCATTGATAACTTTTTTTGTTTTAGACCAGCGGTAATTTTACGTACAAAGGTAAATTTTGTAATTTACTTACTGCACGGAAGAAAAGTTCTAGTAAATTCTCTGTTATCCAAAAGTTTGTGCGCTAGTTGGCAAAGTGAAAAAGATGCGTCAGTTGTGACAGTACCTGATGTGGGAGAAAGCCTTTTACGTAAACAATTTTTCCGTCAAATGCACATTTCATCACATCGATGAACTCTCGAACATAACGTTGCATGGAATGTACGACACCCATTATTGTGGAAAACTTGAATAATAACTACACTATTTTCACACAGCACACTTCCAGACATTGAAGCACAAACACAGAGAACTTGGCTCCTGAACAGCTTCACATGGTAGAGAACAAAAACAAAAAAACAGCCAGAGTCTTCTAACTGGCTCGGTTTGCAAACTCAGGAGCGTTTCGTTCGTAAAGAGTCGACTATTAAAATATAAAATATACTTTCATACAACACACGCTATCACATATAGCAAGTGGAGCGGTCAAGCCACTCTCTACACTCAATTCGTACTAGTTAATTGGGGGGCAATTAGCGGACTAACTCACATTTCACTCTCTCTCAAGACCATGTGAGAAAGGTGATATAGGGTTCGCTGCTGCCGTTGACGCTGGGCATAACGCACGTCTTCAATAACAGCATCGCGCGCATGGATCAACTCAGGCGGAACTTGCGGCCTTAAACAAGGCGGCGAAACAAATATCAATGCATATTGAAAATCTTTAAATAAAAAAAATAAAAAATTGAAGTCATGATGGGATATTTATAATTGAATGTATCCGTGGATTACATAGTTATTTGTTCCGTAAATGTAACTGCTTTCACGAGCAGATTGGACGTGTTCAATTGCTTGCATGATTGCAGCAATGCAGTAGCAATCAATGTACCCACCGCAGGCGATTCATGAAAACTAGTTTCGAAATTTGTAATATCTTAGTCCTTCAATGTACTGATGTTTATTCACAACTTGTTTTTGCTCCGAAAGCCTATACGTCTGTTCCTCAGATCCACTATCTCTAGTTTGAATCAGCTTAGATTGCTCGCTCAATTTGAAAACCCCATCCCCATATGTCCATGTGAAGCTATATTCCAGGTAAATTTTATCAAAAATATGATAAGATAAAGGCCTTGTTGAGAACTTAGTTTTATAATTATCAACGACCATAACTAACTACATCTTGGAAGATGTAAGTGTAATGACACAAAATTGAAATAAATTCAAAACGGTTCATATGGCTTCTACTGCTCTAATAATCTAATCCCTCACATAATTCTTCGGTTACATAGATTAACAAATAATTATGTATATTAAAAAATTGATTAGTGTTTATAATTACAAGCTATCTGTAAGAGAAAGATAAGTTGTAATAGGAGTGATTAACTGGAACTGACAGTATTTTTTCTTTTGTCATCTTATCATTGGCATCATGTACACTTCCATTTGATTAACATAATCGAACAGTTATTTGGACCCTATAAACACACAATTTATTTATATACATAGCTACATTAGTATACAAACTTGATACATCCAGCGCCTCCTTGGCCTCAAACACAAAGGACAATGTAACATAATAGTGTGTTTTAACCGTGACTACTCAAGATTCAAAGACAACATTTAGATGAATATAACAATTACAGAATTGTACTAATCTTTTATTTCACCATAGCAATAGTAATGCACATTGCTAGCAAGGAAACAGCTATTGGCTTACAACATGCAACGTTTAGAAACGAATATCTCAAGGATGTTGCTAAATCACTTAGGATTGATAAGAATAATACTATAGATGTAATCTGTTAAATGGTTTTAAGATTATCGGATATTGCAAAACTAGCGAGAACTGTTAGCAGAGTCAATTACAGTCGATTCGGATCAGAGACTTCGAGGCAGTGACAACGCGTGCAGACTGGAAAGGTGCGTTGGCACCTGCAGCCCACGCGGAGGTCGTGCGCCCACGTTGTTCGCCCCCACAATATCGCCAATACAATAACTTATGGACTCTCAGGTCTCAAAATTACTTTATAATCTCTATCTCGCTTACACTCCAAGATAAAGAATGTATAAAAACGTTTCAAAATGTCTAACATAAGTCTTGTATTGAGCTGACTTGACACCCAATATGTATTTAGGATGATTGCTACAATATTTTGTCACTTTGAAGACCAACATTTCATGAACCTGTTCAACTTAGGACTACACCAAAACTACAAACAACGGTTAAACATAAACCTTAAAAATATAGTTATATTTAATAATTATTCAAAATTATACTCTATGTTATGTAAGTTATGGAGAAATTGCTAAAAAGAAATAAGAATTACTTACATAAAATTTTAAATAATGTTAAGTGCTCATTAACACATAATTTTTAATAAAATATATTAAATAAATTACGTATGTGAGTATTTTCAAATTGATATGAATCCTAAAAGGTGAGCACAAATTTTAATATATTTAATGAATAGCATTAACCTAAGTTTCCTGAGCTCTTCCAAGAAAAAACTAATTGGATTGACAATAGCACCTTTGACTAAAGGGATCATAAACAACTGTGACAGGGTTCGAAACCGGTCTATGCATATTTCGGTGCACACAGTTTGGCATCCTAATAGATCAGATGATCGAGTAGCGAGCAGCTGTTACGTACTTCTTTTTATGTAGATACAATGCAATATAAATAAGTATGAACACCTGCAGCATCCCAGAGACAGCTGAAGACAATACACAAGCCATAATTAAATGAGGACGACCCCTTACTAACTCAAGAAAGAGAAAACGTCATAAATGAAGATCTATCTCTGGCGACAAACGTAACATTTATACGATATAATCGCCAAGTTTGACAAGACATGATCCTGCGGTAACCAAATAAGGAGCACAAAGTCGAACAGGCGGTGAGCAGAAAAAGAATTCTCGATGCTCACATACATCAACGCATTATTCACATCGGGAACTACAAACATGGTCAAACGTGTTCAAGTCAATTCTAAGCATAGTTGAATGGATTTCTGCATAGATTTCTATGCACGATAACATTACTGCTATAATAGGTATTAGGAAGCGAGGAAACAAATGGTAGAAATCACGAACTTCACGCGTAACTCGAGATGAAAATAGTAACAGAACTTTTAACACCAAAACTTTATACAATGGACAATTGAAAACGTGACCCGCATTATTGTTCAGACACACTTAAAACAGCGATAGATTTTAAAATTCATAAAGCCCTAACTCGCAGGAAGCAGGAAGCTGAGAGAATTTATAGAGAATTAATTACGTTCGTGTCCGTTCTCCTTATAGACTGGTAAAGCGGGCGGCATGTCACAGTATCGACGGCGATCTTCAAATTACCAAAGCTCTGTTGCTCCTATCTAGCGGAACTAATTGTACACACAGATTATTTTTGCGGTTCAGGAAATAAGAAATTATTTACCCTGATGAGTCATTTCGATACACCTGACCGATGCTTACTCAGAGTATTTCTGCTTAAAATTGTGATACAGAACGTAAAAAAAAGTATATGCAATGAAATGTAATGACGACCTTGGCACAGAGCACTGTAAAAATAATTTAAAGAAAAAAACTTTTTTAAAGAAGCTTTTATTTAAACGCTCTAAAAAGAATAAAATAATTTTAACCTTATACATATTAACTATCAACTTATAACCTTATTATATACAATTTATGTGATAATAAAAGCTTGTCGCTATGTTTAATTACCTATCAGTGGCTATCCATAACCATCTAGAAATATTTTTTTAGATTTAATGATTACTGTGACGGATCGCATTATCCAAATATTTTTTTTTGGTTTATAACATATATGGACACCCGAACACATATAGTGGTACAGTTCCGTTGCCGGCCCTTTCCATGGGAAATGGAAGGGGTCGGAATTGGGATGGGAAGAGGAGGGGGGAAGGGTTGGGTTGAACATAGCGACAAGCTTTTATTATCACATAAATTGTATATAATAAGGTTATAAGTTGATAGTTAATATGTATAAGGTTAAAATTATTTTATTCTTTTTAGAGCGTTTAAATAAAAGCTTCTTTAAAAAAGTTTTTTTCTTTAAATTATTTTCAAGTTTTTAGTTATCGATGGGTAAGTTTCTCAGTCTCTTCATCTCATTCAAAGCATCATTGTTACAAGGTCATTTGCCAGCTAATTTCGAACAGTCCAACTCTTCAATGAGGAGACCTCCTAAAGTCTTTTCTCTACATAGGCCGCGTATGCTTGACCAGCAGCAAAGAGTTTCGAGCCTAAGTAAACAAATTTTTTTGTTACTTATTTGTTGATTTTGCAACTTAATTTTGTTATGTGGGACTGTTGTTTAATAACAAAATATGTTTAACTACTTGTGATGTGTAACGCCATCTGTTGTTTTAATCAGTACTTTATACTTGCTGCCCTGAGTGTAACATAGGAGTGAGTTGTAATAAAAGTTATAGTTCGTTCCCACCATCCACTGTGTTTAATTCTAATAATACCTATAACACCATTAAAATCCGTTAGTGTAGCAATCATGTTAAAGTTATTAAATCCTGTCCAATTTACGTCGGTATCCTGAAAGGGCATGGCATTACACCGGTCGAACCGGCCCATTCATGCAGCAGATTGCGTGGCTGACCACAATTAAAACACTGTTAACTATTAAAACATAGGTCAACGGAAAGCCGTCGACTGTGATGGACTACCGCCTCAGCCGTAAAGTGGTCGTAAGGTTCTCAATGTTAGCACTAACTCATTTTGATTATAAATTTGGACGCGCCGCTTAACCCTGTATCTTGACATGGTGATTTGGCATCAGTGACTGAATAGTAAACAACAGATTGACTGACACTGCCCAAACAAGCAGGCCACTAGTATCTAGCCGCTCATATTGAAAACCCTATGATATATATAATATTTATACACAATCTAATTTGTTTATAACATTAATTAATAACATAACATAGCTCGACTCCTTTTTCTACCCGAAGGTGTAGGCAGCATCTATTAAGCCTCGACTCGCCGCTATGTTTACGTCTCACGATCTATAAGGGAGTAGGATATAGGATATGGGAGTAGGAAGGGATGGGGAAGGGGAGTAGGTCTCCGGGTACCTCTCTCACCCAAAGAAACAAGGCGTGAGCTGGTTGTGGTATTTCACCGGTCGAGCCAGCCCATTCATACAGTGAATTGCTGGGCTCTACCACTGTTGCCATACAGCGAGCACAAAGTGGTCAGTCAAAAATATTTATTACACATGACTTTCGAGAGAAATTTCGAAAGAATTGGTGTGAGGCCAAATTCGAACCCAAGACTTCCTGATTCAGAAGCGGGCTAGTTTACTGAACCACCGAGACATAGTTTTTGAAGTTCTCATATAACTCTTTAATGAAAGGGCCATTTGATACGCATATAGTAGAAACGCAAATATTTATTCCACTATATTGGATTTAGAATGACGTCACATTATTTTTCGAGCTACTATTAACAAGCCCTTTCATTTGATACCCATATTGTAGAAATGCATAAAAAAAAACTGTTCCTCTATCTTGGATTATCCGCCATATTGGATTTAGAATGACGTCACATTATTTTTTTAGTTTTCCCAATGAGCCCTTTCATTTGATACCCATATTGTACGAAAGCTTAAAATATATATTCCTTCATCTTGGATATTCCACCATATTGGATTTAGAATGACGTCATATTATATTTTGAGTTACACTCAACAAACCCTTTCATTTGATACCCATATTGCAGAAATGCACTAAAAATATCCATTCCGCCATCTTGGGGCGTCCGCCATATTGGATATAGAATAATGTCATACATTATATCATGCATTGTCATCCAAAGTAAATGTGTATACAAAATTTCAGCTCAATCGGTTGAAGGTATCTACTTCAAAATTGAGTTACAAGATTCCACCGAACATACATACTTACATACATACATACATACATACAGTGCAAGGTAAATAAAAGCTTATAATATGGTTGTCTGTCAATTGAAATTAGACCTATATATACATATAACAATGTCGAGGACGATTATTATGAACAAACTGCAAAAATGACATACGGCTGATGCGATGAAGTCATCTCAAGCGACAACTATAAATAATATGAAACCCACGCAGTCTCGAACAAGCATTGCTTTTACGAGAGATAACCAAATTAAAGACAATAAAATATTTAAACTTTTGTGGGCTTACAAACAATTTAAATAATAAATTGCATATTAGTCCAATAATTATTTCGTAGTCAAAAATTATATAGATAACTTGGTCAGGCTAAAATTTAAGTACAACCAATGACATTTACTAATAAAATTATAGTGGCCTCAAAGCCTACGCTGTAATTACAGCAGGCATTGTCAAGGCTCCCAGTAAACGCTGGTTACTATACCAATGTGGGAGGAAGTTACCGTTTATTACTGATTTGAAACCAAATGATCTTGTAACCTAAAATTTAATACATATAATGGGAGATTAAAAAACACAACTGCGTCATAGAAGATTAGTCCAATTGAACTGAGAATCACAACTAAATAACACAAGATTAGTAAGATTCAGTAGAGGCAGTTAGATTTTTTGGTTTCATGAGGATTCACCATGGTAATAACGGGGCACCTTTAGTGTACCTTTATTTGTTGATATAATATCTTTTATGTTGAACATCAGAAGAGAGTTTAAACACTGTCTTCGAATGCCTTATTAATGTATTGGTATCTCAGGTACTCAGAAGAAATACTATAAAGTACTTCCTTCTATCCTATATTTCCTTCAGATATTTTCAATGAGATGCAAATATTACACAATATTTGAACTCAACATTGGCATCTTCGTACACTTGGAAGGTGCCAACTGTTTGCCGTCAATCTTCGGTGAAAGTCGTACATGCCAATATGTTGCGCCCGAGAAAAGGGGTCGTCACAAACCGCCAGACGGCTAATACTAGCATTTCATAACGACTGTTAATAAAAAAAATTACAAACGGCCGACAACACCGGCCGTACTGAGGTATTTATTATACCTACCTTTTTTTAAGCAATTACATCAGCAGACCAACAAAATATTGAATACAATAATAATTGCTTTTATCGAAAGTTGTATGACGCAGTGAATAAATTAGCTGTGAGAAATAGAAAATAGGGAAGCCATCTTGTAATATATGTATATGTCACACGGTTGGTTCTTAAGGTAAATAAATGTAGGTGGCATCAACATTCCTGGCATGAAGTCTTCGATCACTTTGCATATGTAATAAGCAAATATGTACATATATGTATTCTCAATGAACAATGGTAGGTAGGCCACATCGAGGTCTGGTTAGCCGACATCTGGCCTAGAGAACTCTGCCTGCGCACGCGACGATTGAACCTGTGCCCTAAAATTGAGTTTCTTATAATACTGCTGGGCGAATGGTCAACATCCTATACAAACGGACAAATTTCATACATTAATGTTGACCTTTTGTAAAATTATTATTAATTATAAACCGAAAAATATTTATGCACCTTTACACTTATATTTTGATGATAATTTTTAAAGCTCTTAGCGTGAGCTTCAAGGATTAAATAAAAAAAAATATACACGCAATACAGAGTTTCGTTTTTAATCATTTAATATTTCTACAATGCGTATCCCGACTATCAGTAATTTTAAAAACTGTACGGTAATATTCTATCGAGCCTTAATTTTTTCTTTTTTCCCAAAGAAAGTAACCGTCCATGGGATGTCTGTGACTGGGTTCATACATCCACATTGTCCCGCGCAAACAGTCAAAATTTTCCTATTAGCAAAACCTGTTGTCGCTCAAGGTCTTGAAATGTTTATAATACAAACATACAGGGCTAAATTTTGTGTATTATCTTTAAAACCTTGTTACAAAGGAGCGAAGAATATATACGACAACAATAGATAAAGACATATATTGATGAAATAACTAGAAAAGTTAGTTTAGAAGTCTAGTATAGTTTAGAAAAAAACAAATAAGACATTTGTTGTTCATCAAAAGTTATGTATGTAGGCGTTAGTAAATTTGCCAAGTGATAATAAGCACACAAACATTATCTGGTCAAGGTGATGTTACCAAATACAACGGTTTGGGCGTCCTCATTACAATACTGAGCGTAGAGGGATTTAAAGGATCAATGAAGGAGACATCACGTATATCATTTGTGAGGAAAATAAAATCTATCTAAAAATATCTCTTCACAGAAATGCAGTAAAAGTATCGGCAAACATTTACCAAAATCATTTTTAACATCATTGAAATACCTCCATTTATTTACAGGGTCATTTAATATTTAATAATCCTATGATTGCCGTAGTTGATACTGGGATGGTAATTGCCACACTAAAAGAACGATAATTGCCGGCCTGCTAGTAAATTATTGATTGAACATAAGTTCGACGATCAGCAGTATATATAGCCTTTATTTTATTTTTGAGTGTTGGACATCCAATCATGATATGTACATAAGCTAAATTAAGTTTTCGTAAGCGAGGAATAACAAACATAATAGAATTTAGTAAAATAATAAAAGGCCTAATTTTTATATCGGTTGTCATATTAAAACCATATTAAAGACTAGGCAGTGGTTTTAGACAAGATACACCTATGATACATATGAAGAAAGATAAAAAAAAACCTATAAATTGTTGTTTTAACTTTTGTTTTGCTCTGAAAAAGACAGCTTACAGGCAGAAATACCCATTACTATTTGATAGTAAGTATTATAGCTGTATACTAAAGTATGTATAGCGTTTACAGTCGACTAGATAGGTTCATTTAATGCTATTATAAATACATTAAAACTGAAACGAAGGCAACTTAAAGCATTTAAAACCTTCAAATCGAAATAACTGTTTTTCGGCCAAAAACCCAAAGAATTTAATTCAACACGAATAAACGAATTGTTGTAGATTAAAAATAATATTTAATTTAACACTCAGTAGGACTAATAAGCATTCGCTAAGCAATACCATACCTTTCGTTTGGTAACTTCACGCCTGATATTCTCGTACGTGTAGGCAGCGGCAGATATGCCTCGACTCACCAAATGCAATTGGTGCTGTAATCTATTGCAGTACATCTGTATAATATTGTCAGTCATCGGTACTTATCATATCATTACTTCGCGATAAGAAATTCGTGGATCCACGCCTAGACTTCTGGATTCAGAAGCAGGGTGCTTAACTTCCAGGCCTGCCAGACGTGTCAAACACCAGACACCATATCAATAAACACTGATACTAAACACCATTATATAACCCAAATATCACTATTTTATGCATATTACTGTACAATTCCAGACATATTGCTGTACAAGGACTTGCATTGGGTAAGACACTTAGATATTTATGGATAACTTTTAACATGATATTGTAAACTTTCCATACACAATAAGATATAATAATCTTGAGAAAAGGGATTTAATATATGTATTATTAATTTAACTTAAATACAATAATTTAACAACTGAACACTTTAGTTACGTTCAACGCAAGTAGTTTTCGGCCGTTTCTGTATGTTGCAATAAATAAAGGTTAAAATATTTAACAAATACTAATTAATTTTGAAAGTGTTCACTCGTTTGAGGCTTCTTTAGAATTGAAGCCAGTGTTATTGCGAGTATACGTCCCGCGTTTGCTCGTTAACTATCTATTAATTAAATAATGCAATGTGGCGTGTAACCTGATGGTAAGTATCTAACGCCGCCCATGGACACCTGTAACACGTAGTGTTACAGTAGCGTTGCCGGCGTTTAAAATGGGATAGGGATTGAGAGGCTTTGGCTTGGGCCTCCGGATACCTCACTTACTGGGCGAAACGCGGCATGAGCTCTTTACGACGATATACTGAGAGGTGGTGGGATTTCACCGGTTGAAGCAGGCCCATTCATGCAGTCAACTACATGGCTTTACCAGATCAATATAATATGTCATTTAGTATATAGGACATTCACATTAAAAAGTTTTGAAATAACTTTATTTACAAATTATATTACTTACATATTTGGAAATTGGTTGTTTTATGATAATTCGTCGTTCTTTTATGTCGTCTAATTGGACGAGCTGAAATTTTGTATAAAGTAAGCAATTAAAACAATGTTTATATCAAGTTATTAATTCGTAACGGACGAAATCTGTTGCCAGGCTAATCAAATAGGTTGGTGTAAAGATGGTTTAAAAAAAAGCTATTACTACTACACCAGCTGACTCGAGGAATTTCGTACCGCCATATCATCGTCTTATAATTATAAACTCGAAAGTTGATTCTAGATGTTTGTGACTCAATAACTGATGATTGGCATATAATTAATATCATCATTATTAAAAGATAGAATCAATATTAGAAGATGTAAAAGAATTACACACTTATTACACACACAAAATACACACTTATTACGAATAAAATTAATACGAAAAACTAAGGTCCACAAAATTGATAATGTCCATCATGCATCGTGCTTCCATGTATTTAGAAATAAACCTATGCAAAACCCGAATCCGAATCCAGAGATCACGGATTCCAGTCAAAGCTCACAGCATGGTGCCCGAATCCCGATGTATATGGCAAAGGGGTCCGTCACCAATTCTATTTTATACATACTAATATGAAATTTAGCGAATCGATGCGTAACAGTTGCTGCCTACACGTTCTGATAAAAAAAGGCGTGAAGATACAAAAAAATCTCGATATAATTGGCGGAAATTGTCGAGACAGTAGGTATTCGATTTACCAGAACCAGTGAACCATTATACTGAAAATCGTTTCTCGTAAATCATTTGCCCCACAATTCGTGAACGTTACTTACAAGATATCATAACTTTACGCCTTTTTCTAGCCGTAGGCGTAGGCAGTGGCTGGTAAGCCTGGACTCGCCGTTATATTTACTTCCTAAATTGGAATAGGTGGCAAACCTATTGTCATACCGGGCACAAAGTTTTCATCCATCTATATTTATCACACATAAGAATCAAAATTATTTATATTATAGATATCGATGCCAGGAATCAAAATCGCGATCTCTTGATTCAAAAGCGGGGTACTCGACCACTGGACCATACGTTACTTGTAAAAAAAGTCTCACATTTGCTAATTGTCCAATTATCTACGAACGTGTTCTTGTTGTGATATGTATTGGACAGGATAGTTTTTATGTCCAAGGTCTTTAAAGCGCCCTAATAAGGGCCAGGTGTTTTAAAATTCATTTGGCCATTTCAGTCGCCCCTATGTCCACGGAGGGGTCCAAAAAATATTTACTTAAGTAAACATATTTTATGGTGAGCAAATTTTAATTGAGTAATATAAGATAGTAAGAGTAATGTTTTAGTAATAGATTACAATGCTTTTTCATATTCAAAGTTGTAAACATATTTTCTAAATATGAATTCATCAAATGAATGACTTGGATTTACAATTAACGTGCCGAGTTTATTGCCACTGATCAGGCATTTAATCCTTTAGTTAATGGCAAAATTCACACACTGCGAAAGACCATAATTAGTTTGGTCTTGAATTCGAATGAGGAGTACAACACAAGTCTACATCACAAGAGACCATGCCGTTCAAACTGGTCTTTAAGATTTTATGGATTATATTTTATGACGATTCTAAGTGCTTTGAGAAGTCTATTTGTTAAAGATAGTATTTTCTTTTAAATTTGTAGACAATACTGTAAATGATCCTTCTTATGGGCAAAACTAATCAAGTCAAATATTAAGTGTCTCGATAGTCCAGTGGTCCAGCTCACCGCTTCTAATTCAGGAATCGTGGGATAGATTCCAAACGAGTCGAAGTTTATCAGCCGCTGCCTACACGTTCAGATAGAAAAGGCCTGAAGTTATGTTTGTCAAATTAATATTTTGTGAATAGGTAGTTCCTTAAATAGTGTTTCTTCGTTAACAGAACATTGTGCATGTTTACTAATTCGGTTTTTTTTTTTTTTCATTTTAACAAGCGATTGGATACCGTCGTTACAAACCTATTCATCTTGCCGAGAACAGTCAATTGTTTGCGTGTGATTTGTGCAAACTATCCGGTTTCCGGAAATCAGTTTCACTTTTCGCAATGACATTATAATATATATTTGCATTATCAATAACCATTATCTGATGTCTTTTTAAAAAAAGTTTATTGGCCCGGATACATGGTCTTATAGCCAATCTAATTTATATACGAATACAGTTATCTATAATAGGCTTTAGCCACATTTGTCGTCGTTTTTTTCAACGTCGATTCTTCTGTTATTAACTCGTTAGTGTTGGGAATTCCTTTCCATTTATGGTTTATATAAAAACTATTAAAATAACTCATTGAACGGTCGATGTTATAGGTTCAAATGAGATTACCTAATCAAGACTGATCTCGACTTAATTATTAAACGACGTCCATTATTTTTTTATATTAATAACGCGCAATAATGAGCACTACATTATTGTTTTTCGCTATCTATAAATTAAAACTCCGAAATACCGAGTATATTTAAGGCATCTTCGTTTTAAATTCGGAGACTCGATAAGTTTGCTACAGACTTTGTATATATCGCAACCACAGATTGTGAGTATTTACAATTTAGATTCATAAACAAAAAAATATCTCGAACAAAAATAAATAATGTGAGTAAAGCTCGCGGCGAATATCCAGCTAATCCGTTTGTTTGTCACGCTTTCTCGTTTTAACTACTCAACTGAGCAAACATTATATATTGTATATATATACACGTAGTCAGGGAACTGAGAAAGTCGAAAATTCTCTATCATTCATCAATTACGATGCAGTTTCCACATGAATGTAGAAACAGCAAGAATTTATCACCAAAAGTTAAAAACTTAAAAAATATTATGGTTTCAGTCCTCAGCAAAATTTTAAGTACATCCTTACAAAACCCATACGTCGCTCCCAACTCAATGGGATGACGTAGCACTATGCAGTTGTACATGATCCGACGAGCATTCACCACAAAGTCAAAAAGGTCCTCTGGTAATATTCACCTTAAAGCGTTAATGTTCATACATTAACGCTGGAAAAAAAAAAACAACAATGGCGACAGACGCAAAAAAAGAGAGAAAAGTTAAATAGGACAGGCAGTACGTGAGGAAAATAAGTCCAATGGCTGCATAGCATTAAAAAGTAATAAGAAGCTATTATGAGCCCGGACACTAGTTCACCTAAAATTGTGACTAAAACGAATTATAAAAGTAAATATCTTCAGTACACGTCCTAGTGGGTATGGCAGAGAGTTAGTACGTTACACGAATGTACATCATAAATATCTTCACGCATATACGCTTTCTGATCAGGCAGAGCAACGAGCGCTCGCTTCTATGACGTAAACATTTTGACGAAAGTGCAAGTGTCCATACGCAACAACAAAGTAAAAACTCTCATTGAAATTAATATAAAGTATATTTAATGTGAGATTTCTCGTTGGAGTAAATTAAAATTTCCCCCACAGATAATATATATAACACACGAGTAGCAAGTGTGACGAGATCTAATTAAAACAATTTTACAGTGATTGTTGTAGAGTGCAATTGTTAAGACGTCTCCTTATACACTCTGTAATTGCAAAGAGATTCAGAAGAATTATCTAACGTAATCATCTTCTAAAGAGGTTTCTTTCTATATAGTGCACGGTTGTGCACTTAATTATTAACTACTAAATTAAATACTATTAGCATTGAATAAGAAGTTGCACCCCGCCACGCTGCGCTTTGGATTGGATTGATATTAAACCGATGACTGACTATCGCAACACTAGTTATTTATAGACTTCTGTGCTAATTTTTTTTTCTATCAGTCCATATCCACACTACTATGGACCACCAGCAATACAAACCTAAATAAATATTGTGGTCTATAAGATTAATAACTTTCATACACTTTAAAATTTAATCAAAGACATTTGAAATATTACCCTGATAATGCGACGGCGTGGATTATGTTGAAATTTACTATTTAAAGATACCAAGTAGATGTATCGAGTACTTTTCGAGATTTGCGGTCACAAACACACGAAAAGTGAATTATTCTTAATGCAAAGATTGATTGCACGCCTTCAATAGTGGGACGGTGAATGATTTATATCATCCATTAATCTTCACTTTGATCAATTTGGAAAGTTTGAATAAAAGTGCTATAGCAATAATAGTAATAATACACATTTATTTCAAGAGCTGGACTTACATAATATTTGTACAACGGCGCAGTTACATGGACCGGCCTCTCCACGTGGCTTCTAAATAAAAGCTGTGGCACTTGTACACTTGGATTTGTTGGCACTGAAATACTTATCGATACCCTAATTCACAAACCAAATAACTCCACTTATTTTCGAAAATGGCATTTTGATACCGGCAGAAACTAGACATTATCTAGATTCTATCGGTATCAAAATTTTCATTTTCGAAAAAAAGTGGAGTTAGTAGGTTTGCGAATAAGGGTATCGTTATCCAATTGGGTGTACAATTATGTTCATGGCTTAGCACTTAGCATTGACAACTAAGTAAAATTAATTTCCTTTATTCTTTGGTAAAAGGGATCCCCTGTTGCCCGGGTAAGATAGAAAAAATAATTATTTGAATATTTAGTTAATAGAAGTGATTGGAGTGAAGTGAAGTTTAGTGACTATGCCGATATAGAGCGCATTAACGGATAAATGTAGGAATCGAGGATAGCCACGACTCACAATCCATGACCAGATTGAACGTGCCCTTGCGAAGGTGATGTCAGGAGCCTTATAAACCGACAAGCGTGCATGACAAACAGATAAGACAGCGTAAGAAGCGTCGGTGAAAACCGACAAGCGTTTATTTTTATTATTCTATTTTTAAATTTATCCATATGTATATATTTTGGATAAAACTAGATGATACATCTACTGATAACTTATTCACAGTAATGTAAGTTATTGTGCATTAGTATTTTTTTACGGTAGGGCTAGTCCACAAATTTAAAGACGCTCAGCGAGCTATGGAGCGAGCTATGCTTGGGGTATCTCTGAAGGATAAACTCAGGAATGAGTATATCCGACTGAGAACTGGCGTAAACGACATAGCTCGTAGAATAAGCTCGCTGAAGTGGCAATGGGCTGGTCACATCCGATGATGATGATCCGACCGATGGTAGATGGAGCAAGAAGGTCATTGAGTGGAGACCACGACTTGGTAAGCGTAGTGTAGGACCACCAGCCCGATGGTCAGACGACCTCAGAAAGCCTGCTGGAAAAGACTAGATGAGGAAGGCAGAGAATCGGATGTTGTGCCGCAAATTGGGAGAGGCCTATGTCCAGCAGTGGACTGCAATAGGCTAACGATGATGATTTTTTTTACATAAATTGTGATCATAAAAACACGTTGAAAAAAAATGGCGTGCCAAGCTCTAGTTAGTCAAAGTCGGATATTAATTATGTCTATGGTATTTCAACAGACATATAACCTTGCGACATTGTGTAGTAATATCGTTGCATGCATATGCCTATGTATGGTGACACGGTCCATGCCATATATGAGAGCCGTGGGCGGAAGTGTGCGCCAGAAATACCACCTCTGTATAGGGATATATCGTCACAAATACGTAAACCTATTTCAAATAGCTTAATAACATAACTTCACGCCTTTGTTACCCGAAGGTGTAGGTAGCGGTTGTTAAGCCTCGTCTCGCCGTTATGTTTATTTACCAAATGGTAGCGAACCTATTGCCATACCAATAATATGGATGGAAGCTGTGTAAGTCGCCGAATAGTTGGCAATACTTGGGATGAAATAAACAAAACAAATAAAACATGCTATGGGATTTGTTGTACACCTAAAACTCTCCCCATTGTCTAGCCTTGATGGAAAGGAACCACCAAGACTTGCAACACCTTTAAGTGGTTATTATTATTGCTTGTGAAATTTTGTTGAACACGAAAGAGACGCTGGTATGGATGCAAAGCTGATCTAGATGTTTTATAGAATTCTAAATTTATTCATTCTATCTACATTATGGTAAATAAATCACATTTCAAAACACATAAGTAATATCGGAAATCTTGAAGTTGTTATAATCAACATATTTATGCAAATTTGTTTGACAAATAAGTTGTAAATTCAGCCTCAAGGAGCATTTTATGGTTTCAAGTCATACTCTTAATTAAAATCTAGGAGTAAACTTGTTTTCAATAGACTTAGTTCATACATCTACAAGAAACGTTATTTTCATAGGTCTTCATAGACATTTAAAAATAATCAACAAATACGAGAGCTTGAGGTAAGTGCCTTCGTAGAACAAGAAAACACGGACGCAATCGCCACGAGTCCTGCTGGCGTATTATGAACTCTTAATTCCAGCCAGCTTACGCGCTGCCTTGCAAATTTGTATTTTCAGCGACTAATTTCAACTAGTTGGTGACGAGTAGTCACTATCAGTTTCACTCTAAATTCGATTTATCAAAGACATGAGTAGTCTAGACTACTAGGTAGCAAGCAAACTGGCTGGAATTAAGAGCACATAATATGCCCCCTGATTCCGAGTGTAGGAGCATGAGAAGAACCGGCCAAGAAACTCATCATGAGTAAAAAAAAATCTTATTCCTTTAAATATCTTCAATTCACATAGTGAACTAGTTGAAGAGAATGGGAATAAAAGAAATAAATGAAGAAATATAATGAATAATAAAGAGAATGAACTAGAGACATGGGCGCGAAGCCGAACAACATGCTGCCTATTGTAATTTAAGGCTCATTAACTACACATTACTACCTATCGTTAAACTGCTGTTAACTAACTGTCTGTGTGAAATCAGACATATAATTATTGTGAGACTGACGTGGCGTGGTGAAAAGTAATATTATCTTCAACGCAGTGGTCAAAATTTCGATTTCCATTTTGGAATAAGATTTTCGTGATGAAAAATAGACGTTTATAGGTCTATATTGAGTGTCTGTATAATCAATTCTTTTGATAATCATAGCAGAGGTATAAAAGTTTAATTTAAGACAGATGGCGGTGAAAGAAAATGAGTCCAAACATATATATATAACTGTGTCTTTTTTATTGAGTTGATAGGCACAATACTTGTACCATCTTACAACTGAAGTACATGAATTAAGTCAAACGTAAATTATTGACTATGAGGTATTATCAATTCGTATATTTGTTCATATAATTTGTCGAATCGAAACCTTTTTAAGACCTACTCAGCTGTCGCATTCACAAGAAAAATACAGATAAGGTAAACTAAGTAAAAACTAATGAAACAAGAATTCAAATATTCAATTACTATACTACACTATATTTATATGTAAGTGTATGGGTACTATATAAACATATTAACTATGCTAATCAATAATACTATATTAACTAATAAACTATAATATTTAATAGATTGTTAATTAGAGATTGTGATATTTTATACGTACAAATAGCGAAGAATAAGCAAGTGAGGTATGTAAGAATCGTGCCTTGTGGCGCTCCGTTCTCTCTGCTTACCCCGCAAGAGATTTGGCCGTAAGTTATGTATTTATGTACAAACAATTATCATTATGATACAACGTTAAATTTCTCTTCAAAACTAAATCGAAATTATGCTAAAACATCGATAAACTATACAAATACATGGGTATTAGTTATTTTTTGCGCCTGTTTGAAACTGAATTGTGAGAAAGGAAACCGCGTCGAACAATCGCAATGATGAACGACTACTCTCGGTTTTCATCAATAGCGTATCATTACTGTACGTATTATCACAGTAATGGTATCAGCAGAAATTTCTATACGCAACGTTGTAGAACATTAAATTTATATTTCATAAAGTATAAGTATAATTATTACATTAATATTACGAGAAATTGAAAGAGAAAGTAGAGCAAATATGACCTTAAAATTGAAATTGAGCCATGAAATCCGTCGCTGATATTTGTAAAGTAGGTGACTTGATTACTTTTCTAATCTGAACATTTTTATTTGTGACTAGCGTCATATTGTTCTTGAGCAACTAATGAAAGGCAATACCAATTTGCTATGTTAAAAAATTAGCTTTCTTTCGCTAGACTGTGAGAGATAAGACCTCTCTGTCACCAACACAACCCAGCAGTGATCAATTCGAAATCTTGCCCATAAACCAAACTGCTATTGTAAATAGTATCCCAAATTGAGAAACTTGGGATGCTACAACATATTTTTTTGATCCTATTTTTCGTACCTGCTCAAAATCCCTTAAAAATCGAACCGACCATTTCGGAGATTGATAGCATATAGAAGCAAATATGTATTTTTTTATTATAACACCTGCTAACGCATTTACTAACCGAGTTAACATTTTGTAATGATTATACAATTATACTTATTTTGACATAGTAGACAGGACTTCAATGTTTTAGTGTTCTTTTCATTTTAATTAAGATGAGGTAAAAAGCAAATAAACACCGATTCGGGTGGATAATCGCAGGCAGATGAGCTCCTTTCGCGGATGGTGGCCAACGAGCCGAGATCCGCCAAAGATACCGTCACGGTCTGATGGGTTGACCTTGGTAACACCATCCCGTGTGATCCCTGCCAGATGAGCATGGTGACATCATCAACGAAAAGTTATGTGCGTGTGAGGCCAAGGCTGTAATTTCGATCGATTCTAGTAGGTACAACAAACACAGCGGAATATTAAAAAAGGAAAGTGTAAGGTCGGTGACCTCGACGTGGACGGCCACTTTCAGCACGCTGATGGATTTGTCCGGATTCTTTTTTTAGCTATCCATATTGCTGTGCCGAGTCGGTTTCGGTGATGTTTGAAATCAAAATAATACGTCTAGCGAATGACTGCACAAATAATGTACGGTAATAATAAAAATTCAAGAATTTCGTTATCCCCTCACTGGAGCCTACATATTTTGGCGCTCGCCGCAAATTTTAATACGCACGTATTATATACTACATTCTAATGGAAGTTGCAGTGCGCAACTTTCTATACTTGTTTTTTGTTATAAAACTCATGCATTTCTATGTATTGTTTATTCTTTCCTGTACTGAAAAAACTTTTATTTTCTTCTGAGAATATGAACACTCACAAGACCAAATAGACAAGAGAGAGAAATTTAATTCAATTAAAAATATGTAAATAGTAAATAATAATTCAACAAAAACAAAATATTGTAGTATATCTTATCGCGATTTAATTTATGTGTGGAATCATTTGATTATTCATTACAAGCAGTCACACCCATCACTAGACACCAGCTACTCACTATCATTGACATACCGAAGGCATAACGTTATCATAATCGTCGTGTATGTTCGATAATTTGCGCTGTTTTTAAGTATAAGTTGGTCCTTACCGAGACAGCTACTGAATTAGTGGGCACTACCACGTTGTCCTGAACGCTGTGCTGTCCATCGGGCGCGCTAAGAAATCGGCGTAACGTGCCGTATCCAGAGGCTGATGCTACCATGGCTACCATTATCTTTCAGTTAATACACAGTCACTACACAGTACACCACTGGTTCTCCTGGTGACATCACTCGCGCGGGCGTGTTTTTTTAAAGTGGTCGAGGTTCGCGCGCACGGCGTGCTGCGCGCCCGTCGGTTTTGTACTGCGCTCGCGACGTTTGAGAGTCACCGCCACCGCGAACTCGCTCCCCTACCATACCATGCTGCCAGCGGACGATATTTTGTCTAAGGAATACGATAAGGATGTCGCCGTTTCCGTCGTCTATTTTTTTTTTAATATTTAAAGAAATAATTCTTTACGGAATGTAAGATATTTTTGAAAGATTCAGTAACAGTATAGCAATATTGATACTAATTCTTGTTTGATATACCTGATAGCAAAGCATACGAAGTAGATTCTTTTCGACGGCGTCGAAAACAAGCTTGTGAAGCAGGAAGTTGGATTGAAAGAGTGTCGGTGTAAAAGTAAGAAAGGGCCTGCTGCGATGGTTCGGACATTTAGAAAGAATGGATGGCGCAAAAATGACTAAGCAGATATACAATGCCAAAGCGGATGGATGTAGGAATCGACGACGGACAAATAGGAAAGTTCTGGAGGGAATCCTTTTTGTTTTATGGGATAGGAGGATAAACGAGCAAGTAGGCACCTGATGGTAAGCAACTACTCACCGCCCATGAACACCGTGGGTGCGTTGCCGCCCTATAAAGGAGTAGCAGGGGAAAGGGAATCGGGCCTCCGGATATCTCTCTCACCGAACAAAACGCGGCACAAACCACTTTACGCCGATATTGAGAGAGGTCGTGGTATTGTTGGGTGATGTTAGGACCCTTAAAATTCGACACGCGTGTATGAAAATAATTATGAAAGTAAAAGAAGCAAGTGAGACTTATAGTAATCATGCCTTATGGTGCTTTGTTCTCTTTGCCAACACCGCAAGGGATTTGGTGTGTAGCTGTATACGTATAATGGAAAATCTTTTTAAATCTTCACATCTTTTGCTACTCATCAAACTTTAATGCTTCATATTTTTACATCCCAAATGGACTACATAGTATAACACAAAGTCACATCCCACTGTTACTTATACCGCACTTTATATGCTTAAATTGGTAAACTATGCAATGGATTTTGATGCAGTTTTTTTAATTGATATAATGTCAACTGGGTGTTTTTTATGTGTAATTCATGCATAATGTAGTAAAGAAAAAATGTTAAATTTCAAGATTTAGCACTTCAATTGTAAACACTGTAAGAATTACCTTTGATGCGGAACAGAGTTCACCGGGTGAGCCAGTTCATTACAATTCTTAAAACCCTTTAATATCATTTAAAAAATAAAAGAATGTTAGGAGTTCTGTTATTATTGGCGACCAGGACCCTACTAGTCACTTCTGATTATTCATAACCGGTTAACATCACAATACTTTTCAAGAAAGCCTCATGATAAAAAATAACATTATGATTTATGAAATTCACCAAGATATAGCTGAATCATCACAAATTGATAGAGTTAAAATATATTGAACAATACCGACTAAGCTTAATAAAACTAACTAGTGAAGACAGATATACATAGTTATATGTGTTAAAACAAATAAGGCGCATAACAATGTTCTAATATCAATAATTTATTCAATAAGTGTGGGCTGATAACTTTTGCACCCACCAGAATCCTTGGTTTCATTTTATCTTAAATACAATGATATGACAAATATCCAACAGTTAAGAATTGTATAGGCCTTTCTCATAAAATATTAAAATAAAACTGACCAACTGATAAAAAAACGAAATTTTGCACATAATCAAAATAATCTTGGGTAACTATCTAGAAAGCGTGTTTTATAGTTAGGATAAATGTCTAATATAATATTCAAGTCGAATTACACAACTATGAATCAAAGAGCCGTCGAGTAAGAGTGAACCGTCAAATGGAAAAATATAAAAACCGGCAATTAAAGGAGCAAGGCTCACCTGTTTTGTGTCCATACAGTCAGTGGCCTCCATATTGGCATGTGATCTCTCCTGGCGCTCCATAACTTAGGAAACATCAGAATCTCTTATACCATATACAAGGCGTTATAAATGCACACAATAAATTGCTGAACATAACAATCGCGATAGGTCCAACAAATTTTAACGAAACAATGTCAGCGACAGCGCTTTGGCCGTAGTATACAATTACAGGTCCTTTTAGACGACAAAATAATGATTTCAATATTTGGAACACAAATAAAAGCACATTTTATGATTACAACGAAAGCAAAAAACTTCAATTTATTTTAGTGTTATTACTAAACGAAAAATACAGTTGTTCACCATCTTAAAATTTTCACACATTCCGTCATTGCCAGGCCCAACTGACGGTCGCTGCCCTAGGCACGTTCCAATTTACGATTGTTTATAAATCTATAATACCAATTCAAAATTATGTCAAAAACTGCTTAGGATGATAAAATAATAAGTAACAAGCTTAGATTATGTATTTTTTTCATATTTACAATTGAAATCAATAAGTTAGTATAAATTTGAAAATGAACTGACGGTCAATTGGTTGTGATGAGGAAGGTGATTTCGTTTATGAAGAAAGCGCTAATAATGTTATCGCCATTACACAGGTGGTTATGGAGTTCTAAGTTATGGACTACCATAAGAACATCATCATCATCGTTTGCCTTTTGAGATCCACTGCTAGACAAGCCTCCCCCATAGTGCGCCACAACTGCCGGTCCGTTCACTCATGGGGGGTTTTTGCCATAATCGCCACGCTTGGCAGGCGGGTTGGCGATCGCAGTAGGCTGTATTTTGTTGAGAGAGAATGCTGCTGCCCATTCTTCCTTAGTCGCCTTTTACGACACCCACGGGAAGAGATGGGGTGGCGGTATTCTAAGCTGGCGCCACACAGTAAAGCTGGCTTAAAGGTAAAAGAGGTAAAAATTTAGGCCCCATGCATACCCTCAGACACTTTTGTAAATGCCTGAGGGCATGTTTAAGTTAGTTAATTAGACGTCATTAAATATACAGATCAAATTTTATGATATGAATTATTTAGAAAAAAATTGACACGCAAAGTTTGTGAATAACACAATAGCAATTACCATATTAAAACTGAATACCCATAACTACCCATAACTAAATAACCATATTATTTTTCAACCATAATATTTTTCTCCCATGGGCTGGTATCTTTAATACAAAATCGGTTTTCGAAGAAAACTCTACCATCTCTTACTTAAATAAGAAATAATTAATTACTTTTAATGCCACTAGATGCCACTATGCTGTATGCTGAATCACATTATGATTTATGATTAGTCTTGTATTTTTGTATGGATGAGTTGTGGAATAAAGAGCACACGAATCGATATATATATTACGAGCCATTATTAGCCACTATTTATATACTCTTTGTTACGCGCTGACCCTGCGAACTAGACATGGGTCGTATCGCTTTTTTATTAGCTTTTTATTAGCTTCACCTGTATGTTTGTATGTTTGTTTGTAACCGACTCGTTTCGAGTTGATAACGTAGACTTTCCGCTGATTGCCACTAGATGGTGCGAGACACTTCTCGCACCATCTAGTGGCAATCAGCGCAAAGTCTACATTATCAACTTGAAACGAGTTCCTTGTATAAGCCACAGATGGCGCTATTAACGCGCTTATTATAGAAAACCGAACTAAAAAATATAAATTATATAAGTTTAAAAAAACTAAAAAACACGCTTTTTATAGAAAACCGAACTAAAAAATAGAAAAATAAAAAAATATATATTTTATTTAAAAAAAAGCGTGGGGTGCTTTTTAAGATATTATCGAAATGATAATCACTCTACTCATATCTGTCAATAAAATATTTATAACTATTAACACCATGCACCCCACGCTTTTTTTAAAATAAAATATATATTTTTTTATTTTTCTATTTTTATTAGCTTTTTATTAGCTTCACCTGTATGTATGTTTGTATGTTTGTAGGTTTGTTTGTAACCGACTTCTTTTTTAGTTTCCGCTGATTGCCACTAGATGGTGCGATTTGTGAACTATGAAAGTCCTAGACTAGAAAACCGAACTAAAAAATAGAAAATAAATTTTAATGAATTTAAATTAAGAAAATAGTGTTACAAATTTCAATGAATATAAATTAAAAAAAGCGTGGGGTGCTTTTTAAGATATTATCGAAATGATAATCACTCTACTCATATCTGTCAATAAAATATTTATAACTATTGACACCATGCACCCCACGCTTTTTTGAACGATAGATGGTGCGATTTGTGAACTATGAAAGTTCACAAATCGCACCATCTAGTGGCAATCAGCGGAAAGTTTACGTTATCAACTTGAAACGAGTTCCTTATATAAGTCACAGATGGCGCTATTCCTCAAATTCGAAACTAAGAAACGCGCTGTTATAGAAACCGAACTAAAAAATTTAAAATAAATAATAGTTTAAAAAACTAAAAAACACGCTTTTTATTGAAAACCGAACTAAAAAATAGAAAAATAAAAAAAATATATTTTATTTTAAAAAAAGCGTGGGGTGCATGGTGTCAATAGTTATAAATATTTTATTGACAGATATGAGTAGAGTGATTATCATTTCGATAATATCTTAAAAAGCACCCCACGCTTTTTTTAAAATAAAATATATTTTTTTTATTTTTCTATTTTTTAGTTCGGTTTTCAATAAAAAGCGTGTTTTTTAGTTTTTTAAACTATTATTTATTTAGTTCGGTTTTCTATAAAAAGCGTGTTTTTTAGTTTTTGTAAACTATTATTTGAGTACCATATCTATAACAGATTTAGATTTTCAATATCCGAATTTATCCGAAATCGGAACTATAAATTAAAATACTTATTTAAATATCTAGAAGAAATACAAATTAGACATGGGTCGTATCGCCTTTTTGGAGTACAGTATCTATAACAAATTGAGATTTTCACTATATTATCCGATATCGGAACTATATATTAAAATACATAGATATTCAAATATCTTGAAGATATTTAAATATCTAAATCTAAGAATACCAGCATTTTGATTCAGTTAGTCAAATACCCATATTGCCTTTCCGCTCTAACCAACTATATATTTCAATGATCCCAATTTTAAGAAATCAATTTTATTTCTATGGGAAATAAGATTAAATTTACAATGTTAAATAGTCTGTATACTGCTATTTCACTCCAACCAACCTTTACTTTCAACGTTAAAATCCAAGCTTTAAAATTATAGTAATAGGGTTCAAATCTGTCTGATACTGGTATTGTGCATATATTGCTGTACCACTCTAATATATATAGCTCGCGCTTACTTGCTCCAACTATATATTCGATGCGGCACGGTACTGACGGTACGGTAAAAATCTAGATATTGTAAGTAACAGATTTTTGCAATACATAGATTTCGTGCGAGCCAGTAACAGATTCTTAGATATTGCTACGAAATCGGATTTCGTATCTATGTACGATTTTGTATCACCCATATCTAACACAGACACTGTCAACTCAATTTATTGGCAGCGCCATCTATGATAGAGCTGAAAAAACATGGTGCACGTTTAGCAAAAAAAAAGAATCGAGTTTCACATCTATATTAGTGTGTTATCTATGGCATGCTTTTATCAGCCTGTCAGTTTTGTATACTCTGTATTTATAATATTTAAATACTCTTTGCAGCCTGCCTTTGCATTATCAGCTAGCATCAGTGTACTAATAATTATTAATATTTATTAATATTTATATAAAGAAAATTATATGATAACATGTAGAAAACTACCACGTTCGATTATTTCTTTATAATAATATATTAAAAGTGTACGCAGTGTTCGCCAAAATAGGAACGAGTGGAGAGTTCTTCATGATTTTTATAGATCGTTTGTAATTATATTTTAAAATCTGAAAATGCCTCGCGACCGAGACAAAACTCGACATCGAAATAGACGAAGTTCATCTTATAGCTCTGAATCTTCATATGAAAGAAAGAAATCAAAAAGTAAACACAAACGCAGATCTCGATCTAGGGATCGATCAGAGTCTAGTAGTTACAAGAAGAAACGGTCTACCTCCCGTAGTTCTCGCAAACTTAAAAAAAGGAGTTACTCAAGAAGTATATCCAGGGACAGGGACAAATACACATCAAAATCAAGAAGACGTTCTAGGTCGCGTGTGAAGAGAGATCGATCCCGCTCTCTGTCAAGCTCTAGGAGTAAATCCAATTACAAAAACAAAGTTAAGAAGTACCGTTCTTCGAACAGTCGCTCCAGTTCATCTGAAACTGGTATGTGTTAAAGATTGTCTAAATTGAGCATTATAATTTTCCCGCCCTTATCCCACTTTAGGTGGGATCAGCACTACAAGTCAACCTTTACCATTTTCTTCTATCACTTGTTCTATATCTACACTTACCTTTCACAGTCATATCCATCCAAATCTTTTTAGGCCTTTCATATATCCATTCAGATTCATTCCCATTCCTCTCTTGGTCATATAAATATATAAATTTTCTTCCCTTCTCTCATACAACACAAATCTACCACTTCTTATTTATTAAATTGTATAACTTTTCTAAATATGATGATATCTGACAGAGTGTTGTGGGGGACTCAGGGTGGTTTCAGAAGTGGAAGAGGGTGCATGGATCAGATTTTTTCTCTCCGCAACATCATGGAGAAACAACTGGCTGTTAGCCGGAAGGTTTTCTGGGGTTTTGTGGATCTGGAAAAAGCGTTTGATAGGGTGTTACGGAGGGATCTGTGGGACATACTCCCAGGCTACGACACTTATGAGGGCTGCACGGCGTGTCTGCGTGTTGACGGCGGCTTGTCGCCCTGGTTTGACGTCAATATCGGCGTCAGACAGGTATGCGTGCTGTCTGCTCGGCTGTTCATCCTGTACCTGTACAGTTGTCTCCAGAGAGTGAGATCGACGAATGTAGGGATACGAATGGGTGACCTAGTTGTGAGCTGCCTGCTTTACGCAGATGACGCCGTGCTCTTAGCCGAATCGCCGTCTGATCTGCAAACACTAGTCACTATTATGAAAGATGATTGTTTGACGAAAGGCTTACAATTGAATGTGATGAAAACGAAAGTTATGGTGTTTGAAACGGAGGAATCCAGAACGGATGCAAGGAAAAGGGTTGATGATGTAGTGCTGGAACAGGTGAATGAAATTGTATATCATGAATGCGCTTTTAGCAGGGATGGAAGGTACACCGCTGATGTAGAAAGAAGAGTAGCGTTAGGAAATAAAGTAAATGGAGCGTTGAGCAGATTCCTGGGCGCAAAAGATATTAGCAGAAAAGCCCAGCTAGCAATTCACAATGCAATACTGATCCCAACGCTAACTTATGGAAGCGAGAGCTGGGTATGGCAGAACGTGCATGAAAGTAGGATAAACGCGGTCGAAATGAGGGCATTACGCAAAATCTGCGGAGTGACCCATGCTGACCTTGTGGAAAACAAGGTTATAAGGAAGGAAGTCGGAGTGAAAGAGAGTGTCGGTGTAAAAGTAAGAAAGGGCATGCTCCAATGGTTATATAATATACAATGCAAAAGCGGATGGATGTAGGAGTTGAGGACGGCCTAGACACACATTCCATGACCAAATAGAACGTGTTCTGGAGGAACGCGTGCCTGAAAAGAGTTATGAAAGTCAACGAAGCGGGTGGTGTGTAAGAATCGTGCCTTATGGCGCCCCGTTCTCTCTGCCTACCCCGCAAGGGATTTGGCGTGAAGTTATGTATGTATGTTATGTATTTGTAACTTTTCTAAATTCATTTCTGTTACCTTTATTGCACTCTGTTGTTTCAGAATATTCAGTTCCAGATCATTTTAAAAAATTCAGTCTGGATGATACAGAAACTAAGGTAGAAAAAGCTATAAAAGCTGCAGAAGCTGCAGGGCTTACTATGACTAAAATACCTATTTATGAATATAAAGAGGTTGACATCAAAGAAGATATGCCTACAATACATGATAGAAACTTGCTAGCTGAGTTGAATAGTGACTCATTTGTCCCAAAATCGTTTACCTCATCAAAGAATAAGAAACAATCACAAAATATTGTGATAGATTTAAATTCCCAGACTGTTAAAGTTCCACAGACTGATATAAAAGTACAAGAGGATGATTCTATCATCAATTTTGATGTAAGTCAGTTCACTAATTACTGCAAGAGCTTTATAATTGTCATTTTTAATTTTAGGATAGACTTAATGATCATAGGTCAGACTAGGTAGTGTGATTTTATATACTTGCATCAATATAGTATAATATAGATATGCCATTTTATCGTTAATTAAATAAATCATAAATTAATTATTCTTATCCTCATCAGACACCTATTTATGTTAGTATCAAAATTCCAGAACAAATATGAAGATCCTGAATTTTGGAGGAATATCCATATTATCCTCTATGTTTGACTTCAATGATATTAAATCACTCTACCTATTACGACCTGTGTCAATGACACACCATAGTTTTTTCACACATTTCTTAAAGACTAAGTAACTTGATTTTAATTCTATGGATTCAATTCTAAAAGTTGAATTAATTTGAAATATTTCATGCTTATCAGTGATCAGTCAATACCAGTTAATATTCAATATTACATACAAACCGGGCCGGCTCGACCGGTGAAATACCACGACCTCTCAGAAGACCGACGTAAAGTGGTTCATGCTGCGTTTCGTTTGGTGAGAGAGGTACCTGGAGGCCCACCCCCCTTCACTATCCTTTTAATGTAAAAAAAATGGCAACGCAACAGTAACACTATATGTGTTGCTGGTGTCCATGGGAGGCGTTGGTTGCTTACCATCAGGTGACACACCTGCTCGTTTGCCCTTCTATCCCATAAAAAAAACTTCATACCAAAGCTATGTACATAATATATTGACCACATTTTTCTCAGTTTTTAAGAATTTCCAAAACCTTTCCTGCCAAAGCTTATTTGTGTGTGAAAGTTGTGAAAGTATTATCAAAATCTGACAATAAGTTTTGCAGAAAAATTACAAAATAAAAATAATAGTTACAGACAAAATAGACTTAAGATACAGAGCTTATGTTAGGTATCTTAGATATTTTACTGTAGTATGAGGTTTATGTATACCATTCACTGTATATCTAATATGGATATTTATGGAATTAGGTGATTTACTGGCATAGTACTTTAATTAGATTTTTTTATGTCCATTGAATTTCATTTATTAGACTAAATAGTGTGTGACAATGCATCCACCCATTCAAATACAACTCTGTAGGCATATGAATTAAAAAATGTTTAGCTTTTAGAGTAGTTTGTTTTTACATTATTACTAAAGCTATTGTGAAAAATGTAGTTGATTTCACAGTGGCAACAGATGACACAGTTGTCTTATAATGTGTCCGAATCTGTAATTGTATTGGGGTATAGATAATCAAGTGGTTAAAGGACTATCAAAAGTGTCCAGGTTGGCTTTAATTAAAGATTTTAATTTTTTAAAGGCATTGATAATTACAATTTATGGTTTCTAGTAACTCATAACATACATTACTCTTTTTTCAGGAAATACCACCAGAAGAGGAATTAAAGGAGATATGGATTCAAAAACTTTACCACTACAGAAAGAAAATGGTGAAAGGTGAAATATAAATGCAAGAAGGCTATTTAAAGATGCAAACAAAAGTTTTATTAATAAAAAATATCAATAAACCTAGTCTTTGAGTTTCTAATACAATGTAAAATTGCTGTTAATTCTGAGATTGGATTATACCTACCTCATTTCCAACATAAGTGACTAACTTTCTACGAATTGGCTATTTGAATCTATCTAGATTTTAATGGCTAGTAAATTATAGCCACTGCAAAGTTTACACAGCTTACCAGTGACTAAAATTACTGGACTGGATTTAAAATATGCCATTACAATATGTACTACACAAAATAACATTTACACAAAAAAAACATTTAGGTTTTTGAATGGTTCTGTATTATCATTGCCATTACTGCAAATAGCACGGAGCAAATTTCTTTAAACGTTTTCAACAAGAATATATCTGTGCCTATTTGAAGAGGCATTTAATAAAAACGAATCCAAACAACCTAAAATAAATTTATTGAACACAAGTACCAACATTCTTTCAATCAATATACTTTATCTCTACAGCTCGTGTATATTTACATGAACATTGAAGAATTTCTAATGCTTTTCATTCACATATTATTCCTTTCGCGCTGAATACGACTGCTGTATGTCCGCGAAACCAAATTCCATGCATCCATGTACCTATCCATGCACATTGCTATACATTTCTGTTCAGAATTGTCCAGGGCTGTACCAGGCTTATTAATACACTTTTTGAAACATTTCTCTGACATCTTTGTCAAAAGTTCTTGAGCATTAGCTATTGCAATTTGTTGTTTAACTTGATCCATCAATTCTTCCTTCTGTACTCCTGAGAGCGAACCCGTAGATAGAGAATCCATTATGTGACAGGACGTTAAATTTTGGTTCAATTAAATATTTCCAATATACAAATCAGTAATTAAGCTGGGTGATGTAAGAGTACGATACAGATACTGTTTGTGAAGATAACCTACTGTTCACAATACTTTATAACCTCAAATATTTTTTCTATGCAACTGTCAGTGAAATGAATAGCTTTTTTATTTATTTTACGGCAGTAAATACTAGTCTTTAAGCTGAAATTCGTCGGGGGTTCGAACCGCACACCAGTGACTTTTCAAAATTAATTTCATAATCATTACATAAAAAAAAAATAACGTCAGACAAGGCAGTATGGCTTAAAAAAAATTGGGTGAGGTGAATGAAAAAAAAGTAAGCATCATTGCACTGTCAAACTTTTGACTTTTAGGCGTTAGTTACCAGGTCAATAAATAAAAACATATCAATGAATAAAAACCCATACAAATCTGTCAAACTTCATTGCCATTAATGTCAAGTTCAGTCAAGTTGTTTGTTTTCGTTTAAATTCGTTTTCTTTGGTTGTTTGTCCCATTTAAAGATAATTTTCTCCAAAAAATCTGTTTCTAATTGATAAGTAGATTAGCGCTGAAATTTAATGGACCCTTTCGAAATGGAGGTGACAGCAGACAATTTGTCGCACGATGAACTTATAGAAGCAACACAGTCTTCGTTTAACGCACTACTGAGGAACAACCACTTACTTACGGATCTTCCTGATGATATGACAATTGAGGAAATCCAGTCACATGTAAATACAATTATACTGCTACTGCGTGTTGCTTGTTTTGCACCGCATCTTTGTCAATGTGGCGGAGCCGTCAACTGTTTAATATTCGAGGATTATTAATAAGTTAATATTTCAAAATATTTTCAGATTGCCGTGGAACATGGTCAAGCTATAACAATATTTATCAACAGAGAGTCAGATCAACAATTGCAAGTTATTGTTAGTATTATTCTATTTTGTAATGTCAATCATCACTTTTTAACAAAGTTACTAAAACTAAAGTTAGGGTTATATACTATATGTATATAAGCCCAGTTATATTTGTTAAAAATATTTCTGTGTGACTTTAATAGGTACACCTTACCGTATTATAAGCCTACTTTTGGAATGCCAAAACAGAAGTCTACACAAATATTCAGCTAAGCAGCTAATTTATAAATAATAATTGGGCAATGTAGCCTAAAACCATTTATTTTATCAAAAATTAGATTTTTTTTTTAAATTTGGTTACATAGAATATTCATAATTACAGGTGCCACAAAATACTACAGTATTTAATTTGAAAAAAGCAATAGCAAAGAGCTTTGCATCATATCAAAGGAGAACTAGAAACAAAATGAAAATATCATGGAAATATATTTGGAAAACATACAGCCTTAACTATGACAGCACTGAACTTGACAATAATGACTCCTGTATACAAGATTATGGTGTAACCAACAAGGTTATGCTCAAGTTTAAAAAAAGAAGACGAAAAATAAAAAACACTTGATACATTATAAACTTTTTAATTTTAGCTTTCTCGAAATATATACATAAAGGCTATATATATATTTATATAGTATATGAATTACTTCAACGTGTGTACTCTAATGTATCTGCCATCAAAGAGCAGGATGACTTTAGTTGTTGCTAATTATGAAGAAAATTTTCCGATAACAAAGCAAAGTAATTACCATAAGCAAGATAGATTATGCTTAGTCTGTATAATGAAAATAATCCTGTATATTAATCCCAAAGACAATTATGGTTTTTATTACAATTCATGCAACAAGAATGATGCTGATGTGAAGATGCTGGGTAAAGAAAGTCTGGATTTAATGATGTGTGAACTATGAACTAAGTTGTAATAAAAAAAAATGACAACTTAGAACAGACAGTAGATAGATGTACTGAATATACAATTTAAAAACAACTGTCTTTCACTAAATGAGAATTGAACTACAATTAACCATTTTGGATCCTGATATCTCTAAAATATGAATTACAGTGAAGCTATTAGGCTTAATAGGTATTAATAGTAGTCAAATAGTAGGTATATGTAGGTACATATACCTGCTAATTGACTGTAATATTGTTCTAATAAAAAAAAAATCTACTGTATTTTATCATTACATAGTATAAAACAAAGTCACTTTCCGCTGTCTGTCCCCTTATATGCGCATATCTTTAAAAATACGCAACAGATTTTGATGCGAAAAGGTCTACAAAAAAGTCTATCATCATCAGCATATGTCTATCTCTTAGGGATAACCCACAATGACCATTTTTATGCTTTTACTTTTTACGAGAAATAATAGACTATTTACGAAGCGATTTTAAACATTACAGTGTTAATTTTTATCCAATTAAAATAAATAGATTGTGCATGTAATATAGATGATCCTGGCCCTTTACAGCATGCAATTTAAACGAATATTTACGAAGATATTACAGTATTAACATAGCGGGACATATCAGTTGCGTTGCGCGCCAAAATTCGTGCCGATAAATAGCGCAAATACAAATTTTACTCATTTATTACTTTTGATGCGGAACAAAGTCCGCCGGGTCAGCTAGTAATTCATAATGTAATTTTTATCTCCAAATACAATATATGTTATTACTTAAATGCATATAAAATGTTGAAAATCTATCACTCAACAATTGTTTTTATAACGCAATATTAATAATATCCTTTTCATTTACCGTCCATGTTTTTCTGACGTGCGAAGATTATTCAATAATTATACTTGAATAAGTATTACAAGCTTTTTATTTAATCTCCTGTTTATAATTGTTCAAAGTCAGGCTGTGGGGGTGGTTCTTGTGGTAGTGGTTCAAAGTCTCCCAGTGTGTACTGTTGCTCTTCATGCCGTGGCGTAGCCAGAGGACGGTCGTAAGTCTCTTTTAGCAACTCTTGATCATGCTAGAAGCAAATTTTCAATTAATAATCTCATTGAGATGATGGTCAGTCATTATCCCACTTTTTATGACGAACTTTATAGAATGCTAAAATTAAGCACAAAAAGGGGATGAAATTTCTTTTGTGTTGTCATGCACTGCCCGAAGCCCCAATTTAGAATGTGCTTTGTTGTGTGGCTAATGAGAGGAATTTATGATTAAACAGTGGTTTAGACTCTGGATATTGCTGATTGAGAGATATTATCAAAGATATTATTTTATTTTAAGTAGTAAGATGTTACCAATAATTAAGATATCATAGTGAATGGGAAGGTTGTTGGATTGTTATTTAGGTTTAGATAGGATATTACTCTATTTGTAGAAGTAGGTACTTTCAGGAATTTAGCGGGCAAGGTTACCTGATCCGGCTGCAGCACAGAGGGTGGAGCGAGGTCATCGAGCGACAGTTGCGTGTTGAGCACAGAGGGCGGCGCGTAGTCAGGTATGGATGGAACGCTGTCCACTGCCACGTTGTCTGCCGGCAAGTTCTCTGAAGACTGTAAAATTAAAAACTATGTCACTTCTGAGATTGTTACAATAGTTTTTAGTGCCTCATCTGCTCCAAGGAAACTTAAAAAACAATGATAAATTTAAGCAGCAGTAAATTTTGATGTTTTACTTGTGACGGAGCAATCGACTCCAAGGGTGCAGCGGACTCGTCCTGCTTGCCGGTGAAAGCGTACGCGGGATCTTCTCCGGAGCGTTGAACGTTCGCTCTCGCCTCCTCCTCGGAGCTGTACGCGGTCTTACGTTCACAGAGCAGAAGGTGCGTCAACATGTCCGTGCCTGGAGGTAGAATTTAGAAATGTAGGTGGCGAGGTGAGTGCAGTATTAGATCTGAGTAAGGAGCGGGCGGGCCGGTACCGATGGCGGTGCGGTACCCGCACAGGCAGTGCGTGGCGTAGGGCGCGGCGCGCGGCGCGTCCTCCAGCGAGTGCGGGCCGGCGCAGCAGCCGCTGTGGTGCAGCATGCCGCGGTAGCAGCTCGTCACGTACGAGCACTTGGAGCAGCGCGTCGTGCCTCTATACACACACACCGATTATATGTTAATATAGTTTTTTTTATGGGATAGGAGGGTAATAGGGCATGCCTGTCACCTAACAGTAAGAGACCAGCGCCACCCGTGGACACCTGCAACTCATATAGTGTTACAGTTGCGTTGCCGACCTTTAAGGGAGTAGGATGGGAAAGGGAGGTGGCCCTCCGGGTACCTCTCTCTGCTTTGGCTTTGTCAACATCATCATATATATATATATATACTCACAAGAAGTGCTTGTCCCTCTCGAGGGGCGTGTCGCACTCCCTACAGAGCATCCCCTCGGGCAGCACCAGAGTGATGCCTTCGAATGTTTCCGCAATACTGTGGCTGGCGGTGTCTTTCACTGGCGGACGCGCTTTGTTCTGTCAATCACATTAAATATTCATTGATTTCTTGTACAATATACGTCAATTGTTGTTTATTTTAAATTTACTCACTTTGGGTTTAGTTATCAAATGTTCTTCAGAACAGAGCGGAGTGGCGCCCTCTACAGTTATATGGTCACGTACTTGATGTTCTTTTAGTTGACCTGAAAGCGATAAGTTTATATATCAAACTAAATCATTTAAATATTGTTTTGATTACCAAGAACCATCATATTGGTATTCAAATTCAATTAGGGCATCGGGAATGTAAAGACATACAGTAGGTACTTACCAAGATGTACAAATTTGAGCACACATCTATTACAGCTGATTTCAATCTCCTTGTCCTGATGCTGCTTCAAGTGCTCCAAGTACAGCAAGAGGTTGGAAGTCAGCTCACAACCATCAGCATAAACTTTGACAATCTACACACGGAGAAGGAAAAATTCATGATCTGTTGTAATAGACGTTCCTGTGTTTATCGTACAGATTGGTCACCTTGAGGCAGTAAGGGCAGAGCACGGTGTCCCGGGGGCAGTGCTGTGCACGGTAGTGGTCGGCCAAGGCGCGGTGCGAGGACACTCGGTAGTGGCACGCCTCGCACGCGTACGGCAGCTCCAGGGGCAAGTGCTGCTTCTGCATGTGTGACGCCAGCGTCAACACGGCGGCGAAACGAACCTGACAACATTCATTTTTTATCAACCACTAAATAATTAACAATGACAGATACAAATTGTTAATTAAAAATAGTAGTTATTGTACTTCACGCCTTATAACAGAAGGTGTAGGAGGCAGTAATTACTACTCGACTTGTCGAATCGTCAGATCCCAAATGAAATAATTGGTAGATACTACCCAATGTATGGCAATACCATACATTGGGTAGAATTTAGTCATTCATACATATTAATTATACATAACTTTGTACTACGATTCAAACTCAATACTATTGGATACAAAGACAGATTTCTTAACTTTCAATATTTGTTGTGTAACATGTGCGTACCTCACAAATAAGACAAGCGTAAGTAAAGAGCCCGGGCGACTTGGTGTCTGTTGGATGTGAGTTTTTGAGATGAGCAGTCAGCTCATCGTCTGTGGAGAACCTGACGAGGCAGTAGGTGCACTGGGCGCTGGAGCCGTCTGTGGCGGGCACCGCGTGGTCGTACAGGTGCGTCATCAGCAGATAATTGTCGTTGAATTCCTCTTGACAAACTGGACACTGTCGATTTAATTATTGTAATTTCAATCATCATAATCTGTAGTTAGTATTTAGAATTACAAATCTACGAGTAAATCGATCTCATTAGGAACGATACACATGATGCTAAAAACATGATAAATGTTAATATGGAAGGAAACAAGAGAAGAGGGAGACCTAAGAAAAAATAGATGGATTGTGTGAAATATGATATGATAAGGAAGAGTATTGAGGTGGACGAAGGGAATGATAGAGAATGAAAACCAGTTGCGGCGACCACAAATAAATGGGAATAGGGTAGGAAAGAGAAAACATGATTTCTTGCCTATTTCCATCCTAATGTGTACGCTGCGGCTGTTTAGCTTGGACTCACTTTATTTTTGTCCCAAATGGCAAACCCATATACCGAGCACAGTGTTTATCACACATAACATCCGAAAAGACATCTGTGTGAGCCCGGAATCGATACCAGGACTACTCGATTCAGAAGAGCGAGGTAGAACACCGGGCCACCGAAAGAGTTAGAAAATGCTTGTTTCTAAGATTTTCGCGAATCTCACTCATTGATTAAAACAACTTTTAGGATTATATCGCGTTTATTTATTATTTATATAACTATTATTAAATATTCATTAGTATAACTATTATTAAATATTCATTGATTTTAAATTAAAAGGTAAAGATAGATAGATAATATCAATAGCCCGTTCAAAATGAAATAATAATCAGTTTTGCAGAACAGCCGCTGAGTTTTCTTGCTGGGTGTTTCTCAGGACAGGCCGCGTTTTTGACCCAGTGGTAGATTTTTAATAAACACTTTACCTTTTAATTTAAAATCAATGAATGTTTAATAATAGTCATACTTTAATCTCAACCAACTTAGAAAATAAGATAATTTGTAATAATTTAATAATAACAACTTTTACTTATTAAATCATACAACAAAGGATCTTTAGAAGCAGGATATATGAATGCATCTTATAAATAAGTATTTAACTTTTGTTCTCATGGTCTGATGTGGGTTACCAATAGTAAAAATCATATTTTTTGACATCAACTTTTTGATTTTTATTTCCAAAAAGTGGGTGCTCTGTATCAATGAAAGTAGCTTTTGAACAACTACCATCTTTTTGTTCGTCACTCGTGAAAATGATCTCTGTAAAGAGTTCGAAACGTCGGGAAATAAATATAAATAAATAATAAATAAACGCGATATAATCCTAAAAGTTGTTTTAATCAATAAGTTAGAAAATGTTTAAAGTTTTATATGAAACCTACCTCAACGGCTATGGCCATTTTATCGGTAACAGTGTCTCCTCCTATTTGTCCGAAGTAATATCTCTCCATGAAGACCGTCTCCTGAGGCGCCGCCTCCTTCTTGATGGCCTTCAGCGGGATGTCATCGATGGCGTCGTCGTCCACGTAGGAGCGCGCCTGCTTGCGGCGCCCTCGCGCAGTCACTTCAGGCGCGGCCTCTTTTTTGCTCTCCTTCTCTTTTGTTTTGTCTTTCTCTTCCTTTATCTTCATCACTTTCCGACTCAATGCTAGCGGCAACTGTAAGTATTTACAATAAGTAATATACAACATAAAATTTGAAATTATAGAATAGATAGAATATTGACACATTTTTTTTCTTTTATCCATCAATAGACATGTAAGAGATTTATTTATAACTCTCGGAATATCGGCGTGAAGTGGCTCGTGCAGCGTTTCGTTTGGTGGGAGAGGTATCCGGAGGCTCGATCCCCTCCCCCTACTTTTCTCTGCTACTCCCTTAAAGGACGGCCCACTTGCTCGTTTGCCCTCCTATCTCATAATATATATATATATGGACCATGGCAGGAAGATAAGTTAAGATTTGGTTTTTGTTTTTTTTTATGGGATAGGAGGGCAAACGAGCAGGCGTGTCACCTGATGGTAAGCAACCAACGCCGACCATGGACACCAGCAACACATATAGTATTACTGTTGCGTTGCCGACCTTTAAGGGATAGGGGATAGGAAAGGATGGGGAAGGGGGTCGGGCCTCCGGGTACCTCTCTCACCGAACGAAATGCGGCACGAGCCACTTTACGTCAGTCTTCTGAGAGGTCGTGGTATTTCACCGGTCGAGCCAGCCCATTCATGCAGCGAACTGCTTGGCTCTACCACTGTCAGAATGCCAATGTATCGTCACGTCTCATTTAAACAATTACCTACAGTACTTAATACATCTTAAACAAATAGATTGCTTACTTCCTCATCATCATCTTCTTCAACATATGTAGTCTTCTCCTTCCTTCTCTTCTTTGGTGGTGGTGGTGGAGGCGGTGACGGCTCTTTCTTCCTACGATTGCGTTTGCTACGACTTGATACTTCCGGCTCATGGTGTTCTTCAGTCTTCTCTTTCTTACCAGACTATAAAAGAATATTAAAATTGGTCTAATCACTACCATAATGTTAAAAGCTAAGTTAATGTACTAATATCTGGATGACCGAGCTTTGCTCGGTATTTTCTTTTTTTTTATAAACAACGCCATCTGCTGGAATAGCTTTAGTGTTGTTGTCGTTAAAGCAAGTTAGTTGCTCACAATTTAAAATAATTATAGCATTCGCCAATAGATGTCAGGAATTCCAAAAAGTAAGTTGATGTTTAAGTTGATTATCGATAAAACACGATAAAATGAAATTTTCTAAAAATGATTCCTAGCTAGATCGATTTATCGCCCCCGAAACCCCCTATATACTAAATTTCATGAAAATCGTTGGAGCCGATTCCGAGTTCCAATTAATATACATATATATATACATATATATATATATACAAGAATTGCTCGTTTAAAGATATAAGATTAAGAGCTACTAGAATATCGCTTATTTCTATATATTTTAGTGGTGCAATTATCATCATATCGGTGATTACGTTTTGAAGTTGACGACGCCAACAATCATCGGTGTACACCAGGGTTCAATCTTGGGACCTTCTCTCTCAACTGCTCAGATCAAAGTTTAAGTTCTAACATGGCATTTACAATATACTTACTTTATCGCTAGCATACTTCCAATGCTTGAAGGGATTCGCAGCGATTTTATTAAGACGGATTGTGATCGCATCTTTACTGTCCATCTTAGTTTGTTCAGTTATATGTGTCACTATGTTGTCGAAAGCTTGACCCGGTGACACGCCATATCTGAAAATATTTAAAAATTTTTTTAAAAAAATCGTTAAAAATTAAGTCATAATAATAATTAAATAATAATTACACTTCTCTCCAAACGAGTTCATCTAGGAACTGTTGTATAATCTGTCTCGACAACAATGACAGTGTATTCTGGAACATCCTTGGTACTATTCTTCTTAAATACTCCATTATATTAGAGTTGGTAGCTCCTGGTTCTGAATGGCTTGATGTTTGCTGGACATGTTTGAAGCCCATATTGACTAGGGTCCCTTTGTCCACTGTTAGATCGGTCAGGATTGTAGAACTCGGGTGTACCCAATTGTTTAGAGGTTCTAGAATTTTCTGGAAACGTTTCTTGTAATTCTTTTCGTGTTCTGCAAGAGGTTCAACAGCACGGAGCCGTATCTAAAATAGATCAATTACATGATTATTTCCATTTCCCTTCAAATGTTATACACAATATAAATCCCACTAATATTCAATTAAATATCCTAAAATCATTTAATTATAAGAAAAGATACAAATGATTTGTGACCTAAATGGAAAATGGCACCTGAATCATGGAAAATATGATAATTATGTTCCATTTGAATGTTATTTTAATTATTTTGTTTCAGGTACATGTGGTTCAGGCGTGATAACAACTAGTGGTTTTACAAACTAGAGGCACATAGTAGCTGCAAATATAAATAACACTTACCATTTTTTCTGAAGCACCCAAAACTCCCAGTACTTCAACCTTCACCTGTCTCTGTGTGCCATCATGGCTTGTTGTACCCAATGATATCACTCCAACCTCAACTTTCTTGCCAGGACCTCCTAATAACCCCATATGTTGATGAATAGCTGAAGTGCAAATTGCTCTTAACCAAGTGAAAAGTCCTTTCACATACAAATTGTCCACTTTGACCCATTGCACCACATTTTGGACGTTAGTCTGACAGGCCCAATGGTAGATTAGTTTCAAGATGACGCTAGGTGGAAAAGTGGCACCTTCAAAAATGGAACCGGAGTAGACAGAGACGAATCTAGTTGGACAACATTCAGATATCCAAACATAACCACCAGAATATGGGAATTTTGATACATCAGAATACATCCCTGTAACAAGTTATTTGAATGTTAAGCTATCACTTTTACATTAAATTAACAAATACATAAAAGTTGTTAAAATAAAAAAAATTGAAAAATTTTTAAAAAATTAAATAAAAAAAATGAAAATTTTTTAAAAAATGAAATAAAAAAATTGAAAAATTTTTTTTTACAAAAAAAAAATTATAATAAGATAATTATCACACATAATTTTCGAAACCCTCTCCCCCCTCCTTCTAATTAATCAACTTTCAACTTATTCATGCTAGGTTTTTATAGGGGAATCTTTAAAACTCACCTAATTTCAGCTTATTCCCTGGATGTATGACACACCATTGCTTAGACCTAACAAGTCCTTGTTGTATGAGCCATTCGGTAAACTTCATAGGAGTATGCATGAGGACAGACTTCACTTTACTGTCCAAGGCAGACCGATCAGATGGTGGAGCAGCTTCTTTCGCTCGAAGATATGGACGAGCGACAACAACCAATGATGGAAATGTTTTGCCTATAATAAAAAAATATTATATTTACTTACAAAAATAGCAAAATAGTTTATCATTACATAGTATAAAATGTCCCCTTATATGCTTAGATCTTTCAAACTGTGCAACAGATAAATAAATATTTTTGCGTTATTTTAATAGATAGAGAGTGTCAACGGGGTGGTTTGTATGTATAATTCATGTGTAATATAGTAAATAAAAAATTATATGTTTCAAGATTTAGTACTTTAATTGTAAATGCTGTAAAAAATACTTTTGAAGTGGAACAAAGTTCGCTGGGTCAGCTAGTACTTTAAATCCTAAAAAGTCTCACCTTGAAGTTTGTTGAACGAAACCTCCCTTGAATCAGCAACATTTTTGTTACCATCTTCCTTGGTCAAATCCACAATGGCAGTGGTCTTTGTACTGCCGGTAAGTAGTCCGCCGATAGCAGTAACCTCGGATGGACGTACATTTGTCACTACACTATGAACATCTGGAGACAAAACAGAGTTAAAATTGTAAGCATAAATTAAATGTTACTAATAATCATAATTAACAGATTACTGTTTTACAACTGGATTTCTGTTTGACATATAAAAAAACATTAATATTCTTGGAAGTTATGAAATTATCATAACATAGAGTATAAAACAAAGTCACTTTCCGCTGCCGGTCCCCTTATATACTTATATCTTTAAAACTACGCATGATTTTGATGCGTTTTATTTTAATAGTTAGAGGGTGTTAACGGGGTTTGATCTATAACTCATATATGATGTTATAAAGAAAAAAATATAATATTTGAGATTTAGCATTTTAATTGCAAACGCTGGCTGAACCCTAAGTGATAGATCGAAACAATGTTCTATATTATTAAGCACCTTCAGAAGGTTTACAAAAAAGTCCGCGAGGGCATATGTCTATCCCTTAGGGATAACCCACAATGACCATTTTAAATTTTTTCATTTTTACGAGAAATAATGGCTAATTTACGAAGCGATTTTAAACATTACAGCATTAATTTTCAACCAATTAAGTTTCCAATTAATGTAATATACATAATCCTTGCCTTTTAGAGCATGTAATTTAAACGAATATTTACGAAGATATTACAGTATTAACATAGCGGGACATAGCAGTTGCGTTGCGCGCCAAAACGCGTGCCGATAAATAGCACAAATTGAACTTTATAAAATCCAAATTATACTCATTTATTGCTTTTGATGCGGAACAAAGTTCGCCGGGTCAACTAGTTATCGATATTTCAGACAGTCAGACAAGGCATATGACTGTTTTTTGTGGAATCTCAAGAGATTAATAGACATATTGTTGGTTTTTGCACAAAGCAAAGGAAGAGAAATAGTGATTTTATTTGATAAGTAAAGATATAAAAATAATACTTACTAGATGGTGCCAGAGTTTTATCCTTTGTCTTAGTGTCTTTCTCCTTGTCCCTTTCTTTTTCTCTATCTCTATTCTTTTCTTTGTCTTTCTTTTTCTTCTTCTTCACTTCAGGTGACTTATCTCTGACAGGTGATGGTGAATAATCACGATCTTCAGGTTCAGCTTTACGTCTTGGACGACCTTGAAAATATAAAAACTATTTTAAACTTGAAAATATCTCATTAAATAAACTTTAGATTCAATTAAAATTTAATTAAATCACATTAATTAAACTGCTAAAAAGTATATAGTATACATGAGGTATTATATACAGTGTAAACTCTTTATAACGAAACTCGAGGGACTGAGCATTTTTTGTCGTTATAGAGAGTTATCGTTATATGAAGTGAACAAAAAAAAAACAAATTACATAGTTCAAAACGCCTTCCAACGTCACTTTTCTTCCTTTTCAATCGCACGTATCACACAAACTTTTTCGTCAACACTAATCGCTTTCCGTTTACTGGCCATGTTAACAGTTTCAAAGTAGGTTTACGACTGATAATACGATAGCTACCCAATATGCTTGGTCGAAGACCATCACTTCCGAGAAAACAATGCGTCATACTGCACCTGTACAAGGCAATGAAGGATAACAAAAGCTAGACCGACCTCGGGAGCTTCAAAGTCTTTTGTTACCTGATAACATAACATAAACAATAATACCGATAATAATTACTGTCTACAAATATTCATATATATCAATACAATAATGAATATTCATCTAATAGAGACTGGCGTATCGCTATAAAGAGTGTTTCAATATGTGAGTTTTAACGCAAACCAACCAACTTGGGCTCACTCCAACGTTATAGGGAGTTTATCGTTATAAAGGATAACGTTATAAAGTGTTTACACTGTATTTTAAACTCTCCTATAGGCTTACTGCCAGACTGCGTTTCATAATTTTCATCATTAAATAACAAACCTCGTTTTGCTGGTTTTTCTTTCTCCTTCGATATAGACATTGAACGAGATCTTGATCTAATGATTTCAGCACTCTGTCTCTCCAAATCCTTAAGCACAGGCTGTCTGGCAAATGAAATAACAATTATGTTGCATAATAAACATAACAATAACATTACTCAATAAGGACACACTTGGTTGTAAAAAGCATAAAGTAATTTGAAGTTGTTTGAACAAATGACACAGTTAAAGTATGTTAATTTTTTTGAAAAGAAACCTGATAAAACATAATCTATATTAAAACTAAATGTATATTTTTTAACTTACTTGCCAAGCAACTGATAAGCTGTAAATTGATCGCCATTATAAACAATTTGGCCACCAGTATCCTTCACTATTTCATCCAACTTGTTCTGAATACTCTTATACTCATCATCAGCATGCTTATATGCCTGGAGTTGAGCCTCTGATAGCTCTTCCTCCCAACATTCTAACTCCAATGTAGGGACATCAGGTCCAAAATAAGAACGTTTATAAAGATCAGCTTCTATGATCTCCGCTACAGGAGGTTCTATTTGCTGTAAGAATTGTGGCAGACAATGTTAGACCAAACCCATTTTAATTTACATAATAGACTAAGTGTGGTAAGTTATTTATCATATCCCATTGCCATAAGAGGATTACCAGGGGCTTGCCATGAAAATTTGACTAAAGAAACAAAAAAGTTGGATTCTGTAGTGTATAATAGACCAAACTTGTCTGTAAAAACAAATTACATTGATAAATATCAATTAAACTAGAAGACCCAGGCAGAAAAAGCAAAACAATTCAATTTATAAATATCAGTAGAGTGGTAGAGCCAAGCAGTTCGCTGCTTGATTGGGCCGGCTCGACCGGTGAAATACCACCACCTCTCAGAAGATCGACGTTAAGTGGCTTATGCCGCGTTTCGTTCGGTGAGAGAGGTACCCGGAGGCCCATCCCTTCCTATCCTACTCCTTTAAAGGTTGGCAACGCAACTGTAACACTATGTGTTTCAGGTGTCCATGGGCGGCGTTGGTCACTTAACATTAGGTGACACGCCTGCTCGTTTGCCCTCCTATCCCATAAAAAAATATATATATCAGCATGCAATTAAAACATTGTTAGTGGGCACCAACAACAATTGTTTACAAGTCGGGTTATAAGTCGCGAGCAATTACTATTCATCAGAGACCTCTTACTGCATACTCAAAAAATAATATAGATTTTGCACATGCAACCTTTGCCAATTTATTTGTTTGAAAGTTCTAATGATAAAGAGAGCGTTCCAAATTTTAGTGAAGTATGGATCTTTTACCTCGTCATCCGATTTAGGCTTCTTCAGCTTCATATTTGTAGTTTATACGAGCAAGTGCATTACCGACCTGCTAATACAATGATTGCAATATAAGAATAGGTAATCCAAATAGATCCTAAAATATATTTTACGACAATTTTTAATACAACACAAACACCGCGAAAGAATTCCGGAGTTTTTTTTTTATATAGTTTAACGACCTGGTTGCTAGGACCTTTCAGTCGAGTCTTATTTTATATTTAACAGCATCATACTTAACCTAAACTAATCTTAACCTAACCTAGCCTAACCCTAAAGTTTAACCTAACCTAATCATCCATAAAGTCGTGGCACTTTATGCATGATGTTCCGAGGGAGTCCTGACGAGAATGTAGAAGAGCACACTAAACACGATACCTACACCATTTCCCACATTTGCACTCATATACGAACACTTATTCAATAAAACGCCACGAATTTTATTCAATAATATCCATTGAAACACAAATCTGAGAAAATAATGCAAATAGCGGACAATATCTCTTCCACTGTCCCGCCAAAACTCCCAATGCCGGACTACTTGCAATACTTGCATGTGTTAGGTAAATTATTTCAATTTTCTTCGCCCATATATGTAAATTGTAATGTATACAAACTAGTCTGTATGTATCAGCCAGTCATAGTCAGTCAAGTTTTGGCTGGACTGTGGAAGAGACATGTCCGTTATTTGCATTATTTTCTCAAATTTGTGTTTAAATAGATATTATTGGATAAAACTCGTGGCGTTTTATTTAATAAGTGTTCGTATATGAGTGCAAATGTGGGAAATGGTGTAAATATCGTGTTTAGTGTGCTCTTCTACATTGTCGTCAAAACTCCCTCGGAAAATCATGCATAAAGTGCCACGACATTATGGATGATTAGGTTATGTTAGGTTTAGGCTAGGTTAGGTTAAGATTAGTTTAGGATAAGAATGAACATGTTATTTATAACAAAAAGACTCGACTTAAAGGTCTTAGCAACCAGGTCGTTAAATCTTAAAAAAAACATAGTTTGGTCATAGTCTCATAGTGCCTGATTGACTGAGTGAACTGGGTTTTCATGAGACTAGCGCGTCCACTAGAAAAATATGATGATGATTAGGGCATAGGGCGATATTAAATATCTATCTTGGTGAGCTGGCTTTGTTAGACAGTGTTGTATTTTAAATTTTTAACCATAGAAAAGATAAATAATATTACAAGAAGGCAGTATGGCTTTTAAGCTTTAGCCTGTCCAAATTGGCGAATAAAAAAAATCGTTCACTGTTGCCAACCCTACTGCTTTAACAGTAGATTTACTGTTTTTCAATTGATGTCCCTGTTTTTTGTTTTATGCATAAATTTTACTGTTTTTTCAATTAGTATAGAAAGACACCTGTTACCTCAAGAAAATATTTTACTTTATTATTTCTTTGATATAAAACGTTATGTAACTGAATAGTTTAATAGACCATAGCCCTTAAGTTAGTGACAACTACAGTTGAAACTTTAAATTTGTCAAATACTTGTGATACCTACCTTTAAAATCATTAAAAAAAAATACTATGTACTCTTGTTGCTCATAAATAAATATAATAATGTGAATGCGTCCTAGTAACTGAAATAATTGAGTATTTTTATTGACATTGGTTATTGTTTTTTTTTATGGGATCGGTGTCACCTGACGGTAAGCAACCAACGCTGCCCATGGACACCAGCAACACATGTAGTGTTACTGTTGCATGCCGACCTTTATGCGATAGGGGATAGGGAAGGATGGGGAAGGGACCGGTTACCTCTTTCACCGAACGAAACGTGGCATGAGCTTTACGTCGATCTTCTCAGAGGTCGTGGTATTTCACCGGTCGAGCCGGTCCATTCATGCAGCGAACTGCTTGGTCTACCACTGTTTAAATTATAATAAATGATAAAAGTATGAAACCTGCCTTTTTGAACCCATCTACTGTTTTCTACTGTTTTTTAATGAGAGAACTGTTGTTTTTTAATTTGTTGGGGTTGGCAACACTGCAATCGTTAGTCTAATTTAGTCTATAGTTGTTGTGACTGTGGCAAACAAATTTAACAATTTCGTTTTGTGGAATGGAATTTAGATAGTGATATTGTGATGAAATTGTAAAATCGAATGAATTATTGTCTTTATTATTAACAAATATTAAGGAACATGGAGGCGGTTCCAAAATTGCCTATGATGAGTTTTGAGATGAAGACGAGTCCAGAAAATACGCATTTTGGACCGAAATTAAAACAGGTAAGTAGGTCTCGTATTATCTGATAAGTCACTTTCTGCGTGTCTTTGTCATTCTTTTATTTTGTAATGATTTTAGTACATCACAGAAGCTTATAGAGAAGATCCTGAGCGTTATAGCAAAGAAATTCATCAATTGGAAGGCCTGCGATCGGCTGCTGTTCGACCTACTAATGACTCTGCGGGACTCAACGCACTTATTAGATATTTTTGCCAGTTACGTGCGATGCAAAGTCGTTTTCCTATGGCCAAAGGACAACCAGCAGCATGCTCTTTTAACTGGTAAATCTAATTAGGGTTACTAATCGCATTAATGATTCATATCTAAAGTAAAAGTATAATTTCATTGTTTATGAATCATGTTGACAATTGTTTAAAATGGTAGGAACATTGTCTGATAACAGATGCTGTAAACACAATAAATTTGCTTAATATTAACTTGCTAAGTACTGTTGTAGACTGGCATGGGGAAACAAAGATTGTGATGATTAAAAGACATGAATATGTCACATAGATGTTTAAAAAAAATCATCTGTATGCTTTTTATTGTCCATACTGACTAACAATTGTATTGAATTTACCTTGACAATATTATCAATACTTTTAGGAAAGATCTATATGCAAACATGAGCTGTTCACTCCCGGATTTAAAATTTGAGATGGCATGCATTCTGTATAACATTGGAGCTATGCATACTCAACTGGGTGCAGCGGAACCTAGGACCACTACTGATAGTCTCAAAGCTGCTTGCACCCATTTCCAACATGCTGCCTGGGTATTTCAACACTTGAGAGAAAACTACCCACAGCCATCTGGTGTTGATGTGTCAACAGAAATTGTTAGATTATTACAAGAGGTGTGTTTTGCTCAAGCACAAGAATGTATTTTAGAAAAGAGTATACAAGACACTAGAAAGCCTAGTGTTGTTGGTATGTATTAAAATACGTTTAATTTATTCAGTTTTTGTGTTTTAAATAATGCAGTGAAAACTGTATAAAGAATATGTGACCAAAATTATTTCATCTTAATAAGGAAAGTGTAAAATGTGTCTCTTACATCTTTGCCATTATAATTATTTGTACCCAACTGTACTAGAAGGACATTACTTATTATTATTTTTTGTCTTATAGGTGCTGTCGCAACTCAGGTGATGTTTTTCTATAAAAGTGCTCTTGGTTACCTTGGACCTTCAGTAGGAGTTGATATAGTGCACGAGATTGTAGGCACCAAGTTGTATAATGTCTGGCATAGATATTTATCATTTAAACATTTTTATATTGGCTGCATTGTATGTTTATATCAAGGTATGTAAATGTTGTTAATGAAAGGTTTTACTTAGCACCTAATATAATAGATTAATCAAGAGCTAGCAATAGTCAGATCTTAGTTATTTGATAAAATTGTTTTAGGTATGAATGCTGAAGAACAACAAAAGATGGGTGAACGTGTTGCATTCTACCAGTATGCGGTAGACAAATTGGCAGATGCCAGGAAACTAGCCAAGCATATAGAACCTGCTGCGGTGACACAGGAAGCCATAACTTTTACCAATGATGTTGTAGAGGGCAAAAGGAAAGCCGCTAAGAATGAGAATGAGTTCATCTATCATGAAGAGGTCCCTGATAAAGATTTGTTGATGGATATGAAACCAGTGTGCTTAGTTAAAGCATTACCTATTAATTTTAATGATCCTGAAGTGAGTATGTTTCAAAAATTTTATTTATAAATTTACTTGTTTGCATGTTTATAAAAGAGGGCATAATTTCCAGCTTAACTTTACTATGACAGAGATGGAATTACAAAGTCTGCCTGTTTTTTATTTATTTGCCCGGTATGGCAATAGGTTCTCCACCTATTCCATTTGGGACGTATCATAACGGCGAGACTAGGTACCTTCGGCTAGAAAAAGGTGTGAAGTTATGTTTTGTAGAAATTATACTATGTTGTACTAAATTATGTCGTAATTTCTAGATCTCTAGAAATGGACTAGGTTACCTACTCTTTGATTGCTAAAAACAAATGTCTCTTTATAGCTGTCATTCATTTCATGCCCTAAAATGTCCATGATGACATATTACAAAATTACTTAAATTACAGGTAGCCCAGGATGTATTCTCCCGGCTAGTACCAATGGGAGCTCATGAAGCATCCTCCATGTATTCTGAAGAGAAGGCAAAGCTATTACGTCAAATAATGGGCCAGGTGGAAGCCAAGAATATGGAGCTGTCAGAGTTCATGTCCTCACTGCAGCTTGACCAGTTGGACATACTCGAATCTGATCAAAAGTGAGTTGTGTTTTATAAATAATTACTTAAATTACAAATTATTATTATATGAGCCAGTTAACTTCGATTTTCGATTCATGCAGCGTTCTGCGGCTCTACCTTTGTATCTACAAAGGTAGAGCAGAGTGGACAATTATCTATTATTGTTATTTAATTTGTAGAGTACCTCAAGAGATTGTAGATAGATGCGCTGCAATGAATGCCAAGCAAGAAATAATACAAACATTGGTAGATTCCATGAACAACTTGGCAGAGATCATCAGCGATGTGGAGCATTCACTTGCTGAAATCAAAAACCTTATACAGGTAATTTGTGAATATACATATATAACTTCACGCCAAATTCCTTGCGGGGTAGGCAGAGAGAACGGAGCGCAAAAAGGCACGATTCTTACACACCTCACTCGCTTCCTTGACTTTTATAACTCTTTTCATGCACGCACGTCCATTTTTGAGACTCCCAGAACCCAAAATGACCATTTTTATTTATGTACTTTTTACGTAGTTATTTAAAATATGACAGCATCAATTTACATCAAGTATTTTAAATGGATTGTCCATTTATCATAGACTAGCTGACCCGACGAACTTTGTTCCGCATCAAAAGTAATAAATGAGTAAAATTTCGATCTTAAAAAGTTCAATTTGTGCTATTTATCGGCACGCGTTTTGACGCGCAACCCAACTGCTATATCCCGCTATGTTAATACTTTAATATTTTCGTAAATATTCGTTTAAATTACATGCTGTAAAGGGCCATATTGATCTATATTAAATCTATTTAAGATACATAATTGGATGAAAATTAACGCTGTAATGTTTAAAATCGCTTCGTAAATAAGCCATTATTTCTCGTAAAAAGCAAAAAAATAAAAATGGTAATTGTAGGTTATCCCTAACAGATAAACATATGCCCTCGCGAACTTTTTTGTAGACCTTCTGAAGATGTTTAATAATGTAAAACATTGTTTTGATTTATCACTTAGGGTTCAGCCAGCGTTTGCAATTAAAGCGCTAAATTTCGAAAATTATCATTTTTTCTTTACAACATCATATATGAATTATAGATCAAAAACACTCCGTTGACACCTTCTATTAAAAAAACCCGCATCAAAATTCGTTGCGTACTTTTAAAGATAAGCATATAAGGGGACAGACAGCGGAAAGTGACTTTGTTTTATACTATGATTCATATGGCTTACAATATATAATTTAAATGAACATTTTACAGCTATTAGGGGCCAAAGTACGTCACACGAATTTCATGATTTTTAGACCCCCACCCCCTCCTTGTCACATGTGGTCACATTTGTGAGACCCCCCCTCCCTAGTGTGACATCACAAATTTGCAAATTTACATCTAAAATTTTTTAATTAAAACAGCAGTTCCACAATTAGATTTATTTCCATTTAAATTACTTTTTTTATGAAATCAACATCTAATACATATTTGAAAAAATAACAAATCCATAAACTATTAATTAAAGAAAAAGAAAGGAACCTGGTTGTCTTCAGTCCATGGACTTTGAGTACATTCCTTTAAATTATTTAGAATTGGCATGAAAGTCAGTTCGTTCTCATTGGGGTTTTTAACGTCCTGAACATTTGTGGTGTCTACATCTTTTTCATTTAACCATATGGCATCATTTATATCATCCAAACAGAGAATTTCTCTGGCACGTCTAGCTGCTATTCTTTGAAGACGAATCTTTGCAATAGGTAAAACTTGCTGCTTCTTATGTAGTTGTTTGTGTTGGTTATTAGCTTGGGCTCATAGTCGGCGTGTGAGGCGTGTCACTAGAGCGGGTATGAAGTCGTCAACAAGAAACAAAACATTTCAAACCGTATGTTTATATAGATAGAGTAGAAATTATTTTTTATATTTATTTCTAAGACTTTCGCGAATCTCACTCATAGATTAAAACAACTTTTAGGATTATATCGCGTTTATTTATTACTTATTTATATTTATTTCCCGACGTTTCGAACACTTTACAGAGATCATTTTCACGAGTTCACGAAAAATAAATTGAATCCAGAAATTTGAAATATTAATTAAAACTATTAATTAATATTTCAAATTTCTGGATTCAATTTATTTTCAAATGTTATGTCACAAAACTTAGGACCCCGCCCACCCCTTGTCACACCATGTCACATTTCGTCGACCCCTCCCCCCGTGTCTACGTGTGACGTACTTTATGGATGACCCCTTACAGCTATTACAGATTTAAAATGTAGGGACATAGCGGTGGCGTCGCGCAGCGGTACCGACCGCCAATTGAAGTTAATGAAATCCATATTGCTTATTTATTGCTTCTGAGGCGAAACAAAGCTAGCTGGGTCAACTAGTAAATGTATAAATGTTCACAATACAGTTCATAGAGTTGATTTGTTATCAACGATCTTATGTTCAGTGGAGTGCAGTCTTGTATCTGGCATGTCTGGTCCAGAAAAGACAAGGAAGTATTCAAATACTTTATCCACGACCGTTTACAGGAGGAGACGCTAAAAGAAAAAGAATACCAGAAAGTAATGGGTCCCCGTCCACCGTCTATAGTTCAGACGGAGCTGTCTCGTGAGTACCACAAATACCAAGAGGCTCACTCGAGAACCAATGAGAGCAACCAAGTGCTGCACAAAGCTATGACTTTGCACATAGCCAACTTGAGGCTGCTGTCGCAACCGCTCGATGTACTAGAGAGCAAGATACCCAGCATCGATAATATTGGTGAGGCCATTTGATTTTCCCCACAGAATTTATAAGTTCATTTAACTGGCCTATTATAGCATCCCAATCCATAAACGCCAATATGGTGATGAAATGTATTGTGCATACCGGGGCCGGCTCGACCGGTGAAATATCACGACCTCTCAGAAGATCGACCTTAAGTGGCTCATGCCGCGTTTTGTTTGGTGAGAGAGAAACCCGGAGGCCCCTTTCCCCTATCCCTTAAAGATCGGCAACGCAACAGTGACACTATATGTGTTGCTGGTGTCCATGGGAGGCGTTGGTTGCTTACCATCAAGTGACACTCCTGCTCGTTTGCCTTCCTATCCAATAAAAAAAAATACCTCCAGCTGGACTGGATCGCGAGACAATGGGCGAGATGCGTCGCGTGGTGGCCAAAGTGCACGAGATGCAAGCGCAGCGCGACTCATTGGTGCAGCAGCTGCGTGATGCAGTCACAGCTGACGACATCACCGCCCAGCTGCTGGCCAGGTCCTCCGAGCCAACCGAGGAGATATTCAAACAAGAGATAGAGAAACATACACCTAAGGTAATGATAATGTAAAATTTTAATGTATTAACAGGGAAATGAGCTTATTTTGATGTTAATATATTTGAATCCAGGTGAAAATAATAGAACAGAATCTTGCTGCCCAAGAGAACATAATAAACAAGTTAACTTCAGTGTACGCGTCGTACGGTGACTCTCGTCGTCTTCTCGCCGACGTGTTGAGGAAACGAGACGGACTTATAAACGGTAAGTGATAAGTCTGATTATACAATCTTTATAATGGGAATGCCGTCAGTTGTAGTGAGGGTGGAGCTATTTTTTCGTGCACGTATATGCTTACTACGTGCACATCTGCGCAAGTATCGGATTTTTTTTTCTTTTCACGATGACTTGTTTCCTCCTTAGCTGCGCTGTGTAAGTTTATCTATATCCAATTTAATTATTTTGTATTGGTCCTTAACAAACATTACGCATCATCATCATCACATTCGAACTCTTTACAGAGATCATTTTCACGAGATCTCTGTAAAGAGTTCGAAACGTCGGGAAATAAATAGAAAATGTTATGAATTAAAATCTAAGAAATAAATAAGTGGTACATTGGTTGTTAAATGTGTGTGTCTATGCCCAGCGCTGGTGACGTCGTACGACACGCACGGCGAGCTGCTGGGCAAGTCGCAAAAGGGGCTGGAGTTCTACCGGAAGCTGGCGCACAACGTGGGCGCGCTGCTGGCCCGCCTGCGCAGCACGTGCCAGGTGCACGCCGAGGAGCGCGCCCAGCTGCTGCACGCGCACCACGCCAGAGGTACGCACCGAGCTTCATTACTATTGTTACAGTAACTTCAAGGTTTGAGGGACTGTGATAGGATTTGAATTTAGAATGCTGAACATGCTGGTAGAAACAAATGAAGTGCGGCTGCAAGTTAGCTGAAATGCACTGTTTGAATGAAGAGCACAAGGGGGCCTGGTCGTAAACTAAGTTACGAGCAGCAGCTAGTATAATATACTGTAACGTCATCCCTAACCCTCCCTAACTATCCCTAACTAACTATAAATGTCAACAGCGTCAATTTTTGCTCGACGGTTTTCTACTCCAAATACTACACGTGTTACACTAATCGCCAGAGCGATGCCTCACAATCATGGCAGAATAATATATGTATATTTAATAAACCATGCTTTTTTGGATAGCTTCCACCACTCCGACTCCAAAACAGTCACCAACTCCGCCTCCATCGAAAACACCAGAGATAGCAACATCCATCAGTTCAGTGGGAGCTGCGACCGCAGGCTCCAGGAAACTCAAAGATTATCTACCTTATATGAAGAACAGAAGCTCTAGATCTGCCACTCCACAAGGTGAGATACATTTTTTTTTATATATGTAATAAGCCTGATTCCCTGTCCGTCATAACCATCCTATTTTATTAAATATCGCAACTGATATCAATTTATCGTCATTGTTTTAGCACCGATGGATCCTCTGTCTCAAGACACTTACTATCCTGAAAATGTATATCCGACTTCAGTGAGACCAGCCCCTGTTGGATCTGAAGGTATGTTGTTTATTTTAAGACCTGCTATAATATGCCCCGTTTTAAATATCATAGAATATTATAATATAATCAATCTAATCAATACAGAAGCTTACTTACTGCTTAAAAAATAGTTGTAATAAAAAAGTTAAGGAGTTCATATTTTATTCATAAAATAGCATGTACGAAAAATACATACTTAAATTTCATAATAAGTAATTAGTCGTTCAGATTTTTTAACAGATTAGACCAACCAATATGCTTAGAGTGTGTTTATTTGTCTGCAGCGACTGACTTAAATCAAATGCAGATACCAGATGGAGTAGTAATGCCACCAGTACAAGGAGTTCCCAATCCTTATCAACGATATCCGTACGCTCCTGAACCGGACGCTTATGGCGTTCAACCTGTACAATCGAACTACGCCCTGCCTGGTGCTTCCAAACCCTATGATAAAATACCTCAGGAAGACGCTAACTATGGTTATTCCACATACACTCCACCCCAATTCTCCTCAAACTCGCAAGATCAGCAAATATATTCCCATCCATACTATTCCGCCACTCAAAACAACGAGAATACAACAGTGACCGATGCTCAGAACGTCTCTAATAACAGCCAATTCCCTAATAACAGCCAAGTACATAACAATCCAGCAAACGTGATCCCTCAAAGTCAGAATTACGATATGTATCAACACCAAATGGGGACGATTCCAGAAACACCGATGAGTTCGGTGGCTTACCAAGATCCAGCTCAGACAAATTTGAGTGCAAACTTCTCTCAAATGCAAATTTCAGAGCCGAAACTGGAACATCATTATGGGAATTACGTAGCGGATTACTCCCACACGTATTATAATGTGCAATATCCTCACGTTTCTACTCCCAACCTGAATACATATACAAATGCAGTGCAAAATACTAATACATTTATGGCTCCATCGCAACCTAAGACCGATTATAATTCTATCAACTATCCTTACAGCGAAATGAGTCAATACAATCAAGTTGTTCCACCGAACACTCCTTATAACACAACAGATCAACAGTACAATTATCCTACAACGTTCCCATCAACTTCTCAAGAAAATACGTATTCGAATGTTACCGGTTCAATTCAGACTGCAATACAACCGAACCCAACTTACTCGTCTAACTATCCGACTGAAGTTGATGGTAGCTATAACCCAGCGTTAGCTCAACTAGACGCTTTGGATAAACCCATCAAATCCCACGTCACCGGAGAAGCTTTATCTCATGTGAATATGAATATGGCTTATCAGACCTACACTAGCGTTGAAGTACCAAGCTATACCAATCAACCTGATACATATAACCCTACCAGTACAAATGATTATACCAACCAAATGAATACTAGTCAGACGTATCAAAATCATCCGGGTTATGATTTCAATGCCTCTACAGGGAATTATGAATACAGTTACGGCTCTCAAAATACGTACTCAGTGTATGAAAATACATCTCAGGGGAATTTGAATCCTCAGGAGTCGAATAACTATTCAAATTGGCAAGCTCATGGCGTTTACACAAGTGCTGGACAAGTGGGAAATTGTGAGACGGTCCAATCTCCTACAGAAAACTCTCAAGCTATGCAACAAACTCCTATCCAAAACCCTCAAGCTATGGAACAGGCTCCCATTGGAAACCCTCAGGTTATGCAACAAGCTCCAATCCAAAATCCTCAGTCTATGCAACAGCCTCCCATGGCAAATTCTCAAGTAATGCAACAGGGGCAACCCGGGCAGGGTGGAAGCAATCCAATGTATTATGATGCCTCATTTGGATACCAGACAGTAAAACAAGAAGAATTTGTTCCCAATTCTCAGACCACAAATTACACAGTTGGCCTAAACCAGTCTACTTACATGCAATCAGGACCAAGTGACGCCACAAGCGTCACGTATACAAGCCACCAAGGTAAGAAATAATGACATTGTCCAAAAACTAAATAATGTAAATAAACAAGGTAAGACTTGTAAATGGAAATACATTGTAAATGTTTTATATAATAAATGAATTTATATTGAAATGGCATTTCATTTCAGTGTTGTCACCGTCAGAGAACGTTACAGACACCAAACATGAAAATCGATCTAGTGTTAAAAATGAGCACAAGCCGGTGTCGGAAAATCTAGAACAATCTAATGTAACAAAGCGGGTAGATGTAGAAAAAACAGAGGTTAAGACAGAAATGAGTGCTTACGACTTATTATCAGATATTGACTTTACTGTAGAACAAACACCCTTAATGCCACAAATAAATGTACCACAAATATCAGAGTCCGCGTATAAAAAAGTCGTAACTATGCCCAAAGTGGAGCCAGCGAAACCATTACCCCCGAAAGAGGAGGTTATTGAAAGGCCAGCAAAGAAGGATTTATTCTCCGATCCTAGTTTATTGAATAAGTTCACGCAAGAAGTAAAAAATCTACAGAATTTGACAGATTCCCTGACCAATACCACACCTGGTGGACTTACAGTGTTGGATTCCAAGTGGAAGACCTTCCAAGCAGTGCAGGTAATTATTATGTGTCTGACACAATCAGCTTTTCTTAGATGGGAACCTATTTCCCCTACTTCCGACAGGAGAAAATGTCGAGCATTATTTTATACTTTCCGAAATCTGATTAAATTTTAGCTATTTTTCTTATTAATTAAAATTTCAAACGATAAATTTAGTATTATTATAAAGTGCAATAGGATTGACATTGTCTCCTAGTAGCTTTTAATCCGTAAAGATAAAAAAAATCATCACGCCACTGTTTTTTTTATGGCATAGAACGGCAAACGAGCAAGTGGGTCACCTGATGGTAACTAACTTCTCACCGCCCTTGTACACCGTAGTGCGTTGTCGACCTTTAAGGGATTAGGAGAAAAAAGGAAGGGGAAAGGGGATCGGGCCTCCGGATACCTCTCCCACCGAAAGAAACATGACACAAGTCACTTCACGCCGGTATTCCGAGAGGTCGTGGTATTTCACCGGTTGAGCTGGCCCATTCATGCAGCGAACTGCAAGACACTACCACTGTTAAAATTAATTATTTAAATTATATTTAAAAGTAATTATCTATTAAATCCTTTAGGCAAAGGAAAATATGACTCGTACCAAAACGATCGCAATGCAGAACACGACTGGTAGTATCGTTACGGAAATTGTGCCTTACGACGATTCCAGGCTAAAGCTCAAGTCAGATCCGGATGCGTACATTAATGCCTCGTTTTATAAGGTAATAAACTGCATTCACTCTTTATATTGGAAAAATCTAATTAAAGAAAACCGCATCAAAATGTTGTGTAGTTTTAAAGATTTGTTTCACATATAACTACTAGCTGACCCGGCGAACTTTGTTCCACACCAAAAGTAATAACTACTGTCCCGCTATGTTAATACTGCAATATCCTCGGAAATATTTGTTTAAATTGCATGCTGTAAAGGGCCAGGATCATCTATATAAGACAATCTATTTAAGACACTTAATTGGATGAAAATTAATACTGTAATGTTTAAAATCGCTTCGTACATAGGCCATTATTTCTCGTAAAAAGTAAAAAATAAAAGTGGTCATTGTGGGTGAGAGAAGAGATAGACATATGCCCTAGCAGACTTTTTTGTAGACCTTTTAAACGTGTACAATAATGTAGTACGTTGTTTAGATTTATCGCTTAGGGTTCAGGCAGCGTTTGCGAGTAAAGTTCTAAATCTTGAAAATTATGACTTGTTTTTACTACATATACATGAATTATAGATCAAAACCACCCCGTTGACAACCTCTAACTATTAAAAAAACCGCATCAAAATCCGTTGTGTAGTTGCGCATAAAAGGGGACAGACAGCGGAAAATGACTTTGTTTTATACTATGTAATGATTTGCAGTATAAAACTATCACTTCCAGCCTTATAAATGTTTGTTCCTGAGTACGCTTAGATCTTTAAAATTACGCAAGGATTTTGCGTAAAGAATCAGGGTTCTCCGAAAGTTACTGAATAGACTTTTTGGTATATTTTGATGGTTCGACGCAAATTTCACCAAGCATAACTAATTATATATCTAACTTTACAAATTTTTATATTGAAGTGTCAATTAATTATTTGCTAACCGATCAATATAATTTTCGCAGCAACTGGCGCCATGGTGCATTCCACTGGTGATCTCCAGAAATCCCAGTGAAAATGAATATAGCATATTCTGGAAAGCGGTTCTAGAAAATAAAATTAGTTGTGTCGTTTGTCTCTTGAGTGAAATAGAGGTGAGTAAAACTAAACATTTTAATGGCATTTAATAATAGTTATAGCTTATCAAATGCATTTTAAATTCTAGATGCAAGGAAATACGTACTGGCCAACGGCTAAAGGCACTTCCCTAGAATTTTCTGATGGATTGAAAGTATTTTTGGATGAAGTGACATGTACTGTCTACTGGACCGAACGACAGCTGACCATAGCCCATGGGAAGATCGTGACCAATGTTACTCATTATCAAATAAATGTGTTCCCAGCAAAGTAAGTACAGTTGCCTTATCAACCTTTAAGATAGTGGGATGGAAAGGAAAGGGGGTAGACCCTCAGATCCCTCTCTCACCATACGAAACACTACTTGAGCCACTTTACATTGATATTCTGAGAAGTCGTGGTATTTCACCGGTCGAGTCGGCCCATTCTTAGAGCGAGCTGCGTGGTTCTACCACTGGTAATCTCTGTACACTGACTCATCAATGTGACCCTCCATCCTGCTTCTACAAGCATAATTTTGTAATCAGAATCGTGTGCTCGCCCCTTGTACACCTGGCGGACAAGGTCCTGAGCGAGACGTACGAGAACAAGTTGAGCAACCAGCTGTGCGGCGCCTGGCTGCAGTGCGCCGCGGGAGGGGGGCGGAGCGCCGTGCTGGCGCTGCTGCTCACGGTCATGTGTCAAGTGCGAGCGGGACAGCTGCAGCTCTGTGGTAAGAACCGACGGCAACGTCACAATGATTGCCAGCTAATTATCTTTTACCTATTTCATGAATTTAATGAGGGCATTTCATGAATTGAGTCTTTTACAAAAAAAAAAAATCCAAAGAATTAAGAACCCCCTCCGTTTTTTGAAGACGGTTAAAACATAATAAATAGATTTTGAAGTGGTCAGAGCGCGACACCATCACCGACTTCTCTGTCATTTATAATCATGTGAAGTGAATCCACCACTGGCATAGGCTTGAACAATGTAAAGACATTGTCTGAAGTGCAACTGAAATAGTAATCAGGTGTGGGTAGTTCAAAACATCTTCACCTTTTACCGGGGTGTAGGACTCCTGTAGACACTTAGGGCCACACAGAGCATTAATATGATGTTTGTTTTCACAGAAATGTTGGACAACGCCTGCGTGAACTTGCACAAGCACAGGAGCAACGTGCTAGAAGATACTAAGTATTTGGCAGACGCTTACAGAACCGCCCTGTATTATGTACAGGGTGTGCTTTGTTCAGGTAACATTATTATTTACTGTCAAACTACGATGTTACAGCACACTGAAATTACTTATATACATAACTTCACGGCTAGTCCTTTATGGTGTAGGCAGAGAGAACACAATTAATAATAACTGAAATTACACCATGCCTTTTGTGTGTTAACAACCTCTGCGAAAAAATAATGTCTAGCTAAACTTAAATTATCTGGCTCTTAATATCAATTAGATAACAAGTTATGATAATCTTGTGTAAAGGTACAACAATGTTCAACGGTGAGGCAGTGTCTGTACCATCAGGAGCTGCAGTCCTACCACCAGTGACACCAGCTGTCAACCAACCAGCCAGCAGTAGCTCACAGTCACAACAGAAACTCAACAAATTTTCACGAGAGTCCTTTGAAGAAATGAAACAATCGCCAGGACTGAAGAGCGGAGACATGAAAGACCCACTCAATTTCTTGGATCCGCTTTGGAGTCTGAAAAAAAAGTGAAAGTCACAAAATTCATTGTTAAGAAATCACTCATAGTGCCCAAAGATATTTCAAAAGGGAGAGAAATCATAAAATTTTGAGCATTCATACTTAATTAAAATATTTGATAGTTTATATTTGAAAATCTTTGATGGCGCGATATTCTTTGATTAGTTGTAAAAACGGCACGCTATGATCGTCTTCAAAGAAGAACACATGAAATTGTGATAAGATTGTGTCAACTTAGAATAAGTAATTGAATTATTTCATTTTTTAAATAATACTAAAAGGGGCGAGAGTTTTGAGTTTTTCAATATGGCTGCCACATAGTGATGACGTCACAACGTCATTTAACCGACGATTTTGGTTTTATTTGTCACTTTCGGAAATATTATGTCAACAAAACATGCAATCTGTTATTATTTAGATATTACCATTTAGAAATGGCGCATGAAACAGAGAAACAACTAGCCAATTGAACAATGGCCTAAGAGCACTGTTACACATGCTCATTATTAGCATGAGAGCAAGCAAGTATCGAGGATGCTCTCGATACTAGCATGTGTGTACAGACCTTGAGAATGCTAATTTCGAGCATGCTCGAAAATCGACAGCCATGCTAATATCGACCATATATATTCAGGAGCATGGTTGAAAATAGAATGCTTATTGACAGCAAATGACATAGCATGCTCATAATAAGTGTTTCTCTGTACAATGTGAGAATGAGAAAATACACACGTTTATAAGATCCCATAGCGACCTGGTGGTTGGTTGGTGTTTTTCTATCGCCTATTAATATTTTAATATAATTTCTACAAGCGAATAGTCTAATTCTTGTGTTCTCTATGGATCTCGTTCCTCTCCTGAAAATTTGGATCATAGCGTGCCGATTTTAATTAATTATTTTAGTGAAATTAAAATATTATATTTCACTTTATTTAAGGTTCTTTGCATTATTGATTATACATTCCCAAAAACTATCCAGTTTTTTTTAATCAGAGACGGATACTGTGTCCTTTTGATATTAAACAAACATGGTAATAAGAATGCGGTTTTTGTATTGGATAAAAAAAAAGTATTTGGAAATGTTAGTGAAGACCCTGTTGATATTGTTTTAAAGAGTAGATAGTATTATTATAATCGAAATTTTCGTAATAATTTAAATTATATATTTACATAATTATAAAATATTCAAGATATAATTAATAATCATTATAAAAGTTGTGATCAAATATCTCTTTGGACTGTTTTATAATTTATTGCGTACATTATAGAATGATATTAATAAAATATAAATGGAAAATGTCTTATTATTTGGACGACCAATTGCAACACAACCACTAATTCTTAAAAGACCTAAAGCTCATTTTATCAATTATTGGAAATGAAGAGCTTCAGCAGGGGTGTGCGTTTGGACCCCTCCTGTAGGGTACATAATTAATACAATGCAAGGGATTGTCTAGTAAAAAAGTTTATGTTCATCTGATAAAATTAGACAATTGATTATACGCAATTTCTCGAATTCGTTGCGCTAAAGAGAGGATTCCCAATAAATTTAGCGGCAGTTACGACTCGATCCACTCGATTTTTGAAAAAAACCATTTGCTATCGGGTACTATTCTTAATAATATCGATATTTATCAATCATTACATAGTATAAAAAAAAAACTTTAAGAAAAAAGTTAAACCGACTTCTAGAAACGTAAACCACAAAATCTTTAAGTAAATGAAAACAGTACCTTCATAACTAAAAAGCGATAAATAACGAAACTTACTAATTTGTATACTTAATACAATATACAAAACGTAATACTTTTATAAAGTAATCTTTAACTATTATAATATTTACAAATGTCAGTTATTTTTGGAGTCGGTGCAAGCCCAGGTAACGTACTCTATTGTGTTGCACCGACTTCAAAAATGAGGGGCAATAGTAAATATTATAACAGTTAAAGATTACTTTATAAAAGTATTACGTTTTGTATATTGTATTAAGTATACAAATGAGTAATTATCGCTTTTTACTTATGAAGGTACTGTTTTCTATTATTTAAAGATTTTCTGGTTTACGTTTCTAGAAGTCGGTTTAACTTTTTTTTTAAAGTAATTTTTTTCACGAGTTTTAGTGATATTAATGAGCTGTGAACTTCAATAGAAGTTAGTTCATTTACATAGCTTTCAGTTTATTAAATATATTATCACTTGTTACAAGTCCGTTTGTTAAATGGTTGATATTTTTAGGGAGATATCATTGTTATTATTAAGTACTTAGGTAGCTAAAAGATTTTGATAATACTTGTTAAATATTCATAAGTATTCATTTTTTTGTTACTATCATGGGTAGACAATAACACTGCAGCCCGAATGAAGACCAATCGTAGCCTTGAAAGTATTGCAGAAAAACAAACATTTTTACAGTATTGTGTCGCAACTCCTAACCGTTTGAGAGTTCCGCAGCTTCATCATCAGCACAGCAGTATCAGATATGGATTTAAGCTTATCTCCCAAGCAACACGTTAGTCCTATACACCACTAAACATTTTCCATCGACTAACTGCGGCACTGTCTTCAAACTCCTAACCATTAAGGAGTTCTGTGGCTTCTTCATCAGCACAGCAGCATCAGACGTACAATCAAGTATACCTCACAAGCAACACATTAGCCCTACATACTACCAAGTAGTTTCTATCGAAAAATTGCAGTGCTGTCTTCAAACTCTTAACCGTTGAGGAGTTCGGTGGCTTCTTCATCAGCATCAGATGTTGACACCATAAAGAATATACTTAAGACATCACTATACATACATACATAACTTCACGCCAAATCCCTTGCGGGGTAGGCAGAGAGAACAGAGCGCCATAGGGCACGATTCTTACACGCCTCACTCGCTTCGTTGACATTCATGGCTCTTTTCATGCACGCGCGTCGGTTTTTGAGGCTCTTAAGACATCACTATCACGTAACAAAAACACGTTGCCTTCGATTTCTCCTGGTTTCCATCATCAGATCCTGACCTGGTGAAAATGGGACCATCTCGAAAGTAAACACCATCGATCAAAAAAAAAATTGATATCGGTCCATAATTGACGATAATATCGGTGAACAGACATAAAAAAAATACAGACGAATTGAGAACCTCCTCCTTTTTTCGAAGTCGGTTAACAAAGTCAGTTTCCGCTGCCTGTCCCCTTATATGCTTATATTTTTAGAACTACTGTTTTTTTAATACTTAGAGGGTGTTAACAGGGTGGTTTTGATTTATAATTCATATAGGATGTTGTAAAGAAAAAGTGATAATTTTCGAGATATAGCACTTTAATTGCAAACGCTGGCTGAACCCTAAGTGATAGATCAAAACAATGTTCTATATTAATAAACACCTTCAGAAGGCCTACAAAAAAGTACGCGAGAGCATATGTCTATCTCTTAGGGATAACCCACAATGACCATTTTTATTTTTTTACTTTTATGACAAATAATGGCTTATTTATGAAGCGATTTTAAAAATTCAAGCATTAATTTTCAGCCAATTAAGTGTCTTATTTAAGACACTTAATTGGACATGTAATATAGATGATCTTGGCCCTTTACAGCATGCAATTTAAACGAATATGTTTGAAGATATTGCAGTATTAACATAGCGGGACAGTAGTTAAAGCCGATAAATAGCACAAATTGACCCTCATGATATCCAAAACTTACTCATTTATTACTTTTTATGCGGAACAAAGTTCGCCGGGTCAGCTAGTACTAAATAAACGAACTAATAACAGTGGTAAGCCCGAATATTCAGTATTCGGGCTTACCACTACGTACCGCCACTCAAATCTCACAATCAATAAAGTGCTACTTACTGATCAAATTTCACGTATTCTGACTAATGTGACAGCTACTTAAACGCTTAAGTAGCGCTTATATATTTGAATGGTGGTCCAGTATTCGGGCTGTAGTCTTGCAGTTATCTGCATAAATGGGTAGGCTCGATTGGTAAAATACCAAGACCTTTCGGAATATCGGCGTAAAGTGGCTTGTGCCGCGTTTCATTCGGTGAGAGAGGTATGCACAGGTCCGATCCCCTTTCACCCTCCTGCCGTAAGCTATGGTAACGCACTACGGTGGTCATGGGCGGTGAGAAGTTACTTACCATCAGGTGACCCACTTGCTCGTTTGCCGTCCTATCCCATAAATAAATCTGATAAGTTATTGAGGTGAGAAAATATTGTAACCCAAAGTTCTGGGTTCATTATCGGGTTTGCTGAAGTTCCAGATCGTTAGTAATTTATGTTACCTATTAAAGTAGGAGATCAAATAAATAAGAATGATAGCCGATGTTGGGCTGAGGTTTACCTACATTATATCGACGACTAAATAAATTATTACTTCGACAAAAAAGCCAAAAGCCACCAATTCAATGGAATCCAAAAAAATCAACAACATAACATGGCTGTTAAGCTCGCCGTTGTTTACGTCCCAAATGGAATAGGTGGCGGAACCTTTTGCCATACACTAGGCACAAAGTTGTCAGTCATCGCTATTTATCACACGTAACTTCGGAAAAATCATTGGTGAGCCCGAGCCCAGGAATCCATCGCATGACTTCTGAATCAGAAGCGGAGAGGTCGACATAAAAGTAATATCATAAATTGCCTTTGAAGAACGATGACATGATATTCTAATAAAAATAGTTTTGCCTTATCTGCGAATAGTAACACTAGTTAGTGATAATACTGATACCGTTTTATTAGGATTCCAAAAAGTGGCTGAGCATAGTTGCGTAGATATTATTGATGTTATTCGCTGTTTTTGTTATCTTTTCCCTAATCTAATGTATTTTAATACGTCTATTGAGTTCTATTGTGGCAGAGCGATACGCAAAAACTACTGGATTATTTTAAGTCATTGACAACAATTACAGAGGATCTACAACGTTTGTAAAATGATACAAACGATGACACTTAAGCCCGAATACTGAACCGCCACTTAAATTTATAAGCGCTACTTAAGCGTTTAAGTAGCTGTCACATTAGACAGAATACGTGAAATTTGAGCGGTAAGTAGCACTTTATTGATTGTCAGGTTTGAGTGGCGGTTTAGTATTCGGGCGTTAAAGGTGTGTGTATAATAAGTGTTTGTGTATGACAAACACTTATTTAATGTTAATATAATTTGATAAATTATGTTCTATGACTACTATGACCCATTGTAATCCGCACACTTAGGCTTTCTTCTAATTTCGATAGATAAATCTTAATAACAAATATTTTCAGAAGAAGCTTATCGATACCTTAATTTGCAAACCTACTATCTCCACTTTTTTTCGAAAATGTAAATTTTCATACCAATTTAATCTAGAGAATAATATATTATCTAATATCTGCGGTATCAAAATGCCATTTTCGAAAAAAAGTGGAGTTATTAGGTTTGCATATTAAAGTATCGTTATGTATTTTTAGAGTTTCCCGATTTTTCCATAGGAGGTTTTTTTTTTATTTGATAGGAGGGCAAACGAGCAGGCGTGTCGCCTGATGGTAAGCAACCAACGCCGCGCATGGACAGCAGCAACACATATAGTGTTACAGTTGCGTTGCCGACCTTTAAGGGATAGGGGATAGGAAAGGATGGGTTAGGGGGGTGGGCCTCCGGGTATCTCTCTCACCGAACGAAACGCGGCATGAGCCACTTTACGTCGGTCTTCTGAGCGAACTTCATGCAGCGAACTACTTGGCTCTACCACTGTTAAAGGTACATATAGTATGTATATATTTAATAATACAATATTAAAGACTATATGTGTAACGTGATGCGAGTACAAACATACAGACAAAATAAAATAAATGTAACATAACATAACATCACATAACTTTAACCCGAAGGGCTGTTAAGCCTCGTCTCGCCATATGTTTACGTCCCAAATGGAATAAATGTATTGCACTAATAATTACCGAAACGCTACAATTTTTTTTACAATTGTACCTATAAGTATAGATATCCGTTGAAATACACGTTTCGGAAAATAATACAAAACACAGGATTAAATATTTCTTTTACATTCCCGCCACAACTCCGGTAAACGAGTCAGCTGGTACTCATATTAATTTCTTTTGAATTTTCTGTTACATACCAAAGAAAATAAAAAGGAGCTATCTACAGCTTAGTAGGAGAAAATGTAAAATGGAAGTAGATTTTAGTTTTTAGAATTAAGGGATGGATGGGCGTTTTATTATCACGAATACTGCAACCGGTGATCGTAAGTACGGAGTACATCGGGACTGCCGCACGGCGCCAGTTCGCGACGAGCCGTCGATCTTGTGATACGTGTAACGTGTTGCCCATCTGAGTGCCGCGCACGCGCGAACGCGATCGCGAAATAAAAAAAAAATTAAATCCACCCACTTGCCAACAAATGTGACAGTGACGTTTTGGGGGGGAACACGGCAACAAATAAACATGCATTCGCATTAATTACAAATTTACACAATTTATCTTGCAGTGGTGTAAAAAAATTCTAGTTGAACAGTTCATTCAGATCTCGGTGTATTCAACTGGTGCGAATTTTTTGTGTTCGATCGATAGTTCTAACAGTGGTTGTGTTGTGAACTTGTTTCAAATGATGGTTGATGTTTGTGTATGCCCGGGTTAAGGGCGATGATGCGAAAGGCGAGCGTTTGCGGCGGCAGCGCGGACTTCACGCTGAACGCCGCCGAGTGCATCACGCTGCAGCAGATCCTGCAAGCGTTCAACTCGACCATCAGCGAGGAACACGCGTGGGCACTCTTCTATCAGGCCGCGCGCTGTTTTCAGAAATGTTTGACTGACGGGCCCACCTGTTACTTGGTGACGGAGCCCCGCCATGTGTTGCTGCATAAAGACGGCAGCGTTCATCCCAGCACGCTACTGCATCCAGGAGGTAAACTATCACTGGACATAACTTCCTGTATCTATTACTAACCCATTGCATAAGTAGGTAGTTATAAGGCTCCATCCATTCGTACGCTAATCAAACACGTCAGTGGAATATCTTTTATCAGAATTATATTAGGTGATAACATTGTTTTTCTATTTTATGGATATTCGTAATAATATCGTTCGGAAGCTGTTCAGTTGTCGACTAAGGAATATAAATCGTACACTTTGGAGTATCTCATTTCAGACCCGTCTAGTGGAATCAGTGATAGGTAAAAATCAACAGCAGTAGCTTGATTTTTTACTTTATCAGACTAGCAAGTGTATCAAAATGCTATAATATTTACACATAATGTACCTTGATTAATTAATCGAAAACGTGTTCATTATGATAGCATTTTTTGTTATCAAGTTCACTAACAAAACACGCATTGATATAATGTATAAATCAGAATAATGATATTTGCGTTATTGGTTTCAAATAATTATTCGTGAATTTTGCTAATAAGTTAATGTTTTATTTATTTAGCCAGTTACGCAATAAAATCTAGATCTTGAGAACATCGGGAGCTTCCGATTTACGATGAGATTATTTCTCTCTTTTTATGAAATGTGTCTTAAAATGTAGATAAAACTTTTTTTCTGGTTATTTCACACCGTAAATATCCGAAGGTGTAAAAACACTGAGTTAAATATACAAGAGGAGCAAACCTCATACAAATGCGTCAAAAAATGTGTGTCCACTTTTTAGATGCAATGACGTAGCTTTGAAACCACTAGACATTTAAAATTAAACATATATCTATCTCAGTCACACAAATGTCAAATACATTGCCGTCACTTTGATTAGACAAAGATGGCAATATAAATTTGCAATGGCGGTGTGGGGTGGTCAGCCCATGCGAAATTTTACCCAACTTTTTCAAGCCATGTACTCGTAAAAATATTTAATAAATATAAATTCAATACTTTACTATTAGTTATTAATTTCTTATCAGATGTATTACAAGATAACTGAAATAATGAATGGATCAACGATCTCTGTGTACTCCGTACTAGATCGGCTGTTCCGAAAACAATTGGATCACACTCATCTGTACCTAATTGTGTACACCTGCCTTAGAGCAGCGATTTAAACCGCTGTAGGTAAGGTGTACAGTGTGTGTAATTAGGTACTGATACACAAAATAGTGAAAACGCTTGAGTAGTAAAATAATGTACTTACATTCATTATATTGAAAGGGAATTATTGTATTTAACGTGGACAGGGCCTAACAGCCGCACGGGTCGATCGATCTTAGGGGAACATACCCATACTACGTGACCTATTTTTTAAGATTTTTCGACCCCTCCCTCCCATCGGTGACCACTCGTAGTATATGCCAAGATCCCCTCCTTCCCCTTTAGCTTTCACGTAGTAATTCATAATTATGATTTTTATTCATTTCACAGGCAAAAATCGAAAAAAAATAATTATTTGGCTCTTTATTGGATAATACTGCATGCATACTTAAATTACTAGTGAATTATGTATTATGAAAAAGAACAACTTTAATTGTGAAAACATATTGCTGTACAGTATGTAACTTACAGTAACTTAATTTACGAACACAACAATTATTTTCTGTTTAATCACATTAATATTCATCTAGGTCGAAAAATTACGAGATTTCTCTCATTAAAATCGACTACGTGACAAAAACCTGAGCCAACCCCCGGTCCTGTGACTAACCGTAGTATTTTAAAGACTCCGCTCCCCCCCCCCCCCCCCCTAAACGGGTCACGTAGTATGGGTACGGTCCCTAAAGTTAAGCAACGCTTGGCGCGGTCGGTCCGTAGATGGGTGACCATCTTATCATGACGAGTTCCTCCGTGTTTCGGAAGGCACGTTAAATTGGTGGGTCCCGGCTGTCATTTGAACATCTTTGGTAGTCGTTACGGGTAGTCAGAAGCCAGAAAGTCTAACAACCAGACTTACCAAGGGGGATTGTGTTGCAATTATTGATTATACACTACTAAGTTTTGTATAAAATTGCCTTTTAGTCTCTTTTTTATAAGTCTGAGTGAATAATTTGCTTTCGTGATACAATCTTATTTTTAAGTATTTATTAATTATGGCATTTATTAATATAAGCGAATGATCAACTTGAATTGACGATAAATGATCTCCCGGGTGTAGGTAGCCAGTCAGTTTCTTTTCTCAGCAATCGGATAATTTTCACCCACTTGTCACGGCGTGCTGCATCTTTAGGCACCCTGCAGCGTTATTATTATAACAAAAAATATTTAAAATCTCCTTTTCCATAAATTAATAACTCTCCCACAAAAGTGGGAAACTAAAACTAAGTTTTTAGTGGTATCACTGAAGCTAATTATGAAAATTCAACATTTTATCTATTTTACTGTATTTTAATATTAATGTAAACATTCATATTACGTGTGGAAAGTAATTCCGGTTAATTTCTTATGGGTTTCCGATCTTGAATCGCACTCTTTTACTACGCATTTACCCATTTTGTACCTATTGTTATTCGGCTCGCGTCTGACAGATGACTGAATTGACATAAGCTTCGCATAAGCCTGTAGACTTATGGCCGGTGGTCACACTTTTAGAAGGTTACTACAAGTCTATATCATATAGGTCAATGTGTAAAAAGCGTCACCTTGTCTACTACTTAATTTCAACTGTAACTTCACGCCTTGTCCCTCGCAGGACAATAAGAAAGAGCAGAGCGCCATTAAACGCTTTCTTACAAACCTGACTTGCTTATTCTGCGTTCACAACTCTTGGAATATACTCGTCCAATTAAATTATAGGTGCAATAAAAAAGATGGCGATATCGCCATAAATCATCTATTTTGAAGTCGGGTAAAAGTATATAACCCAACATTTATACATTTTCCTATTTATAGTTATAAGTAAGGTAATTACCAGCCAAGGTAATGAACTGTACATTATAAATTCCTGGAGATATCGATTTATTCATTTGAACACAAACATAGTTCATACAAGTACGTTATTGCAAATATTATTTTCTGTCCACGAATGTATTGGATTCATTCATTGGACTGATGCGTTTCACATTCATTTATGATTATATTTATGTTTTATGTGTAAATTAATGAATCAAATGCAATGTCTATTTTACCTATTAAATAGGCAATTGATATTTATTTATATACATCTGTTATTTTAAACTAAGACTGTAAGTTTCTGGGTCGAATTGTCGGGAATATCATTTTGATAATGTGTTAGTAATTACATGTTATCTAATTTTGTATAAACATTATAATTTCTTTGGTTTCTCGACCAAGACGAAGATAAGGAAGATTTAGGGTTCACAGTCCGTTTTAAACCGCAAATTACTTGTACTAGACTACATATTAGGTCTTCCCTAAACAGGGGATGATACTTTTTTTGTAAAATTGACTGTAGTTTTAGCGTGGGACACGTTTAGATCAAACAACAACATAAAAATAACTGTACCATACAACAAAGATGGCGAATTCTTTTGTAAATGCCGCTTTGCGACATAATATTCGAGGAATATATAGCAAGCGTTATTCCGGCGGCCAGAAGGTTATGGGTTCAGCAGACTCGTCGAGGTGAACTTAGAAAAGTATATTTATCACGATATTTTTTGTGAGATGTTAAACCCGTGTCTATTTTGGTCGGAGAGTAATTATTAATCAAATCAAACATTATTATCAGTAACACGAGGAAAATTTTAAAATGTATGGCGACCTCTGAAAAGCTTTCAATGTTACCATAATTCTAGTTAATTATTCAGGAGTTTCATGTCACATTTACACGACATCCGAAACATACCCCTCAGCTCCAGCTCTCAGCAAATAAAGAATGACGATGAAAAAGTTATTTTCACTAAACTCCCATCTATACAATACAAATACAATACAATATTCTTTATTGCACACCAAAAACAGAAGTATTACATTAGGAAAACAGAAAAAAAATGCTCAAACGGCGGTCTTATCGCTATCGGCGATTTCTTCCTGATATTTCGGAACGGTGAAGATGTTGAATCTGTGTACTGTATATAGTATAAAAATGAGTAAGGAATTCTTAAAGATCTCGCTGAAGTGTCAATTTGCAATATGACAAAATAATATGACCTGTACAAGTTTTAGTTTCAAGGTTTTATTATTTTGGAGTAAATACTTTTTGATTCACTTTTGGACATAATACAAATATGTTAGTAATAATTGTCCAAGTTTTAATTCAAAATTGAAATGTGTAGACTACTCACGCAAGCGATCCATCAACGCAGATACCTCGTAAAGATTGTATTAAAATGTTTCAATTTTTCTCTAACATGATTTTGTTGTTACGTGTTGCTGTAAACCACTTTCGTGAATATGATTTTGTTTGTCCAATAATGGGTAAGGAACCCTACGTCCACTGCGGGTGTTGTAGAAGCCGTTCGCGGAGATGAGGAAACGAGAATGTTAAAAAATACTTCCTCTACGACTTCTCCTTCTGCTGCCGTTAATAATAGAACTCAATTATTTACGTTTTCTTTTATCAACGTGACTTGTTGTAATTTCAATTGTCTTTAGGTGTTTTATTTTACGTTACTTGTCATAATTACAATTGTCTGCCAGCTAAGATCACGTCAAATTTTATCCAATACATTACCTGGTACGAACACACTACATTAAATATTTTCACCGGTTCTTGCTGCGTAAGTGAATGTTCAATCTGAGTTTGTTTTTTAACCGACTTCGAAAAAAGGAGGAGGTTCTCAATTCGTCTGTATGTATAATAGATATTTTTTTTATGTATGTTCACCGATATTTTCGTCAATTATGGACCGATTTCAAAATTTTTTTTCGTTGTATAGTGTTTACTTCCGAAAAGGTCCCATTTCCACCAGCGCAGGATCTGATGATGGGAACCAGGAGAAATCGAAGGCATCTACCAGAATTGGTATGCAAGTATGGTGTTTTTATTACGTAATAGTGATGTCTTAAGGATATTCTTTATGGTGCCAACATTTTTTGCTGCTGTGCTGATGAAGAAGCCACAAAACTCCTCAACCGTTGGGAGTTTGAAGACAGAACTGCAATTGGTCGATAGAAACTACATGGTAGTATGTAGGGCTAGCGTGTTGCTTGTGAAATATCCTGGAATATGCACCTGCTATGCTGATGAAGAAGCTACAGAACTCCTTAACGGTTAGGAGTTGGGAGACAGTACTGCAGTTAGTCGACGGAAACTGTTTAGTAGTACACAGGACTAACGTGTTGCTTGGGAGGTATGCTTGAATCAACGTCTGATACTGCTGTGCTGATGATGAAGCTACAGAACTCTTATTCGGTTAGGAGTTAGGACGCAAATAAATGTAAAATGTTTCTTTATTTTCTGCAATAGTTTCCAGGCTACGATTGGCCTTCATTCGGGCTGTAGTGTTATTGAGTCTACCCATGATAATTACAAAAATATAAATACTTAGCAAGTATTTTCATACTTTTTTTTTATCTAAGTACCTATATTTATGACAATTATAGCTCCCTAAAAATATCAACCATTTAACAAACGGACTTGTAATTAGTCTTGCCACCATTCTAAAAAAAACCTCGGTCTCCTTAGTTATTCTCCACAGTTCTGTAGTACCGATTCCGTTCAAAAATAATTTTGTATATTCTTGCATGTCATGCTGTATGTTTTTAATTGCCTCAGAGGACATTATAATATTAAGATTATTGCACAATGATTGTAATCAATTATTGACGTACAAATTGATTGTGACGTATTCGTGTTGCAGGTTAAGGTAAAGGTTGGTAATGAGTTTCAGAACGTTCTGGTCTTGACAACATTAATATATATAATGTGCTACAGTCATTATACTTCTGCTCTGGTAGAATTTTAATGAGCAGTGTAATATGTGATGCTTGTACATAACATAACTTCACGCCTTTTTCTACCCGAAGGTGTAGGCTGTTGGTGTAGGCTGTTAAGCCTCGACTCGCGGTTATGTTTACGTCCCAAATCGAATAGGTGGCGAACCTATTGCCATACCGGGCACGCAGTTTTTAATCATCGATATTTATCACATATAGCTTTCGAAATTAATTTCGAAAAGTTATTGGTGGATTCGAACCCGCGACCTCTGGACTCAGAAGCCGTGTGCTCGACCACTGGACCACCGACACTTTAATATTGCTTGTACGAATTTTAATGTTCCTAAAAGGGAATAAATTAAAGATATTCGTGTTTTTTTAATTTATAGTTATAATTTTCATTATAAATTCTGCTGTGTTCTGCACTTTGCTAAACGGCTGAATAGATGTAGACACGGTGTTTTTTTTTTATATTTGTGTTTCAGATTGAATCCTCCTTATCTAGCAATTTAGATACCTTCAACCTTATCATAATGTCATTGTTACATTATTTCAGGACTGAACAAGGTAAAGAGAACAAGACATTTCTCGTTTTTTAACTCTATTTTTATTATTTTAAGAAAAGTTTAGTATAGCGGTCAATATGTTTAAATGATGAAAATGTCGGATTATCCGATGAAGCCGGAATAACGGTGACAGGTTCAAAAATTACCAAGTGCAGTCCAAGTTACTTAATAATTACCTCAATCTTACAAATTTCAGGTACACGCCTTCATATGACAGAATAACGCGAGAAACATGGCGACTGAATTGTTATTTAGATCAGAGCAGAATTCGACTAATTTGTCGAAAATTAAAAATAATTCTTTTAACTTAACAAAGATTTTCAAGGTTAATGTCTTCTGTTTATATGCTAACTAGATGACAGATTCAGTCTATTGAATGACAATGTCACTCACTGGTGTTACATTAAGTGCTAAGCTAAATGATCTTTCTATAGATCTCAAAATAGGCTGTAAAAATCTAGACTCATTATTGTAGTAGTATGGCAACAAAGTTTACAAAACAAGTGAAGCTACGTCCCTATATAATATATTAAACGAATCGTGTACGGTAACTGTTATCCTGCTTAAAATTTTCAAATTTAGAATTACAGTAATAATTTTTTTTTTCTTGGCACCAGTAAGAATTAACTTTTTTTTTTACTACTATTTACTGTAGTCTTTATGCCACATTGGTACTTAAGACTTTACTCATGAGATATTGCAATACCTAACTTGTGAAAATTTACTTTTGCTTCTTTATCTTCGAAAACGCCAAAAATGCTAAAGATGGGTGTCAAAAATTTAGTAAATAGACCTGCTAAAATATCTCTCTTTTGTTATTTTTTAATGGTTTTACTCTAAATAACATATAACGTGTTTGTGAAAGTGATTATAGGTGTCTTGTCTAGACATCCGATAATGATATCCGAAAATAATTTTTGTATATAATGTTCAGATTTTAGAACATTATTTACATTTCAAAATATTTATTTATAAACATGAGCACATGAGTTGTCAAGGATTCGATAGTATATTTCATAGTATGTTAATATTTTAATATGTTTATATATACAAAGTTACAAAATACTAACAGGGGTTTGCTTTTCATGTTGTGCCATCATGCTTGACATTTCCACATTTTTATTTTACGCAAACAAATATTTGGATTCTCTCGCAAATTGAAACGAGATCAAGCAGACTCCATCTGAAATGATGAAGTTACCCTTAGGCTCTTTCACACACACCATTTTTAAGGGATTTTATCCAAGGAATTCTAATTATTGCGGCATTGATCATCCGTGATTTTCCCATATTGATGCCAGTTACTACTTCTACCGTCTAGAAATCGAAAAAGGGGGAAAATACAATATTCATTGACCAAAACAACTTTTAGGATTATATCGCGTTTATTCATTTCGTTATATTTATTTCCCGACGTTTCACGATCGTTCGATTTTCACGAGTGAAACTGATCTCTGTAAAGAGTTCGAAACGTCGGGAAATAAATATAAATAAATAATGAATAAACGCGATATAATCCTAAAAGTTGTTTTGGTCAATGAGTGAGATTCGCGAAAATCTTAGAAATAAATAATACAATATTCCTCTCTACTATTACTCTCAAATAACTCCTTGCTAAAAAAATAACCAATTAATGCATTTTTTTCCATGTAAAAGCTGTAAAACCTGAAGCTGCATAAATAAGTTTCTTTGAATAAAGAATCTTTTCAAGTCTATCCAACTGTTCATCATAAACTTATTATTGTTACTGTTCAATTACAGTATCGTAAGTTTTTTGTTGAACCGTACTCATGCTGCTCAGTATTGTTTTCATCAGAGGTTTCACCCCGTACTCGTGAGAACCAGGTCTCGGTCCCGGAAGGTCTCACTGTCGAGACGCGTTTGCGTTTTTTTGCGTGCCAGAGAAATTATACATAACTGTGAGGTTTCTTCAACTTCTGTAATTAATATTGTTGATGGGTGGTTATTATTACTACTCTAGTAGGTATTTAATGAGATGACAATAGAAAAAGCACGGCTTGATATCTAATGAAATTTAGGTTACAAAGTTTCGGTAGCTTAGTTAGGACTGAGCGTCTAAGTCAGAGGTTTGTATTTTGATATTTGTACAAGATGTATGAAAGTTGTCCTTATCAGACATCAACTTCCTCATGCGGAGGGGCCGTATCAGGAAGTTGATGTCTTTATATAAAAGCAAAATAGTCGGTCCAGTACACACAAAAATTACCATCACAATGTTTTTGATTAATTTACAGAGTAGCTACACGCATAGTGTAGTAAGTTCTAGAACAGCGTTGTAAGCGAGTAAATTTCGCGCGCAATCGAATTGCGTTCAGGTTTTAAACGTATAAGTAAACTGTCCTTGGAAGTAATGAGATTCTTTCTCTGCCGGAAATAGATGCAATATTTGCTCACTAATTATTGATAGCTCTTTAACTTTTATCATTCCGTCATTAATGGCATCAATATTGAACCGGTATATATTATTATAATGCTTGAATTCAAATGTTTACGATCAAATAACTGGATTTGTAACGTTCGCTGTTTTTTTTTTCTTTAATATTAAATTTAGCTGTGGACTACATATCTGGTTAAAACCGGTTATGGTCATAATTTATTGGTAAATTATTGGACGCTGCATAATGTTGGCCCCAAATGGTTTTTGACGGAATTTAATACTTTGCCATTAAATTGTGATTTTGAATATCTGCTTCTTCTTCTTTAATTAAACTGGGATAATTCAACTACAAATAGTTTCGAGATTGTTTACCAAATAGCTGTGCTTGTTGGTAAACAATCTCGAGCATTAGGTAAAAAGTTTGTAATATTTTAATGATTATTTTTACTGCTAACGGTTACAGTTAGTAGTAGGTATTCAAACTCTTGTTCTAAAACAGGATTTTAGTTGTTGTTCGTTACTGAATGAATTATATGACTGTAAAACTTTTGCTCGTGGTATTTTAATATTTTAAGTGGCAGTTAAAATGGTAATTTAATTTGATAACCACTCATAGCAGTATTTTTTTGATCAATAATAGGCATTGGCAGAAATTGACAAAAAAAATCTAATTCGACTATCGTGTCGGTTCTTTTGATGTCGTTACAAAAACGGACCTATCGGAATGTTTTTTTTTACGGTGTTCGCATAAACACAGCCTTCCCTGGAATCGCTCCTTAACATAAAAACTTGTGACAATGGTACCACTGCACCACGATTTACGATTGTCGACCTTAATACCTTGTGGTAAGTGTTAGTGTTTTTTTATGTCTACCTGTCTATATTCCTAGAATTTACGCATCGTTCAATACAAGTAGGTATTTACTCAAATTTTGTTATTTTAACGCCTTTAAGTAAACACGATTTGGAGGTTCTAAGTTGTTTAGATTTTTTCTGGTGAATGAAATGCTACTGTGAGTTTTAAAGACCTGATACTAACTAGGTTCCTCGACACTCCGAATAAAATATTCTTCAGCTTATGGGTTATCAAGGCGATGAAGCTTGTTTATAACACCTTGATTCGAACTCGTCACTTCTCCATCGGATGTCGGAATGCTAAGCCTTGAGGCTTCTTACTGAATCCGTTAGCCCAAAACGTATTTGTGTATTAATTCTATTTGTTGGATTTGGCTATGCTTTTATGGGTATGATGGGCACGACTTCGTGACCCAACCGCAGTGGTCATCGATTATTATTCGGGTCTTTGAAATTATTATTAAACACTTTTCTTTATTAAAATGTCGGTCAACGACATACCTAGTGCTTATTAATTTCTTAAGAGGCCACTAAGTGTTTTTATTTTATAGACCAAAACAACTTTTAGGATTATATCGCGTTTATTTGTTACTTATTTAAACGCGATATAATCCTAAAAGTTGTTTTGGTCTATGAGTGAGATTCGCGAAAGTCTTAGAAATAAATATGTTTTTATTTTTACCAGATTTTGTCTACTATCTCTCGTATCATCAAGACCCGATGGCCAAGTGGTTCAGCACTCCCGACTTCCAGTTCGAAGATAACGAGTTCAAATATGAATTGTTATGCATGTAAATTAGTTTCAATACACGCTAAGACATAGCGTGTATTGAAACTAATTTACATGCACATAATCATAGTACGAAGCCAGAACTAATATAATAAAAACAACAGAGCTGATATCTGCTGGGGTCTGTTATTATGTGCTCAGACAAAAGCATCAGGCTATTGTTTCATCGGCATTCAGTTAGACCACCATGGTGAGATAGATGAGAGGGAATGCTGCATAAATTATTGCAATATTATTATTTTCCGAAATTACCACTTTACAATTCATGCATTACTTGTTTAGTAAGCTCACACACATTTGACTCGGCGAACTTTATTTCGCCTCAGAAGTAATAAGATAAAATAAAAATGGTCATTGTCTGTTATACCTAAGTGATAGTCACACATCATCGCGGACTTTTTTGTAGACCCTTTCAAGGTGTATAATAATGTAGTACATTGTTTTGATCTATCACTTAGGGTTCAGCCAGCGTTTGCAAATTAAGTGCTAAATCTAAAAAAATATCACCATGTTTTACTGCATAATACATGAAAACTACCCCGTTGACACGCTCTATGTATTAAAAAAATCCATTGCATACTTTCAAACACCTTAGCATTTAAAGGGACAGGCAGCGGAAAGCGACCCTGTTTTATACTATGTTGTATGTAAAGATTTAATTTAACATTAACACATCGTCTCTGCCAGTCGACGGTATAGCCAGAATAGAACATTAAGTTGAATGTCATATATAGTGTGGCTATTGTGGCTAACTCATTTATAAAAAATAATCATTACGACATATTATGACATTTATAATGTATATTCATTATCTAGTTTTCAATATTTAAATAAAAATCTTTGCACAATAAAAGATTTGTAGTTTATCTTTTTTAACAAGGACGAGATCGCGTTATCGTTTCCTGATTTTGATGAAAAAACCAAATGCAATGCCAAAATTAAACAGCTGTCTGTAAAAATACATTTCCTAGTGTGTAATCGTTTTCAAGATGGTGGCAGAGTGGAGGCACACGTCCTTGCACCGCCAAGGTCGATCAATACGCCAATGTGACGTCACAGTGACGTAGTACACACTAAATTATTACCAACGCCTTGTTTCAGAACGAAATGCAGTACTGTAACTAGAACTTTATACGCTATTGATGCCGAAAGATCTAGGCAGCGGTCGGGGAATTAATTTTCTTATCTCAAATGAGTGGTGGCGAAACCTATTGCCACACATCAGGCACATTTTTGATAGTCATCGATTTTCATCATACATAACTTCTGGAAAGTCGTGTCGTGATGTGTTTGAGCGTATATTTATAATTAGTGATATTATCTATTAAGCAAAAATTGTCCTCAAATATATTTGTTTCCATAATGATGCTGATTTGTAAAATATCGCAAGCGCGTGCAGCAATTTAATTGTACAAATACATGTTAGATGCACAGAAACATTTAGATAAATAAACATTTTAAAAACATATGTTGCTCAAATAATAAAAATCGTTTTTCTACAACATTTCCAATGTACATTACAATATTATTAGTATTGAGTATATAGATTTAGCGGAAGAAAAAAAACTCCATTCTAGAAACTGCAATATTACCTATAGCGTCTACGCAAGTTAGTACTTACTACTTAGCGACAAATTGGATTATCTACTCACTGTCAAGGATGGCGACTAAAATATACACTATGATAATAATAAAGTATATTATTTAGTTGCGGTGTTGCCTAATGAAAGGTTTCACACTAGCTCCGCGAACGCTGGAAGGCAAAATATTAGAAGTAGACACTCTAGTACCAGGTCGTCGTGTTTCTTTTGCTAATAACAGGTTTAGCAGCAGTACACTTGTACTATGGTAGCTGTGAGCTTACAATTCAAGTAACACCTAGCCCAAGTGTCAGTACCGTGTCTATCGGAAACTCCTTCCTTATTTTACAACTGGTTAATGTCCTTCTTTCATAAAATGTGGTCGGAGGTATTCTGAACGGTTCGGATTTCCAAGCGTTTTACCACTTCTAGCGAGCTATTGGAGGAAGGAATTGTATCATGGAAAGTATTGAAATGCCTAAGTACCTCGTCGTTTGCAAAGATAGGAAGAAATATTAGAGTGAGCTCGTCTTTCTTGACTCTTATCATACACGCTTGTCTGTTATAATGGTTTTGATGTTGCTATTTCTAATAAACCAGTTGATCCGGCGAACTTTGTTTCGCATCAAAAGTAATAAAAAAGTAAACTTTCTTTGCTATATCATACATGAATTATAGATAAAAACCATCTCGTTGACACCCTCTTTCTATTAAAACAAACCGAATCAAAATCCCTAGTTTCAAAGATATAAGCTTATAAGGGTACAGACAGCGGAAAGCGATGATTAGCTGATCCGGCCAACTTTGTTCCGTAGCAAAATATTTTTTACAGGGTTTACAATTAAAGTGCCACATCTCGAAAATTATCACTTCTAAATATATTATACACTAGCTGTGCCCGCGACTTCGTACGCGTGGAATTTGTGATCAGATAGCTATATTTTTACATAGACAGTTGAGAAGTAATTACCTCTAAAATGAAATTGTAACTGGTAGGATAAGTACAGATTGCGGTAGCAATGGTTGTTGCCCGCATTGTTTATTTTCATTTTAACAGGAATTTTTGTAGTATAGCTGTAGCCCGCGACGTCATCTGCCTGAACGCTATACAGCACCAAAATACCTACGATTATACCTTTTAAAATAACATTTATTTACCCGTTACTTCTTTACATTTCATAAATACAGAAAGTACAGTAACAGAGGGAGACTGTCTTTTGTAAAATTGTTGAACTTCAAAAGTGCTGATTTTCAGTCTGCTTTGAATAAATGACTTTATGGTGATTCTGCTGAATTAAGTAATAAGTTGCGACTGAAGCAAATGTAGAAAATAATGAATAAGAAAATATAAATATAGAAAAGGATAAAAATATATACTTATAAAACTTCTCTATAAACAACATTGCTGGTTTGGCTCTCCGCAGCCAAAATGTAAAGAGAGTCAGGACTGGTGACGCGGGAGCAAGCGACGTACAGCTGCCCGTGTGAGAAGCAGCTCGTCCTGAGGTCGACACCCGCTGCTCTCAGTGTCTGCCCCTGCGACTTATTGATGGTCATCGCGAAGCAAACACTCACGGGGAACTGTACGCGCTTGAACTGGAACGGGAAGTTATGAGGTATGAGGGGAATGCGTGGTACAAATACTGCCTCGCCTACGCCACAACCCGTAAGAATTTCCGCCTCAATGCTGTGTCTGTGGAGCGAGATGACTTTAAGGCGGGTCCCGTTACACGGCACATCTGCTTTTGTGGTTGGAAGAAAAGATCAGGCCTATCCAGATTGATCAAGTCATAAGTGCAGAGCTTCCGGACCCTGACGTTGATCCTGTTCTGCATCAAATTGTTAAAAGTCACATGGTGCATGGCCCCTGTGGCACGTTAAATCCAAGTTCCCCTTGTATGAAAGACGGACGTTGTACAAAAAGATTCCCAAAAAAATTTACCAACGAAACCATTACTGGTGAGTAAGGAACAATCCATCGGTTATCGACCGACCGACCGATTTTTTAATGGTGTAAAATTATAAAATTACGAAGCAATCATTACACCAATAAATACCGAACAAAAATATTAACAGTTTTTAGCATATACAAATACATTTTTTTAATTGTCTTGCTCATCTCTGAAAAGAATTAACGATACAATTTTAAAGAAGAAAATGCACAACTCCATCTATGACTCTTAAAAACATCTATTGACCGCAAGCGCATGATGAAATTTCAATTATTTATATTCAAAAAGTGTTTAAACATGTAATTCGACTTGATGTTTTTAAAATCTCAAAGATTTATTTATATCTAAAACCAAAAAGTGCTTACACGTGTAATTCAACTTAATGTTTTCTGTTTTGTAAATCTCATAGATGGCACTGTTTTAAAATTGTCTGTTATGTTTAACGGCATAAGTTAATTAAAATGTGAAGCTAACTTATATTATATTATTATTATATGTATAGATTAAAGCATGGTTATTAACATAATAACACCATAACAACATACAAATATGCGTCGTTAGATTACACGTTGCTACAGAATACATTGAAGAAATAAAGGTTCACTGCTCGTTCCTCGTAGGTGATAGCGTGATAATATGTAGCCTATATGTTGACCCGACTTCTTAATAATTTTCGTGCCAAATTTGAAGTAAATCCATGCAGGACTTTTTGAGTTTATCCCGGACATACATACAGACAAACAGACAAACAGACAAACAGACAAAAATTCTAAAAAGTATATTTTTGGCTTCGGTATCGATTGCAGATCACACACCAAGTATTCTTTTTAAAAAATATTCAATGTACAGTTTTGACTTTTCTACAATTTTATTATATGTATATAGATAAAAACCCCGTTGACCCTCTATCTATTGAAAAAACGTTGTGTAGTTTCAAAAATTTAAGCATTTAATGGGACCGACAGCGAAAGCGACTTTGTTTTATATGTACTACTAGCTTTTACCCGCGACTTCGTCCGCATAAGTTTTTTTGTTTTCTCCCGCCTGTAAATCCCCCTGCAACAATGTCCCACTATCGTATGAAAGAGCAAAACTCCCAACAAAAACGACTAAAAATCACTAACTCAATTTAGTTATCTGCCTATTGCCTACCCCTTAAGAACGAGGGCGTGATTATTTATAGCCTATGACCATTTCTAGGTAATCATCTATCACCATACCAAATTTCATCAAAATCCGTTCAGCCGTTTAGGCGTGAAAGAGTAACAGACATACAGACAGAGTTACTTTCGCATTTATGATATTAGTATGGATGTAATGATTTTATTAGTTCAATACTTAAATATCCTAAATTTAAAGTTCCTGTATTTTATAGAGCAACTCAGCCTATAGCGTATGTTCGTAACACATTAAGGCTTTTGTAAATCTTGTTATAAGTCAGTATGTTCCGCACGTTAAATTAGTAAAACATATACTAATATGAGTAAGTGCATACATAAAAAACTAATTGTTATCATCAAAATTATATAATGCGTGTAAAAGCGAAATTTCATATTATGACTATTATTAAAATTGCTTCTGCCATTTCGTAATACAAATTATTATATTATTTTATTGAACATTTTTTTTCTGTTCGTCCGTAATGTCATCAATTGTGTACGATGATCTATCAACTTTCTCTGTATCTGTTGCGTTTGTATAATATGATTATTTTTTATGGGATATGGAGCAAACTAGCAAGCTGATTAGCTGATGGTAAGCAAATAGCGGCGCCCATGGGCACATAGAAAGTGTTACAGATAGTATTATAGGTAAGGGGCAGTAGTAGGTAGTAGAATAGAGGGAGAGGAATAGTTCTCGGCATATGTCTTTATTTGAATGAAATGAAGCATTATTTGATCATTTCCTTGAATTCGTGGTATTTCACCGTTCGACAACAATTTGATTTGTTTTCTGCGATATTAGGTTACAGACTATTTAATATTTTAAATACTAATGTGTAATCATCACCAGAATCATTCGTGTCGCTGGAAAATCTCGATCTCCACTTTGCTATTATAAACGTTTTCGTTCTTTTAGTACATTCAAGAATTGTAAAAATCAGCATGATAATGATAAGTTAAAAATCGCAAATAATTATAATGTCTTTATACCTTGACCTTTGTACTAAGGCCACTGGACATTACGCATGACTTTCTGTAAATGTTTATCGTCATTTAATATAAAAAATTATATTATATTATATTCTAAAAGTGCTTGAAACAATAGTAGGGAATGTATCGATTCCGTAGTTATTTTTATTTCTTAGTTGAAAACTTCTTTTCGAGAGTCACGGTCTGTTTGATGTCTTTTAGTTTTTAATAGTATGGGAAAGAAATGTTTGTCATACCAAAAAGATTACCAAACAGGTGACCATTCTTTAGCTTTAATGGAGTTAACTACGTCTTAACCACCTTTGAATAATCACACAGATCATTGTCGAACCTGGGTCATTAAATATATCCTATACTCGCATATCGCCGTTTAAGTCGAATCGTTCTATCATCTGTGCATATAATGTCTGCTGCACTTTCCGTAGTTTTCAATTTTGACTGCTAACAAATTGCGTGCACCTGTGATGTATGAGTACATCGCCGCCACAGATTAAAGAATTACGACAGAACATTGTTTTTTTTCTTTTAATCTAATTAGATATAATAATTTTATCAATTGATTTTAAAATCGATATTTATTTACTATAGATTTCTTCGTTTCATCATTATGTACTTATTATATTTAATTTAGTCTATAATTGCCAATTGGTGTTTATTCTTATTGTAATATATTAGTAATTATTCTTATCTCTTGTATAATAACATCGTGAGAAATTTAATAACCAACCATTACCTGCAAGTGCCTATGTTAGTTGTTGATGCTTTGGTAAAAGTTATATAAATTAAGGTAACATAATTATTCGTGTATTGTAATGAGCTTTCGGCTCGTAGGGACTCCACGGTGTGCCGCTAAGCGTGTCGGTGATAAGATCACATTCTAGTTTGGTGTATAAACAATAGGTTCTCACATTTCTCTTGAACAATCCTGGAGAGTGCTGAAGGGAAATCCGGCGAGTATATATATAGTATATATACTAATTAAACATTAAAATTTGGTATTGAGACAAAGGTATGGAAACTTGAGCTACCTCAAGGGTCTTTTTATAACAAAATCCGTTACCTAACGAGGAAGTGGGTTACCTAGAGGAAGCGGGTTACCTAGACGTAACTGACTAGTAACGCCGCGATATCTGCTACGCCAGGACGGTTATATTTACTTTTCTAGTTTTGGGTTTGGGCTCCTTCACCTTTTGAAATTTGCCATGAGTCTTCACGTCGATTTTCTGAAAGGAATCCCACCGGTCGAGTCATGCAACGCGCTGCTTGATATGGTACACTCTCTAGTTAATCTATGACCTGACGGTAGTGCGTCCAAAAAAATGTAATCATATTAAGCAACACCTATTATTTTTAACACCATACTCATCGATATTAATATAGATGATGCACTCGGTATCCATATTTTATGAACGCCCTGCGATTGAGAAATGCAGCTCGTCGATCCGGATATTGCGTAAGGTTATATTTACCGTGTAATGAGGCGTTTACAAATTGATGAATTGCCTTTTTTTTCTCTCTCTCGGTACGGGTACGAATTAAAATGAGTGATGTCAGTAATGATGATAACAATGACATATTTATGGCGGGTATCTCTTGAAGTGAATCGGTAACGATGAAGTTTCACATAGCATACTCGTGCGTTTTATCGAAAGAATAGCTTTTTGTTGCTTCATTGAGGATGTTCCCATGTTTGTTATTTTCAGTTGTAATGGATCAGATATGCTTTTGTTATGGTATTTTATTTGTATCAGCTTTTGACGACACATGTATTTTACTGTGGCTTATGGACACGTGTGACTATCGTTCATTTATACTCTATTCGTTTTCATTCTGTCCATTTTAATGAATAGTGGCATGGTGATAATAATTGGTTGGCTCCTGAAAAAAATTGAAACCTAATTTTGGTTGAATATTAAAATTATCTTCTTTAAAATTTTTAGTTTCATCTGAAAGTTATTAATTTGGGTCTTTATCGAAATCAAGGTCATTTTTCGGTACCGCTACTTCGACTAACCTGTCCTGGTACAGGTCCACTCAATATACGGCGAGCATGTATTTATTTGTTTAAATATTTTACATATTAACGATCGGGGAAGCTTAATTGTGGCCCTCGAGATGTTTCTTCATTGCGTGGAAACCTGTTCAGTTCTCTGCAACGATTTAATGAAAATTTAACTTTCGTAAGAGCGGCGTCCTTTCATTTTTTTAAGATAAATCTATATTAGATCTAAGAGACTATACTGTAGTATAGTCTCGTCTATAACTGTGGATATTTTTATACTTTTAATAAAAGAAAAGATTATTTTATTTTCTTACCAAATAGATAATCTATACGAAACTTTATATTTAATGTGATTATGGCTACTAAATCCTTGTAATACAAAATTGAGACACACTATAGCTCGGAACATTATAAATACAGAAACCATGATACTGGAGGCCGACTCGCACTTGATACAATTACTTGCGTTATTAGGAAGCGGATACTGTACATCCATTTACACCGAAACGCTTTAATGGTGATCAAAGTAAATTAATTATTAGGTACTTTTTGTTACTTGGTACAGTTCTAGAAATTTTATGAAAAATGCTTTAGAATAGAAAAATAAAATTAAAATATATATAAAATAATACTATTAATTATTTATCAAAAATCTTCAAGAATTAATCTTAAAAGTTATAATCGTCCACATTAAATTTCTCTATCCTCTGGAGTCTGAGAGTGTTGTAAGGATTTCTAGCTGTGTCTTTTCGAGATTGATTGACCTTAGCTTTGGTTCTATAAATATTTTATGCCCATGGAAAACAACAGTTACCGAAACGTCATGCAGATAAAGTCAAACCAAACAATTAACTCTGTAAATAATTGAATTGTTTACTGAAACATTATTTTCTAATTACGTATATATTGGTCATAAAGCAATTTTAATACTTTACAACTTCATTAGTGTTGTAGAATCAAAGGGAAATTGTTGGTAAAAGTTATATTGTATTTTATATTGTATAATACTTGATTATATAATTAACTAATTATAATCCGAAGCCCGAAGAAGTCACGTTGACGTTGTCCGCTACGCCATGTTAGTTTTGTTCGACGATAATGATTATGATTTTATATTGTTTGGTGAATACTTTGGTAATGTGCCGGCAATTAGACGGCGTCATTATTTTTTGGTTTCGTTTAACCATTAATCTGATGGAATCATTAACTGATTATTTGTATTCAGGTAAAAAGAAGTGAATATATATAAATATAAATAAAATATCCCTGCTTCTGATTCAAAGGTTTTGCAATCGATTCCAGGCTCATACCAATGTTTACTCGGAACTGTTTTCGGAATTTATGTGTGATAAATATCGATGACAGCCGATTTTGTGGCCGGTGCATGGCAATATGTTTGCCACCTATTCCATTTGGGATGTATCTAAACATAACGGTGAGACGACGCTAACAGCTGCTGCTACACCTTCGGGTAGAAAAAGGCGTGAAGTTATGTTACAAATATGTAGTTAATCAACATAACGCTTTAAAGCTTTTCCATTGTATATCTGCTTAGTCAGTCGTGCATCATCCATTCTTTCTACATGTCCTAACCGTCGGCACATGCCCTTTCTTACTTTTACACCGGCACTCTCTTTCAATCCAACTTCCTTCCTTACAACTTTGTTATCGACGCGGTCAGCGAGAGTCACTCAGCAGATTTTGCGCAGTGCCCTCATTTCTACCGCGTTTATCCTACATTCATGCACATTCTGCCATACCCAGCTCTCGCTTCCATAAATTAGCTTTTGGCTAATCTGCTGTTTTTTTGCGTCCAGAAATCTGCCCAACGCTCCATTTACGCTATTTCCTATCGCCACTCGTCTTTCTACATCCGCGGTTGATATTTTTTTTTTAATATAATCACCACCTACAATTTCGCGGGCAAGAGCTTGTTCAATTATAATTTTAATACCTCATTACCTTTTGTCGGTTCGTGGTTTATGGCCATATTGGCCATCTTTTTTACATGTAACAAGATAGCCTCTATGATCCAGGGGTGTCAGCTAATTTTATAATATGTTACATATTACTGAATTTTTCAGACGCAAATTGTTTTTAAACTCACAGAACTGGGAATTTGTTTTAGTTAAAATAAAGCTTAAAGCGGTGGTTTTAGTAGTAGACTTGTAGTCACTAGTAAAATTTAATCAGATATTAAATATCGTATCATTATTGTATCACATCCGCCATCCAAATTTTGCCATTTTGATTAGGCAGGGGAAGTTATTCTATTATTTCGAATGGTTGAGTTGAAATGTTGGTCCTATTGTATAGCTGAAGAGTTTGTTGCGTGACCGTTGTGTTACTCTTCAATATTTATCGACATAATTTTCGAAAAGTAATTTGTTTCAAAACAAAGAGACACGAGTGGCCAACAACTAATCTGTTCATTTATAAAATGATAAAAAAATAAGTTTATAAACATTGTCACATTGTATAGGTGGCAACCCTACTACAATCAAATGTCGTGGGAAGCTCAATGATAGGTGCAAATTTCTACTGGCGCAAATCTAAGAGATCGTAGATAACTAAAAAAAAGTGTAGCTTAACTATCCCAAATGGGGCTCGCTCTTTGTTTATTTTTTTATTGATCAAAATCAGCGTATAACATCTCTCATTTCCTTTTACGCAACAATTCTTATTTATTTATTTTCTTTTATATAATGCATGCAAATTTTGTAGTTATCGATTTTTCGGATCAAATTTTAATGGGCGCCATTGTGGCTATAGATTAGAGACCATCACTAATCTTTGGTGATCTAAGAAAAGTTTTTAGTTCTTTGTATTGCGTGAGGCGAAGGTATAACCCGCTATTCAGCCAACACTGTCATTATCTATTCACTACACTGTTATATCTGTGTTAACATATTTATATGAATGTTATGTAAATTGACTTTGTGAATATCGTGTAAGGAGCAGCCATATATTTATATATAAAATTCTCCTGTCACAATTTTCGTTCCCTTACTCCTCCGAAACGGCTTGACCGATTCGCATGAAATTTTGTGAGCATATTGAGTAGGTCTGAGAATCGGCCAACATCTATTTTTCATCCCCCTAAATGTTAAGGCTAGCCCACCCTTTATTTTTTTTTTCGATATATTTCTATTTTTTATTTTTTTTTATAAAACGGGATACAAAAATACATACGACCCTAAATTTTCATCCCCCTACGATCAACCCCTATTTGTTAAATTTTATTTTTCGGCAAGACAACGTTTGCCGGGTCAGCTAGTATTTATTTAAAGCGATAAAAATACATGCTTCTACAAAGCCACTGCAACAAGTTTTAACTTACCTACACCTTGATTGTATATAGATTTATAAATTCACTAAAAGTAGTTATTAATTTTTGTCCGAATTTAAAAAAGTATAATAATAGTGCGAGAAAATAAATATTTTTTTTCCCTTGGATTACTGTTTGATACAGTATGATGTCAGTTTTTTTTTAATAACCAAAATTTGACAGCCCGCCACCGTGGGTGTCGGCTTTTGACCGTTTTATAGCTCTGTTTCCTTTATCGTCCTAGTTTATAGCTCGCAGTGCCATATAGCCACAGATAAATATCAATTTATATGACAAAAGAAATTCTAAATACTCTAAATTCGTGTCGGTTGTTAAGCGTCCATTGAATTTGTTACATCCTATTATTCCTTTTGCGTTATAAAATGTATAATATACATGATATAAATTTACCTTTTTATTATTAATACACTAGTTTGTTCCTGCGGCTCAATTTATTTAAAAGCTTAAAAGTGTAACAGGCCATGCTACCAGAATTCCGACCTGTTAAGACTAAAGTTTTGTTAAAGTCATAGTATTTATTCAAAGGAATTTTACTGGAATTATAAGTATAATATCTTAATTAAGAAAGTTTTCTATGTGTATGTACGCATCTATCTTCAAGGGCTGCGCCGTGATTGTATAACCAATAAAATAAGCTAGGATTCACGCTGGGTTACTAGGTTAGGCTAGATTACAGTAAATAGTTATGTAATCATTACTTAGGGTTTAGTCATATTTTGATATATACTTATGATATTACGAACTATACGTATATGTACTAACGTTTGGTTCACCATAGGATCAGGGTAAAATACTTTTTTACACTATTTCTTTATAAAAAACTTAGCCATCCTAGATTAGGGTGACGTTTTGAACTTTGAAGGTGTGTAAAATTTTTAATCCCATTATTTGGTCTCAATCAGTGCAAATACAGAACATGTTAATATGCTACGGATTGTTACAATAGAAATATCCACATGTGGTGAGTGTATCGTAATGGCGCCGACCGAACGAACTGTCACTTAGCTCAAGGTTGCGAGCTGTCAAACGTCATTGAGATTATATGATGTTATGCATTTGTGTCAAGGACAGGCGTAAAAATGAGAATGGACTGTTATGACTTCATTATTGTATTGTAATTACTTTTGCGGCCAGGATAAATCTAACAAATGTCTAACTGTAAGGAATTTTTGGATTAGGATAGGCCTATAAATTTTAAAAAAATCATTGATTGACTAGCACTGAGTAATCTTTATATTTGATATCGATATTAATGAACGTGAAATCGATCAAAAGACAAAATAATTTTGTGTAATTTTACATTTGTCTGTGAATATTTTTTTTACTTATTCATACCTATGTTAGTTTCTTCACAACTACCACGCATTCGTGACAGACAATCTCGGTAACAGGCAATTTTTTTATACTGTCACATGTTACTCAATAATATGAACGAGCCTTGTTACGAATAGAACAGCATATATCGTCAACAATGCAAATTGCTTCTAATCGCAGACACATGATTCAAACCATCACAATGGATCCTTTCTCCTAACTGGAGCGTAGGTGTACGAACGGCCTTGGGATACTGTACGGTACCGTAATCAGTGGGCGTTGGGTTGACATTTTGATGAGTTGCGCACATACCGATAGGGTGGTTGTAACTCATGAAAGTGCGTAAGATGTTCAAACTAACAAGAAGATAGAGTTTTCGGAATATAATCACAAAAGCTGTTATTAATTCGGCAAGGAATCATCAAATCCAATCATGGCAATCTAGTAAGGAAAAAATGAAATGAAACATAGTATCCAAAAGAAAAATCTGATAATTTCACATCAAGTCCTCCGCTGGAAAGGCAGAACAAAATATCATATCGAAATAGGATTTTTAAATATGTAAAATTGTTGAAATGCTTTCCGGTAACATAATATTAATTAATATTATTTTATGTGGGAGTAGTTTATAATAGACTTGAAAGATTTCATTGTATACTTCCGAATCTCTGTAATCTGGGTCGTACGTCATAGCTGCACGCAATATTTAGCGAAATTATCCACAAAAAGACGACGCATGACCAACTTGCGATCACTTAAGAACGTATCACGTTCCATCTCACGCAGCTAATATTATATACTAGCTTTTAGCCGCAGCTTCGCACGCATTGCATCCATCTAATAAGAGAAGATCATACTAGAAACGAGTCAATTTACTTTTATATTTATTTTTTAAACAAAAAGTATCCTATTTTATTTCTGATAACTCCAAGTATATGTGTACAAAGTTTCGCGATGATTGGTTGAGTAGTTTTTGCGTGACAAGGTAACTAACAAACGGACATTCGCATTTGTAGGTAGGTATTTGTTAGCAAGTGGCTATTGGTTAGAAAACGCTTTCAGTAGGCCCGCTGTCAGTTTTGTTTTTGTGAGTAATCATTTGGAACCTTTTACTCGTAGTTAAAACTTTCATTATTATTGGGAACATACTCATACATGTATAACTTCACGCCAAGTTCCTTGTGGAGTAGGCAGAAAGAATAGAGCGCCATAATTCATCATTCTAATACACCTCCTATTTGGGATAGGAAAGTGTGTCGTAGCCGTCCTTGACTCTTATATCCTTCCGCTGGATGTCTGCTTAGTAAATTATTGGGAAGTTAAAAAAGTAAAGACAACCTATGATGAGCGTTAGTGAGTGGTTGTTTTCACGAATCCGCCATTTTGACACATTGCTGTTATTTATTCGAATGTGGACTCATTACGTAATAAGCTCTCATTAGGGGTACTGATTGGAATCGTGGGATGCGTTGGATATTTGACTGACGGACGGGCGTTATGTTTGTTTTTTTTTTTCATTTTTTCATTCCAATCGAGGATATATCTTTCTGGTGAAGATTAAAGCAAAATTTCGTACTTATATTATAACAGTTCAATCAGCCTTATCTGTAGATTGTAGATAATTTTAGACAACTTTAATCGTCATTCAGGCTCGCCTAAAAAATTCTATGATACAATTATTATATTTGATTATCGCTATTTATAAGTATAAATTAAGTAAGAGGATGCAATTGTCGGATTAGTGGAACATCAATCAAATTAGTTTAATATCTAAGTCGTAAGTCGTAAGCACGATAAGAATGGTAATGACTTCTTCTTGATATTCTTTTTATAAAATATTCCTTATCAAAATCTAAGACAACCAAATATTAAGACAATTAGGAGATGGAAGCTATAAAGACAAATAGTGGGAGATGGAGTGTAGGTGAAGAGGTGGCAGGCGGATCAGGAGCTGAAGCAAATACAGCCGTCAAAGCCGGCCAAGAAACATTCTGCATACGTTATTCTCGTCCTAGTGGAGTATAAACTACCAACGAAAACATTCCCAATCATCATGGTCATCAAACCACAGCGAAATCTGTGGACAACATGGATAGTTCCTAAAGATGACAGCTTGTACCGACTACAACAAGAGTGGGGAAAGGCCAGGAAAATTATGATGCATTAACAAAATCACAATTACCTATGTAGTTAGTATCGTTTAAATACCAGTGTCTTGTGTCAGTGTTAATGGATAGGATAGTGAGGGAGAACAGCCATTAATTTTCTAAGATGTGGTATTTCTCCGGTCGAGCCGGCCCATTAACGCAGCGAACTGCATTGATCAGACTGACCACAATTCTTTACAATCTCAATTCATTTTATTTTAACAATTACTTCCCAAGATGGGCAAAATCTATCAAATTTAATGAAACAAAAACTTTCATTCATTTTCAATTTATTTTACTTAATTGTGTGCGTTAATTGATGAGTATTACATAATCCTGTTGTTGTATCGACGCAAAGGAGTTTGTGCCGAGGTGTTAGTAAAATATTATTTACCATTTTTTTTGGTATAAAATGTTGGCAGTTGTCTTCACGATGGTTAGCGGTTTAATCCAAAGATTACTCTTGCGAAAACTCAGGTTTGAATCTATGTACCTACATACCATTGGTAATGGAAAACTTTTCGGAAGTCGGGTTCATACATTGTGCACAATGGGATCGTCACTGACTCCAAATATTTCATCGGGTGATACGAATGAACGCTGCCGGTCCCTTCAGATATTGAAGTCGTGAAAGTATAGAGAATTTATTGTATATAAATATGTGTATTCGGTAATCTTATGACGCACTCTGATATAAAGACAGCGTCTACGTGTTTGAGAACTATAAATAAACTTAACAACTCAATAATCAAAGCGATATCACGCTGAGCGATAATATTTTTTCGTCGACAAAATATTAATGAAACGCCATTATTTACCAGATGCTATTAATAATTTTATGAAATGTTTTCATTGAGAAATTATTGTGTAACTTATGTGAACGGACAATACAATATTATAATAACGTACCTCTGATTTTAAACTCTTTTATTTGGCACCGCCAAAAACCGTTCTGTTTCTCTACTATCTGTTACAAGAGTATTATCAAATCATCCATAAATTTAACTTATCAATGTTTTTTCATCGTCGGTAAATTCGTGTAATATCAGACATGTAAATGCGTAAAGTTAACCGAACACAACGAGCCGTACAACCGCGGCGTGCAACCATCGTGATGGGTAACCAGACACCGCGACCGCAAAGTTCTGCAAGGCCGGTGGAATAATATCTTTTATAATCTTAGATAACTCATTGGAAAAACTTAAGACGCTTCACTCGATATATTTACGACGCCATCAAGATGACCACGGAAGGTGCCGTGTAATTAATTTAAAATATAATATTTTGTTATATTTTGAATCTCCTCCCCGCTTCTGATTTAATGGTCGTGAAATCGATTTCCAGCTCCCCAATAATTTCTCGAAATTCTTTTCAGAATCTATGTGTGATAAATATCGCTGACTGACAACGTGTCCGGTGTAGGGAAATAAGCTATTATTTTTGGAACGTTACATAAAAGCATTCGGCGAGTCGAGTTACCAGCCGTTGTCTACACCTTCGTGTAGAAAATGGTGTTAAGTTATACATTAAAACAATATCCAATAAATAGTGTATGTATATCATTTTATCAATATTCTAACGACAAACACTCGCATTACTTCTTCTTGATAATGAGCATTTAGTTCATACGCTTGAGAAAAGTACTTTCGTAAATAGAAACATGGAAGCTTTCGCAACTAATGACTGGATTGTTTTTGTTTAACTCAAACTCATTATAACCATTTCTTTTTACAATAATTTTCTGATATAATATGAAATGAGATGTCCCAATCATGCTGCAAAATGTCTGTTTTCTAGATGGTCATGTGCTATAGAAAGTAGTTTTTTTTTGGTAAATTAGCTACTAGTTATTAATATAGCTGTTAATTTATCAACACATCAAAATAACTGAATAGTTTACAGTTAGCAATTTTTATTTAGACAATGGCTACATCGTAATTGACACAGCCGTGATGGCTGACGGCTAAAACTCGCGAACGAATCAACGGGATTTCGCTTCGTCATCTATCGCTTCAGTTTCGGAAGAGGTACCATTACTTTAAAAATGGAAGTTCCTTTTTGTCATTATGAAGTAACACGTTTACAACATGACACTAAAACAAACTTTAGGATTATATCGCGTTCTTTACAGAGATCATATTCACGAGATGATAATGATCTCTGTAAAGAGTTCGAAACGTCGGGAAATTAATAAAATAAATGGTAATGGTAATAAATAAACGCGATATAATCCTAAAGTTTGTTTTAGTGTCATGGACGTGATTCGAGAAAGTCTTAGAGATAAATACGTTTACAACATTTGCCATTTAAATTTATTCCACTTTAAACCCCACATTAAATAAAATATTTTTGCAGTAAATACATAATTGAATGTAGCGGTAGTTTAGAAATTCAACAGCTCTAGGAACACAGTTCCTAATGGAAACCTAGATCTTAGCTCTTCGTTGGAAGACAAATGGAAGGTAAATGATAAAAATATTATTTCTTTCTGTCAATAAATTGAGTGGGAAATTTGTAATGGCGCCAAACGGAAATGAATCTAATGATATCAAATTAGTAAAAAGCGAAATTATTTGATAAATAAAATAAAATAGATTAATAGATAGTAAAAGATTATTTTTAGACAGTCCAAGCTCCAAGACATTAAATCCTACTTATCTTCGCTGAGCCGTATTTTGCGATAATTTGTTACTTATATTAATATTTTATTTCCTCTAAACGGATAATAAATATTCAAACCATGTTAAAGAATTTCTTTTGGATGCCTTTTTATTGTTATATTACTGGAGCACTTCAAAGAAGGGAATACGTCAATATAAAAACAAAACAGCAGATATTAATGCTATTAGTGTGATATTACTACTTATGTAATATCAAAACATAAATTAAAGCCATATTTATGGAATCAACTGAGAGACAAACAAATATCCAATATATAATAACTCTTTTGATTTTTTTTTTATTGCGTCAATAAATCACGAACCAACATATTATAATATCGAATTCTCTTGATAAACGTTATCTCGAGTATCAGTTAACAGCTATGGAAGGTCAGCGGTTGTGTTCAGCCTGATTCACTAATTTATGGAACATAGCAACCAGCCATAGCAACCATTAGCGTGAATCTCCTATCTCAAGCAGAGGGTTGTTTTAAATTTGACCTGATTATCTATGTATCTTCGTGGGACGTCATAACACTCGAATGGTGTGACTGTTTTTAATTATTTTTTTATCAAATGAGGTTTATTGGATTCTGTTCAACTCTTATACTACAAAATTTGTTTCGATCTTTGGAAGGTAAGTCTCATTCTTTCCTCATCGGAGAGCAACTTCCCCAAGTTTGGTGGAAGTGTATATGATTGAATCGACTGTAATTCGTGGGATTTTGAACTGTTCACAAATTAAATGATTTTTTTTCTATAGCTTGATAATGGTGTCTTAAGAGTCAAACGTTCATTAGTCGTCGCTGTTCAGCGCATGAATTGGCCGGCTAGACCGGTGAAATGTCTCCCATCCTCTTCTTCATGCCCCCTTTCTCATAAAAATAATAAAATGCCTTTTCTTCAAAGAATGTTTGTTCATCGAGTTTGTTTACCTTTTTTATCCTTGGTTGAAAAAAGTCTATTTATGTCATAATAGTTTACAATACTCCCCACGTCATTGACAACGCGGTTTGATTGTGGAGTTTTTTCTCCCAAGATCGATGTCCGTTTCATTGTCATCTTTTAACGAAGTAAAGCGATTTCAAGTCACTAAACGTTTAATTGTCAATTATCTGCTAATAGTTTAGTTATCCCAGATGGCGACGGTCTGACTATACCACCAATTAGTACACTTTTTAACTGTTGTCGGTATAAGTTTTTACTGTCATCGCCATTTTAGTCTCAAAGGACTCGGGCTGTTACCAGTTTTTCAATCAAAGTACACAATAAAATCCTCTTTCCCTTTGCTCTATCTCGTTAGTCAGTCTGATATGAAATAATTGTAATACGTGCCTTTGCTTTACGATCGACGAACAGCTGATCAGTCTTGCGTAAAATTCCAAGTTCAAGATTTAAAATCAATGTCACGTGTTCGATTTGTTTGTTTTTTTTTTTAATCTCTTCTTGTCGATGATCAACCGGGCGACCGTTACGTCATTGAAACCGCCAAGGTAATCCGTCTGACAGCCACCCGTGTCGTCCGCCCGACATAATTCCTCTTGCGTAACGTGTTTACTTTTCTCTCCCGTCAAGTTCTTACTGGACTGGATGGCTAAAATCTAAAAATAGCAATTGAAGGGTTACAAATTTTACGCCTCAAAGCCTCTTATCAAGGTCGGGCCAAAAAAATATTCTTCATTGCGGTACTGTGACAGGTTATTAAATTGTAGACATTGTTTTTTATCTTACTATAATTTTCAATTCTTCCAATAATAGCGAAGAGAAAGTATTAATCAGTATCGTTATCGTATATCTTTTATCTCGGCTCTGTTGTGTTGATTATAGTATGGTTTGATATCAATTGCCGACCACCATTTTTATTTTTCCTGGTGTCGTCCCAAATCGACCGTGAAAATTGACGGTGTCATGTTATCGACTCGTAAATAAAACTGTCAAATGCTAGTTTTTTTTTGCTGGTAGAATTTGACGCAATAAAAGTAAAATGTAAAAGTATAGATAAACACGGATTCAACATTGATTGATCGATGTTTCATCAGATTAGATGGGTTTTCAAGGTAAACGTACAAATTACGCTAAACATATAACAGAAGTGATTTGATATTATAAAATATATAAATTTGCAGAGTTTTAACAATATTGTTATTACGTGAAAAGACTCCTATTAGAGGTATTTTCCAATGATAAAATTAATATTAATAAAATAAGTATCATTTGTCGTCCCTGCTTCTGGATCCAAAGACTCGGGTTCGGGATTATGGCTTACACTATTGACTTTTCAGAATCTCTTTCGGAAGTTAGAGCAACACTATTCTTTGCATGAATGGGCTTGACCGGTGAAACTCTACCTCTCAGAAATTCAACTTAAATTTATGCAACAGTGGTAGAGCCAAGCAGTTCGCTGCATGAATGGGCCGGCTCGACCGGTGAATTACCTCTCAGAAGGCCGACGTAAAGTGGCTTATGCCGCGTTTCGTTCGGTGAGAGAGGTACCCGGAGGCTCATCCCCCTTCCCCGTCCTTTCTTATTCCCTATCCCTTAAAGGTCGGCAACGCAACAGTAACACTATATGTGTTGCTGGTGTCTATGGGCGGTGTTGGTTGCTTACCATCAGGTGACACGCCTGCTCGTTTGCCCTCCTATCCCATAAAAAAAAATGCAAAAAGAGTCGTCGGCTTGCATTAGTGAAATATAAACCTCAAGAAAATTAACAAACAATTAATTACGTATGACGAGAAGTAGGTAATAATATTTAAATCATCATGATCATTTACTCTCTTGTCTCGACATTAATAAAAGCAATCATTCAACTAACTACGGTACACCATATTTCATTTGGTAGTAGTAGCAACAGGAAAAAAATTATCTCAAATGATATATTATTTATATATACATATTAAAAATCTTGTATAATATAATGAAGAATTTATGTATGTTCGTATTTGGTGAATAGCCTCAATTAACATCGGCAATAATTCTCGTTCCACTTGTGTTAATTTCCATCAGGTAACGGTTTTCGTCTTTGTCTCGAACAGCTGATGCTCGGGATCTGAGCCCTTTTAGCCTCAGCAGTGTTGGAGTCAATTGCCATGATTATAACTGTTCGTTTGCTTCTTCTAAATGACTTTTTAATACTCCGTTCTACTTGAATGTTACGGTTTTGGTGAACAACAAACCTACAACCTATGCACCGGTAAACTGTTACGGTAACCCATGGACGTAAATTGACACAAAGTAAGTCTTCAAAAACTTATTTTGAGTCGATTTTTTAAAATATATACTCTGTGTTTGAAAGTTGCGCCAATAACTGAGAGGATTTGAGGCAATCGCCTTGCCTAGCACGAGCACGTAATCATGAAGGATTTTGCGAGAAAAATGATAAACCTGTATGTGGAAAGAAATAAGAGAAGAGAAAGACCTAAAAATATATGGATGGATTATCTGATAGATGACATGATTAAGAAAGGTGTCAGTGTGGTAGACGCGAATGATAGGGAAGTGTGAAAAATACTGTTGTGCCGACCCCAAATGATGGGAATATGGCTATAAGATGATGCTGCAGAAAAAAATTATATGAGATAGAATAAGTTTGAGATTGACCAAAATGACAATGACGGTTTCATTAGTTAACGGTTATGTAATAACAAAACTAAATCCTTAAAAGCATAGGTAGGACGTATCGTATGTGCGATGATCAAATCTAATACACATATGGTCGGACGACGCGTCGCCTTCATCTCTCACTGCGATATGAAGCTGTCAACGAATTGAGTCCATCTCACCTGGTGGACGGGTGATAATTACCGGACACCCGTTCGCCGCTTTGTCTTATCTCAATTATTCAATGTCAAAATGGCCACATTTTTACCGTTTCGTCTAATCGGTTGCGCGGACGTTTTTTTTTTGGCTACATAATTTTTGAATGCATACTTTTTTTTAAATCGTTCTGTATCAACAACGAAAATCATGATGAAAGTTGGCTTCGCGATGTATTGCTAAAACCAGACTGAACGTTGATTTAGAGTTGGTGGGTTGAAAAAATAGTTCCTGAAAATGTTACGTTATTATGTAAATAGTCAATAAAGCGTTTTAAAAACATACCTCAACTGTAGTCTTTCGAAAATTTGAAAATTATAAATAGCAACTTTAATACTATAATGTTGTCTCATTATATTTATTTGTTTAAAAGCCTTTGTAATAAATGTTTTGCGAATAAGGCTCTCACGTTTGAAGTTTTATCTTTTATTTTTAAGTACAGTCAGGTTAGGAATATTTTAAAATAACATGGATGTTGCGTCCAGGAGTTGTGAGCGAGGAGGTCAGTTTGTGTAATACATAATAAATTTCAAGTCCAACGGTAAGAGACATGCGGTGTCAGTTGTAAGAAGTACCAATTATGAAGTTAGATTTATAGTCTGCTGGCAAAGTTGCATTGTAATGCAGCACGAACGTGCCTCCGTCACGATTCGCCATCTTCTAAATTCAATACACTTATATTTTTAACAGAAAAACAAAGTAGGTATATAATATATTATATGCCTTTTTATGAATGAAAGCAAAAGTTTGTTTAAAATTATATTTGTATCTGATAATTTCAATCAATATATTTTTAAATGCAATGTAAAAAAATACATATACCGAAGGCACATGAAGGTACATATACCGAAGGTACATGTAGCATGGCAAATAATATGTGCCATGTGCCATATTTTGACTCAAATTCTAAATTACAATTTGTATTAAATTTAATTTTAGAAATTAAAATTTCAATTTTGAATTTATACGAAATATACACTTTACACAAATTGAATATTTTGTCCCATTTGTATATTTTGAAATGTGACACTATAAATAAATATGCAGAACTTGGAATTAGGTATTTGAAAAAAAAAAATATTGATTTTTTTTTATGTATTTTAAAACTTTTTTATTAATAATATTGATATTTAATGCAAAAACTTCAAAAAATTATTTTTTCAATTAATTATAAACAATTAAAAATTGATGAAATTTAAATAAAAATCACGTGACTATAAACGCGCCATGATTGGTCACTATAGTTGTGACGTCATAATGTTATAGCTATTTAATAACAGTACAGCGTTTACGGCTAATACTCATGTCTAGACAATAATATTGAAAATTTATTGCTAAAATACGAGTTGTTAGTTGATTTAAATTAGTTATGTGTGATAAAGGATTTATTAAGGCAAAGTCTGATAATATTCCTGATGTTGATATATTTATGATCACCGATTTTTTAAGAAATGACGTTCGACGACGACGACGACGACGTTTCTTGAGAAAGAATTAAGAGTAAAAATAACGCGTCCGGGGATGTATCTTGTACCTAGTTATCCGATTTTTGCAGCATCTCCTGATGGAATGACAAGCAATGCCATTGTTGAAGTAAAATGTCCCACCAGTCATAAATCATTGGATATTTTTCTAGCAAAAGGTAAAGTCAGCTTGAAGTGTAATGCCCAAATGCAACTACAAATGTTATTGACTGGTAAAAAATAAAGTATCTTTTGTGTTGCTGATCCACATTTTGAAGAAAATAAAACTATTTACATTAAAAAATTTATTTACTGAACTTTCCTTAAATATATAATAATTATTTGATTTGTATACTTAGATAAATAATAATTAATAAAAATGGTATTAAGAAATACTTACATCGAAATGATCTTCACAACAAAAAAAATTCGATTTTGTTTGGGGATTATCACGGTGCACTGCTTGAAACCATTTATTTCGACATTTGTCATCTTGGGGAACATTTAAAAACATTTTATCAGGAGTTGCCTTTGTAGTATTCGTACATAATGGTACAAAACAAGAAGGATAACTTTTGAGGTTCGACATTTTTAATATAAATTTAAATATTTAATAATGACAACAAAATTAAATAGATCAAAACACTGTATTTATTATTTTTCTATCAACTGCAATGAGTGAAAACTAACATTAAGACGTCACACGCGCTCGGGTTTGTTCGGGAGTTGTCGGCGTGTCTTCGGTACTGGATTCAAAAATTTATTTTTATTTTGAAATAACTTTTGAATTATTGCGAAAAAAAAAAAAAAAAAAATGTTTTGTTATAAAACTAATATATAATCTTTCAATTTATCACAAAAAAATTTTTTTTTCAAATACCCAATTACGATTGCTGTGCGTTTGCTATCGTAAAAAGGCATATTTTATATACTTTGCTCTTCTGGGTTTTACGATATCATGAGCACCCGGGGGTCCCGTGGTGCGTGACGAACACCCAGTCCTGCGAATGTTCCCAAGGGACTAGCAGGTGCCATTGTTAATACAACTCATTTGAATTATTCATCTACACTCCGCATTGTTCACCTTTTACGCTCAGATGACGTCGTAAATTATTTTAAGAGGCTTCGGGAACTTCGGTTGATGAATTTTATTTTAACCGATTGCTGCAGAAAGCGGGTTATATTTTTTTTCGGATGTTGTATATGTATGTTTATATCACTGTATTACTACTAGTCTTCTCTTAAGTATTCTATTATTATTTTATTAGCATTAAAAAAAATTAATTCAAATTATTTTTCTAGTACTTGTTAGAAAAAGAGAAAAGGGCAATATGATACGTGAGGTAGTTCCGGTCATAAAGGAGAAGATTTCCTTAAGTCGGTATGGTTATATACACTACAGTTTCTCTTATCTATTTTGGTCTTTTGTAACAAAAAATATAAAAAATTGTCCCTGGTCAACAACAAAAGGTTTAGAGCCACTGCCATTAAAGAACGGAAGGATATTAAGTTCCCACGGTCCGGTTTTTTTTCTTTTTCATTTATAATCATAGAATATGTCCTTAGGATACTTTCTCATTAGGGACTCTGTTTGAGTCCATTATTGACTAAGTCATTGTTACTTAGTGGAAGGTTTTAAGTATACAACCGGCAGGGTTCCTACGGAGTGGAGCTCAAGGCATTTTTGCGCGCCTCACAACGCTTTAGCGTGTGGGTGTGTTCTATTCTCGAAAGACCGCTCTGCGACGATTTTACAACATGAAATCGTTTTTATACCAAAAGTTATCAATAAACGCCGCGAAAAAATGGATGTTTCTGCAACTAGGAACTCTAATTGTTAGTTCAGTTAGGTTTTTTTTTCATATACATCAATAATTATGATGAAATATGTATTTATAAAAAAACAAAATTGTCGTCCGTTGGTCTGTATGTCTGTGCGTTCCATCGATTAAGAAAAAAATACGCGATGAAATGAGTTGAATCTTTTTTTAAACGTTTCTGTACATCCTGAGGATGATCCCTATTGCTTGGCGTGATTAAACTCTGAACGATTCAAAAGATATAAATGAAAGTTCTTCTACAGAATAACGAATTCCGTATCTCAACCATTTTTTGCGCGCCTCACAACGCTTTAGCGTGTGGGTGTGCTCTATTCTCGAAAGACCGCTCTGCGACGATTTTACAACATGAAATCGTTTTTATACCAAAAGTTATCAATAAACGTCGCGAAAAAATGGATGTTTTTGTTTTTTTCTTATTTTTCGCACCGTTTGTCGGTAATGTAGAAAATAATTTTTTCAACAACAGGTGCTATGAGAAAATTATATTTTTTTTTTATTTTTTTTTTTATTTATAACTATATATTCAAAAAAAAAAATAGTGCTGTGTTAAAACAGTTATTTCATCAATGATAATATTCTTTTTTTCTTATATTCAATTCAAATTTCTCCGATTTCTAGGACAAATAGCGTGTGAGGCGCGCACTTTTGGATTTTCCAAATTATTTATATTCCTACAAATCAGTTTGAGCTTAAAGACATATTTCTGTATAGGTGAAATATATTAGTCATATTTTGTTGTACCTTCACGGCGTTAATATATAAAGGACTAGACAATGTTATTTAGTCAGCAAAAGAAATATTTAGGCTTCGTAATTGATCGGACAAATTTGTACGAAGTACGAGTACGAAATCAAATATCAAACACAGAAACCCATGTGTTAAGTTAAGAAGATTGAAATTTCATCTTAAAAATGTTTTAATTAATTCTTATACTATTCATAATATTTACTCCTGGATTTATGTACCTGCTAAAAAGTCGGAACTCTGTCGAATCGAATCCCCGTTCTCCCGTTCACTTACAAATCGTCGAACGTTCCTTGTCGTGAAGAAAGAACCTATACAAGAAAGACCAAACACAAGCTTTAAGCTCAGCAGACCTTTAATCACTGAAATACTGATCACCAAAGAATTTTAGCTAATACAAAATCATTAAGTTTGATATAAATTCATCATTATTTCCATCGAGAGACATTCTCCGTGACATACCATTCTCAAAGGTTTCATACATTCTCCAATACATTTCATCTTGATAACCGATCATTGCGACCGCACTTTATTGAAAGCGATGTACGGCAATGTTTGCTGGTTTGCCGATTTGCCGCTTTGCCGCTCGCCGCAAATGTCTCGTCGCCTTCTGAATAGTGAATATAAGCGAATTACACTTCATTTCCGACCTATTGTTAGTGCGCTGGCGGTGGTTTGGTATCGTCTCTCTCTCTCTCAACATAAATTACGACCTTCGTACCAATGTTCCGGTTTAATGGGTGAAATTTTTAGATGGTACGCTTTTGTATGGTTCTAGGTGTGTTACTTTCATAACTGTTGTAATTTTTGGCGTGAGTACCTTTTTATTTATACGAGAATTGGGGCGTAATAGGAAGCGGCCTAGCGTCGCCGTGGACATAAGCAACGCCAAGAAATGCAATAGTTGCGTTACCGGCCTTTAAGACATTAAAAGGAGGGTATGGGAAGAGGAAGGATAAGAGAGTGAGATCCAGTTATCTCTCTTAAAGAACGAAATGCAGCATAAGCCACTTTACGCATATTTGGACTGACATTTATCACATTGAGTCTAGCTTACAGTCAACCATAATATAACAGTTCACAAAACTCAATTGCGTGTAAGTAACAGCATCTATTATATTCTATCTCGTAATGGTCCAAAATCACGACCAGTCTATAGTGAAAACCTTTAACCTGGACTCCGAGTACTTATCGATATATATATTAATAATCAAATGATCGACTTTCTAAACGTTTATTATTGTAAAAAATAAAAACGTTTAGCACAGTTTTGGACAATATGGTATTGTGGTGGTTATGTTAGGTGGTTGCTATCTCCACTATGTAGGAACAGTTGCTTCGTGTCGCGGCTCGCGTTTTTGCTCGTGTCCGAGGTCTCACTTTCACGTGTTGCCCTTATTAGTTGGGTATTGTTCGAGATTTCGATTTCGTTCAGATGCCCCTGGGCAATATAGTGGGGGGACATACTACGTTTTCGACGTAAAGCAAGTGCCGTTTGTTCTGATCAATTGTTTTTTTTGTATCTTCTTTTCTACTAACAGGTTGTATCTTCACGCCTTTTTCTATGCGAAGTAAAGCTGCGGCATGATTTTTTTAAAATTTTTTTTTTATGGAACTGGAGCGCAAACTAGCTGGCGTGTCACCTGATGGTAAGCAACCACGCCGCCCATGGACACCAGCAACACATTTAGTGTTACTGTTGCGTTGCCGACCTTTAAGGGATAGGGGATAGGAACGGATGGGGAAGGGGGGTGGGCCTCCGGGTACCTCTCTCACCGAACGAAACGCGGCATGAGCCACTTTACGTCGGTCTTCTGAGAGGTCGTGGTATTTCACCGGTCAAGCCGGCCCATTCATGCAGCGAACTGCTTGGCTCTACCACTGTGGTCCAATCAAAATCCATTTATCAAAACAACTTTTTAGGATTGTATCGCGTTTATTTCTTATTTATTGATATTTATTTCCCGACGTTTCGAACTCTTTACAGAGATCATTTTCACGAGTCACTGTGGTGTTCACTGGTGGCGGTGTTAAGTCCTCGGTGGTCCAGTTTTCGAGCTTCTGAATCAAGAATTCGCGGATTCGAATTCTGGCTCACATCAATGACTATTCGAAATGATTTTCGGAAGTTTTGTGTGATAAATATCGATACTGAAATCTTTGTGCCCGGTTTAGCAACAGGTTCGCCACCTATTCGATTTGGGACGTTAACATAACAGACAAGGCTTAACAACCAATGTCTGCGGGTAGTGGACACGTGAAGTTATGTCATTGGTTATAAAATATGTAAATCGCGGATGAACTTTTAGGAAATTTCCTATCTGTAAATCCTATGTTATATCCTAAAGTAGGTTATAAGGAAATTAATTTATATAAGTGCCAGCTGTAAAGTTATCTTGTCAATATAGAAAATGATAATATTTAAATTTATTGTACATATCCTGCATACTTTCAGAACTTTCCTACCCTGACGCCTTTACCCTGGCGTGTAAATGTCCAATCAATTAGGCTCTTGTACATACGATCTTGCGCGAAAGTGGGATACCACTTTATAATTAGAAAGTTTACTTTTACGATTAAATCCATTTTATAACATTATTTATTAATCGTTACTGTTTAATGTTATACACCTTCTTATTACGTGGGAGAGAGAGAGAAGGAGAGATGATATGTTTTATTATTTTGTGCCCAGTTCAAGATGGCAAAGTGCTCTATTCCATAGAAGTAAATATTCCTTCGCTAGACTTGTAAACAATTTTTGCTTACGTGCATTAGATAAATGTCTTATTGTCCACCGATTGGCACTCATCGGACACATCTGCCAACAAATCATTGGTATAGCGGGATACGTATCACGAACTTTTGAAATAGTACGCGTGTTAAACTACATCACATGTAGAGCAGATTACGATGGAGTACGAACGTGTTCCAGTAACCCCGTCAATTGTTGTGAATGTTGTGATCTCTTTAAGTTTCCCTCTTAACCTTCTAAAGAACCTTTAGAAGGTTTAGAGGGAAACTTAAAGAGAAGTACGATAAGTGCAGCGGCATCCCCTAAACCTAATTTGTAATGCATTTATTTATAATTTCTAATCTATCACGCATCATTCTAAACGTTCAGATTTTCTATTGCTCTGTAGAAAGCACAATCACTCGGTTGTCCCATTTTCCAGGTATTTGTTTCATTACAAATTAACTCTCCAAGATAGTCGGTTGGACATGTGATCACACCGATCTACTACTACCAACTGCCTATTGATGGACGGCACTTCGCTTAGAAAACGAAGGAAAAAGTTGTTTAAACCATGCGATAGGAAGAAATGTATGCTGATGTTTCGGAAAAAAAAATTGATAAATCATTAATGGACCGTATGAAAGGTTTAGTTTCTATTTGTAAGAAAGCGGTGTTGTTTTTTTTTTTTTACAATTATTTTCTCATTTCGATATTATGAAAGGCGTTCGACGGCGCCGCTGTCAATGTATACTTTTTCTTGAAGTCAGATGTGTACTTCACACAAATGATGTCTCCAACTATACGCTTAAATGCTTATAGCATTGCGTATAGCTTATTTTGTTTATTTAATTATTGAACGATGTCGGTGCGATTTTGTTGTGATTTATTAAGAGCTCCAGTGTACGAAATTTTATTTTGGTGGATATAAGTATGATACTTAATTATATTCAATGAGAATAAGCTGTCATATTGGACAAAATGACTAATTCCCAGTGTCTTAACGATGCATAATACTACACATATACATACAGGCACGCCTTTTTCCCATGGGGGGTGAGCAGAGACTAATTATTTCCATTTGCTACGATCCTGACATACATTTCTTGCTTCCTCCACTCTTATTATCGCTTTCATACATTATTTTCTTAATTTCACAATTATTTGAATAATCAAATCAAATCAAATCAAAATCTCATTTATTCAGTTTAGGTCATTAAAGACACTTATGAACGTCAATAAATGGATAAATCTAACATCTACAAAAGCAACTTCACGCATTTTTTACCCGAAGGTGTAGGCAGCGGCTGTTAAGCCTCGACTCGCTGTATTGTTATGCTGCGTCCCAATTGGAATAGGTAGCGAGCCTATTGCCATAGACCGGACACGAAGTTGTTAGTCATCGATATTTATCACACATAACTTACGAAAAGGCCCGGTGTGAGCCCGAAATCGATCTCACCACCTCTGGATCAGAAGCTGGGAGCTCGACCACTGGACCACCGAATCAATAGAAATAAAGAAGCAAATCGAAGATTTGAACCAATTCATCAGAATCGAGTTAGTGATTCTCGAGATTAGCGGTTCTTGGCAAACAAACGTGTTAGTAAATACTGACAAACGGTCTTGTTGCATATTTTGCACCACAAATATTTGTGTGCGACAGACTGACAGATAAGCGAACGCTGACACTAACTGTATGTTTGTATTTGTTGCCACAGTGATGGAACTTGATGACAAGAAAATGTCATTTAATATATATTTGTCTTGTTGACGCATCATATCTTTGAGCTTCTTAGAAAACTTAGATCAGCTCGATCACAGTTCAGGAACTTGGTTATTTTTTTTCTTCTTCATCTTGTGATCTGTGTGGTCCGAGTTGTTTATGTTATTTGAAAGTTAGATTACAAAAATTTTCTTAATTTATTCATACAATTTTATTTATTGATACACCCAGATGAATTTGGGTTAAATTGGGGGTTGGTTAAAAAGTGACAATGAGTATTTATTTGATTGCAATTTATTTAAAGCTTAGCTTTGCTTGCACACACCTTGATAAATATGGAATTTGATAATTCAGAAGTAAAGTAATTAGTAGATTTGGTAGACTATTAATTAAAAAAAAATCTCCGGATACAGTGGTAATTTCTCGCAGTTCTTAAAAGTCGAAAGAAAAATAAGCAAACCAGGCAGATATAATTATTAGATAAGGTTTCTGGATACCAGTGGATACCAAATTACTCCCCAAGAGAGGTTGCGACAGATACATAATAAATATCTCATGAAACTTGTTCCATGTAAAGAATAAATAAAAAAGAGATACTTAAAATTTTCTTACAATAAATGAAGTGTGCCTTACTGCCTTACTGCCTTTTGCAATTTGCATCGGAGCATCCCCAACGGAGTCGCAATATGTGTACAAACTAAACGTTGGTAATGTAAAAGGTAGTCATTGTAATATTGTTATAGTTTGGTTTCGTGTTTAATTAAATGGGTTTACAGTTTCGTGTTTATGGTTATTAATTTAAACTGAACACTGTTATCGCGAAGGTCAACTATTGCGTCCTGCCTACCTATACCATACATTAACGGTGAAATGTTTGACTCGGCAAAATGTCGTAATTCCAGTTAGTCATCTTCATTCAAATAGTGGTTGATTGTTTCCAAATAATTCGCTCAGTGTGCAATTTTTGTAATTCTCAGTAACAATGGTCAGGATTTTCGAATTGAGTACATAGGGTTTTTTAAAATAATATGTATTTTAACCTATTCAATAAATAATAATGTCGCTAAGCGTAAAACTCACACAACGGCTTGACCGATTCACATTTTTTTGTATGTTCTTGTTCTTTTTTTGTTGTTAAGACAAACAATAAGTTTTAATGAAAAAATGCGTGGACTATTTTGAACTAGCCACGCCAATATCACGCTATTTAAAAAAAAATATCCAAAAAATAATACCTCAATTTTCTATCTGGACGAATGATTACTTTTTTGCGGGAAATACTGTGAGTAACAGCTAGTACTTAGTTACTTGTATACGAAAGTAGTACGTTGTATGAAGTACGTTCGTAGTTAAGTGGTGGTAAAAATCGATTACAACCCAATTTAACCAGGGTCGTGCTCGACGACCTTGCGTCGTGAATTGGTGTAGCGATGTAAACACGCCCGCCCTAAAATACTTATCTAATCGGTGTTATCACCAATGCCCGCATGTGGGTCGCGTGACGAAACACCACAGCACTAATCCACCTCAGTATTGGTGTTCATATATCTAAACTCCTTTTTAATAGCGAGTGTTTTGATTACTAGTTTGATACGAAATTAACGTCACCCTTTTCTGGACAATATACAAATAAGATGGCTCTGTCTTGTCTGGAGGCTAAACACTCTGCTACTGAATCAGAATGTCTCGGTTTTGGTTATTTACTTACACCAATGACTTTTTGGAATTAACCTACAACATTGCGTCCGATATATGGCAATAGTTTACACTACCAATTAAATTTGGGACGTAACAATTACACGAGTCGACGAGCAACAACCTCTGATAAGGAAAACACGTGAAGATACAAAAATTATTCAACATTTTTGTGGCATTCATAATAATAAACTCCCACTAAATATTACCCCCGTTCTTATATATATATATTTCTACTACCTATCTCTCTAATATTTGATGCGAGGTCGTCGATTCTTTTCCGCACACATTCGCAATCTGCCCAGATTCATCATCTGTGTGCACTATTACCAGCCAAGTCACGCTTCACACAACATGTCGTTATCTTAACGTGTACAGGCTGCATGGTATCTTATCGTGAAGAAGATCCTCCTGAAACAACATTATAATGTCACGTTTCCTCAAATATTGATTGTATACATAGGTTTTCTTAACGAATCTTAAAATATCAGTAAATTATTGAAAATATGTACTCAGTATATTGTGTGTAAACTAGAAATGGAAGGTCGTAGAGGTCGAGGAAGACCCTGCGAGGGTACAGAACCAGAACCCACAGACAGCAAAATATGTTCTTATCTTAGAGTTATTAGGTTGAGTAAGCTGTTAATACAGTAAATCTTCTCATAAAAGATACACACAATTACTTTCAAAGCCAAATGAGTACGCCTTTAAAGGAAGTTCAATTTAAAAAAAAAATGTCTTTATTTGGTCGAAATGATTTTGTGATCATCCTTTATATTACAGGCCACATTTCTTTACTTTAATTGTATTACTCTACACTTTCACAATTAACAAATCTCTATGGTGAATACAATTTTTTAGTGTTGGTGCATATTTTTCTGTCAAAAATTTACTGGACCCAAAAGCCTGGACTGCTATGCCGACAAAAGCGTTATGCAACGTTGTAACTGTAAATAGTATGTATACAACATCACGGGTGTACAATGTATGTAACGATAATAATATAGGCTTCACGTGACCAAAGCAACTGTAAACAATGTATTGTTTGAGATTTTTCATTTGCCGCACCGCCGCCGCGGCCGCCGACGCTGTCGCCTGCTGTGCTTTAGTAAACGTTCACCTCAGGGTCAAATTTGGGCTAAACTGTTATTCAATTGGGTATATGACTTGAAACCTTTTTTACCCGAATTTGGCAGAAGATCTGTCAATGTTTTTTGTGTGTATGTTCAGTATATTAGCTACGCTCGTTTGCTTCCTCTTTGCCTTCGTTTATATCCTGATTGATTTTGCTTAAGAGATGTCTGACAATTTTGTCCAGGCGAGTGACATGAGGGATATTCTTTCCAGTATTTCTTTCGGGAACAAGTTTGAATTCAATATTTTCGTTACATAATACGGGGTCACAGTTATCTGTGAATCAGTGTTATTTGGCAAAATGATAGTTAAGAATTCCTACTAAGTGCAACAAAACTAGCAAATTTATATTTTTTATGAAATAATATATTCTTATGAAAAATAATTAGCACATGATATTTATATTGCACTGCGTTTGACAAACAGCGAGACATTGCAGAACTGTATCCACGTGCAAACATGCATGTCTGATATAAGATATAATATGTACCAAAATGTTATAAAGCTGAATATTTGCTCGTTTGTTGGGTTGAACACCTTAATCTCAAAAACTAATAATCCTATTGAAAAAAAAAAACACAGCCTATTTATTGACGAAGGTCATAGGTCAATTATAATCACGCTAGGACTAATAGGAACGAAGTACCGAGCTTTTTACTAGTAAAGGTAAACAATGCTATAGCGGTACCAAGTTCATCAGATCATCTTAAAGATATGAGTACTCGTACTAGTATTATGTACATTGAGAGATCCGTAGCACTGTGTTTGATAACAAACAATTCTATTAAACTGTAGCCGGCTAACACCAAAAAAATTAAAATTGTGTCAGTGATGTCACTAAATATGAAAATGTTTGATTAACATAGTTTTGAACGGTCTGATCTTAACACAGTTAAGAACCACGAGTCTTATAGTGGGTTGATCATAACATAGAGTGGTGTGATCTTAAACATAACATAACTTGTCGCCTTTTTCTACTGGTCTCGAATCGGTGGCGGAACCTATTGCCATATACCGGGCACAAAATTGTCATACATATTTATCACACATAAAAAGTTAACTTGTTGAAAATTGGTCTTTTGGCTTTTCATGCCAACAATAATAATATTTCCACTTTAATGTTAGTTTATCGGGACTTTACTCTGAATTAAAATAATATTTATTCGTCACGTGTTCAGTTGCCTCAAAAAATGAGTGTACATTTATCTCAAATTCGACAACGTAGATGTGACCCGCCCGGTGTTGCGGATAGCCATGGGTGGCGATAGTCGCTTGCCACGCGGTGACCCGGTTATAATTCCCCCATTTCGTCAAACAGGGAATATTAGAAAATTAATATAACGAAAATCACACTATAATAATGTTGGTTTATAACTTAACACTGTTTAAAATTCCATAGATAATGTCCTACTGTTTATTTTTTTTTAATATGCTTAATCCAACGCTTGGCCACATTCAGGTGTCGTAACACTTAAGTGACACCGAGCTGTTAGGCCTTAAAGCTTCTAAGCCTATTAACAACATGATTACTTAAGCTGTGACGACACACACACAAGATCCTTTGGGGAATTTAACACGATTAATCTGATCCATTAATTTAATGAACGAATTGTGAACGCTATGTTAATTCAGTCATGTCAAATAGCTTTTTTTATGGCCGATAGATGGAGTGACTTTCTGCAATTTATGAGATACACTTAAAAAAGTAAACGTGTTCTGAATCAGTTACCAGAATCAGTAAATTGTATTATAATCTAAGCTAAGAATCTTCTCTTATTCGCCAATAAAGAAACTTTATAAGTTTTTGAAAATCTATCTATCTTAATTTTTATTTTTCTATATAGCAACACTTTTCCACGTAGGCCTTGAGAATCTGTCAGTTATCCAAACATGAACATTACCACTTTCTCCTAGAACTTATAAATCTACTTTTGATAAATATTTGTCTCGGCTAAGAGTGACTTACAAACTCTTTTGTCATTACAAACAATAAAAAAAATTTACAGATGCCAGTATTTACTGGTCTTGTAATGATAGCTCCTTAGTTGGCGGAGGTTAAAACGATTATACATACGTATAAATAGTAGGCTCTATGTGAATGGTCTTTGTTTAAAAATATGAAAGCGTGTAAATTTTTCTTCTACCAAATATTAGGATTGATGATGAATACTTGAACAAATTTTAGCACATCGTAAAATCCAATGCCACATATTTTGAAACCTTGGTACAAGTAAAGAAAGGATTGAAGTGAGACTAGGAAATGGGTGTAAATGTGTGCATGAATTCGTTTAATGACTCTTATAAGGCCAGTCTCCTTGAAATTTGGCAGTATTATTGAGTAGTGTGGGCTGAATATACAGATTACTTTATAAATATGGGCATATGAAATCATATGTAATGCCTTATATAAATAGTGCGCTGATAATTGTCTAAATGTTTTTTATTTTTATTTAAATATGTGGGCTGAAAACTGCACGTTCTCTGAATTGATTGTGTGTATTGATGTTTTAAATAGTTGGCGGGTATTTACTGATATTTTATATGTTGCGAAACAGACAAATGATGTCATTATTGTTTATCAATCTCTGGCCAAAGCTGGAAACATCACGGCCGATTTGCGAGTTTATAACTTTGTGCTCAAAAAATAGAGCAAGTAGAGCTATTTGACCGTATTTCTTCAATAGCTCGTGTAGAAATTTAAATCTATGTAAAAAACAAATTAAATTGTCGTTCGCTAACAAGTAACGTGAGGTAATTTTAGGGTTGCTGAATTGGAAAATTTTATACATTGTATATAGTCCCAATAGCCAAGTATTCTTAAAAATTTATGCATAAACTGTTACGATTTACCATGTATAAATAACGGATTTTTCATGGAACCTTGAAACCTCACTCACACCCGGTACTTACTTTACTCTATAAATATTTGAAGTAATATCGTTAATAGAAATAATAAAAATATGTAAAAAGTATGTTTTAATCAATGAGTGAGATTCGCGAAAGACTTAGAAATAAATAAAAAAAAAATGTAATTTTTTATTCCTGTGTAATTTTAGGTCTATTTCTAAGTCTTTCGCGAATCTCACTCATTGATTAAAACATACTTTTTACATATTTTTATTATTTCTATTAACGATATTATTTCAAATATTTATAGAGTAAAGTAAGTACTGTGCATTGTGGCTGAGATAAGGCAGAAATGGTTCCAAATGGTATAGTTTCTGCCAGCTATTCCATTTGGGACGTCAATGTAATTGTTATTATTATAGTTCGAATCGAGCCTTAACAACCTCTGTCTACAACTTGGGGTTAAAGAGGCAAAAAGTTTTATAAAACAATTAAAGTACGTATAACTAACCCTCTTAGATGTTGATTCTCAAGAAAAGTACTTAAAAATATGTGCCAACCCTGAATAATTTCCACGTCTCGTTGGCATTGAATTGATTATAACCCATCATTCCGTACGAGCAGACGCGTCCGCCAGACATTCTACGTGATCCTATATCCAGTCTTTGCACCGACAATGAGCTGATGAAACTCCAATAAAATGTTTTCAATAGCAATGTTGCTAATCAAAACGGTATCAAACGATAGCTGAAAAACTCGTAATGAAAAATCGTTTGATACCGTTTTGATTAGTATAGCTATTGTTTTATGATTGCATGTCTTTGTCTAGTTTATTAGGTAAAAAAACTAACTAATAATGTAACTGTTTTTTATAGAACAGGAAGGCAATTTCTCTCTGCCTACCCCGCAAGGTATTTGGCGTGAAGTTATGTATGTAGGAAGGCAATCGAGCAAGCGGATCATTTGATGGTAAACAACTACCACCACCCATGGACAGCTGCTTGTGTTAAAGTTGCGTTGCCAGCCTTTCATGGAGTACGATAGGTCGATAGGTCTCCGGAGACCTCTCTCACAGAAAGAAACGGTTATGAGCTACTTTACGTCGATATCTTGAAAGGCCGTGGTATTTTAACGATGGTGCTGGTCGAGCCTTCAATAGTATTGAAAATTAAAACTAAATCGTTGTGTAGTTAATAATGACTATGATTGCTTCCTCGATGAGACCACTGCTAATAAGTTTTAATACCTTGTTATTTTATCGTAGGCGCATATAAGATACATACTTTGGACTAAGTCAATTAAACTTGATCGGTTTTGCCATCTAGTTAGTAGATTTCTCTTGAGGCTTTTCATTAATTAAGAATCCTGTCATTTTTCTTTTGATAGCTTTGTAGTTCAGCAGGTGAACTTCTGTATAGGAATGCTTGTTGTCGAATGCGGTTGACTGACAAATTGTTCCACTGGTTATTATCTCGCTATTTATTAATTTCATACCGGACCAAATGTTTAATTCAATCAGACGAGGCAACGCCGTTGTCCTGTGTGTTAGTATGTTAAGTTATAAAATAGCTTCAAAATGAACATATCATTATTCTCATTCTGCTACTTATTATTATCTCTCCATTTATGAGCTTATAGATTTAGATTTTATTGTGGACTGTAAGAATTATTGCGATTATTCAGCATTTACAAATTTACTTAATTTCAATCTTTACTTGGCATTTTTAATTAATAATAGACTTGGAATAATAATTTAAATTAGTACGCCTCATTTTAAGTATTTTTTCTTCTTTATACTAACATTATCGAGGAGACAAATAGAAGTAATAACCACGATTCCTTATTGCGTTAAAATGAAATAGCTAGTTAAGTATGAGTTAATTTGTGCCTATAAGTTTGCACTTATCGTGGTATTTAATCCATAATATTATCTTCAATTTCATGTTGGTTCAGTTATTATCGAAAAACTTGTTGTAATCAATTACAAAATTAGGACACAGTAGGTATAAGACGTTGAACTGAAATTGGACGGAACGGTAACTGAAAGGCTATTAATTTTGTTGCATATTAAATAGGTTGAATTGGAAGGCGGAACGGAACCATGTTTTATAAAATTGTCCTACACTCAAATGAATTGAATTGTTAAGTCTGATTTTTGAAATAAGGCTATTTTCTTGTGCTTATGTTGTTCTACAGTTAGCTTTTTTTTAACTGAAATTCACTGAATTTCAGACCTTGGATACCCCTATGCCGTTTTTCTTTTAGCATCTCATCGGGCTCAATTCTGATAGTGATCGATATTTTATTATTTTATTTATTTTATTTTGTGAGTGGTAGAGCCAAGCAGTTCGCTACATGAATGGGCCGGCTCGACCGGTGAAATACCACGACCTCTCAGAAGACTGACGTAAAGTCGCTCATCCCGCGTTTCGTTCGGTGAGAGAGGTACCCGGAGGCCCACCCCCCTTCCCCATCCTTTCCTATCCCCTATCCTTTAAAGGTTGGCAACGCAACAGTAACACTATATGTGTTGCTGGTGTAAATGGGCGGCGCTGGTTGCTTACCATCAGGTGACACGCCTGCTCGTTTGTCCTCCTATCCCATAAAAAAAAATATCACATATCTTTCGCAAATATTACCGTAAAGTTGTTAGCGAGATACTCTGATTCGAACCTGAGATTCTGATGGTTTTTTAGATGTATGTAACAAAACTTCATATAACTTTGGCATTTTTACATGACGCGTGTCGATTGCATGCCGTTTTTTTTTTTAATTACAATGTATCGTCTACCGTGCGTAACGTACGACTATTATGTAATAGAGGCTTGTTTTAAATGTAATGACGGAAATTAACATTTTTTTATTATTATTTCGTATAGACAATACAATTGACAGTGACATGCGAAAATATATATATATATATATATACATATTATGTACAATTATACATAATTATAATTATCGCCAGGAACGGACCGGTGACCAAAATGCCTACTTCCGTAACAGCGGGTTGATTCACAATTTTTGTCTTTTATCAACATTCCTAACTATGAACTTATTGTGATTGGATTTGTGGTCGAAATCTATTAGTTTGGTATATTTATCGTAAACATTTATTAAACAATTTTACAGTTTTTCTATGTCTTTCAAATAATAGTACTATATAGAGTATATAAAAATAAACATAACATAACATAACTTCACGCCTTTTGTTACCCGAAGGTGTTAAGCCTCGTCTCGCCGTTATGTTTACGTCCCAAATGGAATAAGTGGCGAACCTATTGCCATACCGGGCACAAAGTTTTTCAGTCATCGAAATTTATAGGATAGGATAGGAAAAATTAATTATTGGATATGCCAGAAAAAGCCCACTTAACTATAATTGGACATACATAAATATTGTTACTTCTAAACATAACTTTATCAGCATAATGCTTATCAACTTGTAACTTATCGCGCAAGTTCATGAACCCAGATGTGATGTCATTGTTGTATTTTAATCACGGCCTTGAAGTTTCTGGAATATTTCATAACGACGTTTGCACGAGCTTTATCAAGCAGTGCCGTGATATAGGACGGTGAAAAAAAGATGAGGTTTTCTGTTTGTTGATTTTAATGTTACACGTTTGAAGTTGCTGATTAATCTTATTAAACTTTGAAAAATGGCGTCGTTATTACAATACACAAATACATTTTTTTTGTATGAGATAGGGGGGCAAACGAGCAGACGTGTCACGAGATGACAAGCAACAAACGCAGCCAATGGACACCTTTTTTTTAAAAAACAACGAGGATACCTTCTTTTTTTAAAAGAAAGGTGTCCTCCGGATACCACTCGTACGTACTTTACGTCGACATTTTAAGAGGTCGTGGTATTTCACCGATCGAGCTATCCTTTCATGTAGCGAACTGCGTGGCTCTGCCACTGTTAAGAAGAAAAATCGTAAAGACTTTTACGCTTTACAACTTCCACATTCACGGGTGATGGGTTTGTCTGTACGGCATGAATCATTTATTTGTTGGAAGTTAAGTTTAAATTTAGTAGTACTCGTATGACACAAGACGTAACAAGCCGAGCGCCTCGTTAGCGAGCGGTTGTAAAATGACATGTACCGCAAATCCTTGGAGAATGTGTGAACGTACTGCGGACAAAGAAGGCAATAAACTTGTTGAACTGAAAAATGTAGAATTATGAAAGAAACTCGACATTAGGTAGACCAAAAAACTATTAAGATTTTTAAAAATTATATGAAAATCTCAAAAGAAAAGTTTTGGAAAAATAAAGACGTTTTTTTCACTTGGTTTCGAACCAGTTGACCTGATTGTTCAGGAATACCAAGACAAACACTGTGGAAGTATTTCTTAATTGTTTTAGGATTTAATTTATTTTTGACAATTCCATAATTGGTCCCGGCATACGCAATTAGGTATTTGAAAAAAAAAAATATTGATTTTTTTTTATGTATTTTAAAACTTTATTATTAATAATATTGATATTTAATGCAAAAACTTCAAAAAATTATTTTTTCAATTAATTATAAACAATTAAAAATTGATGAAATTTAAATAAAAATCACGTGACTATAAACGCGCCATGATTGGTCACTATAGTTGTGACGTCATAATGTTATAGCTATTTAATAACAGTACAGCGTTTACGGCTAATACTCATAAAGTCAGCTTGAAGTGTAATGCCCAAATGCAACTACAAATGTTATTGACTGGTAAAAAATAAAGTATCTTTTGTGTTGCTGATCCACATTTTGAAGAAAATAAAACTATTTACATTAAAAAATTTATTTACTGAACTTTCCTTAAATATATAATAATTATTTGATTTGTATACTTAGATAAATAATAATTAATAAAAATGGTATTAATAAATACTTACATCGAAATGATCTTCACAACAAAAAAAATTCGATTTTGTTTGGGGATTATCACGGTGCACTGCTTGAAACCATTTATTTCGACATTTGTCATCTTGGGGAACATTTAAAAACATTTTATCAGGAGTTGCCTTTGTAGTATTCGTACATAATGGTACAAAACAAGAAGGATAACTTTTGAGGTTCGACATTTTTAATATAAATTTAAATATTTAATAATGACAACAAAATTAAATAGATCAAAACACTGTATTTATTATTTTTCTATCAACTGCAATGAGTGAAAACTAACATTAAGACGTCACACGCGCTCGGGTTTGTTCGGGAGTTGTCGGCGTGTCTTCGGTACTGGATTCAAAAATTTATTTTTATTTTGAAATAACTTTTGAATTATTGCGAAAAAAAAAAAAAAAAAATGTTTTGTTATAAAACTAATATATAATCTTTCAATTTATCACAAAAAATTTTTTTTTTCAAATACCCAATTACGTACATAATAATAAATGGATGAAATTTCATAACTCGGATATCACGTCCTTAGCAAGCAATTAAATACATGTGAAAGATTTAGCCAGAGTTCAGATATTGCAGGAAAAGGTCTTCTATATAATATGTTAATTAATACATACCTCCATGCCCAGGCTCTTGCTGGGTACTTAGAGAAAAGAGCGCCTTATGGAAAGAAATTCTTGTCATACAAGCTCGTCGGTTTTTAAGGCTTCAGTTTTTCAAGTTGCGACACGTTCAATAAATTAATATTATAATATGACTTTGCTATATGGATGTCTTCCATAATATGTCGGCACCAGGTCACACGGGGGTCAAAGGTCACATGATGTTAGGGCGCGACGTGACCTGCCCGCTGCACAAGTGTAAATAGTTCAGTACATTTTACATGGAGCTAAATGAGCGTGACTTGTGTTCATATGCGTATTAATTTGAATAATTGATTTTGATTGTCACTTGGCTAGTAGACCCTGTTTTCGGAACTGTTTTTCGTTTGTTGGAAGTTCCAACTTTGCAATATTCAATCTCAATAAATCATACGCCCACGTGGGTTCCAATGTTCATAAATAGTGGATGACGTAGTCCAATTTTGTTTTGAGATAGCTGCGCAAGTCAGGTGGCATGTCACCCGATGGCAATCAACAAACACCGCCAAACACCTAAATACACACTGTGTTACAGTTGCGTTACCGCGTGACTTACATTTGATATGGAAGGGGTCGAAACTGGGATGGGAAGGCTAGAGGGGAAGGGGTTGGGTCTCCCGATACCTCTCTCACCGAGCGAAACGCGGAATGAACCACTTTACGACGATATTCTGAGAGTTCGTGATATTTCTGCGGTCGAGCCGGCACATTCATGTAGCGAACTGCGTGGCTCTACCACTCTTAAGACAAAAAGTTATACACCTATACAACAATAAAAATAAATATAACTTTATCCTATGAGATTTTGCGTCAGATCTTCTTCGTATTTTAATAGCGAAGACAGTTGCCTCTCTTCATAAATATTCTCTCATCAAACCTACGTCCCAATAACTCAAAAAGTCACGTCATGCACTAGAAGTGCAACTGCTATCCACATTAACCCCCATATGAGATGTGATCATATTTAATAGACCGTATAGTCTTTTCATGGTATGCTTCTGAACTTCACCCAGATCGATCACGAATAGCAGAATTTTATTTATATCTGGTGCATAACATTGAATTCAGTATCAACGATTTTAAAAATCTTATAATCTTTAATTAAGAACTAGTTTTCTCTTTTTCAGAGACGTACGAGAGAGACGTATGAGAATCAGATAGAGATTTTTTTTTATGGAGTTGGAGGGCAAACGAGTAGGCGTGTCACCTGATGGTAAGCAACGAACGCCGCCCATGGACACCAGCAACACATAGTGTTACTGTTGCGTTGCCGACCTTTAAGGGATAGGGGATAAGAAAGGATAGGGAAGGGAGGTGGGCCTCCGGGTACCTCTCACCGAACGAAACGCGGCATGAGCCACTTCACGTCGGTCTTCTGAGAGGTCGTGGTATTGCACCGGTCGAGCCGGCCCATTCATGCAGCGTACTGCTTGGCTCTACCACTCTTATTGTGGAAGCTCTCACATAATTAGAAAGATATGATTTTTTCTAGTGCATTAAATATTTTCTTTAAATGTCGCTTATTAGATAACTAACATACGGAACTTTTTTATTGGTGCATTTAATTCGCACTTTATTTTTAACCTTTTAATCTTTACTATAATTGATATGTGATAATTGTATTGTAGGGTAGAAGTGGGTCAGGATCGTAGCTTGTGAAAAGTCTCTGTCTACCCCTATGGGATACAGGCGTGAGTTTTTGTGTGTATCTATGTATGTAATTGAATAAATGTGGTATATTTCATCTTTTTAATTTGTTAATTGTTAACTCATCATTCTTTCCTTGTTACAGATGACAGCAGCAGAGAGGAAGTTTCATCTGAGCAACAGGTGAGATGTCAATTACTTTTCTTTTTAACTGACTGCTTATGGATTGGGGTTATGTCAGATATCGCTGATTAAATAGTAAATTAATTGGTAGTGCATGCTGGTCACAATTTGGATTAGACCTCCAGTTACTTGTATGCACTTCTATTTCTATCTACTAGCTGTTACCCTTGTAAGATTTCAGTCTGAGATCAGATGACAGGTCCGCTCCTTCAGGTACTAGCATGATGATACATACTCTTTAGCCATCCGTATGAAGTGTATGTAGCATTTAATGGAAAGTGAAAATATTAAATTGGATTTGTAGATTATGAGATCAGTCCGATTAAACAAACAGTCTATTAACTCTTTACAGGTAATTTTACAAACAATAGTTGAAATTCGTCCGCATTCCTTCTTACTTGTGCCATATCTCATAGAAATATCACTCTAATTTATGGATTAATATAATTAAGTTTTTATATTACAATTAGATTTTTTAATTTTTTTTTCTTTTATAACTATTATAATGGCTTGGATGTACGTTACTGTAATTACTGCTGCGTTAAAATGAAGATTAGATACGGACAGTTTAATTTACAATGAGGTTGTTATCTTTATTTAACCCAATTTTTTTTTGTATAATCGTAGTGATAGTAAACTGCAGTTTTGTTTTTCGTCAATATTTCGTTTACAACTGTTTTGGTGTTAGTACCTACTTTTTTATCTTTTTCATCAATGAGTGCAGTAAGTTTTTTTATATGAAGAATTGTGGTTATTTGTTATGTTAGTATTCTTAAGATTCTACGCAAATATATTTTTTATATCTCAAGAAGTTTTAAGTTTTTAGATTTCATTAGTTGCCATTTATAATATACTCACATTAATATTGGTACAAATCCATGTCGATGCTCTTAGGCTATATAGTCTTAACTTATGAACCCATTGTAGACAAAGTTTATCTATTATATGTTTTGACGTCTCAATCGAGCCGGAGCCGTTGAACGGTGAACTAGTGAATGATTTAAACGAGTTCATTCCTAGATTATGATCAGGACTTGCGAAGACTTGTTTCATATAAGTGGTTAATATCGAGCATAAGAAATACGACACCTATGTCAGCCTGCACGACGAGGCCACGAGTGGTTGTATATTGTTGATGTTAACGCGAAAAAACACTTAATTAGGTACTATATTTAGAACTAGTCAAAAATTTGTTTGCCTGTGAACCTGACGATTGTAAGGCGTCCAAATAACTTGGTTCGTGATGAATACCTTCAATGTATTCAAGTAAAACTTACTGTAGACTGTTACAACTGTTTACACATGTAATATAATAGCCGAGTGCATTGCCACAATTCAGGCATAATTTTTGTTGGCCTATTTGATTTGGCGGATATTGGTTGCAAATAATATCCGAAAATAGAAATTGATTCATCTGATTACGTATATATACATATTATACATTTACAAACTACAAAAATATAATACATAGGTACTTACAATGAAATTAAAAGTAAAGTTATAATAAAAATACTTAATTATAATTTTTAATTTTGTACAGTACTACTAAATTTCTCACAAACATTACATTCAAGGCCGTGAATTTGTAGTTATCGTAGATTTAGCGAGTTTAAAAAAAAAATGAAACAAGTTGTTTTTAAATTAATTTTACGCATCGTCGCCTTTACGCGTTGGATGGCCGCGGCGCGCATCAGCCTAGCGCTTCGCTACCGAACCTTGTCTGCCTCGCGATTTGCTTCGACTTAATCCAATATGTAACAGTTGCTTTCATAACTAGCGGTAGGTCTTAAGACTGTAACATTATTTATACGATTGAACAAATAGCAAACTTTAGGGCAACCACAACTTTTTGTTTCCAACAGTAGTAGAACCACAACCTCTCAGGATGTCCGGACCCCCAATCACTCTCCCCTTACCATCCCACCTCCGGCCCCTTCCCTATTCTATTTAAAAGACCGGCAATGCAATCAGAGGTATGTTTGCCTTTGAAGTTTGCAGGTATCACATAAAAGAATTGCAAGAATGTGGTATCGTTACCAGGTATTTCGTTATAATATAATCGCATGAATAATTGTTTAGTAATCAACTTATTAAATCCAGACATAATCTGAAGCCCCTTATGACACGGTCAAGGAATGAATATTTTAAATGTGAAACGAATACTTGAAATCAATGTTTCAATTCTCGTAGATGATATGTATGCAGTTGGATTGTACTGAAAAACTGTTGCGACAATTTATTACTTACTAGCTGGCCCGGCGAACTTTGTTTCGCCTCGGAAGCAATAAATAATAGATATTTTTTTTAAAAAAGTTGCCCAATTTACTGCTTATCACACCAGCTACCTGCCAACAAAAGTCCCGTCAATATCCTTAGGGGTTAGGAGCCTTAAAAACCGATTCGCGTGTATTACAAGAGTTTTGAAAGTCAAAGAAGCGAGTGAGGCGTGTAATAATCGTGCTTTATGGCGCTCTGGTCTCCACATATATGGATGAAACAGTTGTCTTCAATATATAATTAATGTAAAACACCATATTTAAAATGCAGCGCCAAATTGTTTCCATATATAATATCTGCACGCTTGTTAGTTTCACACATAAGCTCAGCTGTAGGTATAGAAGTTTAAATGTTCAGTACCGTACGATGTCAGAACAATGGTATTTTTAACTGTACATTATTTCTAATGATGCAGATATATTTGTCTAACTTACACGTGTGTACGTTTCTTGTAGAAATTGATTTGAGTCCAAATTAAACGAAACGGTATAATTTTTTCTCAAAATAGAGTAGTTTTTAGAAATGGTCAGTCAGTAAATACATTGAATGAATAGCAAAACAAAAATTTGTTGTAAACATTTCAAGAAATACTATAAATCGTACAATCTTGAGTCATAATTATTAGTTTAGGGTGATCTCAAGGGCATTCTTTCCTTTTTCTTTCACATTCCTCGAGCTATTGCTACATTTCTTATCTATTCAGCGTCATCATTTAGGTTGCAATGGTCCACTAGTCGAGCTCCCAGCTTCCGATTCAGAAGAGTTCGCCTTCTGAATCCGAAGCGGGGAGCTCGACCACTGGACGGACCACGGACTCAGACCAGAATTGTTTCGGAAGTTTGTGCCTGGTGTATGACAATAGGCTCGCCACCTATACCATTTTGGGATGTACCTAACGTAACGATTCAGCCAGTCAAGACTTTAACAGCCGTTGGCTACACCTTCAAATAGAAAAAGGCGCGAAGTTATGTTGTTTTCATGTCAATATCAGATTATCGATAGTTATGTATAATCTAAATTATCAGTCCATGATACTCTGTAACACTAACAGGTTGTAGAATGCCCCCTGTAACGGTACCGATCTGGGAAGTGAGTTACTGGAGGCTGTTCTCGGTCGCATCTATCACAGTGATAAATAAACTCAAGTGGCACCCGCGCGATCGAACTTATGATTAGTTTTCTACGTTTTTATTAATATTTATAATGTTCATAATAAGTATTGTATATATTCTATATCCGTCATCAGAAGCCCACACACAATCTGGTGAAATATCACTTCCTCTGAAAAAAATGACGAAAGTGGTTCATGTCGCATTTTGTTAGGCTTCCCTTGACTATCCTCTTGTCTAACCCATATTAATAATGGTCGGCAACGCAATTGTGACTCCTCGGCGTTGCAGATGTCCATAAGTGGAGTTGGTCAGGTCGTATTCTGTAAATTGGACGAAAATAATTTAAGAAATTCTGTTTTTTGCAACACCGTCTTTTTAATTACATAGTCAAAAATTAGTTTCACCAAAAAAATATAGAACATATGTTTGGCAATGTTTTGTTTGATAACAACTCATGTAATCATTATACCAATGATACCAACTCATTATATCAAGACGGCAACAATTGCGATGTTCTCATGCTGGCAAGGCATCTGCCAATTGTCAAGAGAAAATAAACAACGGCAGCTAAGAATTACACGTCGTTTTATATAACACTATACAAATGCGTCCAGTTCTCAAGGATACCGGCGATCTGGGTTCTTGGGTTCAATCACATCAGCCGGCGGTGAATGAAATGTAATCCGGCCAAAACTGGTAGCGAACAGTATCCTTGTGTTTCTAATGAGAGTTTATTACCACCACAAGTCGGTTGATTTATTATGGAATCCGAGAGGAACACGAGCATACTGCTGCGGCCACCTTTTTTTGCGATACCAATCGGTACAAGCGAAAGTGAACCGATCGCCGACGTCTATCTTGGATTATGGCTGCAGTATTTCGTTGTCCAACTATTGTGGGAAAATTATGTGGCAGAAACATGTTCGTGGTTAGTTAGATGCATCTCATTGAATGTGATAGTCGTGATTTTATTAAATCCTTGGTTTTAAAAAGCTGTAGGAAACGAAATCTCCATTATGGTTACAAAAGATGTTATTATTTCTTCCACCTCTTCCATATAACACCGCCTCCAAAGGCCTGGGGTGTAGAGGTAATTAATGCCCTTGAATAATGATATTTGGATATTTGGTTGGCCATGTGCATAGATAGAGCCAGTTGAAATACTTCGGGCTGAATTTTTTGGTCATCAAAAAAGTAACGTAGTAAGTAACAGTAAACTCGGGACCTGTCAATCCTATGTCGTACTGTTAGACTACCAGACGACCGTGATTGATTTCACATGGTAGCGTATAAATACCAAACGATAAAGCAAGGGCCATCGAGAAAATTATCATTTAACCGACTAAACAAAATACCGTTCCACAAAGCTCATTATTTAACGCTAATTAGGGTAATCGAATGGGTATTTCATTAATTTAATGAATTCGCTCGCCCACGCTTGACTAGTGACTGATCAATTATGGTAGTTGTAGTCCGGCGGAATTAATTTTGGTAGCTTTTTTAACAACGCTTGATAATAATTTCACTCATATTTTTTAACCAGAAATGGGTGAAAAACATTATGCGTATTCACCCATTTCTGGTTAGCTTCTGGTTACAACACGTTAATTTCTGGTCACTTCTCCATTCTCTCTGATGTTCTGATTTTTAAACTAAAGATGATTATATGTCCTTTCATGTTTTATTATTTAACGTATCTATTGAACTGTAAATTCAGACACAGATTAGTTTTATTTAAACTTTTAGAACTCTAACTAGTATACTATATGATGATATAAGCTATGTTTTAAGCCAGTGAAAGGACATAATCTTTGTTTTCTTACATAATTCTTTAGTAATAATTTTATAGTAGACTAACATTATTTTTCAACATGTTTTGTTCTCATCGTAGTCAGCAGCTACGGCGTAGTAGTTACAGATAATATTAAAAAAGCGTGCTTACACATATATGGTATTTAAGTTAGAACTTGAATAGGGTTTTGTGCGGGATATATCAATTGGCCCATTTATTTCATCCGAACAGAGTAAATATGTGCGCGTTATTGGATTTGAAAAATGAGCGTGCGCGATGAGGGGTGAGAGATCGAACTACATTGTGTATTTTAGTTTTTTTTAATACGTTAGTTATTTTACCAATGTATTACATACATACTCGGTTACTACAAACTTTGAAAATTATTAAAATTGATAATTATGAAATTTTGAGTTTATATTTTTTCTAACCGGACCTGATTCTATTATTAAATTGTGTTGTATGTATTGAGTAATTTTGACACTCCCTAGAACGGTTAAATAATATTATGCGTACATATTTATTATTCATTAGCTGTTACTGTACACATATTATGTATGTAGGGAAATGTTCAAGTTCATTATAAAGCAAAACCTGTTCGCGACTGGTTCACGCATTAGTTTTGACATAGAAGCTTTACTATGTATAGCTACGTGTTTATTAACATCCGGTCATCAGCAACTTCTACTGTCTCTCCGATAACAATTTGCTTTTCACACATATCAGTATTAAAAATAGCCTGTTTCATGTGCCAAGTGTATCTTAAGGTTTTATCTACCAGGTTTATCTTGAAGAGGGGTGTATTCCTATTTATATACTTCTGGACACATCTATTGGCCTACCTTGCATTTTCAGTTTCGTTTGGTCCTAGCTAAAATTTTATATTAGGTGGAGCAAAAAGTTTTTATGCAGTTTTGAACCTGGCACATTCATAATTTCATTCAATACTCTTTTTTTGAATTGCGATCACAGAATTTAAAGAAAAAAAGAGACAATTTGGAGCCTGTTTGTTTGATATCAAACAATCGAATACTAAGAAAACTTGATTTTATTGGTTTACTTGGATTTAATTCCCGAAAGTGTGATTGATCTCTTTGGTTTTGCAACAACCATTACTTATTCTTAACATTAAGGTGAGGTTATATCACTAATCTATGGATACTTCGCCTGAAGTCGCCGCCCAAGCTGTGGCACTTATCCAGGCCGGACACAGCCAAAGAAATGTGAGTGCTCAATTAAATTTAAGTCGATCTGCGGTCCGAAATGTTTATGGGAGGTAAGTACCTAGAGACTGGCGGCTTTGTTCGTGGCCAAGGAAGGCCACGATATCGGGTCACAACTGAAAGAAAGGCAGGATCGATTCATCGTGACGACCAGCTTGAGAAATCGTCACCTTACCTCCATTGAGATACAAAACCAACTTCGCGACTTCCACGGAGTATCTGTGAGCGCTCGAACTGTTCGGAGAAGGTTAAAAGACCGATTTGCTACCACACATGCTAGCTAATAGCCCCAAACTAACGCGAGCCCACCGAACAGCGCGCCTTCATTTCGCGCGCACTCATTTAAATTGGACTCAGCACCATTTGAGCCACTCAGCATGTGTACTCTTTTCTGAGTCTAAAATTGTGTTACATGGCAATGATGGGAGGAAGAAGGTCTACCGACGTAAGGGAAAGCGTTTCGCGCAATGCTGCTTTGAAGAGAGGGTTGCTTATGGCGGTGGCTCATGGACTATCTGGGTCGGTATAATATATAATAATAATATAATATAAAACCGTATTTCACCCTTAAAAACTCACCCCATCCCCTTCCCGACCTCAGATCGCGCGTAAATTATTTTTTCTTTCATTTTGATCATATTCCCCTCCTTTTCTAATGGATTTTATCCTACTGTATTTTGTTTTGGTTTCAAAAATTATCGACCCTGGTCTATTACCAAGGCGAGTACTCGACTTGTTAGGCGTAGTTCCACATCGTGTGGTATTCTGAATTCAAATTTTTAACAATACCATCGAAAAAGATGGTAAAATGTATCAGGTTTAAAACTGCGTCAATAGTTATTGCTCGACCTAAGAGATTTCCACCTATATATTGACTCATCACGATATCTCTGGAACCATAAGGCGTAGCGACTAGAAATTTGGTAGGATTATTCCTTTCGCCGAGTAGAGGTCAGTTAAGAACGGATTTTACGAAATTCCACCCACAAGGGGGGTTGCGGGGGTGTTAACAATAGAAAATTCCCATTTTTAACCTATAGCTGCTATCGACTTCAAATTTGTCGAAGATATTGCAGTATTAACATAGCGGGGCAGCAGTTATTACTTTTGATGCGAAACAGAGTTCGCCGGGTCAGCTAGTATAAAATATTAGCTAGGAAATGAAACTGAAAAAGCAAGGTGGGCCAATAGATGTGTCCAGAAGTGTATATAAGGAGAATTAAATAAACTAGTCAAGATTCAAACAAAAGATACGATGAAGAGTAAATAAGCTTTTTCTAAAACCTGTGTCTCGTCTCGTATCACGAGGATTAGGTAGATGCTGTTATAAAATACCGTGTTGTTAAATCACTGATATTGCGTTAATGTATATTTTTTTGTAGTTAAATTACGTCCGTGTTACGCTGATTTTGTTGTTGTTTTTTTTATTTTATTATTTGACATTGCGATTAATGGGACAGTCAGATGAGTTAACATTATCGTTATGTTTCCGCTGGTGACTACGCTTCCGGTTAAAACAGTCGGGTGTTCAGCTCAGATAAATCAGTAAAAACGTTTTAACTAAACGATTTGCTGATTTCAAAATTTTTGCCGCATTTTTTGTTCTAATATTGGTGGTTATATGTTTTGAGGTCCGAAACTGTCAGAACTTAAACCTACTTTTAGGAGAAAGATTTTATGTAAAATGTCGATAATCGCCCTAGGCTATTTTCATTCTAAAACAATATAGGAAGGATTGACGATCCTTATTGAACTCTTGGTGATGTGATCTCTGTTAGATGGTGTATAAAAATCATCGGAACAAATGATCATTAAAAAAGGTTCTGTGCTCTATTGTTCACATTCGGGAACCCTATTACAACTTGCATGTTTATATTTTACTATTATTAACGATGCGATGTTTAGACATATTCGTAGTTTATATTTTTTTCATTTAACGAATTAAACATGATGTCGTGAAGTCTCAATTTGTGACGTCATGTGAAAAAAAATAAACAAATATCTTAGTGCATTATTTTCTCGTTATGTTCACGTAAATTAAGTCCTCTAACTGTTATCTGGTTATAATGGTTTACTTTGAGACTATTTGAAATTTTATATTTAAGTATTTGTAGTGTTGAAATCCTAGGTAGAATGTAAAACACCATCACAGAATTAAATACATATTTATGACTAAGCAGATATACACCGCATAAGCGGAAGAAGAGAAGTCGAAGAAGACACTCTTAGTGTCATGACCAAATTGACTGTGTCCAGGTAGAACCGAGGAGCGTTTGAGATGAGATATGAATTTGACATTCATTAATTGAAGCGAGTGGAGATTTTATTTGTTCTAAAATGTTTTTACTTAATAAAATTATAAAGGAATTAAAATTGAATTAAATTTGTATACATCTTGGTTACAATAAAAATTAATGATCTAGTTAAAAATTAAATTAAAGGTCATACAACTAATTAGTTTACATATATATTATGTGTGTGTGTGTGTGTAACGGAACGGTGTTACTTCCTGTGCGCACACTGCTACTGCTAACTATTTGAAAGATAATCGGATGACGACGCCACAATGTCCCACGGCACAGTTCTGATGGCCCGAATGGTGGCCCCTCTTCTGGTTCTTTTTTGGTTAATACAAAATCGACGCGCGTGCATGTAAAGTGAACGATGAATGTTAAAGAAGCGAGTGAGGCGTGTAAGAATCGTGCCTAATGGTGCTCTGATCTCTCTGCCTACCCCGGAAGGGATTTGGCGTGAAGTTATGAATGTAATATGTATGTATCTCCCTCTCTCTATTCAAATTGCACTGGAACAATGTACTGGCATGGTACAGTATTAAACAGCGTGTGGAGCCGAGATTGAAAGATATAGGCTTCCGGATACTTTTTTTATGGGATAGGAGGGCAAACGAGCTGGCGTGTCACCTGATGGTAAGCAACCAACGCCGCCCATGGACACCAGCAACACATATAGGGTTACTGTTGCGTTGGCGACCTTTAAGGGATAGGGGATAGGAAATGATAGGGAAGGGGTGTGGGTATCCGGGTACCTTTCTCGAATTTACATACATTTTGCATATTATAAAATATCAAAAACTTTGTTATGGTTTTCCCGTTAGATGAATTTGACTATAAGTACTTAAGTATCGGAAATGTTCCATTTTATGATGTTAAGAAGCCTCTCTGACCATAGGTCAGTTCGATCGTGATTCATGGCCACACGTACCACCCAGCAACTGTGTCAAGCGTGAACGGTACCGTTCGTAACTAATTCGTGATTATATATTAGAATTATCATATAAAGGGCTATTAATGGAATAACTATGTGCATACATTTTGTTAATAAGTCAACGGCGACTTCAACTTTCTGAAGGTTTCGCGAACAATAAGGTGAACAATAAAAGATACCACTCATGGATTGTATCGTGTCTATTTTTGAGGCTATATATTTGTGATGATGGAAGGGAATATCTTAAGTTTTGCCTCTACTTCGGAAGTGGTTTAATATTATTGTTTTTTTTTAATCGTCTAAATTAATAATTACGACATGTACACAGGCTATACAGAAGCTAAGAGTTATTTTTCTGTTTAAATAGTATAAATAAATAAAATAGGAGAGTCCATGAGCGACAGAATCGATATTTGAATCGACAATGAACCGCAACTTTGTTCCGACAGACAGTTTACATGTACTTCTGTCAGACCTGTTCATCTACTCGCCGTCTGATTTCTGGGTCAATAGCGATTCATGGCGTTGGATTCAGGCCCTTTTTATTTGTTTGGTTTTCTGTATATGCTGTTTTGATATTTATTAGACGATAACGCTCAACGGCGTTGTCAGCGCCAATTGTACCCCGAGACCCTAGATTAACTTGCCAAAATTTAACCCAAAGATATTGAACATGTTGCTAAACCTATTGTTGGGCACGATTTTATACAGCTGTCAATATTTGTCATAAATAATTTCATTCGATGGAGTCTGCGAAAACTCGGCGAAAGATTGTAAGCCATTATTCAAAATTTAAATTAAGCTATGCTAAGTTTTTATTGTTGATGATTAATATAAGTTGGTGGTCCTGATGTTGTGCATACCACTCCTGATAGCACGAGCTTTGATTGAAATCCTGGCTCACACCAATGACTTTTTGGAAGTTTTGTGTCACAATTTGTCAGTCACGTAGACTCTGGAGGTCCGCCTCCTGTTAAATATGGGGCTGGCAGTTTACATAATAAAAAATACGTTTACGTTTAAATAATAAATTTTACGTTATTTTTTATGTAAATTTCTGATTTATAATCGAATAGTTTTTCAACGTTTTATCATTGTTGCGGGGAATTTCTAATTCGATAAAAAGTACACAACTTTACACTCAAAAGTACACAGAGACGTCAGCGTATTTAGATTGTATTCAATATTAATCTTTATTAATCCTAGTATTATCATTTATTATGTTAACTAGTTTTACCCGCAGTATCGCTTATAATCTAACGGATACGGTACTAGTTATTGATAGGTTCCCGATTTTTATTTGTTGAATTTAAGAAGTATGAATTGCATTGATTTGCGTGTGAATTTTGCCTGGTATTAGGTTATTAGGAGACAGCTGTTGCAGATATTTAAAATTTTACCTAGACAATTTACTGATAGCAACTTGTTAGCTACTTTACTTAGTATTTCCAAACAGATACGACCAAACCTTCAAAAAAACTAGAGTATTTTTTGGCTTTAACGCTGACATCTCAGATGTTGCAGATGTCCAGATGCGGCGGTGATCGCTTACCATCAGGTGAACCGTTTGTCTGTCTGTCTGCTTTTCCCATAAGAAAAGTACTCGAGTGTATTTTTGCAACTTGCGTGGTTTGTAATAATTGAGCTAATAAGAAAAGGTTTTACTCAATAGATTTCTTTTACCTTTCTATAAATCGACAAATATAAAATGTAGACACTGGCTCACACCAATGACTTTTCGAAATTGTTTTCGGAAGTTACGAGTATGTGTGATAAATATCGATGACTGACAAACTACCCGGTATGGCAATAAGTTCGCCACCTATTCCATTTTGGACGTAAACATAACGGCGAGACGAGGCCTTAGCAGCCGCTGCCTATACCTTCGGGTAACAAAAGGCGTGAAGTTATGTTATGTTATAAAATGTACCCATTTCAAAAATAATGTTTACCGTAAACGTTGTTTCTCTAGTTTTTATCTCAAATATAATTTTCGAACGAATTATAAGACGTTTTACGATTCAAGTAAAATGTTATATCAAGGGTGTAATCAGCTACTCATAATAAATGTTGTCGAAGCAATAGATTATCAAACGCCGATAGCCAGTTAATCAGCAGATAAGTTTGCAGTAACCAAGCTGCCGTAGGAACCGTTACACCATGATAGGAAAGCTTCTAATGATTTGCAACCAAGAACAGTTAGATGGTTCCCATGACTATCGACTGCGGGGCAATCATGGGCTTTTGTATGACTTATAATTAAAATTGAGGTGAAAAAAAACTGCTGCTTGCATACGTTAGATTTATTATAATTTATTGTATATGTGTGCCTGGAGATGGCTGTGGGTTCGACATCTATTCTATTTGAGGCGTAAACATAACGGCGAATCGTGGCTTAACAGGCGCTGCCTACACCTTCGAGTAGAAAAAAAGCGAGAATTTATGTCATTTTTTATTGTTTATGAGATCTTTAGCTCCAAATCAATGAATCCATGTTTTTAAATTGGCGATATTTATTATTACAGCAAACCCTGTGAAATTGCACTGTCCATTTGGATCCTAACTATTTCGACGCCAGGATTCACTATGATGCGATTATTGTATCTTTGAAACACATGACCACATACTCGTATATAACCACTAGGTTATCAAAACGAAAGATTAAAGTTCTTAGTTTTTTCCTAAAATACATACATACATACATAACTTCACGCCAAATCCCTTGCTGAGTAGGCAGAGAGAACGGAGCGCCATAAGGCGCGATTCTTACACACCTCACTCGCTTCGTTGACTTTCATAACACTTTTCATGCACGCGTGTCGATTTTTGAGGCTCCTAACATCACCTTCCTCCAGAACCCGTTCTATTTGGTCATGAAATGTGTGTCTAGGCCGTCCTCGACTCCTACATCCATCCGCTTTTGCATTGCATATCTGCTTAGTCAATCTTGCATCATCCATCCTTTCTACATGTCCGAACCATCGGAGCATGCCATTTTGCCTAAAATATAAAAAAATCTAAACATGACAACGCGAAACATTTAGTGACGAACCCCTTTTGTTGAATGTAAATACATAAAACGTTCGCGCCAGAATGACTACTATCATTCCTGTCACACCAGTTTACACGAACGATACTTTACTGACCTGGACACTGGTTTTAGCATCATTAAATTTGCTTTGCGACAAATTCGAATTTGCGTTAGATACGTCCAACTGCTGTTACATTTTGTTCTTTAGAGTGTATGAAATTGAGTTCTCTGTTTACTTTTTCAATAGTAATATTTAAATTTGCACCGTTTCCATTTGTATTGTTGGAGTATTTTGTCTAATGTTCGCAAAGATCACTCCCACGGTTGGGTGTTCGTTGATCATTGTCCGTGTTGGTCTCCTGAGACAATTCTCGACCTTGTTCTAAATCTATTGGAATGAGATCGTTCTCTTTATTTAGCTCGGTTTTTGTTTTTGGTCTGTTTGTTGACTGTACTAGATAATTTGCAGTAAATACTCTACTTTACACGTAGTTGCTAACTATTCGGGAAACATATTAACATTTTCTTTTATGGTTTTTGTGATGACTCCCTTGGCAATCATTTTTAATATAAAATTAATCCTATCATCATCATTCTCATGTCCCTTATTACATTTATGTCCTCCTTTTCATTTCTTCTTTATCACTCGTGAACATATCAAATCTATCATAAACCATTCTAGTGATATTAAATTCCTTATGCTGTAGAAGTAGATAGTTTTCATTTTTCCACTTAATTTGTCTTTAAATTGGTTTCTATTACTACTATATTTGATTTCAAATGATAATCCATAATTATACAGCTGCATAACTCAAGAGGTGATTACTTAAGTTTATATTAACTTAATCTCTTACTAATTTATTTATCTATTTCACTGGTAGTAACTCTTGTAATATATTAGTCACGATTAGTGAAATTGTTATTAATGGAGACACTTGTTTTTATTAAACTTCACGACAAATCCCTTGTTGGCAGAGAGAAAATAGCGCCAACACACTCGATAGTTTTGACTTTCATAACTCTTGTCATACTCACTCGTCGGTTTTTAAGGCTCCTCACATCACCTTCTGCAAGGACAAGTTCATCTTGGTCATCACCACTACTCCTACATCCTTCCGCTTTTGCACTGTATTTTAGAATTAATTTATCTTATGTGATCTATTTATTCTATATGTTTTTAACCTTTCCTAAATATAGAGTTCCGACATGTTATTGATGTAAGTAGATAATGCAGATATTAGTAGTAAATCAGGAACTTAAGTTGGCGGCACTAATTTGCTTCTTCATCGAGAGCGCTGAACTTTCGCGGTCGATAAAAAGCGAACGGTTAGCCTTGACCGTGGCCGGCGCCCGCGCACCTTTATGTTATAGACTAAGCAGATTGCAGAGGGTTTAATTTGATTCGTTTGTTCGATTATGTTCGTATTTTTGGACCTAATTTATTAGAAGTGATAAGTTTTATTTCATAAGTAACCTACTTTGTAATAAACCATAGACAAAATTTATATCTAAACAGAAAATATGTATCTATTATATATATATTATATGATATAAACAGTGGTAGAGCCAAGCAGTTCGCTGCATGAATGGGCCGGTTATAAATACCACGATCTCTCAAGAGATCGACGTAAAGTGGCTCATGCCGCGTTTCGTTCGGTGAGAGAGGTACCCGGAAGCCCCATCCCCATCTTTCCCTATCCCCTATACCTTAAAGGTCGGCAACGCAACAGTAACACTAAATGTGTTGCTGGTGTCCATGGGCGGCTTTGGTTGCTTACCATCAGGTGACACGTCTGTTCGTTTGCCCTCCTATCCCATAAAAAAACTGCTAGTGAGGTAAGCAAGAGGAATAATATTGGTGGGCAAAGGGTAAGTGAAGGATGCCAAATAATCATTTCTCAAAAACGCAGCAAATTGAAACATAAACAAAATTCTGGTCTACGCAGACAGGTCATACTCCCACTATTATATGACCATGCAATGAGGTATTTCTTGTAATGAAGTAACGAATTCTTCTTGAACAATATTGCTGTTGCTCACTCGTGACAGTTCTGCCTTTATTTTGTTTTTCTATGTTGCAACTCTTCTGTAGTTCGTTACAACGAACTTATTATGCTAATGAATTGATACGTATTAGTAGTATACTGTTCAGTTGGTTTTTAAATATTACTCAATCAATCAACCCATTTTTATAAGCTTTTATTTAACTTGCACTGTATGTATGTATGTATGTATGTAAGTATGTATGTTCGGTGGAATCTTGTAACTCAATTATGAAGTAGATACCTTCAACCGATTGAGCTGAAATTTTGTATACACGTTTACTTTGGATGACAATGCATGATATAATGTATGACATCATTCTATATCCAATATGGCGGACGACCCAAGATGGCGGAATGGATATTTTTAATGCATTTCTGCAATATGGGTATCAAATGAAAGGGTTTATTAAATCTAACTCAAAATATAATATGACGTCATTCTAAATCCAATATGGTGGAATATCCAAGATAAAGGAATATATATTTTAAGCTTTCGTACAATATGGGTATCAAATGAAAGGGCTCATTGGGACCAACTAAAAAAATAATGTGACGTCATTCTAAATCCAATATGGCGGATCATCCAAGATAGAGGTACAGTTTTTTTTAATGCATTTCTACAATATGGGTATCAAATGAAAGGGCTTGTTAATAGTAGCTCGAAAAATAATGTGACGTCATTCTAAATCCAATATGGTGGAATAAATATTTGTGTTTCTACTATATGGGTATCAAATGGCCCTTTCATTAAAGAGTTATATGAGAACTTCAAAAACTATGTCTCGGTGGTTCAGTAAACTAGTCCGCTTCTGAATCAGGAAGTCTTGGGTGCGAATTTGGCCTCACACCAATGTCTTTCGAAATTCCTCTCGAAAGTCATGTGTGATAAATATTTTTGACTGACCACTTTGTGCTCGCTGTATGGCAACAGTGGTAGAGCCCAGCAATTCACTGTATGAATGGGCTGGCTCGATCGGTGAAATACCACAACCAGCTCACGCCGGGTTTCTTTGGGTGAGAGAGGTACCCGGAGGCCCACTCCCCTTCCCCATCCCTTCCTACTCCCATATCCTACATCCTACTCCCTTAAAGATCGTTGAGACGTAAATATAGTGGTGAGTTGAGGCTTGACAGATGCTGCCTACACCTTCGGGTAGAAAAAGGAGTCGAGCTATGTTATGTTATTAATTAATGTTATAAACAAATTAGAATGTGTATAAATATTATATATATCATAGGCTTTTCAATATGAGCGGCTAGATGTTAGTGGCCTGCTTGTTTGGCCGGTGTCAGTCAATCTGTTGTTTACTATTCAGTCACTGATGCCAAATCACCATGTCAAGATACAGGGTTAAGCGGCTCGTCCAAATTTATAATCAAAATGAGTTAGTGCTATCATTGAGAACCTTACGACCACTTTACGGCTGAGGCGGTAGTCCATCACAGTCGACGGCTTTCCGTTGATCTATGTTTTAATAGTTAACAGTGTTTTAATTGTGGTCAGCCACGCAATCTGCTGCATGAATGGGCCGGTTCGACCGGTGTAATGCCATGCCCTTTCAGGATACCGACGTAAATTGGACAGGATTTAATAACTTTAACATGATTGCTACACTAACGGATTTTAATGGTGTTATAGGTATTATTAGAATTAAACACAGTGGATGATGGGAACGAACTATAACTTTTATTACAACTCACTCCTATGTTACACTCAGGTCGGCAAGTATAGAGTACTGATTAAAACAACAGATGGCGTTACACATCACACGTAGTTAATCATATTTTGTTATTAAACAACAGTCCCACATAACAAAATGAAGCTGCAAAATCAACAAATAAGTAACAAAAAAAATTGTTTACTTAGGCTTGAAACTCTTTGCTGCTGGTCAAGCATACGTGGCCTTAAGTAGGGAAAAGACTAGGAGGTCTCCTCATTGAAGAGTTGGACTGTTCGAAATTAACTGGCAAACGACCTTGTAACAATGATGCTTTGAATGAGATGAAGAGACTGAGAAACTTACCCATCGATAACTAAAAACTTGAAAATAATTTAAAGAAAAAAACGTTTTTAAAGAAGCTTTTATTTAAACGCTCTAAAAAGAATAAAATAATTTTCACCTTAAACATTTTAACTAACAACTTATAACCTTATTATATACAATTTATGTGATAATAAAAGCTTGTCGCTATGTTTAACCCAACCCTTCCCCCCTCCTCTTCCCATCCCGATTCCGACCCCTTCCATTTCCCATGGAAAGGGCCGGCAACACAACTGTAACACTATATGTGTTCGGGTGTCCATATATATGTTATAAACCAAAAAAATATATTTGGATAATGCGATCCGTCACAGTAATCATTAAATCTAAAAAAATATTTCTAGATGGTTATGGATAGCCACTGATAGGTATTTAAACATAGCGACAAGCTTTTATTATCACATAAATTGTATATAATAAGGTTATAAGTTGTTAGTTAAAATGTTTAAGGTGAAAATTATTTTATTCTTTTTAGAGCGTTTAAATAAAAGCTTCTTTAAAAACGTTTTTTTCTTTAAATTATTGTAATGTATGAATGAATATTAAAGCACTTAATAGTTCTTTGCTTATCATTTAAGTTTTAAATGAGAGTTTGTTCTTATAGAGAATTTATGTATTAAAAATAGTAGTTTTGCTTTACGAGGAAATTTACCCCATTTGTGAAAAGCTCATAGGTGGTAAATTTGTGCTGTTTTTACTATATGAGGAAATTTAAAATTAAACTATACTTTACAACGTCTTTTTCAGTGAAAGTAATCGTCTTTTATACGAAGTCGTAGCGTGGTGATGCCTTCATCGATTTACGGGCTATCTAACGCTAAAAGAAATTCAAATCTATGCAGTAGTTTCCAAGATTAGCGGTTTGAACAGAACAAACAATAATATCCTTTTATAATATCGAGTGTACATGGTGTATATAGGCGTGTATTATTTTTAGTATCTTGTTACGTTTATTTTAGTAGAACTTGTGCTAAATATAAGGGAGTTGTTTTTAAAATGTAACCTTTTCAACGTAAAAATATAAATCTAAAAATAAGCTCTGACATGGTGATATGATAGACGTGAGTAGGTGAGATAGGTAAATGTGTTTTAGGGTTGTACCTGTTTATCTGTCTAGTGGCATCGAAGACTTGGAAACGGCTGTTCTTTTATGTGTAATTTGATTTTCGATTGCTGTTATCTAATGCACGTACTAGGCAGGTAGGCTTCACAAGCCTACTGTTATGTTTTTAGTAGCGATATTGATATTATTTATTTGATTTGGTTCGTTATGAGTATTTGGCACATGAGCTTTTTTGCCCGATTCTTCTTATGGTAGCCCCTACATTCGGAATCGGGGCCCTCGTGGCGATTGCGTCCGTGTTTTCTTGTTCCACGCAGGCACTTTCCTCAAGCGCACGTGTTTTAAGTATTTCATTTTAATTAATAAGTTACATCTTTGAATGTACTTGTTGACTATTTTAAAGTGTCTGTGAAGACCTATGAAAGTGAAGATTGATTGAATTTGACCATGCTTTGAAGAAAACTAATGATGAGACGACGTCACGGATTCCCACTTAGTGTTACGTTTGTTTGATATCGTGTTTGTTGCGTTTATTCTATATCTAGACCTTCGGGCTAATGTTTGCCGTTTTAAATAAAGTTGTTGAGAATATTATGCACTATTGAACTAAACAATTAAAGAGGATAAATCAAAGACTAATCCCGGACATTGTCTATTTTAATAACCAATTCCATCTTGTGCTGTTTAATGCCCGTGATACCGAACATCTTCACTGACTTTCGTATTTATTTATAATTTTAGTAATATATAAAGTGAAAGTAAATATTACATACATATTACAAATTTTATGTTTTTACTCATGGTATGTGGAAGATGCGTCATAAGCCTTCTTTTATGGGTAGTTTGTATGTAATATTCTCACTAAGTAGATAGATAGATATACAAATGTGAGTATAGTTTTCACTTTCTTTTAAGAGCGGACACAGATTGTAAGCTTTCAGTATAAGGGCGCGTCCACAAATTACGTGAGGTGTTTTTTTTTTTATTTTTTTGTCCCTCTCTCCCCCGTTGGTGAGATTTCGTGAGATTTTGTCTAACCCCCATCCCCTGATCTCACGTGACATTTTTCAGAATGTGGGTTTCTCATGTAAACGCGTTGGATTGTTATTGTTCAAAGAAAAAAAAAAACTATTTGCTTCGTGCTTTTATTTATGACTATTTAAGGCTATTAATCAATATGGCTGAGAGTTATAAATGTAATCAAAATTTAACAATAGAATACTTAAATCGAATGGAATAAAATCGATTGTATGAACCAAAATAATATTGTTTTTTTGTTTCAATCAGAACAAAAATTGCGTGATATTTGTCGAGACCCTCCCTAACGTGAGATTATATGAGATTTGACTCGACCCCCTCCCCCCTAAATCATCTCACGTAATTTATGGACACCCCATAAATATTATATTGCAGTGTTTAAGTTTTTCCCGTGATAAGATTTCTCATTTTATTGTGATACTAGGAACTGTCTCTCTTACTTGAGTCTCTTACAAAATTGATATTTTCTCGTAAGTATGGTAAAACTCATTCTCATCTTCCGCTATTTTTGTGTATTAAAATTAATTACTGTTTACTTAATGTATGTATTTAAATGTGAATATTTTTCGATTTTAATTTGTTTTTTTTTATGAGGAGCCGCTGTCTATATCTTCGACTATAATTGGTATGAATGAATATGATATTAGTACGAACCTATGATTCTGTCTATATTTAAAAAAAATATGATACCTTTATGATAACTCATACGAATGGACTCGTAGACTATAATACTAACTTTCGTACATTTTGTACTATAATCTATATTGAAGAAATACGATATGGAATTGGAATAGAATAAGTATGGACTTAAAAGAAATGTAGTTCCCTAACCTTAGAGAGATCAGATACAGAGGTATCTTACAAATATAAATTTTAAATTATACAGATAAGACAAAGAAAGCCGGTAATATTTGTATCCTATGATTATTACCGATTACACGGGAGAGGCGTGTGCTGACCGCCCCCAGTGGTTGTGCAGGCACAATCTCGCTATTTGCACGCTTCTTTACGCTTATAGTCTAAGAGTCCGGAGTAAAAATAGTAGATGTTTTATACCTCAGTAAATAAGCAAGGTCTATGGACTATGGCATGTTGATCTATTACAAATGCAGTGATAAGGTACAACCAATAATAATTTTATACAAATGCTGTATTTTTATATGTATACTTATAAGGCCCGTAAGATCAATCACAGTTTAAACTATTTTACCTAGTTTAAACCTCATCTGTCGTTTATTTTGTAAGATCAATGCTAGATAAACCTCCAATAACAGTTTAAACTATAGTTTAGCTTACACCAGGAGATTTTGCCGTTTAAACCGTGGTCCTGCCTAGTTTAAAAATGGCGGTCGTTTATCAGCTGACATCTGACACAACGGTTGTGGGTTCATACATAGATTTAGCATAGACTACAATAGATGGCACATGTCAGGAAAAATTTACTAATAGCATCGAATCACTGACAGCGCAACCGCTTATATTAGATTTTGGGAACCGCGTATATTTTCTTTACATTTCCACACATGAACATTAACTTTGTAAAAGTTAACGTTTTGAAGCGCTTTTTACGAACACATTGATAATAATAATAATAATATCTTGGACACAAATCACACAGGGCCCTCCAGTTCCAAACTAAGCAACTAAATGCTTGTGCTATGGATACTAGATAACGGATACTAATACATATATATAAATATATACACATATATATTTTGTAAATACATACTTATAATACACAGAAAAACACCCAGACGCTGCACAAATATTAATGTTTATCATAAATATTTGTGCTCGGGTGAAAATCGAACCCCCGACCTCAGTGCTGCAGCCGGTTGTTTTACCAATGCGCCACGAGCCCCGTAAGTCACTCACACATTAACAACCCATTTTTGGTCACGTTGTTTGGGTGACTATTGCCGATCTATTTTTCTTAAATCTATGGTCACACTATAAAACTTCATAAAAGAAAGAGAAAAAGAGTTTTTTTCACGAAATATGCCACAGACAATGTACAAAAGAGTGAATGATGAGCGAAATATGGACATTAAATAACCAAATGTTGCCATCTGTCGAAAACTAAACTTAGTTTACGTAATCTATGTCAATTTCGCTGTTGATCTTACGAGGCAGGTTTAAACTCTAGATTAAAATTGACTATATTTTAGAAAATCGACAGTTTTAACTATGATTGATCTTACGGGCCTAAGGCCTACGACTAGTTTTCGAAAAGTATATATGTATTAATATCCGTTATGTAGTATCCATAGCACAAGCATTTAGTTGCTTAGTTTAGAAGTGAAGGGCGCTGTGTGATTTGTGTCCAAGATATTATTAATATTGTTATCAATGTGTGCGTAAAAAGCGCTTCAAAACGTTAACTTTTACAAAGTTAATGTTCATGTGTGGAAATGTAAATAAAATATACGCGGTTTCCAAAATCTAATATACGCGGTAGCGCTGTCAGTGATTCGATGCTATTAGTAAATTTTTCCTGACATGTGCCATCTATTGTAGTCTATGCTAAATCTATGTATGAACCCACAATCGTTGTGTCAGATGTCAGCTGATAAACGACCGCCATTTTTAAACTAGGCGGACCACGGTTTAAACGGCAAAATCTCCTGGTGTAAGCTAAACTATAGTTTAAACTGTTTTTGGAGTTTTATCTAGCATTGATCTTACGAAATAAACGACAGATTAGGTTTAAACTAAGTAAAATAGTTTAAACTGTGATTGATCTTACGGGCCTAAGACGTACATTGTTTATTACAAATATTAATATATCATTTGTAATTTAGACGTATTTATAATGAAAATATAACGTGACTTCACGCTCTTTTCTACCCGGTATGTATCAACACATAACTGTCGAAATTAATTTCGAAAAGTGATTGGTTTGAGCCAGGATTCGAACCCGCGACCTCTTGATTCAGAAGTGACTTGCTCGATCACTGGACCACCGAGACATTTCTATAATTTTTATTATTTATAATGAAATGATATAATAAATCAAACGTCAGTAAAAGATTCTCAGTGTGTTGAGCGAATTGGTACATAGAAGTGGTTCCCTCGCGCCACTGACACGCTGAACCTTTTGACCACAATCAGAGACCCACTTAGGCCTAGAATGGTCACGCGTCTGGCCAGCCTTTACGTTACGCTCACACAAAATAGACGTGCCTTTTGTAATCACGATTGGTCTTATTAAACTACACCTTTATATTTGGAGAGTCAAATCTAAAAATTCTGTTGTTTTTCAATTAAGTAGACTAAAAATGTTACGGAATACTGTAGTGTATTTTCATATTCATTGATAACCGAGGATATAGGCAGTAGCAAATACGCTTCGACATGTCGATGTCATGTGCAAACTAGAAAAAGACTGGTTGCAAATACCTAAGTCTTAGGCAATACATCTGTCATAGTTTTGGTACTTGTCACACCAAATATCTATGATACCAACTTCCAGAATATTATAGGATTGATTAAAACAACTTTTAGGATTGTATCGCGTTTATTTATTATTTATTTATATTTATTTCCCGACGTTTCGAACTCTTTACAGAGATCATTTTCACGAGTAACGATCTCTGTAAAGAGTTCGAAACGTCGGGAAATAAATATAAATAAATAATAAATAAACGCGATACAATCCTAAAAGTTGTTTTAATCAATGAGTGAGATTCGCGAAAATCTTAGAAACAAATATATTATAGGATGTGAACCAGTATTAGAACTCGGGATCTCTGGGATTAAAGTCGAAGTGTTTTACAAATAAGTGCGAATATCTCGCTGGTTAAGTGCTTCTTTAAATGATCTGGAGTATAAGAAATTGCAGATTAATGCAAAACTTAGATTTTTCGTTTTTTTTTACTTACATTTACTTACATTGATACATACATGATTAATATTTTATTTATTGTTTCAGGTAAACGCACTCAATATGCAACAGAGCGAGCAGTACTCTGAACATTATTCAGTCGTTAACATTTAATGACGCGAGTCGATCCGCGATGAATTAATTTACATCTTTATACGTAAATATGGAACCATCTGATCACTTTATATTCATAACTTCCTTATTTTGTGATGCACTCAAGTGCTTGTAGTAAAAATGTTTATATGGACCGCTTTCTAGATTGCCTCCTGTCCAGTAATTACTTCATTGCGTTATACAAAATACGTCTACACTATTTTATATATATCACTATCAAACTCTTTAATTAACGAATTCGATTTTTAAATTCATTGGCGCGCATATTATTATTAAAAAAAAAACAAAGTTTATGGCAACAACTCATTTCTTGTCCCTTATTCCTCTCATTTCTCTCTCAGTCTCTTTCCCGTACCTTGACGGCTGCCCATCGCCATATGAAGAATATTATAGAAAAACTAGCTGACCCAGCAAACGTTGTCTTGCCGAAAAATAAAATTTAAAAAATAGGGGTTGATCGTAGGGGGTTGAAAATTTAGGGTTGCATGTATTTTTGTATCCCGTTTTATAAAAAAAATAAGAAACAGAAATATGTCGAAAAATTAAAAAAAAAATTGAGGGGTGGGCTACCCTTGTGATTTAGGGGGATGAAAAATAGATGTTGTCCTATTCTCAGACCTACCCGACACGCACATAAAATTTCATGAGAATCGGTCAAGCCGTTTCGGAGGAGTTCAATTACGCACATCTAGACTCGAGAATTTTATATATTAGATATATCAATCGAAACGCATTTTATTCCATGATGAAAAACCATTGAAAAGCCATTAAATATCTTTGACACTGTCAAAGTTAAGTCGGATCATAGCGTTATTTATGATAAACTGTGTCGTTATTTGCGATTTCGTGAGTAATTATTTATAGTTAATTAAAACGTTCCGACCGCTTTGATATCAAATTGATTGATCTATAAAGCCTTCTTAATATTTGAATGTTATTAGTGTGTGCCCGGATTCGAAGTCGAGACTGGTAAATTAATCATTGATACTTTAATGTACTAGTTTATTCTACTGACTTTATAGTAATACGAGTACTTGTGGGAACGAGTACAGAGGTCGTTGGGCGTCAGACAAGTCCTCATCGTCGTAAGTATCGCTGGAGGCGTCCAATAATGTATCCTTGTTTTACTTACAAGACCTCAGTTTGTCATGACCCAAGTCATTATTTGTTGAAAATCGTTTACATTTATATGTATTAAATATTTATTGAATTCACAACTCACACCATAACCAGTGAGGTTAGATTGTCTGTTTATTGCTTGGATCGGGGCCGTTGAGATCACTTCGTTAACGGTGTATGCCGCGCCCTGTCTCAATATACAAGTATAGGTACGTTTTTGTATAAACACATATGTTTTTGATTTCAACATTTAAAACGTTTTTCCTTATTTATTTTTTATTTCAAGATAATTTTAATTAAATTACACTTTAAATTAGGAAGCGAATCAGAGCGAACTAACGATACATCGATGTAACGCCGCACAAGTCATGTTTTTTCGTGCGTACACCCGTCACGTTGTCACGTCAAAATAGCTAGTCTTGGAACATACTGATAACAAAATTTGGAAGTAATATTCCTAACATCAAAATCATGAACTTATTAACATACAAATCATATCAGACACCTTACTTTTTTGACTATAAATAGTAGGCCTGACGCTAATATGAGGGCCTACTGATAAACCTCAAAACTCACATCCAGTTTAATTCAAATTAAATTTTAATAATTCAAGTAATTAAAGCTGGTTAATAAAACGTTTCCGAACATTTTTTAGAACCAACATTAAAAACTTGAAATTTATATGGCGAATAAATTAATTGAAAAGTGTCATATAGATAATTAATTTGTCGGTTTGGCATCTTATGAGCACATAAATTTGGATAAGCCTCCAACTTGAGTTACTACGTTTTTATGACATTTTAAAATTGTCGTTCTTTCTTCAAGTGATTCACAAATAATTTTATAGATATATATATATTAAAAATTATAACCGACTTTTTGTGCAAATGATATCACATAACGAACATAAATTTGAGTTTTGGAATTATAGGAAATATAATGTTAAACAGAGTTAGAGCAACGATATATGAATGGACCGGCTCTACCCTTTGAAATATCACTATTTGTAAAAAATAAAGACTAAAAGTAGCTCATACAACGTTTTATGCGGTGATTTAAGAATACGCTCGCATACCCTGATCCCCAGCTATGCCGGCATCGCAACTAAGACCTTCTCAGTGTTGCAGCAGCGCTTGACGCTTATCACCAGGTGACTCATTTGCTCTTTTGCCGATAAATATAAAGCAAAAATTGTGTATGATATACACAATTTTTGCTTCGCTTCACAATCGAAGCTGTTTAGTTGTAAAATTAATTATTGCTAATTTAATATCAGCGAACATGATCTGGATGAGTCGAGCGCACGCAGCTGTGATTACCATCTAGTGTTGATGACATGTGACCACAGGCTGTGGTCGGCAGATGACAGCATCAACACAGCTCGTACTGATAATGATATCCCAACCGCAAATCTGTTACGTTTCCTGCAGTTTTTATATTAATAATTATTAATATGTACGGTTTTCCGGAATCCGCTTTAGTATCATTTGTGTTATAAATGATTGACTATATCAATAGCCAAAGGGACAGATGCTTCCTGTTATCAAAAAAGCAAATGTCGTGAATGTCGACATATTATAGTTAAGTTTACTATCAAATATATTATGCAGTCAAATCAAACTCAATGTTCCTCTAAATACAACAATCGCATACTGGAGTGCTATTAGTGGATTTGTTTAAACCTGTCATCCATTTATGAATCCCAATTTTTATAGTCAAGAGTATGGTTCACAAAAAAAGGTAAGTTAATGTTTTAAAAAAGAAAAAATGTATAGAAGGAAAGTCCTGACCGATTGCATAAATTGTGCCGCACGATTCACATACAAAAAGTTTAGTTAAATTAAAAAAAAAAACAAAATATCGAAAGAAAGTCCTGGCAAATTACAAAAATTGTGCCGCTCGTGATCAAGTCTGGCGGCCACTTGATTCGTGAACCTGCTGCCTGCACGTCGTGTAGGTACGGCGCGATTAAAAGTATCTGGGATCCTGTCACTTTCGTCGGAGGTCGCGATGTGCAAAATAAATACGGCTTTCTTAATTTCCACCTGTCCACAAGTAAGATGAGAGATGACACAGCATAGTTTTTTTAAAATCGGGTTAGCAAAATTTAATAAGCTTCCTTATGGTCTTTTTAACTTCAAAATGTTTATCTATATTCTAACTTAACCGCCAAAGCCAATCTCATTCTAGTAAATTCACTTTTTTATGGGTCATCTGGTGGTAAGTCAGCAGCGCAGCCCTTTGACACCTGTAACTCATATAGTGTTACAGTTGCATTGTTGATATTAAGCATGTTTATGTTTAATGCAGTAATTAGGTTTTAAGTTAAATTGTTTATAATTACTTTGTTAATTGGCAAAAAGTTAACAAAAAAGTACCAGCCACAAAGACACAGATATTTTATATTGATAGATGACACTAGTATAATATTGACCTAGTTCATTTTTTTTCTGATCCACATATACGATTGTATCTCCAAAAGTGTCACATGACACTCACTCGATTGTGTGGACAAGTCGAAAGTGAACAGTAAACCACTCGCGAGTCTTCAGCTCATAGTTGTAGTAGGTACTCATCACAATATTAAACGCTGTCACCCAAATTTTCGGTTTAACACTATAACCGACTTTTTATCTTGTATCATCTTCGTTTATAATTCAACTTGTTCCAAATTCGAAACTTGTTTTTTTTTTTGATTCAAATAATATGACTGCGTTCGCCGTTGGGACTATCAAAGCTCGCTGGTTTTTTTTTCATTTACGTATTTAAATAACATGGATATCGGTGCGATTGGTTGCGATCAATTGATACGTCTGTCATGAATCGATATCAAATTGGATAAGTAATATTTATTTACGCGTTACTCGTGTAGGTACGAGTAATCTATAAGTCTCTAGCTAGCTGTAGCTTAGTGTACATAATGCTGAAAAAACCTATTATTAAATTATTGTACTAGCTATTTATAACTAATCTCTAATCCAATCCTTAATCAAGTGATAAAATTTATGACTCTTTATTATTGTGTTCGATAAAATAAGTCTTAGTTGAAAGCTGTTCGTACCTAATTGACTTCAATTGTACATTAAGTAAAATACTAAAAGACGGAAGCTGAGTAAACAGAAATCGGAAACGGTTAACCTTCATAAAACATTTTAACGAATCATAATCTACGTTCATTTTTTTTTACTTTACAATTTTTCCTTACCTAATCTCCGTGATCAGATTTCAAATGCTTTTTATAATCATATGAATCGGTAGATGGAACCTGTTCCGTACGACCGTTACCACGTTTGTGTGTGTGTTTCTCTTAACGTGTGCCCGATAATTCTTCCGCTCTATCGTCTTTCGCATCTCTACAATAATAAATCAATATTATTGAATTATCATTACAGAGTAGTTAACAGATTACACGATTGTTTGATTTATTCCCAATGTCAATTTGACAGTTCTCTTTTTAAATTATCTAGTTTTATTTGCTCTGTTTACATCGTTTTAATAACACAAATTAATTTATTGACACAAATGAATACTTAATTTGATGGTTGTGTATCCGGAGCTGAATTGAAGACTTCGGATATAAAAGCAGCGTGTTGAAATTCTAGTCAACAAAGACGAAGGATTTAGGATAGAAATGATCCGATGGTTCGGACATGAAGAAAGAATGGATAATGCGAGTTAGACTGAGCACATATACTGAGCATATATAAACCAAAGGGGATAGATGTAGGAGTCGAAATGGCCACGCCACTCTTTTCATGACCAAATTGAACGAGTCCTTGGGGAAAATGATATCAAGGGCTTTTAATACCGACGGGCGTGCAAGTCATGAGTTGTCAAACAAGCGAGTGTGTAAGAATGTGCTTTATGGTGCTCATTTCACCCTGCCTACCCCGCAAGAGATTTAGCATCGAGCTATGTATGTATGTTGAACAGAAAATAAAAAAGATCCCTAATGAATTGGTAACCAAACGCAGCGGTAAACGAAAATATTTGTCGTTAATCGAATTTGTTAATCGATTAAATCAATAAATTTGATTCGTCATGAAATTATTTTTGTTGTGTGAGAAAAAAGACCGGCAGTGAATGTAAATATTTGTCATAAGTATGTAGCGTGCGCTTAAAACTGTATGAAGCCATCACACAACCCAAATATTTGACACCGATAGACGTTTGACAAATAACAAACACTTTTATATGAATTCCGTTAATAGTTATGGCAAATTATGTCTTAACCCCAATACAAATGAATGAAAGTGTTAAATACTTATACCAATTATTGAGTTAAACAAATAATCTCCTAAATATATGTAGGTACAGCCGAATGACTCGCACAACTTTTGTTCCGCACTATCGCCATTTTTTTACTACTAGGTATCTAGATAATATATATGTTTTATATGAATTATATTTTCAATGACCAAATTGAATGAGGCCTCAAGGAAAATAATGTCAGGAGCCTCAAAAACCGACGAGGGTGTATGACAAGAGTTATGAAAGTCCAGTAGGGCGTGTAAGAATCGTGCCTTATGGCGCTCTGTCTTTTCTGCCTACCCCGGAAAGGACTTAACGGGAAGTTATATTAATGTAGGTCTCGGTGGTCCAGTGGTCGAGCACCCGCTTTTAAATCTAGAGGTCGTGGTTTCGAATCCTCACACTGGCTCACACCAAGGACTTTTCGATGTACTGGCAGTGTGGGACAGAAAAACCTGTTTTGCCATCCCCGAATAATGGGATCAAGGCAGGAAGATGATTACAGTTTTTATGGCTGACACAGACTGACACCTGAGCAGAGGAAGGAGTCTTAATAATAGGGTCACGTTACCTTCACGTATTGACCCTATATATTCTTTATTTTAATTTTTTGATAAACCATCAACGCACAGTATTGATTTTTTTTTATTCGACAATCGCTTACAAAATCTAATATTTGCCATATTCGCCTCGATTCGCCGTTAGGTTTACGTCCCAAATGGAATAGGCGGCGAACCTATTGCCATACCGGGCACAAGGTTTTCAGTCATTGATATTTATCACACATAACTTTCGAAATTTATTTCGAAAAGTCACTGGTGTGAGCCAGGATTTGAACCCGCGACCTCTCGATTCAGAAGCGGGGTGCTCGACCACGGGACCACCGACACTGTATTGAGCATATTTATTAAATTTTATTTATTACTTATTTTGTACAATAAGCATATATAGAAATTGTAAGACCATATAAATACTATACACCCGAACAATAAAGGGGTGTTATGTGTTAGCAGAGGTTAAGCAATAATGTTTTGCATTCATCAATCGTTAACTTTCAAATACTATGAATTGTAAAGGTTGTTACTTTCCAATGTGTCTTTTATTACATATAATATCGTAATGTTATCGCTTCGATGGGTATTTTCACTTATTTTTAAAATTATCTCTACGTAAAAACTTATGACTGAAAACTTTGTGCCCGGTATGGCAATAGGTTCGCCACCTATTCCATTTGGGACGTAAACATAACGGCGAGACGAGGCTTAAAAGCCGCTGCCTACACCTTCGGGCAACAAAGGTGTAAAGTTATGTTGTGTTTTATGTTTATGTCTACGTCCAATGTACATACATGTTTCTTTTTTTTTGTGGGAAAACGGTTGCATTGCTGGCTTTTTAGAGCCGATTGCTACGTTGCGATCTGTTATTCGGAGTTCGGGAGTTTAAAAAAAAACTATTTTAAAGGCTTAATAATATATTTAAAGATGTGGTCATTATTATAAAACTAGAACTAGACGAAATTAACAAGTACCTCAATGAGGGCTGAGATTGAATTTACTTTTATGACTGATATTATTAAAAGCTTTTTTACATTAAATGCTGACTACATGACTCACTGCGTCCATAGTGCAATATTGTTATACAAAAGGGAAGATATAACAGATCGGTTAGAAGTTATTCGGAGGTCTACCTCGTTCACCAATCTCGAGCAGCTATACGCGGCATGAGCCATTTTACATTGATTTTCGGTAGAGCCGACCCGTTTACGCAGCGAACTGATTGGTCGTACATCTTTAACTGTGATATTAGAATATAGTATTCTCTTATATTTTTTCTTTTGATTAAAATATTAATGGCTATATTATTTAATTTCGTAATCTTATCTATCTGTAGACGTAACATGACTTCACGCCTTTTGTTACCCGGAGGTGTAGGCAGCGGCTGTTAAACCTCGTCTTGCCGTTATGTTTACGTCCCAGATGGATTAGGTGGCGAACCTATTGCCATACTGGGCACATATTTTTCAGTCATCGATATTTATCACACTTAACTTCCGAAGACAATTTCGAAAAGTCATTGGTGTGAGCCAGTGTCAGGATTCGAACCCGGACCTCTGGATCAGAAGCCGTGCGCTCGACCATCGAGACCAAACTACATCTGTAGACAGTAACAGTTAAAGGAATCAAATAACTTACATCAATATATCGCGATGGACGAATCTTTATCCAATGTTTATGCACGGTATCGTAATAATAGTTTTTTGTATGTAGATGCAAATTATGAATAATTTACATAAGGTTCTGCTCTAGAACACATCGTTAACACAATCTTTATGGGGTGCTCCATGTCTGTCATGTCATCATATCCAACTTCCGTAGTTATTACGTATGTATACGTACGTAGATAATTACTTTAGAGATTCTTTGTCTCATAAATTACAGCTTCTGCTAAATCTGAACTGTCAATTATTTTCGACCTTTGTTTTTGTGCAGAACTATAATTGTTTAAAAATGTAAATTTGCTGATAAATGTTGACGATTAACTGAATTGTGTAATCAGTTGCAAACCGCAACGAACAAATTTGGGGACTAGAAAATTAATCGTTTCAAACTACAATTGCCGTTGCACATGCAGGTAAGGGTAATAAGGGCAGAAATTTCACGCCATACTTCCGAGAAAAGTAGCTTTCTTATTGTGAAAGCATTAATAAAATAAGTCTATTAAAGTGTTTATCTAAAAGTAACTATTAAATAAATATTTCTTCTTTATGGTATTGGAAGAAGTAATCAAGTTAAACCTTTTTATATTAAGCAACAGTAATAAGAGAAACTTTTAATTCAACATATGGATATTATTTATTCCTTAATCATCATTGACTGATTGATAATGTATCAAACAGTTGACCAAAGTTGTTTCTGAATATCAGTTGTTGTTGCCGGCTTTTAGTTTATACTGCCACCCATGGAAACCTGCAACACATTGCAAGTATCCATGGATGGCATTAGTAATTTAACATCGGGTGACCCGCTTGTGCCTCTGCCCCTTATAGCATAAAAAAGTTAAGACTTGCTATGTAGCAATCGAGAGACTGACGCAAACTTGTAGACATATAATGAAGGATAGTATTCTGTGTCCTCATTTATATAATATTTGGTCTCTTGGAATAGATGAGTGCTTATGGCAGCTATATCCAACAGTATTATCATAATACACCTTGGTCATCATCTGCCTGATTTGTTCCCAGCATGCAGGCACAACAGATTTTTATTTCCTGCACTTCCCTGTCGTCCTTTCTACTTCCACTACATCATACACCTTCGTATGGGCAGTTCATTCCCATGGAATTCAATATATTCACGACCGCCGAGGAATGTTAGACACTTTCCTTCCGCGCAGTCCAAGAAAGCCAATTAACAATTATAAACAACCGTCTGGTTCACATGTTCATATGTGAAGATTTGTTTGTCTTCATGTTTGTAAATATGAGCTTTTGGGATTTTGAGATCTTATTTATATCAGCTAGGCGTCAATTTTTCATTCCAGTTTTGTACTTTCACGCAGTTGATATATAATGGCACTGGCAGTGGCAACTATGCCTCAAAGATAGATGTCAGAGCCTATTACTATTTTATTGGTCAGAATTTTGCTAGCCATTTTTAGGATTTCTTGTTGGCAACTTTGTTAAGTAGACAGTGTTCCAATTACCAAAACTATTTTTTATACATATATATATATTATATACAATACATTTTATACTTTTATTTCGGTATTCATAAACCAATCTAGCCAAAGTCAAGTGTGAACTCTTGTATATAAGATGGTGAGGTACTGAAGAATACCAACAACACTGAGTGTTGAGTAATCTCCAGAGATGTTTATAAATAGTGGTGATTAGTTAAGTTAATTGGAAATGCTATGTACGGCGATAGTGATTTGCTATCGCTGCTCATTAGCGAGGGATGTTCACACACAGCTCTTCTCCACAGCCAGTTGAGAATGTTATGAGATCTTTTTAAAGTAGATGTTTTATTCTATCATTGCGACATATACGTGTAACTAATTAATTATATTGATCTAGAAGCTCTTGATTTAGAAGCGTCGACTACCACTGGACCACCGAGACTACTATATATGAAAAGTACCGCCAAGTCATGATTGGCGAATACTTTGCCTACCCTGTTGAGTGTCAAAGATATAAAAGAAAGAAAGAATATGTAAGTATTCTAAGTATATAATAACTTGCGACAATTTGGACCTATTGATTTATAGTATATGATAAGAAAGCGCCTACTGATAAGCAAGAAAGTTTGATATTTCGTTGAAATTTCTACGTTCATTTCCTTATTTATTATTAATTTTAAGACAAACCCGGAAAGGGTGGGTAATAAGTATTTGCGGTACTTAAATCTTAATTGTAGCAATTGTGCAAATCGTTTAGAAACCAAGATGGGCGTACACCAGCTCAGTAAATAACCGTCAGCAGACATTGTTGTTACAAGAACGTTTTATCATTGATATTAAAGTATTTAATTTGGACTAATGTCTGAGTTTTACTCACCCGCTTTCGTATATAAATCATTTGTCTGACATTTAAATGGGATATTATATATGGGTTTCTTATTTATAGACTTGAGCTACGAAATGGAAATTGTTTTGTGCCTTTTGTAGAAATAAAATGATCATTGCAACTTGCTGCATATTTGACTTTGGCATTGTTACATACATATTTTACTCCCAAGTGCAGAGAACCGGCACGATTCTTACACGCGTCACTCCTTTGACTTTTACTTTTAGTGATCCAATTATTTTTGTTTAAGCTTAATTCCGTTTAATCTACATAATCAAAACTTTCAGGAAGTTTTTGTCTATGCAGACTAATCTGAACAACGACTAAACAGTTTCTGAAGAGTTGCCATGTATTTGCAATCTATTTACAACATCTATACACAATTAACACACAAATATTTGTACTTGGCAAGAAATTGTTATAGACCTCTGCCGATAGCCGGCAGCCATAAAGCTCTGTTTGCTCGAATTGTCAATAAGCTACGGCTAGAGGCAATAATTATTTTCCCGCGACATTCTAAATGTTCCTTACAATGTATTTGGTAATTTGCAAGCAACTTTTCTAGAAATAGTAACATTTTTATCTTTTATTTGCAATTCAAAATGCTATAAACGAAACTAATATTGTATATAGAGTATTGATTTCCCATTAACCCAAATAAAGTAATGTGTTAGCGGGAATTGTACCAGTATAAGGTTTATATTGATATTTTGAAACGTGCAAACCGTCTGATGTGGAATTCTCAAGAGTAGTATAAAAGACTTTCGTATTTATTGTTGCTGAGGTAATGATAGCTGTTGATATTTTTTGGTACTATACCTCTTTTAATTCCCTGAGGTGTAGCGGTACCACGTTTGCGCAGGTTATACCAGGTTGAACAGTAAAATATTTTCATAATAAGAAAAATGTAGCCACAAATAAAATTTTATGCGTTTGTAATGCTTAGATAAAGAGCTAATTAAAATTAATATATAATAAGTAAATACGTAATTAGGCTATGAATTTGAATAAAATTACAGAGTTGATTGGTAGAGAGTAGATCACACTAAGTGGACTATGTAGGGGAAAAACTTTTGGAAAACGTAGTCTGTAAAAAACTTAAAAAGATATGAAAGAAATTATTTTGAAGAAATCATTTTGGATGTTCAAGACAGAGTGATATGACAAATAATCGTTGGGACGTCTTTTACCTAGAGCTTGCTTCAATAAAGTAAATACGTCGATAAAAATGGGAGTAACAGAGTAATCTATAATTTAATCTGTGTATAATTTAATTTGTATTTTATAACACTTTTTAACAGTGGTAGAGCCAAGCAGTTCGCTGCATGAATGGGTCGGCCCGACCGGTGAAATACCACGACCTCTCAGAAGACCGACGTAAAGTGGCTCATGCCGCGTTTCGTGCGGTGAGAGAGGTACCTGGAGGCCCATCCCCCTTCCCTATCCTTTCCTATCCCCTATCCCTTAAAGGTCGGCAACGCAACAGTAACACTTTATGTGTTGCTGGTGTCCATGGGCGGCGTTGGTTGCTTACCATCAGGTGACACGCCTGCTCGTTTGCCCTCCTATCCAATAAAAAAAAAACTTCGCCGTTGATGGGTCCAAGGGGCCTATTATGAGCTCTTAATTTCAGCTAGCTTAAGCGCTGCCTAGCGTTTTCGTATTTCGACGTTTCGTGCGACTAATTTCAGCTAGTCTAGACTACTCATGATTGACTAAATGGAATTAGTCGCTGATAAATCGAATTTAGAGTGAATTTGTCAGTGACTAATCGTCACAGACTAGCTGAGATTAGTCGTTGAAAACAAGAATTTGCAAGGCAGCGCGTAAGCTGGCTGGAATTAAGAGTTCATAATACGTCAGCTGGACTCCTGTGACCCTATAATAAATTTTTGTGAGTAAAACATGCCACATTAACTTGGGCCATAACTCAGAACACTGCATTAAATTAATGATAATGTTCTCTAATGGGGATTTAATAGATTTTTGTTGGATAATAAGCGGAACCTGGACATGTGGCATAAAAAAATAATAAAAATGTCGAATTCCTTCCTAACTGCCTGTATCAAATTAAATTACACGTATTCCATCCGAATTGAGGCGTGGGAACGTGCTCTTTTTTTGTTTAGAAGTCGGGACCGTTTTTTAAATACACCTACCACAAAAATTTGGACTGATTTTATATCTACGTGATTTTTTTTGCAAGAATTCATATTTGCAGGTATATTTTTATACTGCCAGTTATTATTTTTACTCAAATTTTTAGAAGAGGTTCGTACGTTGTAACTTGAGGCATGTTTGTGGGTGGCTATAGGTTTTGGAAAATTCTTGTTTGTTTCTTAGATAATTTCTCTTAGGTTCTTCAGTATTTTCTTTGATTTTAAAGATTGCATGGCTAATATTACAAACAATAAGTAGGTGCGTTGGACTGACCAAATAAAGAGCGCATTGGGAAACCGCATATCTGACTGCGTCAGGCAGTCTGTCAACAGAGAAGGTTGGAAAGAGGTCGTAAGAAGGGCTCTGTCCGCCTCTGCTGTCGATGTGGCAGCCACGAAGTGACCACGACCGCTCTGTCAAGAACGAGACGACAGATAAGAGAAGAAGAAGTAGGTTGATAAAAACTCAACTAAGATAATTGTATTATATGAAATAAAAGTGAAAACACAAAGTATTTTAAATTTTAAAATTTAGATCTCATTAGTGTTTACCAGGATTCGAACCCAGACAATATGTTTAACCGCTAAAATTTCGAAACGACCTTCTTGATAGAAACAAACTTCAACCTTCACCGACTGATTCTAGGGTTCGCACATTTAAACTGCAATCTTTCGCTGATTTCGCGAAAATTAATTGGTGGTTCAGTTCAGTTCAGACGTCATATCCGTTCCGCTCCGTGCGAGTTTTTGATTGGCACTTTGAGTGTAATGCTTTAAAATTTGTTATAAAGTTGTCGAGACGAATTAGAACAGCCCATTATAGTGTTGTGTGCAATTATACACGTCTTCTCAATGTGGGCGTGTATTTATTTTGGTTTTTATAAACCGACTTCAAAAATGCGGGTAGTTATTTGAAATACATATGCACTTACCTAATATATTTTCTTGATATGATCTGTATCTGAAGTCTTAATGCCCAAAGGTGTTTGGTTCCTCGTCACAGCTAAAAAAATATTTGGTTCCAGAATTATTCGGTAAGTAATTGATTATAACGATATCTTTATAAAAAGCAATGTAGTGTAAGATAGTTGAAACTTGAAAAAAATAATCTACCTGATGTGTTTCCCAAACTTATTTTGTCTACTGCCCATTTTGAGAATAAATATTATTTTAGCGCCCCCCAATTTTTTTACCTATTTAAAAACCACTAGTATACCCATAGTACAAATCACCCCCCAGGCCTCTACACAACGCCCCCATTTTCTTTCTTGGTCTCTTACCGCCCCCCTTGAGACCTGCAGCGCCCACAAGGGGGCGTTATCGCTCACTTTGGGAAAGACTGTGATAGACTCTTGGGTAACCTAAATGGTTTTGCTAATAAAGTAATAAATTATATTGCATTTTATAATAATCTTTTCAAATCGATCTATATGGTTATGGTTATGTATATGGTTATAATGACATCAATGAATCGCTTTGCCTTGGACTGAGTAAAATGGCTTTTTAAATTATTCATTTACAATATCCATAATGAGAAGATTAAAATAAAACATAGCGCTATGTAGTGTGTGTGTCGTTCTATTTTCAAAAGTTATTCATCATTCAAAAAACCAGTTGCCACCATGCAGTTTACAGCTGTGTGCACAGTGCAGGTTGCGGTAACCTGCCCACTACGTTACGTTGATTTATAGATGTACGTGTAGGCTCGGCTGAATGAATGAATGCCTTTGCCTTGTGCATAGATGAATATAGTAACGTTTCATACGTGATCTATGCGAGACACTCTGGACATGTTTGTGATCTGTGGCGCATTAAAAATATTGTGTATCTATTGACCTATCTAATAGATTGTAGCAGTTTCTTTATAGCTATTACTTGCGGCTTATTTGGAGAAAAAAATCCAAATATAGTTATTAATGTTTGACATTGTGTTCTGATATAATATTATATAATACCTTCTGCTAACTAATGCAATTTGATAATGTCAATATGTCGCAGTGTTTTTAATTGATCTCTTTTACTATTTCAACTACCTATAATAGAAAAAAAAAATACAATTGGTTATGTAAGTTTATTTATAATTCAAGTCATAGTCGCAAGGATTGATTGTTTAAATCATATTGATACATATAAAAATACAATAATAAAATGTTACCACCAATGTGTGTCAATAAAATGTGCACCATATAGGCTAAATGGATCCGAGTAAAATATAGCATAGCATTTATTCCAAAAATCTACTATTCCTGTAATAAAATACACAGGAAAACAAAATCGCGAGCCTCTACAAAAGTAATAATAATTTAAATATTGATAAATGTCAAAAAGATCGTTATTAAATCACGTCACCTTAGCTTAGAGTGGTAGAGCCAAGCAGTTCGCTGCATTAATGGGCCGGCTCGACCGGTGAAATACCACCACCTCTCAGAAGATCGACGTAAAGTGGCTCATGCCGCGTTTCGTTCGGTGAGAGAGGTACCCGAAGGCCCATCCTCTTTCCACATCCCATCCTATCCTACTCCTTTAAAGGTTGGCAACGCAACTGTAACACTATATGTGTTGCAGGTGTCCACGGGCGGCGTTGGTCACTTAACATCAGGTGACACGCTTGCTCGTTTGCCCTCCTATCCCATACAAAAAAAAAATACGACAAATGTGCGCGAAATTTCGCGCAGTTATGAGTGCTAACCAAGACGACATTTTGTATCAGTATTGATTAGCATTCTTAGAACACACAGTACATTACTTATCATCATAAAATATGCAGTAGGTAATCGTGAGATAGGACAAAACACGAATGAACTCTCGGACCAAAAGTTGTCGATTTCATATAACGGTACATAAAGGAGAGAGGAGATTCACTTTAAAAGAGTGTTCCCAATAAATATAAGCTCGTTGGTTGGCATCGAGCAGGTACATAACCATTTTGTTATTAAACGCCGCACCGTTGAAATTACCCGCCATATTTATTGCAAATTTTGTAGGCATTTAATAAACATACGTAGGTATGTATACTCTTACCGGTGGTATCTGTGTGTAGGTCAGTGTGCCGTGGACTTGGAGCTGTTCAGTTTATTTATGGCTACGTTTACTTTAAAAAAGAGATCCCCTTCCGAATTAAAATAAAGTGTGGTAATTGTAAAAGGGTATTATTATAGAAGCCTTTATTTACACCAAGGAACTTGCACGACACGAGTTTTGAAAGTCGTGAAAATTAATGAGGTAAACGAAATACCTTTCTGCGTACCTCACGAGGGATTTTGACTTGAAGTTATGTATGTTTTTATGATTATAGTAAATAGATGTATGTATTATAAAGAATAGAATTGTGCATGTGTATACTATTTGAGCTGTATTTTCTGCACTACGTAAACAGGTTCAGTGGTCGAGCTCCCCGCTTCTGAATCAAGAAGTCTTGGGATCGATTCCTGGCACACACCGATGGCTTCTTGAAATTCTTTTCGCAAGTTTTATGTGAGATAAGGGCTTGAAGTTATAAATAAAAACACAACAGACAAGCAGAGTCTTTAAGTTTTCACAAGCTAATCGCTGGAATATTGATTTTAAAAATTCTTTATGCTTTTTGTAGAACGTTTATTAATTGAAAATAGTGGGTTGTATATCACCATGCTACCGACTGCTTAAGGAAGCAGAATATTAAACATCATGTTTGAGTCACGGAAGTATATGACTTTAGCCGTCAGTTCATTTATAGAGCTTGCGGAAATGAAATAGGTATGTAGGCAGGAGTCTTTTTATTTTACATCGCCACACGATCGTATCTCGAATATTATTAAGGCGCCAACATGTCTAATTATTTGGTTGATTAAAAAATAAAGCATGATGTGGTTTTGGAAAGCGCAGATTGAGAGCTGTTGATATGCAGCTACTTAATAGCAATTGTTAATTACAATTATTATTCCTTTCGTTTAGAAATCTTGCAGCCTCGTGATTATGAAATTAGACTAGCCTCGTATTGCGGTTGCCCTCGGCTCCATCTACTATATACGTCTGACGTTTATCTAGATGAAGAGAAGCTTCTTTTATGAATGTTTTTAGATAGAAAAAATATTCGCCACAATCTTAAATTATTTCCTGGTGACCTAATTTATTTTCACATACGTAAGATATCGCTTTGAACTGTGGTCCTGCGCGATTACCTATTTACGCGACGTGGCTCTGCCATTTTCCATTTGCTATGAAGATTACTTGAGACTTTCTCTAATTACGGAAGAACGTACTTGGCAAAAAATATCTTGACATTTTAGAAATGATGACTAAGATAGTTGATCCATATATAAGGCAATAGATTTCACCTCATTTGGAAATTGAATTTGTCGGGTCAAGGCATAATTGTCAAGGTCGTGAAGTTATAATTAAATATACAACAATTTAATTACGATATATGATATTGTGGATGCTGGGCGTATGAATGGTTCAATCTCGTGACACACATATGAGTCACGATGACATACAACGGTGTCACACCAAGTGTCAATACACTTTACGACCTAGCGAGCACCAGTTCATTACTAGAGGTTCTCGATTCGATTCTCGTTAGTGTGAGAGTGAGAATTGTTCGAGTGATTATAGCGATATATTATGACTTGCGATAATAACATTTCCTATAGCCCAAAGTTTAGTGCTACTAATTTTTAGGATACATTTGTCAAAATTCTATGGAGTTAAAGAAAATATGTGTATAATCACGCCCTTTCTACCTAGAAGATGTCGACAATGTTAATAAAGCCTCAACTCGCTGATTGTATTGTGTAGTGTATGGGAGAGCTTTTTAATACCACTTGTCACTCAATTTTGTCTATTAGCCATAATTGTCACGTTTAATTTATACAAATCCGGAGGCCCAACCCCTTTACCCCTCCGCTACCCACCCCTCTCCTACCCACCCTACTCCCGACCACGTCAATATCCTATTGTAAAGGCTGGCAACGCATCTGTTACACTATGTGTGTTCAGGTGTCCATGGGCGGCGTTTGTTGCTCACCATCAGGTGACATGCCGGCTTGTTTGCCCCCTATATCATAAAAATAAATGAAAAGTATCTCGCTTACCTCTAGAAATAAAAATAAATAACTTTCTAGCAAATATCAGTAGTAGTGGTTCTATTGACAATTCGGTGCGTCCCCCACAGGCCTTGTACATTTCCTCCTTTTTGTCATACGATGATGCGGTATGAAAAGATTGCAGCTATTTGCATACATGCATGCAATTTGTCTATCCCCTCTCTGAGTATACTAGATAGGTATATATAATATATAACCCAATTATTATTCCCCATAGGAATCTCACAACACCCCCACTATTTATTTCTATGAAAGCAAAAAAGGTCCAGAAGGATATCATTTGACTTTTCATCAATACACTTGCAGTTTTCCTTGTCTGTTCGTTATCTAAAATTTGTATACCAGTGACAGAGTCACACGTCAAATACCTCAGTTCTGTTGCCGCATTGCGTTCGGTAAGAGATGTAGCCGGAGACTCTTCCCCTTCCTCTTATTTTCTCTTGCCCCTCCAAGGGGCCCTCTTTATATACATTAAAAAAGATAATAAGTCATAAAATTTTGATGCCCATTAATCAATTAAACATAAGCCTAAGCGAAGTGGCAAAATTATATTTTTTTTCGAAATCAGATCAGTCTATAATTACTTAGGCACCTATTAAAAAACCAATTATCATTTGATTCATTCGAAATTAAAACAGATGGGTAGGCAGATAGATAATAGAATTATAAATACTGAAATTGTTGTAAACGAACAAAAAAAAATACAGCCTAGATTCAAAAGATTATCATGAGAACCCAAGAGAAGGCTCTAGTGGAGGTACATATTATTATATAGGATATAATATGTCTGTTTGTATCTTTCTTTGCCAGACTCTGTGTGCCAAGCGACTCACTGGATTGGTTGTAAATTGCGAATTGCCTTACAGATCCGAAATTAAAAACCACTGATTTTATAAGTTAGAAAGATTTACGAGTAAAAAGACTAAGGAAAATTGTGGAACCAAAATATTTTTTACCTTATCATCTTTCAAAGAGAAAATAATACCAGAAGAAATGTTCACGTACGTTCTCAATTATAGGATGACTGTGCACATAAAGCGATAATAACACGACGCGTCGAAATTGACATTGAACGTGAAAATAAAAGAACAACAAAAACAAAAAAGTGAAACTGTAACCTCATCAGTCTCGTCGATCAGCGAACGGACAGACGGACGGACGGACAGTGGTAGTGGTATGGTGGTGGTACATCGCACCACGAAAGCGAATAAGAATCGCTCACTTTCATCTCGTGTTCAGTGTTTAATGAACAGAACAAAAAGATATTTGGCATCTATGTGGTACATCTTTTTTTTGTATGCTGTCAATTTGTTTTTTTTTTGGGCGCCTTGAAACGTTAGTTTGACCGGCGTTGTTGTACACGGATAGCTATGATATATATTTTATCTTATGAGAAGTGCATTTGAAATGCAACCTTATATTAATCATGATCTCTCAAGAAATTAATTCAAACATGTATAATAAATATCGCCAAAACTGAATGTATTGTTACAGAAATATCCTTTTTGTAAATCTTTTTGTATATTATAAATGTATAAATAAAACGGCACTTTAATTTCTCGCCATCACAGATGGTTTTATCAACACAATTAATGTCTTATCTTATCTCATATTGTAACGCCTCCTATATTTTCGTATATGAGATATCTTTGTTAGCAGTCGTTGGGTGGCAATCCTAACGCTAAAACGTGTTTCCTCGCGGACCTGTCCAGGGTCCATTAACGAGCTCTGTGTATATAAACAGTCGTTTCATTACCGATAATGCGCCAATTTATTAACTTGTATAGATTTATCCTCTTACTATGTGAATAATTGTAACTTCACGCCTTTTTCTACCCGAAGGTGTATACAATTTTGTCAGTCATCGATGATAAACCGGAAGAATGTAGGAGTTGAGGACGGCCATGGCCTACTTTCTCCCTATCCCGTATCCTTTAAAGGTTGGCAACGCAACAGTAACACTATATGTGTTGCTGGTGTCCATGGGCGGCGTTGGTTGCTTACCATCAGATGATACGCCTGCTCATTTGCCCTCCTATCCCATAAAAAAAAAACATCCTGGATGGATTTGTTTCTTCGTTAATTTTTACGATGTTAGACCGTCAAACGTAATAAATTTGGATGCCAGTTCGTATATAAAAGTGGACCTATTTAAATCTGCCTTTCAATTCCAGAAAGATTATCCATATTTAAAAAAGGTTAATTAACTAATAAACTGAAGTATTATTAGGTCGAACCAAAACCAGGAAATACCATTCTCACTATCACATCATCGGCCCTGACACTCACTTCAACCTCTAAACCTGCTGTTTAATCTTAAGAAATATGATTGAAATATTGATGTTATATGGACCCTGAACGGAAGGGAATTATAAAAATTATTAAGAAAGAAAACAATCTCTTTTACAAATTCAAACCTAACGGCACAGAGACGACGACCACGACAGTTGTTATATTATGTGATTGCAAATACCATATTATTGAATCGAAATAACTTCAAGCATCAAAGAAATGAGGACTTTCTTTCTTCTAGGCCGATTTAAATTATACACTGATGTTATACGATGTTACTTCTACTAAAATAATGATGGATTAACCGACCTGGAGAACTTAGTTTCCCCTCAGAAGCAATAAGTATGTAAAAGATTTTTTTTAAATAAGAGTAGCCCAAATTATTCCCTATCATATCAGCTACCTGCTAATAAAAGTCTCTTTAAAATCGGTCTAGCCATTTTAGAGATTAGCTTGAACAAACAAAATATTTATGGTGTGTGTATATTTATATGCTTATGGTACTTAAAAACGCCTGTTTAATTATTATAAACAGACACCCCTTTTTTATTTCTTTGTGTAGATTTATTTGTATTTACATGTATGTATAGATAAAGATTACAATATATTTACGAATGAAAGTTCACCTTACGTTATTAAATATAACAATTTCACTTTCAAATATCAAAAAGTGTTTTATAGATCCAATTTGGCACAATCTGGCACGCCATCACTTTTAGTGTGTGGCGATTATTTGACCGAACTTTAGAAAATTCTTGTGACGAGGTAACAAATAATAATTTAAGGTTCTTAAATAATACTGCTGGATATTCGTTACGCTGATCTGGATATCGAGCACCTTGCTTCTGAATCAAGAAGTCGTGGGATCGATCCCTGTCTCACATCGAAGATCCTTCGGAAGTTATCTTTTATAAATATCGATGACAGATTTGAAATGTAGATGTTTTTCATCAATAATTCATTCATTCATTCATTCATCTCATTCATCTCATTAATTCATTTTCATCAATAACTTGTATTAAGAATGAATTACTGTTATGATGATGATGATATATTTATTGAAACATGTGCTCAATGCAGTTTTTGGCCTACCTTTACTACAAGGGAAGTCGAATGACGCCTTTAAAATTTAAATTTAAAAGGAAAAATTGCATTGTATTTTATTTTTTGTATTTATGTCTTTTTATCTCTTTATTTATACTTAAAAAAATTTACAGTTAATTTTTTTTATCGCAATTTTTCCGAAAATTACACAAAATTTTCGTATGTAAACATACATATTCTGCGGTTTTTTTCTTTTGTTAACGTTATGTCTTTTTTATTTTATGATTTTTCGAAATTGTTAAACTTTACGCTGTGTACAAATGTAGCTTTCAATGTAGTGTCAATACAGAATAGCTTTTTTATTTGACTGTGAATCAAAGAATTTGAAAAGATTGATTTCTCATAGAGATAATAATAAAGTCTGATAAAGTTAGTGGCATTGAATAAGTTATTTGTGTCATTCTTGTCGTGAAGCCAACACAATGTCATGATTGAGGCGTTTTATGACATTTTCTGATATTACAGAAGATGTAATGGAATTAGAAATTATTAGATTGGAATCGTGATACTTTCATCTGTTGACATTTAAAGAATAATTTCTTTAAAGTATTGCACGATATCTCTAAAAGATTGAAAAAAAAAAGAAAAACACCCAATGTCTTATAATCTGTGACATTTGTAATTTGATGGGGTTCCGTATTGAAAATGGCGCAAATGTTATCTAGCTTCAGTAAATCGTAGAGTCAAATATCTACGCGGCGGATATTGATCAGATTTTGATGAGAATTCTGTTATTTTGTAGCGGGTAGACAAAAGTTGAATTATTTTTTGGGGAAAACATTAATATTTTTCAGTAATACAAACCTGCCGCTGCATTAAACCTTGATTATAATAAGATAGACCTTTCAAAACGCTTCAATAAAATTACAGAATTGCCACGAAGCTTTACACTTCGCTGTTACACTTTTTCACGTTGTACACGTTGTACACTTTTTCACGTTCCTTAGAATATCGTCTACGAAACCTGACACTGAGGTGGATCCGCTATGGTTTTGACCGATTTTATTTTATTTCCACTAATTTACAAATAATCGTTGAAAAAAAACAATTCAATGTGACCAAGCAGATAGTGTATCTAAAAATCAATTCATTGTCCTTAGCTTATATAAGGTTCATTGATCTCTGTAGTACGCTACAGACAGTCGAAAGTTTTAATTATTAGAACCAATTCTGTATCATTAGAAAAATGTACATAAATAATTTTGCGTTCTCGCGAGTCTCAGCTCTAGGCGTGTTGGTTCGAGTTATGTGTTTGCGAACCGCAAATAAACATTTGTAATCAAATACCTTTATTAACATCAACGAAAGTATAATATGGATACGTAATGTTACGAATTCTCATTGTGAGTACACAACTTTCTTCGGAGCCATTGTGTGTATTACGATTTGTAATTAATAAACACCGGCCTTCGGGCCAGGGGACAGGCAGTCGAATCTCACTTTTCACTTTCGTTTCTAGACAAAAAGTAGACGTCTTTGTCAGATCTCTCTTCTCTTATTAATAATATATTGTTTTGTTCATTAAAATCTCAAATCTACGCCTGTAACAGGAAGTTTAGGTGTAATGAAGGCGTTTAAAGTCAAGGTCCTTTATTTAGACAATGCTTTCAGCATTACTTCACGCCAAAATATATGTACGGATACGGAATGAAACGTGAAAGAAGCAACTATACGTCGATATTGTCTTGGTATATCACCCGTCGAATCGGCCCATTTATACAGTGAACTGCATGTTGATAATGTTGACATATATAGGAAAGAATTTTATGTGTCATCGGTATTTATCACTTTTCCGAAATAACATTCTCTAGCCAATTGCAATAAATACCGCAATTAAATATTATTATTTACTAAATACTTTTTTAAATTATTAAAGTTAATAATATCGATTAACCAAATACAGCTAGCGAACGAGTGAAATTACGAAAAGAAAAGGCGGTTCTTTTCAATCATAAATATGTCGTTCTCACACGGTAGACCATCAATTATCCGCTTGTTGAAAGTCTCCTTATCGTGTTGATTATAATTGTACATAAAGAGCATTTGGATGGAGACAATTCAATATGCTGTCCACCCACGCATCCACGTCACGGAGGCTTCGAATAATAGCAAGAATGGCGACCAATTTAAATGCTCTCGCCAAACTCGCCAGTTTAAATGCTGCTATAGTGTTTTTATGCGACTATATATACCTACACATAGATCTATTGTAATTTTACTTTACTTCAAGCTAAGCCCATTGCGGGCTACGCAGACAGAACAGAGGGCCATAAGGCACGATTCTTACACTCCTATGATGATAGATTCAGGTTAATTTCTGTTACAAAAAGTACGTATTATATAATGTATTGTAAACACCTAAGCTAAGAAACATGTACCATTTAGAAAATAATCAACAAGTTTTTTTCTGACGTTTACAATTTTGTATATCAAGAATGTACCTTCTTGTGCGTACAGAAACTAAAAAAAAGTAAAAACACTTTCTCTGTTTGATTGAAATTATTCACAACATTCTGTGATTTAATAACGATTTAAATAATTCACAAAAAACTTAAAAAAAGCCCAATTATCGAAAGCAAACTTGCGTCGTCGCCTCGTGGGCAGATATCAATACCATATCGGTATCGGCGTTGCCCACAAAATGTGACTCGGTTTTCACTTTACACTTCTATTTACAGAAATGAAAAGTTACACTTTCACTAACCGATAATAATTAATAAAATATAACTGGCGAACTCGAATGTATCACAACGGAGATATATTGTAGTTGAATTAAAGTATCACATTGACTTACTCTAAGGAAGTAAGATACAGAATGCGTGACGATATGTGTGATTGGATTGGAACTAACGTCGCACTTGAGAAGGAAATACAATGATGTTGGTTAAAATAGTAAGAGAGAGATAAACTCTTCCATAGATTTTAGAGAGAGAGAGCTTACGAATTCAGTTTGACCAGAAATCCGTTGGGCTCCTCACGACATTTTTGTCGCTACTTATACCTGATGATATAAAAAGCGTGTACATATATATAATACACTTACAGCAGTCTGTATTCTCTATTTCATTTTATTAATTGTTTTGATGATTTATATGCTCGTGAATACGTATCATTGTAATACATAAAGTTTTGCCTATAATAGGCTGTTCGGAATGTATTGATTGATGACTGTTCAGCATGGAGCAAGCTATATTTATTAATAACTCTTGATTGAATTTATATGTTGATGATATAGATAGATAAAGTTGAGATGTCTATCTGGAATTTCTTTATAGGTAGATATTAATTTATTTTTATGGGAAAGAAGCCAAAGCATGTGTATGACCTGGTGGTAAGTGACTAGCATCGAAAAAGGTTACAATATAACCGTTGCTATCTTTAAAAATAGGATTGGGAAAGAAAGGGAAAGAAGAAGCGTGGCATTAGGCACTTTTTGTTGATTTTTCTAGAGGTATTCCACTAGTTGATCCAAGTTCTTTGCGGGGTAGGTGGTTAAAATTGGAGGGAAATAAAATATTATAAAGCTATAAAATAAAGATTCTATCATTTTTCTACAAAGTTAGGTTATATTCTAATTGAGTTTGCTTAGCTTCTTATATTTTCTCTAGTTAACTAAGAGTAGATACTGATAAACAAAAGTTTTAAAGAAAATAATGAAAGATTATGCATTTGATAAGTTCAAGATTAATGTTACATTTTCACCTTTCCCTTACGTTTTCTGCGTGGTTGCGCAACTGACGTGGGAAATAACACGGACTTTAAATAACATGACAATGCTCTACATGCGTACTATAAATTAAGTGAGTTGACTTATTCAATAGAATTATTGTGGTTTGGACTTATATATTGAGATTCATAATTTAGAGGCAATGGAAGCGTGAACCCATTCCGTGGGATATTTTTTTATCATCAAAAAACTTTTTCCCTCAATAAAGTTTATTTTCGTGGGCTATGGACTCGAAAGGTTAATTTGATGAAGGTGATGGCAATGTGATGAGTAAGACTACCGCCGTGTGGGATACGTATTCCCTACTCTAGCAACCACGCAAAAAGCTCATCGTAAAGATATTTAAGTATGATAAAATTAAAAGTTTTCAAGCAGAGCCGTAATTTAAATACATAATGCGTTACTGGATTTCTATATATAAACTAGGGTTATTTAACGTTGAAGTTTTCAAGAGATTGATATCATTACATAGTATAAAACAAAGTCACTTTCCGTGAGTGACTAAGTGATAAAATAATGTACTACATTGTTATACGCCTTCAAAAGATCTACAAAAAAATCCGCGAGGGCATATGTCTATCTCTTAGGGATAACCCACAATGGCCATTTTTATTTTTTTACTTTTTACGTGAAATAAGAGCTTATTTACGAAGGGATTTGTAACATTAGAGCATTAATTTTCATCCAGGTAAGTGTATTAAATAGATTGTACATTTAATATAGATCAATATTGCCCTTTACAGTATGTTATCTAAACGAATATTTACGAAGATATTTATTTCTAAGACTTTCGCGAATCTCACTCATTAAAACAACTTTTTAGGATAAAAGTAATAGTAAATAGTTCGAAACGTCGGGAAATAAATAAGAAATAAACGCGATATAATCCTAAAAAGTTGTTTTAATGATTTACGAAGATATTACAGTATTAACATAGCGGGACATAGTAGTTGCGTTGCGCGCCAAAACGCGTGCCGATAAATAGTCCAAATTGAACTTTTTAAAATCCAAATTTTACTCATTTATTACTTTTGATGCGGAACAAAGTTCGCCGGGTCAGCTAGTTTTATATATATTCAACTCATTTTGTTCATAATAAACATATTGATTGAGTCCTTTATTACAAATTATGGTTGACATTTCTTCCATAGCCACGCCATTAGAAAAAAACTTCGTTCTTTTGATAGAAGAACGTTTTTGTTCACGCCTCGCGTCTATTTGATCGAATGCCCTATATTGAATTTGCAGTATATTGAATACCAAGCAAGAATATTCAATAGCGCTATTGAATACTCTTGCGTCAGATTTTGGCGCCATGACATGACCGAAGTTCTATTGCCAGTGACATCCAATCTTATTTTATTAGCATATCTTTGAGACTTGAAGGAAATAAATGTAGGCATGTATTCGAAGACGAAAATCATTTTGCCACAAAATTTGATTTTACCTGTGTTATATTTATATTTTGTATAATTACTTAGATTACATTTATAATATTATGTTCTCACGCGACGAGAAAGCTCACTCATTCGCTCAGCATTCAATTACCGGTCATGTCAGTGGCGGGCGTGACGCGGACCTAGCTCCGAGGCTGTTATTGCAAATTATTTTGAACGTACTGACGGAAATGTGCTGTTACGGCACTTGTAACTAACTTTAGGTAACGTTAACTGGGAACTGTGTTGCAATAATATGTTGAGAGACAAGAAAAGTATCTTTATATGTGTTAGAGCCACGCGGTTCGACTATCAATTAATTGACTAGCTCGACCGGTGGAAAAACCTCGATCTGTCTGAAAATGGATGTAAATTGGTTTATGCCGCGTTTTGATTTATTTTGAGATATGCAGAGGATCATCTCTTTTCCTGATACTATCCATGATGCCCATGAGCAGCGCTAGACACTACCTTTACCTAATATAAAAATAGCGTTCATGAAGTAGCTTTAAAGATGGTCAGCGCAAGAGATAGAACTTGGTTCTAGACCAGTTTATTTGATGCGTTCCAGAGATATAGGAGAAATTACTGCGAAATTAACCATTGTTAATAACAGATTAAAATACCCTTATATTAATTATACACAAATATATATTAAATACCAATAGATTCAACCAATCCAGTTAAAACCCGAGACCTACGAATTAGAAGCAGAACGCTGAACCGCTAGACCACTACCTGGACTGTTAACTATAAAACATTACCTCAAAAACAATAGTGTAACCGGGCCATTGAACTTGACAGTGTCGTCATACAAAAAAACACCGTGACAATATAAAAACAAAACATACCTTAATAAAAATGTCGGCATTATTGAGTGCTCTCTGTGATGGCGTTAAATTATTTTAACGGTAGCTTTGGGATCTGGTCCGTAATAACCATATCTGTCGTTGCGTTAAAAACTTAAACAAACTGTGTAACGCTATCTTCTTTTTATTCTTTTCAGACCTTATTTACTGTCAAAGAACGATTGATTGTTTTGAGATTACTCTAGAAAAGTCTTTTTTTACTCACATTGCAAATTCACGTTTTTCATATACCAAGATAGTTCCTAATTCAGTATCGTCTGCGACTGGAATCCTTTTGGTTAGGCTGCATTTCTACCAAAATCAACGATTTGATTTAAGAGGATACTGGGATATTCTCAAGGGGATTAGAGTCTCCAACACCTTGAGGCATTTGTCACTATTTTTGTGGAGATCCGTGACCAAATAATAAATGAAAGTCTCACCATGGCGTAAGTCGCGCTTTTTCCGATTTCCATATTCATTACTCTTTGAATATGCAAACTCCTTAGAAGCGTGTTAAGAACAAGTGAAATGGATACATTTGACATATGTATTGCATAATAATAACTTACATAATAACATAAACGTCTCGGTAGTCCAGTGGTCAAGCACACGGTTACTGAATCCAGAGGTCGCTGGTTCGAATCTTGGCACACACTAATGACTTTTCAAAATTAATTTCGAAAGTTATCTGTAATAAATATCGATGACTAAAAACTTTGTGCCCGGTATGGCAATAGGATCACAACCATATATTCCATTTGGGACCTAAACATAACGTCGAGTCGAGGCTTAACAGCTACTGCCTACACCTTCGGGTAGAAAAAGGCGTAAAGTTATGTTATTGCATAATGCCGTACGGATTTAGTTTTGACGTCGTGTTACCGGACGTCGTCGGGTAAAGTTTTGAGCATTGTTCAGCGTTGTCATGTTAGGAGTTAAAGGACCCACTTGTATGTGACCGAGCGAGGTTTTGGTTACAAGATACGGCGATTTTCTTGTCAACATTTTGGGTCTCAAGCCTTTTATTTCAATGTCTATTGTAAACATAAATAGATTTCGTGTTACTTCTTCTATAAGAACATGTTACGATGTAGGTACTCTCTTTATGCGTCGTATAACTCACGGCAATGAGTGGCGCCAAGCATTCTACTCATCCGGCTGCCAAGATTGTAGATCATTAGATGTAAGCTCGTATTAAATAGTATACCTGTTCAGATATGTGTATAGTTCTTCGAGAACATAAAAAATGTGGGAAAACTTCTTCATGAAATAGCAAAATTTTCTGCTGATCCAATTATAATATAACATAACTTCACGCCTTTTTCTACCCAAAGGTACAGAGGAAGTGGCTGTTAAGCCTCGACTCGCAGTTATGTTTACGTCTCAAACCTTACCGGGCACAAAGTTTTTAATCATCGATATGTATCACAAATAACTTACGAAATTAATTTAGAAAAGTCATTGGTCTGACCCAGGATTCGAACCCGCGACCTCTTGATTCACAAGCGGAGACTTAAATTTATATATCTCTGGAACTCGTTCGGACTGTGAGCTTGTTTTTTATTTTTATTTATTTATTTAGGACAACTTACAAAACATACACTAAGGCCCGTAAGATCAATCACAGTTTAAACTATTTTACCTAGTTTAAACTTCATCTGTCGTTTATTTCGTAAGATCAATGCTAGATAAAACTCCAATAACAGTTTAAACTATAGTTTAGCTTACACCAGGAGATTTTGCCGTTTAAACTGTGGTCCGCCTAGTTTAAAAATGGCGGTCGTTTATCAGCTGACATCTGACACAACGATTGTGGGTTCATACATAGATTTAGCATAGACTACAATAGATGGTACATGTCAGGAAAAATTTACTAATAGCATCGAATCACTGACAGCGCAACCGCTTATATTAGATTTTGGGAACCGCGTATATTTTATTTACGTTTCCACACATAAACATTAACTTTGTAAAAGTTAACGTTACGAACACATTGATAATAATAATAATATCTTGGACACAAATCACACAGGGCCCTCCAGTTCCAAACTAAGCAACTAAATGCTTGTGCTATGGATACTAGATAACGGATACTAATACATATATATATACTTATATATCTATATATATATATACTTTTCTTTAGTAAATACATACTTATAATACACAGAAAAACACCCAGACGCTGCACAAATATTAATGTTTGTCATAAATATTTGTGCTCGGGTGAAAATCGAACCCCCGACCTCAGTGCTGCAGCCGGTTGTTTTACCAATGCGCCACGAGGCCCGTAAGTCACTCACACATTAACAACCCATTTTCGTCACGTTGTTTGGGTGACTATTGCCGATCTATTATTCTTAAATCTATGGTCACACTATAAAACTTCATAAAAGAAAGAGAAAAAGATTTCTTTGTTTTTGTTTTAATAATTCACTCAATGTGAGTAGGCAAAGGTCGTTGACCATACAGCCATTTCTTATGTTATTTCTTGTTATTAGTTGATAGGTAAAAAAAAAAACAAATAGGAATCAAAAAGATTTCTTTTTCACGAAATATGCCACAGACAATGTACAAAAGAGTGAACAATGAGCGAAATATGGACAATAAATAACCAAATGTTGCCATCTGTCGAAAACTAAACTTAGTTTACGTAATCTATGTCCATTTCGCTGTTGATCTTACGGGGCAGGTTTAAACTCTAGATTAAAATTGACTATAGTTTAGAAAATCGACAGTTTTAACTATGATTGATTTAACTGATTGTTTTAACTGTGATTGATCTTACGGGCCTTAGGCCCGTAAGATCAATCACAGTTTAAACTATTTTATCTAGTTTAAACCTCATCTGTCGTTTATTTTGTAAGATCAATGCTAGATAAACCTCCAATAACAGTTTAAACTATAGTTTAGCTTACACCAGGAGATTTTGCCGTTTAAACCGTGGTCCTGCCTAGTTTAAAAATGGCGGTCGTTTATCAGCTGACATCTGACACAACGATTGTGGGTTCATACATAGATTTAGCATAGACTACAATAGATGGCACATGTCAGGAAAAATTTACTAATAGCATCGAATCACTGACAGCGCAACCGCTTATATTAGATTTTGGGAACCGCGTATATTTTATTTACATTTCAACACATGAACATTAAAGATGTAAAAGTTAACGTTTTGAAGCGCTTTTTACGAACACATTGATAATAATAATAATATCTTGGACACAAATCACACAGGGCCCTCCAGTTCCAAACTAAGCAACTAAATGCTTGTGCTGTGGATACTAGATAACGGATACTAATACATATATATATACTTATATATCTATATATCTACTTTTCTTTTGTAAATACATACTTATAATACACAGAAAAACACCCAGACGCTGCACAAATATTAATGTTTGTCATAAATATTTGTGCTCGGCTGAAAATCGAACCCCCGACCTCAGTGCTGCAGCCTGCAGCCTGCAGCGTGCTGATCTTACGGGCCTAAGGCCCGTAAGATCAATCATAGTTGAAACTGTCGATTTTCTAAACTATAGTCAATTTTAATCTAGAGTTTAAACCTGCCTCGTAAGATCAACAGCGAAATGGACATAGTTTACGTAAACTAAGTTTAGTTTTCGACAGATGGCAACATTTGGTTATTTATTGTCCATATTTCGCTCATCATTCACTCTTTTGTACATTTTCTGTGGCATATTTCGTGAAAAAAACTCTTTTTCTCTTTCTTTTAAGAAGTTTTATAGTGTGACCATAGGTTTAAGAAAAATAGATCGGCAATAGTCACCCAAACAACGTGACCAAAAATGGGTTGTTAATGTGTGAGTGACTTACGGGGCTCGTGGCGCATTGGTAAAACAACCGGCTGCAGCACTGAGGTCGGGGGTTCGATTTTCGCCCGAGTACAAATATTTATGACAAACATTAATATTTGTGCGGCGTCTGGGTGTTTTTCTATGTATTATAAGTATGTATTTACAAAAGAAAAATATATATGTATTAGTATCCGTTTTCTAGTATCCATAGCACAAGCATTTAGTTGCTTAGTTTGGAACTGTTGGAACTGTTGGAGTTTATTATCAATGTGTTCGTAAAAAGCGCTTCAAAACGTTAACTTTTACAAAGTTAATGTTCATGTGTTGAAATGTAAATAAAATATACGCGGTTCCCAAAATCTAATATAAGCGGTTGCGCTGTCAGTGATTCGATGCTATTAGTAAATTTTTCCTGACATGTGCCATCTATTGTAGTCTATGCTAAATCTATGTATGAACCCACAATCGTTGTGTCAGATATCAGCTGATAAACGACCGCCATTTTTAAACTAGGCAGGACCACGGTTTAAACGGCAAAATCTCCTGGTGTAAGCTAAACTATAGTTTAAACTGTTATTGGAGGTTTATCTAGCATTGATCTTACAAAATAAACGACAGATGAGGTTTAAACTAGGTAAAATAGTTTAAACTGTGATTGATCTTACGGGCCTAATACATTGATTACATACATGATAAACAAATACATGCTAAGTGTTGTTTTAATTACAAGCCGCCACGGCATGTTAATGGACAGTTTTATTTTTTATTATTTACTTACTAAACATCAATCTTACAATTTTTTAAATTCAGATATCAAGAGTACTAACACATATCCGAATCAACCCGCTCGACTCGTAGCAATAAACCATTAGGCACATATAACACAAGACATAGACATGATCGACACCACCATAACATACTGACAATTGTTAAGTGGATTCGTAAAATTTGCCAAGACATTTATTTATGTTTCAATAAATGCTATATTTAACCGCTGTGTTCTAAGAGATATATTTAGGAAAGTAAATATTCTGCAACGGACTTTACTCCGTGGGATTAGACTTACCCATTATTTATATATTTTATTATTTAAATGTTAAATGAGCGACAACACTTTGTACCAGAGCTAAAACTGAAGTTTAGTATAAGGAAGCCTGGCGATAGTACGCACAGAGTTGTCCGTTCTTGGTTCATTTGCATAGCACTTTCTATTTCCTTTAGAGGGAGAGCTGCCTGTTACGTAATATGGTATACTCATATAGCAAGACATTTTTTTTGTAGCTACTAAATAATTATTAAAGTTTTTAATATAATATTTAATTATTTAAGTCACGGTGGTCCAGTGGGAGAGCACACGGCTTTTGATCTAGATGTCTGGGTTCGAATCCTGACACTGGCTCACACCAATGACTAATCGAAATTGGTTTCGGAAGTGTGATGAATATCGATGACTGAAAACTTTGTCCCCGGTATGGCAATAGCTTCGCCACCTATTCCATTTCGGACGTAAACATAAGGGCTAGACGAGCCTTAACAGCCGCTGCCTATACCTTCGGGTAACAAAAGGCGTGAAGTTATGTTATGTATGTTATGTTATGTTACTAAATATACAGGGTTATTTCAAATATACTAATAATTAGCTAAGGGTATATTCTGTAGGTAATTACCTAACACTTTTGTTCTACGACTTTTTAAAAATCACAATTTTATTTTTTTTTTCATTTCAAACAAATTTAAATTATTAAAATCGGTAGTTGTAAAATATTAACTAAGTCTACGTATTGCATTGAGCGCACCGAGTGACAGCGGTATGGGGGGGTAGCGGGGCAAGGTCACGCGGCATTTGTACTTTGATTGCTCCCGTAGGTCATTAGCCAAACATATTATTACGTTAGTCGCCCGTAAGTTACCGTCCGTGACGTTTGATGTACCGCGCGTGTCATCTCATTGTGTGCGAATTGGTAAAGTGACGAATGCCATTCAGTTGTAGTCAGAGTCGAGATCATGCGCAGGATCACGTTTCGACATGCAATGATTTAATAAATGTAATTAGTCGCAGTTGGTATGTCTGAATAATCTCGAATGCTTAATATCGTGGGCGGGATAATCGAGTTTTCACTTAAATACCCAAATTAAATAGGTAGCTAAATAATTCAAATTTCCTGAAATACATTAAATTTTAAGTGTATTAGCCTAAAAATACATTTCTAAACCTTTAATTTCGTAATCTACACGATATCCGATTGGGTATGTGAATTAAAAGCAGTTTCGTGTAGTAAGCGCGGGAACTCGCTTCTCTTGTTTAGATGCATAAACAGAGCTGCTACTCTGAATGAAAATCGTGAAATAGGTACGTTTAGTACAAAATACAGAGTTACAAAGTGTCAGATGGTACAATTAAATCTTAAAAATCGTTTTTTTTTACTAGAGTTTTAGGTTTTTGTAAAACTGATAAAAGAAAAGTTGTTTAGAATGACACAAAGGAGCTATGTGTAGAATAGTATTAGTATATTAAAATTAACCCTGTATATAAACATAACTTCCGATAAATCCGGGGACTTCTTTGCAGTATACCAATCATAATTCGGAAGTTATGTTTTGAAAAAAATATGGAAATATTCAAATAGAATTTTAATAATTTAAATGGCGTGTCGTATTAAAATTTTAACTGCCTACGACCTAGGTATAAATGACTTGAAGTTAAAGTTACAGTTTTTAAATTTGATCTAAGTTGTAAATTTGAATTATTCTCTCCGAATTAACGGGTTTTGTGTGTATAGAAAAATAATATATTGATACTCTACAAATCTGGACCATAGATATTTCTTTAGGTATGTTTTTTATACATAAGTCATACAAAAATTTACTGTCAATCACTGGGCCGTTGTATAAAACATAAGCGTCAGGGTTGTCACTACTGAACTGGAAGCACGACAGATGTGAGTTATGTGCTGCTGAATATTTATCGAGCAGCGCTCCAATATCGAGGTTCAGTGGCGGCCCTATCAATGTTATTGCCAGCAAGATTGTAGGCGCGCTGTGATGTTGAATATTATGATTTCCTACAAGCTGACGTGAATGTATTCTATTGAATTTATTTATTTGACGCGAGAAAATTAATTTTGGCAGATATTTTGATGAACTTGTAGGTATCATAAAGTAAGGCGGATGTCGTCTCCACAACCTGGGCTTAGTTCTCTGAGTTTTGATAGGGCCGGAGTTTGATTACGTGTCCATATTGATAACTTTTCGGAAAATATCGTGTCAGTTGTATGACAAGTCATCTCGGTGGTCCAGTGGTCGAGTGTCTCCTTTCTGATGCTAGCAGTGAAAAAAGACAACCGAAGATCTCTCGGATTTTTTCAAAGTTAAAAAGACATTATACGTTATGCGCAATACTGGTAGAGCCACCAAATTCGCTGCATGAATGGGCCGGCTCGACTCGTGAAATACCACGACCGCTCGAAGTATAAGCGTGAAGTGGCTCATGCTGCGTTTCGCCCGGTCACTCCCCCTCCCATCCTACTTCCAACACCTTCCATAGGCCATTGTAAGGGCCAGCTACGCAACTATAAAACTATCCGTGTTCTGGTGTCCATGGGCGGAGTGTGTTGCTTGCTATCGGGTGACGTGCCGGCTCGTTTACCCCCCCATACCCCCATATCCCATAAAAAGCAAATATGATTTTTGTGTTCCTTTAGGCGCATTACTTACCATATTCAATACAAAAGTACAGACAAAGTCTTCTCATGGTAAATCGATTGTCATTCCAGTTGCGCCAAGATTAAAACCATGAGCGTTTGTCATGCACTCTAGCGGTTCAACACACGACTTTGAAGTGCCATAGACATTAATACATGAACAGTAAAACAAACATCATTTACTTATTTTAACTTCCGAAGAGCCAATAGTCATTATTTGTAATGCAAATTGAATACATATGACGGGTAGCGGAGTTAAGATGACGACTTGTGTGAGTTGCAGTGAATGAGTAAAGAAGAATGAATGTTATGTTTAGTCATTCGTAGTACCACAGAGTATTGTAACCTTTTTTATTTTTTTGACGCGTCTGCGGATTTAGGGGATGGCCGAGCCTCTCTGGGCTTGGTCACGACTCTCCTGGCGATACCCTCCATGTTTTTGAGTCTAATGAGTATTTATTTTGCGCTTTATCTCTCAGAAGCCCACTGACGAAAGCGGTCTAAGCCCCATTAGTGCGTAAAGTGGTCAATAATACCCTCGATTATTATTCGATGAATTTGTATGTTTTTCTTATATGGGACAAATTAATCCGTCCTAAATCCATCAGAACTAAAACGTGAAGTTAAATTGTCCGAAACAAAAGCTTTTTGTGATCGCTGCCTCACAGTTTATAAATTTAATTTATGATATGATTACCTAATTATGTCACTTACTTTGTATCTCGGTGGTGACGTTTAAGGCAATTTGATTAAATTAATCGAGAATGGCATTCAATTGTTGCGAACGTATGTAACACATACAGCATGTTGCCTATTATAATTGAATTACAACACGTAATCACCCTGCCCACCCTGCAACGTAATTTCAAAGCACTTGGCTTTGAAATTACGTTGCAGGGTGGGCAGGGTGAACAGAGCGCCATAAGGCATGATTCTTGCGAGCATGACTCGCTTCTTTTACTTCTCTTTCCTTTCTCTCGTCGTATAGGCTCGTCTATTCTTGGGATTACTTTTTAATAATTATTTCTTAGATTTTCGCGAATCACATTCATAACATTGAAACAACTTTTTATGGATTATATCGCGTTTATTTAGAACTTACATACATATACATAAACATAACTTCACGCCTTTTGGTACCCGAAGGTGTAGGCAGCGGCTGTTAAGCCTCGTCTCGCCGTTATGTTTACTTCCCAAATGGAATAGGTGGCGAACCTATTGCCATACCGGGCACAAAGTTTTTCAGTCATCGATATTTATCACACATAACTTCCGAAGACAATTTCGAAAAGTCATTGGTGTGAGCCAGTGTCTGGAATCGAACCCGGACCTCTGGATCAGAAGCCGTGCGCTCGACCACTGCGCCACCGAGACTGTTTAAACTGATCTCTGAAATGAACTCGTGAAAATGATATCATTATGACTTTTTAAGTTTTGAATTACAGATTTATTAAAATTTAACAACATTTTTATGATTGCAGATTCTTAAAGCTATAATTATGAACATTAATTTCATTACGAATTCAGACTCATGTGTATCTGAAACCGGTCAACGGATACTGTATAGTGACATTATAATATTTTGGCGATAATTCTAAACACTCGCGTCACAGGCGTTACGTTGGAAAATTCGCTTCGTAACCGTTGTTTTTTTTACCAAATCGTTTAAAAAATACGTCCTGTATACAATGTTTTGGTCGCAATCTAGTGACAGGCGACAAATCACATTAAGTGAGGCACACACACGTCCGAATCAATGCTCGTGTTTACGAGTACATTGCATTAGCCGAATTGGGAACAGACCCGGTGATGCGACGCACTCACACCGGTTAAGTAATAGACGTTTATTATATACACACATATATATATATATATATTTTCCTACTGTTTAAACATTTTTAATGCTCCCAACTAAAAGAAGACTGTTAGTTTAACAACTAAAGCGCGAATGGCTCATGGAATTCTCGAGTCTCGTGCGGCTTAGCCTTAAAATATGAAACTGATAACTTGTAGTTTTTTACACAATATGTATATTGATCAAACAATAGGCATAAATACCCTCTTACCCAAAAGAATTATTCAAAGGTTGATAAGTTCTTATCGTGTCTTATGAGGCTTACTTCTTTCTGTCTACCAATTGGCGTGAAGTTAAAGTTGGAAGTAATTTCTGATGCTAATTAAGTTAGCATTCAATACTAACTCGTGCTCACACTATAATTGCATGTTTGTACATGCTCTTTTGATCTTCATGCGCTCGTTTATTATTGCATCTACAGAAGTAGGCTTCGACTGCACCGAACCTGTTCCGAAGTAAAAGCCTTTCTAAATTATCGCTCCCTCCTTTTGAGAAGTTATTTTTCTTAAATTTAATCACTTAACCATATAAATATTTATCAATAACTTAACCCCTTGTAGTGCAGTGACTTTCTCTTAGCGCCGTATAAGGGTCACAAAGACCGCGAGTTTCCATGTAAGACAGTGACCGAGTGAACTTCGGCTAACTAGACAGTGAAGGGTTATCGGGCACCGGTCATCACGACTGCACCTCCTGTTGTTAGAATAGAGAACTGCCAACAAAATATGTCACAGTTGAACACCGCGATTAAGGAAACTGAAAGTGGAATGAATTTCGGCTAAGCTAATATTTGTAGTACAGGAGCCCTAGAATTTTTTTTTTTAAGTAATTAATATCAAGCTGAATGTTCTTGAATAGCTTCGTTTCGATGAGACGCTCAACAATGTCCTATGCGAAATTTTAGATTAGGGTAGAAGAGGTACCCATTACCAAATATGTGATGTTTCTCAAAAACTCAATACTGACCGAAGGTTCCTAGTGTAATTTTCAAGTCAATTATCTAAATTATTGGAAATAATATTTGTCCTACAAAATGCATGGTTTGATTAAAGAGGTCTATGCATTTACGGCAATTAAAAAGAAAACAAAGTTACATCATTATATGCTGGACGTGCTTTATCAAAATTTTACATTTTAGTTTTATTATCAGATAATGTCCACGAGGATTCCGATAGGCGGTTGGAGATAGTCAACAGTGTTATGGAAACTTGATCACGGATCCTTAAGGATTAATACATATAACTTTTTTTGTAAATACATACATACATAACTTCACGCCAAATCCCTTGCGGGGTAGGCAGAGAGAACGAAGTGCCACAAGGCACGATTCTTACATACCTCACTCGCGTCGTTGACTTTCATAACTCTTTTCATGCACGCGCGTCGACTTTTCAGGCTCCTAACATCACCTTCCTCCAGAACACGTTCTATTTGGTCATGGAATATGTGTTTTGGCCGTCCTCGATTCCTACATCCAAAATAAATATTGTAATAACTTAACACACATACATAACTTCACGCCTTTTGTTACCCGAAGGTGTAGGCAGCGGCTGTTAAGCCTCAACTCGCCGTTATGTTTACGTCCCAAATGGAATAGGCGGCGAACCTATTGCCATACCGGGCACAAAGTTTTTCAGTAATCGATATTTATCACACACTAGCTGACCCGGCGAACTTTGTTCCGCATCAAAAGTAAAATTTGGATATTAAACAGTTCAATTTGTGCTATTTATCGGCACGCGTTTTGGCGCGCAACGCAACTACTATGTACCGCTATGTTAATACTGTAATATCTTCGTAAATATTCGTTTAAATTACGTACTGTAAAGGGCAATATTGATCTGTATTAAATGCACCATCAATTTAATACACTTAACTGGATTAAAATTAATGCTGTAATGTTTCAAATCGCTTCGTAAATAAGCCCTTATTTCTCGTAAAAAGTAAAACAATAAAAATGGTCATTGTGGGTTATCCCTAAGAGATAGACATATGCCCTCGCGGACTTTTTTGTAGATCTTTTGAAGGTGTATAACAATGTAGTATATTATTTTGTTTTATCACTTAGGGTTCAGGCAGCGTTTGCGATTAAAGATCTAAATCTTGAAAACTATCACTTTTTTTTATTACAATATACATGTATTATAGATCAAAACCACCCCGTTGACACCCTCTAACTATTACAAAAAACCGCATTAAAATCCGTTGCGTAGTTTCAAAGATTTAAGCATACAGAGGGACATAGGGACAGAGAAAGCGACTTTGTTTTATACTATGTAGTGATAACTTCCGAAAACAATTTCGAAAAGTCATTGGTGTGAGCCATTCGTCTGTCTAGTGGCGAGCACCCCGCTTCTGAATCAAGAAGTCGCTGGTTCGAATCCTGGCTCTGACTAATGACTAAAACTAATGACATATTGAAAATAATTTCGAAAGTTATGTGTGATAAAATATATCGATGACTAAAAACTTTGTGGCCGGTACCTATAAGCGAAATGTACCAAGTCAATTATTTTACGTTTCATTTATATAATACGTAATAAAACAATATAGTTTAATAGCTCGTGCTATATAAGTGATAGTATTATTATCAGATTATAGATCGACCGTTAGGAATTAACTAATAATGTTTTATGTGTCCACTATAAAGTAATAATGTACCAACTGTATTACTTGATTACTGTAATTGACATTTACGACATATTTCTAGGGGTAGGGCAGAGTGAAATTATTTCGATCAAAATACATCAGCCCGTCCGGAGTTACTGCAGCATTGCAGGTACAGAATTGTAGTTATATATATATATATATATATAATATATATAGTAGCATAGGTTTCAGTTCTTCTCTCGTGTGAATCAGGTTTTAGGCTTCCGTGAGGATTGGCTATGTCGATAACGAGGGTTCAGTGTTAGAGGATTGTGAAGAAAAACCTAAGGGTCTGGGTGGTTTTTTTTTATGAGAGAAGGGGCCAAACGAGCTTGCGGGTCACCTGATGGAAAGCAATCACCGCCGCCCATGGCGTCTGCAATACCAGGGGCATCACATCAGCGTTGCCGGCCGTTCAGATGAGAATAGGCTCGTTTCTTGAAGGTTCCTAGGTCGTAGCGGTCCGGAAATACCGTCGCCGGCAACTGGTTCCATGAAGGAACAGTGCGTGGCAAGGAGTGCCTGTTGAAACGCACTGTTGTCGATCGCCAACCATTCAGTCAATGCGGGTGGTAGCGTTGGCGCGTCGAGCGGTGGCGGAAATCAGCTGGCGGTATTAATCCGAACAATTCCTCAGAGCACTCCCCGTGGTATATGCGGTAGAGGATGCATAGAGATGCCACCTCTCTCCGCAACGCCAGAGGATCAAGCCGATCCGTAAGAGCTTGGTTGTCGACAAGCCGAACCGCGCGTCTTTGGATGCGGTCAAGTGTAGTAAGCTGGTACTGGGGTGCCCCCGCCCAAATATTTGAACAGTATTCCACGTGAGGACGGACCTGCGCCTTGTAAAGTTGCAGGCGATGACCTGACGTGAAATACTGTCCCGCTCTATTGAGCACACCAAGCTTTTTGGAGGCTAATTTGGCCTTGCCCTCTAGATGACCGCGGAACTAGACGTCACTCGACAAGTCGACACCAAGAATTCCGATAGCGGCTGAGAGGGGTAAGGGAGTGTTCTCAAAACAGGGAACTACGACAAAGGGTGTCTTTTTAGCGGTAAACGCGCAGACCTGTGTCTTCTTAGGTTTGAATTGGACCAGGTTTAGTCGGCCCCAGTCCGAAACTTGACTAAGCAAAGTTTCGATTTCAGACACAAGTTGGTTCCGGTGCTAGTCGACGTTTTCCCGAGAAATACGCGGGTGGCCGGTATATAAGGCGTCCCCGGTACTCTCATCTGCATGACAATGAAGATTCGATGATTTCGAATTCTCGATTTCAGGATTCAGGCACACCCCAGTGGCTTTTCGAAAGCAATTTATTTCTTATTTTTATATGAAAAAGTTGTTACTTTTAGTGTCCGGTATCCAAAACGGGACCCTATTACTGAGACTTGGCTGTCCGTCTGTCACCAGACTGTATCGCAAGAACGGTGATAGCTAGACAGTTGAAATATTCACAGATTCTGTTTTTTTATTCCCGCTATAACAATAAATACTAAAAATAAAATGAATATTCAAGGGAGACTCGCGAACGAAAAACTTGTTTTTTTTACCGTCTCTTGTTTGATATGCTACGGAACCCTTCGTGCGCGAATCTCACTAGCACTTAACCGGATTTTATTTTCGATTTTATAATATTAATATTAAAAATATAACACTTGTAATAGCCACAGTTAGAGCTTTCATTGTTTACGTCGTCCGTCACGGGTGGTGCGCGTGCGCAACCAGACAGACGCACGATCGCGGTGCACCACCACATTACCATACAATGGCGCACCAGATAACCTATCGATATGACTATTACAAATTCGATCAAACGATGTCGAATAACATAACATATATCATTACTAAATACATTATTTGCGAGCGCGTAAAAAAACTTTGGTTAATTCATAATCATCAAATTTAATCTATTATTGGTAATAATATATAATAAATCTATAATTGAATTTGGATTCATGATGGTTTTTAGTTATAGAAATGTACACACTTACATACTTAATTGAAAAAAAAAATTCGACGTATGAGCTTTTTGTCCGGTTCTTCACATGGTCCCTTTTGTATTTGACGGATGCAAATAATTAATTTTATATATCCCAAGACTTTAATGAAGAGATGTACAAAAAAAATTTTAGTAAGGTCGTGCATTTCGTTTCTAAATCAGTACTCTAGTGTTCCAATCCTGGTAGAAATTAATGTCCTCTCATAATTTTTTATATGATAAATATCTTATCAATCGTGTCCGATATATGGCAATAGGTTTCACCACATATTACATCTGAAATCAAGAAAGAAACTAATTTGTCGAGCCATAATTCTGGCGGCGCACACTTGGTTTAAAAAACTTGAGTAAGAAAACCTATAAGAGTTACAAAAAGAGAAATGAAATAATTGCTCGTCTACGAAGAACGATCTCATAAAATTTATTATATTTAAGCTGCTACAGGTAATCATACTCAACCTTCTGGCGTGATTTGCAATTTCCAGCACAACACTAATAGCTGCTGCCAGAAGCAGCTCCATTCTTTATTGCCACTAATTAAATCCAACATAGAAAGGCTGGGAGAGTTCCACTTCACTCACGTATCCATTAATCTTGTTTGTTCATCGGTTAAATGGAGTGTAAAGTTGCAGGAGCGGTTGCATTGAGAGGAACTGTATTGGGCAACACCACCCACAATAGGAGAGTCACGGTTGGTGACTCCGATAGTTACGGACCCATGGTGTTTCGGTTTTCGTTGATGCAACGGTTGATAGCGCGCAAGGATGTTCTATTGTGATTGTTTACGGTTTAAAGGTCGATGATACAAGACAAATTATACCAGTGGGGCCAGATGACCACGGTGTGTGAAGGGTTCTTTATATTTTTACCTTGTAAGAACACATATCTAATTAATGCCGTGGTAGCTGCTTCTTGGTCTCCCGATCCAGACTCTGTCACTCACAGTTGGCCTTCATTTAATCTTGCAGCATTTAGAATATGTTAGTGTATTTGCATTGAGGAAGGAAGTTTTCTTTCACCAATAATTTGCTCTGAGACCGCACTATTGTCCAATAGATGACAGTTGAAAGTTTAAAGACATGATGACTTATAAACTGTCTCAGTGGTCTAAGGCGTTATGTGTTAACTCTTAATTGGATGAATTTAATCATTGATTAAGAGAAGAAGCTACTATATGATTAAAAAAAAATGGCTAAATGAAAATTCATGCTATTTTTATTTATTTTTTGTTTGAACGCTTTAAAATGAGACACTCTTTATGTCTGTTATTATAGTAAAGGTACAGTGAATATTGGCTTTTTTTTATTATGATGAAGTAGGCGTGTTCCCAGTGTGTAAGAGTAGAACCAAGTCAGGTGCGAATGTTGTAATTAAATTTAATGAATTATTGCCGCCGCAAACGTTATTTGTTGGTCAGCAGTAATTTTATTATTTATAACGTGACGTTATGTGACGACTTAATATATGTATAATGGTGTGGTAGTAATGTTTTAACAAAGTCTTAGTTATTTATCTCAATGCCGTCAGTGTTAACTGCATCTGATGGTGCAACTGGAGTCTATTCGTTATTACTTCACGCCGTGTACTAGACAAGAATAGATCTCAGACTTTTCAAGTCGGTGAGGCTTAATCATCATTACGTGGTATATAACAAAGTCGCTTTCCGCTGTCTGTCTCCTTATATGCTTAGATCTTTGAGACTACACAACGGATTTTGAACGGATTGATTTTTTAATGGATAAAGAGTGTTAATGGGATGGTTTGTATGTATAATTCATGTATGATGTAACAAAGAAAACGTGATAATTTTCGAGATTTAGTACTTAATTGCTAAGGCTGGCTGAACAATAAATGATAGATCAAAACAAAGTGCTAAATTATTATACACCTTCAAATTGTCTACAAAAAAGTCCGTCATAGCATACGTCTATCTCGTAGGGATAACCCACCATGAATATTTTTATTTCGGCGAAACAAAGTTCGCTGGGTCAACTAGTGAACAATTACATATGGTGCGCACAAAAATTATCCAACTTTCCGCCTTAAGGTCCTGGTTTTGAGGTAGGCCGCGATCGTCTTTCCGCAATTTCTTCTTATTCTACTTTCGTGTGAGTTTTAATATTGCATGCTACACCACTTTGCGTATACAGACCTTGCCCGGATAATATATATACACTTGAAAAGCATAATCCTTATTCCTTATTTCATCTAGATTTAATCCACTATCTAAAGTAATATACAGAACACATGTACATGTAAGGTCACTTAAGTCTCAGTAATGCTCAATAAATATTCTCCTTTTGCTTCAGGTGGTGGTGAATCTCGCATTGGTGATATATCACGCGCTGGACTACACACATGCTGAGGACGAGGAGCGACTCATATCGCCCGACCTCGAGGGACTCATCACAGAGATGACCGCATGCGACACCACAGGTAATCACTTAGTACACTCTGACAAAATTAGCTCAATGAAGACCACGATTATTGACTAATTAGATATACAGGGCAAAAGCGTAAAGATTCAGGAATCGAAGACGGCCATGATACACTTTCTATGATCAAATTGAAAGTGCAGAAGGTGATGTCAAGGGCCTTAAAATTATGACAAGAGTTATGAAAGTCAAAGAAGAGAGTGAAGTGTGTATGTGGTTGGGCAGCTACGTTTCATAATGTTCTAATTATATCACTTTTAATTGACTTACGCCCTAATACTGAACCGCCACTCAAATCTGACAATTAATAAAGTGCTACTTACTCGCTCAAATTTCATGCATTCTGTCTAATGTGACAGTTACTTAATCGCATAAGTAGCGCTTATATAATTGAGTGGCGGTTCAGTATTCGGGCTTTAATAATAATAATAATCATCGATGCTTCACTGCTTCGGTAAAATGTGTTTCACTTATAAATACTATTTATTTAACTACATGCAATCACAGAAAGACGGAAGTAAACACCAAAGTGTATTCGTGTAAATTAAGTGCACGCAATATGCTCAATATGAACGACAGATAAAACAAAAAAGTAAATTAAACCTGACCTCCATAGAGGTGACGGGACAGTAAAAGAAAAAAAAACCACGACATCACCTCTCGGTTGCAGGTGGAAAGTTCTCATGTCAGATGATAAATACATACGATTTAATATCAAAGTCATTACCCGAAGATTTATTTTCTCTGGGAAGTATATCAATTTATATGGAGTGTTTGTAAATATTATTCTGATGGAGCTGATGACTTTTTTACCTTCTACTCTTGTGTAATATGAATTGGAAATCGGACCAGCTAATCATGTATATTATGAGTTGTAGAGCTACGTATGAATGGCCAGACTCGGCCGGTGACATCTGAATATTAATGTAAAGTGGCGCATGCCATGTTTTGTGCGGTGAGAGAGGTAACCGAGGTACCCGTACCGTCCCCTCTTCACCCTTTACATTCAACTCTAGACCCACATTCTATATTATCTTAAAGGCTGGCAAAGCCACTGTCATACATGTGTCTATGGGTGGTGCAAGTTAATTTCTCTAGTTTGCTCTTTATCCCATAAAAAAAAAATAGGAGAGTTAAGAGACCAGGTCAACAGGCCTAGTCTATGCTAGAGAATTGGCAAATTCTATAAGTCTGAATAAGACAAAATGCGGGGAAGCTAGCTACTGCTTTGGATATACAAGGCTTGGACGTTCCTACAGTAGCAAAAACAGATAAAGAAACGGTTTTTTTCCCCTCCATCTTCGGCACGCACGTCTCTTTGTAAAATGAAAACATTTTTCAATTCAACAGCGTAATTGCTTAACTTTTTTTCCACTCACAAAATTTGATGGAAAATCATGCACGTAAATATCGTTTACATGGGTTTTATTATTGTGAAAATGACACTTTTATTGAAATCAGACGCTCCAATGCTTATTTATGACAATAAATGGACCCCTGAGATGGACAGCTCGTGCGTGATGAGTCTCTGAATTCATTGTGCTTTTGTTAAGTGTATTATTTTTTTCGACGGGCCACGTGGTACATTTGTAAAACTACCGACTGCAGAATCGAGGTTGGCGGGTTTGAGTCCCACCCGAGTACATTGTTTGTATGTATTATGTAGTGAAGAAAAAGTGTTGATTTTCGAAATTTAGCACTTTAGTTGAAAACGCTGTAAAAATTACTTTTGATGCGGAACGAAGTTCGCCGGGTTAGCTAGTTATTTACATATACGTCTATAAAACCGCCCGTAATCGTAATTAGAACTTTGGATATATCTTTAAGCTTCCTTCATTTACTTTGAAACGAATTTAAAAGCTCTTTAAATGTGAAAACCGTGTAGACATTAAGGCTGTTAACAGATTAAGTGGCTCGTTCATTCTTACAAGTGTTTTCACGCGTCATTATACGACTTGCGTAACTTTTAACTGACGAAAACAAAGTTAGAAATACATAAAAGATATTTCAAGTAAAAGCCCTTAAGGTTACGGCCGGAAGAGAATTACTACGGAAACCGTTGAAGTTTCTCTTGTGAGGTGTGAGCTTTTTTTTGTATTGTCACTTGGGTATTGGGTATTGTCATTAATGTTGTGAAATAACACATTTCCTTAAATTATTAAAATTCCTATACCAAAGCCATAAAGGATGGAGATATAGTTTCGGTCAAATTTTAATCGGAATATGAAAAACTACACTAAACTTTCTATTGAAAACTACATCTATGAAAACATAACATAACATAACTTCACGCCTTTTGTTACCCGAAGGTGTAGGCAGCGGCTGTTAAGCCTCGTCTCGCCGTTATGTTTGCGTCCCAAACGGAATAGGTGGCGAACCTATAGCCATACCGGGCACAAAGTTTTCAGTCATCGATATTTATCACACATAACTTCCGATAACAATTTCGAAAAGTCATTAGTGCGAGCCAGTGTCAGGAATCGAACCCGGACCTCTGGATCAGAAGCCGACTACTGGGCCTAACATGACTAACATGTTATGTTATTTCATTTCCTTAAAACCGATACGTAAGCCATAAAGGATGAAGGTATTTTGTTATTAACTAGCTTTTACCACCAACTTGTGTTATAAAATTTGTTTATCATAAATTGCCGTCTATGCATTCATTCATTTTATATCCAAAGTTACTTATAGTTTCGGGCAAATGTTAATAGGCATATGAAGAATGTATGAAAATTTGTTTTCTGTAAACTACATCTAGCAAAAAAAATCTTAACTTGCATTGCCCAAACTTTCCTCCACATTAGTTACTCTGTACCAATTTTGTTATGTGTATATAGATGAATAATGACGTGTAGTAGAGGAAAAAGTATAATCCACATAGGAACAATAGAAAAATTAAAATGGGAGCAAACTAAAACATAAACTACGTAGGAGCAAAAGTAAATACGTTATTGTTTGTTCAAGTTATTATAAGTGATATTGTAAAAAGGTCAACAGGGTGAAAGTTTATATAGAGAAAACTCGAGTGTTGCCGAGTTTAATAAGATAAATTTGCTTTTTACAAGCCTCTCATGTCTATTGCTCGGTAATTGTGTGCGGTTAGAAAAATGGCTCATAAAGAATTGGCGATAAATTGTTGAGAAATTCCATTAAAAACGTGAGCTAATAAATATAATGTTTGAGCAGCTCTATATTAAATAGACTTAACGGAAAATATGGCGTGTCCAAATAGCAATTTTGATATTTGATTAAAATTATTATTGAAAATTTTCAACGGAATTTACTGCGATCATAATGGGCCAATAAAACTAATAATAGATACAAAAATAAAGAGACTAAATGAAGACTAAAACTCATGCAAAACAAAGAATCCAGGAAATGTTAAATATTGTGACGGTAAGGGTATTTAAGAAATAACTAAGCTTAACAGACTTGTCAAACTTTACCTAAAGGGAAAGTATTATTAGTATTTTACATATTATATTGAAATGTGCTATGTATAAGTAATATTAATATCTCGGACGCAATACACACAGCGCCCTCTAGTTCCAAACTAAGCAACTAAATGCTTGTGCTATGGATACTAGATAACGGATATTAATACATTTATACTTTTCTTTTGTAAATACATATATACTTATAATAAATACATAGGAAAACACCCAGACGCCATACAAACATTCATGGGGTGGGAATCGAGCCCGCCAACCTCGATTCTGCATTTGGTAGCTTTACCAATGCACAACAAGGCTCACGTTCACGTAATGCGCTATATGTAATGCAAATTCAACCCGCCTCACAGAGCTTTCCAATATAAATTCCGATCTTGTGTTAAGCTCGATCAATACATTAATTAAATATAGGGCAATTAATGCAGTATCTTTGAGAGCATTCGCACTGGATTCCAGTGTTCACACGACGGTGTTACTTCCGCTCATTCTGTACGTTTATCCGAATTGAATCACTTACCGGATTTCTGACACTGTTCACAAGTAATTTTAACGGCAACAATTCATTTTTACTCTTGTTTGAAATTTGTTTGTTTCTATTTGAAGATAAGTGATGACATTAATAGCTAATTATGTTTTCTCTCTAGTATACTCGTCGACTTTATACGCGGATTATCCTTTTTGCCCTTTTCAGAGATCAACTATTTTTACACTCCCACGGGAAATTAGGAATCTTTCAAACGACTTTTGGGAATAAAACAAATATAACGATAGCTTTAAAAGGAGAATGTTCTCGTCACGTACCTATATGCTCGAATTCCACAAAAGACAATGTCACTCGCAAACTCTAGCTTAATATAAATTCCATGTAGATATTTTAATATGTAAATTTCTCTAATACCTTACGTTTTATATCATTTACATTTACAAATATAATCGTGTACAACAAGATTGTCTATTAGTCTTTCGCTTTCTATAACATGAGTGTATCCACCTTAACCATGCACTTACATCCAGACGAGGTGGATACACGACGACATTTATTCTGAACATATCCACAGACCTTTGATCTTACGACTTAACAGTCTCCACCCATCGCTCACATTGATATAACACAATTAGTTCCGGCTGTGTTTCACTCTCTCACAACTCCGCTCAATCTAAATTAAATTGTCATATTTTCTGCTTTTCCTTTACACTTAGGCGTCGAGAGTTTTTGCAGACACCAGATCTTGTTTCATAATCAATGTTGTAATTTCTCTATTAATTTACCGCTTCCCGATGTAGTTTCCTATATGCGCCAGACATGATGAATTTATTGCGTTTTAATAGCTAACAGAGATAAATGTACCGTTTTACACTGCCAATAAATTTATCGTCCATCTTATTGTTCACCATCTTGCTGATGATTGTAAAGTCAATATTGACCAACTAATTAATGAGATGATTTTATTGTAAAAGCTTCCTTTTTATGGTAATTGGTGTTGCTTTAAAATTCCACGATGACTTTGGTTTACTTAACTCGATCTTTTTTAAAGCTCAACTGTCTACATATCAGATACAAGGATATATATGGTAAAACGTATTAGCAGCCTTATTTTGGGCCTTGTAAATTTTGAAGTTACTCTCCAACCTCATACAGGATATTCTTATCACGTAGCAGTGTTATATTTAAAATGTAATATCATTGTTTCAATAAAAGCCCTTTCAATTGATTCAACAATTGGAAAGTTCAAGTTATCAGTATACAGCCGTCAATAAAAGGGATGCCATTATCATTGTGAAAGTACACCTTCAACAAACATCCGCTAATTTCATGACAAGTTGAGAAGGGTATCTATTCGATCAGAGACGTGTTTCTCATCGGATGTGTATTGTTTGTTAGGGTCATCGTAAACATTACGAACGATTCCGATCACGAAGTTCACGGCCGTGTGTTTTTTGACGTGTAACTGTTCATTTACGAGCGGACTATCGATTCGAATCGAACGCAAGTATCGATTGATACTCTCAGAGATGAGAGATGTAAAAACCGGCCAGTGGGCCACATCGGACAGGTGACTACAATGAATTGTATGGCTACTCAAGTTCTGGCCTTATCTCCACCTATATTTTTATCTGTATTTATTTGGTGACATTATCTTTGTTGATCTGTTGCGCTGTGATCGATTATGTTTTCGCCGTTTTCTAGATCTTTAGTATTCTCGCCTTTGTAGTTTCTTCACAAAATGTTTACGGACACTTTCTTTTCGTGATATTGTTTAGGTCAGAATCGCGTGGCGATTGCAGATCGTGAGATCCCTTGGGGGTATAAGTTGACTTTCGATAAACGTTTTGACGATGTCGCTTTTGTAGCTTGTCATAGTTATTGGTCAGTACATTAATTATACTCGTCTAATTTAAAATGTAATTAGAATTGAATATAGTAAACTTATAACTATTAGTTCGAATCGTATCGTAGACTGGTTAGCATTATTCTAAAACTTAAATGATCTTTGTGTGTGCTGTGTGTTTGTTGAGCTGTGTGTGGTGTTTCTTAGATTTTAAACTTAATCTGTAAGAAAGAATAGGTTTTTCAATCAGTACTAAAGCACTTCGTCTTAATTAGGCACTATACAATATAACCACAAAGCCATAACAGAATTATCGTGACATGGACTTTCTGTTTTGCTTTTTTTCTGTATCCGTATTTTTGTAATGCAGATTTGGCGCACGGTGTTCACGATTCTCTCACGACATCGTTATCATCTCCGTGCCATATGATTATGCACTTAAAAGGATTTATGAAATATGGTTTCACTGCAATTCGGTTTCTTTAATGTACTTTTGTTGTATTTAAGCCATTTTTGTTTACTTGTAGTATAGCAAATACATAACTTCCAAAGCACAGTTCTCATGCAAACTTGCTGAAACTCATAAACATAGTTTAATTACTACGTGTATGTCGTAGATCTAGGTAATAAATGTGAATTGGGCGAGTGAGATCGACACCATCTGCTATTTTACCATAATGCCTGAAGGTATTGAGTTTCAATTGTGATCCGAACTGTCGGATAAATTTTGCACTCCTGAATGTAATACATATAATCCTATATAAATTGGGCAAAATTTTGTGAGTCATCAATTTAAACTAGAAGATGAAGTGGCGGAATTAGGAACTACTTGGCCATCGACACTCAATAAAACAAGAGATATTCTGCTTCAGATCAAATCTCTTAGTCGTTCCGTTCTAACTCTCTTTCTGCATATTGTGTTTACAAAAAGCGTGAGAATTTCATTTCACTGAGAGTACATTTTATTTATACAATAAAGTTAAGATGAATTATTACGCGTATCCAATTTTAATGCGGAACTACAAACATATCATATCATATATATTTATGTTATGTTATCCAAACATATACTACTATATGTAGGTACACTTGAACTACGCTTATATTATGTTATTCAGTAGAAATGTCTTTAATAATGTTTGGTAAGTGCATACGGACGGTTTCGTGGAGCGTTTTGCATGGTCCGTTACATTAGAATATTCTTTGGCATTCGTGACATATAATTTTGAACTTTATTTCGAAACTGTCAGAGTTACATTTCCTATGTTTTCTTTTCAAGAAGTACCTAAAAGTGGGGGGGTAATTTAATTGTGTATGGTATACGATGGGCAATCTAACATTTTGTATGCCCATCATTTTATTTCGAAACGATTACTTGGATGATGTGTTTACACATTTTTATTTGTGTTTGCTCTTGTTGATATAATAGTAATACAAAAATATTTAAGGGTTTTTCCAAGTTAAACAATGAAAGGTGAGTTTTGGAAACCGAATTTTATGGCAGCCAAAATTTGGGCATCAAAATTCAATTTACACGCATAAACTCATACTTCTATGCTATACAAATAGGCCGGAATAGACTTAGGATTCAGGAAGTATGCAGGACTCAAGGCTCCTGACACACATATTTCGCCTCATCCATGGTCATACATGTATCTAATCATTCAGGTTGGTTTCGGGTGCTACATTTTTCTTTTGATATCTGGCCATTTATTCGGTCGTTGTAGCTTCTTCTTGGTCGCCCATTCTCGACTCTACCACTCACATTCGTTTCTTACACCCTTTTTTCGGACAGTTGGCATCCATAATATCTGGGAATATCCACGTAAATATGCCCCTCGGCGAATTTGACCTTACTTGATCCTTGGCATTATTCATTCGAAACTAAAACATCCAATATATGATTTCACGTTTACACCACCGTCTTGCAGTGGTTGTCTTAATTAACTACCAGAAGAATCTTTATCCATTTCTGATGTCTTATTTTCTTCTATTTTGATGACAGTGTACAGTAAGCCCAGAACTCGTGGTTTCGAATCCTGGTTCATTATGGGCCATTATGGAAGTCTGCTACACTTCGGATAAAGAAAGACGTGAAGCTATGTTTATATTTATTTAATGGCAGATTTAAAGACAAACTATTTTTGTATATAAAACCATACTATCCATAGCCTTCTTTGTTTTTGGGCTGTTTGGTATGGAGTTCAATCAGCCCTTATATGTTACAACTAACATAATAACGAGTAAGAACTCGTGATATGCCAGTTAACGACGTACAGCTAATAGGCTCATCGGTCGGCAATCGGCCTCTATACACGTTCGTCGTTCATTACGAACATATCGATCTTTTGATTAGAACCGATTAATTTAATATCAACAAAGATAATTAATTCAATTCCTGTGAAATTAAGGAGGAAAATAAATAAATATTACAATTAAATACAAACTGTCTTTGAACTACTAAAATGCACGATAAATATTACCCTTGTATTTTGTCTGTGATAGCAACAGTTAATTACGTCACATGGCGACTTTAAATAATAATAATAATCATGGACACAATACACACAGCGCCCTCTAGCTCCAAGCTAAGCAACTAAATGCTTGTGTTATGGATACTAGATAACGAATATTAATACATATATACTTTTCTTTTGTAAATACATTCTTAAAATATATAATAAACACCCAGACGCCACACAAACATTCATGTTTGTCTCAAATATTTGTGCTCAGGTGGGAATCGAATCCCCGACCTCATTGCTGCAGTCGATAGTTTTACCAATGCGCCACGAGGCCCGTCAAAAGGCCCGTAAACAAGTAATAACAGCGATATTTTTTAAGAATTAGTATATTATTTTGTAATGAATTTCAGTCTGCTCACTTTGGTGGAGGTTTCGTAATTTATTGCTAATTGTATCTCGCGGCTTTGATCACATTTATTAGTGATCATAAACGATATATGTTCTATTACGAGCGAGTTAATAAAACAATTTTACCGGATTTATTCAGTTTTATTATATAGCACAGTCCACATTCGGACTATCCAATGCAAAATAATATTTTTTCACTAGTTACTGATATTGATAACGCTGCACACCCCTTTAGTAAATGAGAAACGATCATTTTAGTATCATGTGTCGTAAAACTTACTAATACTTAAGCGCGTAAAGTATTATTGCAATAAGCTATTTGTACTCAAATGGTTATTACAAAAAGCCGCAATTGTGAATAGTAATTTTGCAATAAGCGCAAAACAGGCCTGTATTATATTTAACTCGTAAACTGAATCTGTCCCTGTTGTATGTTTTTCTAGAATATTAAAAGATCTTATTTTAAACGTAGGTACGGTATAATCTTTAAAAAGTCATCTCGCTATGAAATCTATGTGTTTTTCTTTCCTACCAAAGCTGCGCAGACGTGCAGAAGTTCTAAATAATATCTGTTAACACAGGCTAAGTTTTAATTGTATTAAACTTAGTTTTAATTTCTCTTATTTCTAATTAAAGTCTGTTTTAATCATAGTTAATATGATTGTAATACACTAGCTGACCCGGCGAACTTCGTTCCGCATCAAAAGTGTTTTTACGTTTACAATTTAAGTGCTAAATCTCGAAAAATTATCACTTTTTCATTACTACATTACACATGAATTATACATACAAACCACACCGTTAACACTCTCTATCTATTAAAAAAAACTGCATCAGAATCCGTTACGTAGTTTCAAAGATCTCTAAGCATATAAGGAGACAGACAGCGGGAAGCGATTTTGTTTTATACTATGTAATGTAATTTATGTACTGATTTTAAATCGCAGTTAAGAAAAATCTTGATCAAATTATCTTTCAGGGATTGAACAAAAACAGCCCAGCTAGCAATTCACAATGCAATACTGATCCCAACGCTAACTTATGGAAGCGAGAGATGGGTATGGCAGAGCGTGCATGAAAGTAGGATAAACGCGGTCGAAATGAGGGCAACAAAAACAAATGTAAAGTTATCGGTTGCTATGTCTTAAATACTCTCTCAGAAGGGCCTCGTGATGCATTGGTACCGACTGCAGAATCGAGGTTAGCGGGTTCGATCCCCATCCGAGTACAAATATTTATGACAAGCATGAATTTTTGTATGACCTCTTGCTGTTTTTCTATTTATTATAACTATATATTTACAAAAATTACGAACCTAAATATGTATTAATTTCCGTTATCTAGTTTCCATAATACTAGTATTTATTTTTAATTTTTTCTCTAAAAAACTTCTCTTAAGTCATTTATGTATTTCGTTCAAACAATAAAAGTTAATGAACTAATAAATCACACTCATCAATCTGTTAATTTTGACATTGTTCAAATTATTTTTTAAGGCCCGAAGGGTATTGAGCGATTGCCACTGGATAGGCTACTATTTTGTAAATAAATGAAAAAATAAACAACGATGAAATATTACTTCTGTTATGATGTTAAGGTATGTTTGGACATTTATACAGACATATCTTGAAACAAACTTACTTGTCGAATAGACTGAGACCTGAATTAAATGGGACTTGAATCTTTTATACACTATTTGTGTTGCAGGTATTCATGAGCGGCGGTGCACTTATCACCAAGGGACTCCCTTGCTCATTTGCCCCCTGACCCATAAAAAAAGAAAGATTGGCTAAAAAAACACAATCAAGTAGTGATGTTTAGAAGTTGAAACTTGTTCAGGATAAAACTTCTTAAAACATAAAATATATCTGATAAGAAAGTGTCGGATTGTCGGGGTTCACTGAGGGTGCATTACAACCTGCGAAAAATTTATTAAATTCTTTACAAGTTAAATTCTGAAACTTAACAATTAATATTGTAGTAAATATGATTGCTGACATAAGATCGATAGTTTTCTTATCATCACATAGTTTATAACAAAGTCGCTTTCCGCTGTCTGTCCGCTTATATGCTAAGATCTTTGAAACTACGCAACGGATTTTGATGTGTTATTATTTAATAGATAGACGCCCGAATATTGAACCGCCACTCAAATCTGACAATCAATAAAGTGCTACTTACTGCCGTACTACTGACGTATTCTGTCTAATGTGAAAACTACTTAAACGCTTAAGTAGCGCTTATATATTTGAGTGGCGGTTCAGTATTCGGCCTAGAGAGTGTCAACGGGATGGTTTTTGTGTATAGTGTAGTAAAAAAACAGGATAATTTTCGAGATTTTGCACTTTAATTGCCAAAGCTTGCTGAACCCAAAGTGATTTAACAAAACATTATTATACACATTTAAAAGGTCTACAATAAAGTCCGCGATGATATATGTATTATCTCTTAGGGACAACCCACAATTACCATTTTTTTTTCTATTGCTTCCGAGTCGAAACAAAGTTTGAAACAGCAACTATCAAAGTAAATCCTAGGAACGTTTCTTAGTAAATATAATTTTAAAATTATGAAAACCGGTTACTAATAATATCTTCTACGTCTCTCTCTTCCTCGACTAACTTGTCACATCCTCGTATGATTGTCCAATTAATTCTCCTTTCGTAAAACACAGTAATTAACAATTGACGGGAGCAATTGCCTGTCAGTGTTGAGTGACGGATCGCCTCATCAATTTCAACTGTTATTCACGTTTCACCTCTATTTGTCGAGCCGTCAGAACAATAATTGCTTCATTTGAGAGTTTGAATTTTACCAAATTGAAAGTGAAGTTTCGAGTTCGAATCATTACTTAGTGAAATATATCGTACTAAGTCTCGACGGCTTAGTAGTTTGTACGCGACTTTCCGTTTAGACGGTCAAATATGCGAATCACGGTTTAGCATTCTATTTTTTTATTGATATACTGAGTCTTATGTCTAGTCTTTAAGACGATCATTTTGGCATTCAACAGGTTGAGGTACCAATTTGTGCCTCCCCTAGTTGTATTAAGATCTTGAATATACAAAATGGTTTTGTATATTAAATAGATATATATGTATATGAAATATTTAAACTAATTTCACGGCACTTTTTTAATTATTCAAAAGCATGTATTGGATTCAATTTAGACATTAATGAGTTATTTTTTAATATCAGCAATATGATGATTAATGATTAGATTTTACGTGGGGCACCCACGGTATAGTGACATGGCTACCACCCGCATAGTTATCTATTAAATTTACATTAAATAAATATTAGGTGCAGAAAAGTCGTGATTTTAAGAGCAGTAGGGCTGTCCAAAGCTTCTAATAATTCACAAATATAATATTAATGTATTTTTTGATATATAGTTTTTATGAAATTTCTATTAAAGAATACATTTAGAACAATATATTTTTAAACTAGTGTACAGTTGAATGGAAGTTAATTAGAAATTTGTATACAATATCTCCCTCTGGCTAAGCGTGGTGGGAGCTGATTTATTGTATTGTATAACTATAGATAATGCCCATGTTTGAATATAAATATTATTTGAGTATTTAGAGTAATCGAGCGGCCCGCTTCTGAATGTGGGATCGATTCTGGGCTCATACCAAACATCATTATCACCAATAACTTTTGATTTTTTTTTCGGAAGCAATGTGTGACAAATATCGATTACTAATATAAAGTTTAATCGTATTTTATTCTACAATTAAGGAGGAAAAAATAAATACACGTGATATCTTACTACACCCCCCTACCCCCTCGTGATATTTCGTGATTTTTGCCAGACCCCTCCCCCCCCTTTCTAACCTCACGTGATTAATGGACGGCCCCTTATTTAGTGTGGTTAATATTTCCATGAACTTGAGACTTTCACAAGCAAGTTGAAAATTTTGATTTTTATTGATCCACCAAGTTTATAACGAGATTGGAGAAATAATGAAATCATTTAATCAAATATTTACCTCCGTTATACATCGATTAAATTCCAAAAAAACATATCGATAACGGAACAGCACCATTTTTAATCAGACATAAATTGTTACATGCTTTTGAAATTGAAATTTCCAACAAAATATTGCCGCCGATAGATAAAACTACATATATGAAATGTAGGCAGTAATTATCTAGCGAAGTAAATTAACAATTGTGCTTCTGAATTAGCGAGCGATCAGATCGCGGTACAAATCGTAAATTGCATGCATACATCAAAATATTTTATTTGGCCTTTTATTTTTTTTTTATGGGATAGGACGGCAAACGAGCAGACGTGTCACCTGATGGTAAGCAACTAACGCCGCCCATGGACACCAGCAGCACATATAGTGTTACTGTTGTGTATTTGTGCAGTAAACTGCTTGGCTCTACCACTGTTAAAATGTTCCTATGTTCATATAAGAAGTTTCATCTTAAAAGTAATGTGCTTACTTCATAACTTTATGCCAAGTTTCCTACAGGATAACCAGGGAGCAGACAGTGCCATAAGACACTATTCTTTCACACTTCACTCGCTTCTTTGACTTACATAACATATAGTCATACACGCTCATAGGTTTGTAAGGCTCCACAACACACCTTTGGTTTGCTAGTGAAAAGTATGTCTTGGCCGTGATTGCCTCCTACATCTTTCCGATTTTACAAGATATATCTGCTTAGTCATAATAATATATTCCTTCTAAATATCCACATCATCGAAGAGTGACATTTCTTACGTCAACACCGACACTGTATTTTTAATTAATGAAAGTGTCAAGCGAGTGCCAGCCCTACGTATGTGCAAGACCGTTGACTCGTTAATCCGTGGCCAATGTGCCAATGTCAAGAGTCGGCGGCGCCACAAAGTGCGCAAATATGCGCGCCTGCGCAACATCGTTGACGCATTGACGCCGCCGTCGTTGTTGGCGCGAACTCGATTATTGCAATATATTTATTTAGCGATAACGATAACGGGTGGACGGATCGTGACCGCTCACCAGATTTGTTTGTAATAATTTATTGGTGGTCAGAATGTTTGTTTTATCAATCCATTGACCAATGATTAGAGAGGTTTTAATGATGATGGCGATGAATATAGTAATGAGTAGAATTGAAAACAAAGGTGGTTCGGTGTTCTATGAGAACAAATTTACATAACAAACAAAAAACAAACGTCTAGCTAGAACGTTTTCTCAATGCATTAATTTTTTCTGTTGCAGATGATGATGAAGAAATCGGTGTGCTATCAGAAGGTTCGGAGACGTCGGAGTGTGGCCGGGCCGATACAGACGACGAGGGTATCGAAAGAGATTCAGAGCCGGCGCCCAGAAGACGGCGAAGACGTAGGCGGTTCATGCTGAAAGATGTCGTCGAGGTAAGACCTAAAAGAAGCCATTTTATTCTAGAATTTTATGAGTCCTGTGACATCTATGACGTGATTTTAGACGTCATATGATTATATAGACTTCATGGTATTAAGGAATCCCCCATAACTGCAAACAGATGATTTTATTAACTAATAGGGTTCCGTAGAGAAAGGTTACTTTACGGAACCCTATTAGTTAGTAAAATCATCTACTGTATGGGCATATTAAAACTATGGGTCAACGAATAAGATAATATCTTCAAGAAACCTGTGTATTTGTTACAGAGGTGTGTCACTAAAATACAAACGTATCTATGTATGTACGGTTCTTGTTATTTAACAAGTTGCAGAGGAACACAGTGCCGTTAATATATACATTCAAATGTTCCTGGTGATTTGTTCCAAAGATTCGAGACGCGATAAAGTCCGTAGTAGTAATAAAACTTATTCCATATCCAATGCACACTCATTTGTTTTTTCTTAGGGTTCTTTACATATTAATAGAAAACCTTATTCCTTACATCATCGCTAGAGATAAACTTTTTATTGAGAAACAGTCGAAGGAACACTCACTACTTAATTACTTAATTTGTATTAGAAAATCATGTTCGTCGGAATGAATGAAAACTTCACTACTTTGAGATAGATTTCAACTCTATGAAATAAATAAACATAACTTCACGCCAAATCCCTTGCGGGGTAGGCAGAGAGAACGGAGCGACATAAGGCACAATTCTTACACACCTCACTCGCTTCGTGGACTTTCATAACTCTTTTCATGCACGCGCGTCGATTTTTGAGGCTCCTAACATAACCTTCCTTCAGAACACGTTCTATTTGGCCATGGAATGTGTGTCTACGCCGTCCTCGACTCCTACATCCATCCGCTTTTGCATTGTATATCTGCTTAGTCAATCTTGCATCATCCTTCCTTTCTACATGTCCGAACCATCGGAGCATGCCCTTTCTTACTTTTACACTGACACTCTCTTTCAATCCGACTTCTTTCCTTATAACCTTGTTTTCCACGCGGTCAGCGAGGGTCACTCCGCAGATTTTGCGCAATGCCCTCATTTCGACCGCGTTTATCAGCCTTTCATGCACGCTCTGCCATACCCAGCTCTCGCTTCCATAAGTTAGCGTTGGGATCACTATGAAATAACTTTATAAATATTGTTGTTTCTTCTTCATTTTTGTGGTTTTGCAATACATTAAACCTACACAATATTTCGTTGTGTTGTACTAAATGTGGCATAAAACAGAATGTCAAGAAGATAATTACAGTTCACTAATTGGTATAAATGATTATTAGAAATGAGAAATATTGACTAAATTAAAACGCCCAAAATTTGAGACCAAAACGAAGTACTATGTACGGAACCTTTGAAGAGATACGCCGATACAATTTGACCGATTTTATTATATCAAGATTTTGTGTTCGGAACTTAATCAAATGTCGTTGGGTGTTCAATGTTCTAACTTTGTTAGTTGGTAACGACTTTTATCTACAGAGTTAGATGTGTTGATCAGATAAGGGCCGTCGCGCACTATAACAGTTCGACACTAACTGGAATTCAATTGGAACATTTAATATAATAGCATTAGCTGACAATATAATGGACATGGCACGTCGATTTAGTTAAGTATAATAATAATAGGTTTGTTGAAAAGTTTAATTTTATTGATAATGTATGGTTGGTACATAAAAATATGTAATTATTGTTATTAAACAAATCTAAAGGATCACTTGCTCTGTGGATACTTGAAATAATTTGGATAAGCCGTTTACTTTAATTGCAAACGCTGGCTGAACCTGAAGTGATAAGATCGAAACAATGTACTACATTATTGAACACCTTCAAAAGATCTACAAAAAAGTTCGCGAAGGCATATGTCTATCTCTTAGGGATAACCCAATTATAATTTTTATTTCTTATCTTTTTACGTAAAATAATGGCTTATTTACGAAGCGATTTTAAACATTACAGCATTAAAGTGTCTTAAATAGATTGTGTTTTTAATATAGATCAATATGGCGCTTTACATACAACATTTAATTTAAACGAATATTTACAAGAATATTACAGTATTAACATAGCGGACATAGAAATTGCATCGCGCATTAGTAGCGGCCAAGACGCGTGCCGATAAATACCACAAATTAAACATTTTACCATCCAAATTTTACTCATTTATTATTTTTGATGCGGAACAAAGTTCGCCGGGTCAGCTAGATAATAATAACTATGACTCTTTTAGAAAAGACTCGATTGAAAGTGTAAATATCTTTTATGTTAATCGTCTTCTGATATAATGTTTATAACGCATACCTTCTACATTCACATTATTAAAATACCAAATCATAATAAGAACAATGTCGAAATCTTTCACTTAGCTGCAAGTACGTACTTAACAGTCGTAAAGGGTACATTTAATATAGAGTGTTGCCACACATATAATGGTGCTATGTCATATGCTTTCTCCCGGCGACACGTTTTAGGAAGTTGTTAGCGGATAACCTACCACTCAGTAGGGCCACCGATGGGGACCCGTTAAGTGAATACGACGGTTTTGAGTAAAGGTGCTCGATGTACGTGTTCGTTTGCATGGGAACCAAAACTTTTAATCTCTTTAATTTTTTTTCCTTGTTTAATTTTGTTTCACAAGTAAGACGGTATAGTTTAATTTCTAGACATATTATAACCTAACCTTTTTTGGAGTAATCAGCGGCTGTTAAGTCTCTACTTACTGTTTTTATGTCCCAAATATAATAGGTAGTGGAACGAATGATCTGATGATACCTTAAAATAAACTTAGGTATAGAATAGCTATTTACTGAACGCTAATTATTATAAAATACGATGATTTTAATAAAACTGAAAGTAAAAATTAGGTATATATATATCTGTACGTAGTTTTGTAAGTCATTTAAATTCAATTAAATATTGTATGGGAAAGTGAAATGCAAATTGCTATAACTTTAATAGTAAAATTAACATTAAGTACCAAACTATAATCTACTGATAGACATTAATAATTTTAAAAAAAAGCACCAGCGATTCATACTTTCTGTAATGGTATCCCGATCAATATATTTATTACGCGGCGGTGAATCGAGACCCTAAAAACTTATAATTTTTGTGTAATAGGATAAGTGAAGTCGATCTCCAATAACTGGTATAGTGTGTGGGTACCTTGTTTTATGGGCGCCATAGATACAAAATTGTCGATAGCCCAGTAATTACACGGTGCAGTGGGCAAGGTACCTCATGTTTATATTATGAAATGGATATTATGATATCACCGAGTTGCTTACATTACAAATATATTATAATATGGATATTGCATCAGACCGATTTAAGTTATGGAATTTATGATCATATATATATTTGTTGGGTAAGAAGGGCTTTCCGTATTCACTTGCGGCGTCTGTTATCTTTATGACACTTTTACTTTATAATAGTTTATTTTAATTGTTAAAAGTACTATATATAATCGTAAGTGTAAAGTGATTTGGACCAGGTTTCTGAATCAAGAAGTCTTGAGTTAGAATCCTGGTTGACTCTAGTGAGTTTTCTTTCCTTTGAACAACTTTAAATTTGAGCAGATCATCGCAGTTAGTCTGTTTTCAGGCTTGTAGTGTTATGAACTTGTCGATATTTGAATTTCTGTTCTTATCTGACTGTGCCATAAGGAGACTTTTGTTTTATTCCCACATTTAAAGAGTAGTCTGTTGATGGAAAAGTATGTAACCTGCTCGACAAAATTTAAATATAATATTATAAAAAAAAACATATTAATTATGTTTATTTTTCTGATACTATATCTAAATTTTGTCGAGCAGATTACATACTTTTTATTAATATAATTAACTAGCTGACCAGGCAAACGTTTTACAAATTAAGTAAATAATAATAAACGGTGGACCACCCGTTAACCGATTCTCAGATTTCCCCGATATGCGCACTAAATTTAATTTTATTTCTGTTTTATTAAACTCGTAATATCTTTCGAACGGATTGTCCTATTTTAATAAACTAAAATGAAATTTACAATTATTTAAACAGTCTCGAGTGAGAAGTCATTTGGCAAGAATTAAACCAAAGGTACATATATAAATAACTTGTTTGATTTTGGTGGGGAATTACATACTATTATATTTTAAAATGTTAAAAAAAGTTATAGTGGCATATATATATATATATATATATATATGTATATTAGTTGGGCATTGGCTATCGGGAAATTTTCTGTAGATATTGTTAAGTTATTTAATATTGCAGAACGCATGTGTTTTCGCAGCGTTTGACACTTATAGTTTTCCGCATCAAAAGTAATAAATGAGTAAAATTTGGATCATAAAAAGTTCAATTTATGCTATTTATCGGTACGCGTTTTGGCGCGTAACGCAACTGCTATGTCCCGCTATGTTAATACTGTAATATCTCCGTAAATATTCATTTAAATTACATACTGTAAGATACTGTAAAGGGCCATATTGATCTATATTAAAAGCACAAACTATTTAAGCCACTTAACTGGATGAAAATTAATGCTGTTATATTTAAAATTGCTTGGTAAATAAGCCTTTTTTTTCACGTAAAAATAAAAATAGTCATTGTGGGTTATCCTTAAGAGATAGACATGCCCTCGCGGACTTTTTTGTAGACTCTCTGAAGGTGTTTATTAATATAGAACATGGCTTTGATCTATCACTTAGGGTTCAGCCAGAGTTTGCAATTAAAGTGCTAAATCTCGAAAATTATCATTTTTTCTTTACATCATATATGAATTATAGATCAAAACCACCCCGTTGACACCCTCTAACTATTAAACCGCATCAAAATCCGTTGCGTAGTTTTAAAGATATTAGCATGTAAGTGGACAGGCAGCGGAAAGTGACTTTGTTTTATACTATGTAATGATTTTGACTTAAATTCTATATATCTATTTATATTGTAGTGCCCACGTATTTATGAGTTATATTGTTGAAAATATTCATCAGTTTTTAAATGAAAGAGCTACAAATATCTATCCATACACGTTTCTAACCAGCATCCAACAAGTAACATGTTAACATCTAAAACTAAAAATCAGATCTCCCCTTATTGAAGTCTTGTGTACGTTACTTTTCTCACCGTTAAAAGAAAGTTATAATTGACAACTTAGTGAAAATATTCTCTTATCATAAGATCATTTATAATACGTTTCAATATTTTAGAAAGAAAATTCCCACAGCAATTTCCTCTTCCTCCATTTATTTTAGCGAGAGTTTACCAGTGTAGTGAAGTGGGTCACCGGAGCGTGGCGGCTCGTCAATAATAAATGTCTAGAACACTTGTACTCCTTCCTTGGGTCGGTCTACTGGGCAGGTTATTTGATGTAGCCGGCCGGGGGTGATATGTAGGATAGTATGATCTTTGTGGTTACTAGCATTTATTTCCGTGTCTGATCCCATTTGTAAGTTGCATTCCATTCCTGGGTTGGTAACCGAATTCGATATAGATAAAGATTAATTTTGATCTCATTCCCTTCTTTACTCAAAGACCTCTCGCCCAATTTTCAGATTCTTTAATGTTTTTCATTAAGTACTGATTTATCAATTTAGATAAAGTATTATCGCCTACACATCAAGATCAATTTGATTACGAAACCTCGCTTGTCAAGCACAACGCAGCTATGCAGATCATTCGCAGAGACGTGAGACAGCCGAACTATGGAGTATGGCTGTGAACTACTGTCCTTTGTTCAGCTATGATTCAACATGTCAAGGCCGAGGAGAGGCTGTAGGGGCGGTCGTGCGGACCCCACGGGGCACAGTGCCACCACTTTCGCAAGAAGCCTTTGTCCGACAGACAACAATAAACCCGCCCACACACAGGCGATAATCGACACCTTGTGTCTATAAATCTTGGACAAACATACTGAATTATCGCTTCCAATAAATCGTTGAAAATGAAGTTATATCGAGTTTACAAGATAATTCTCACATCTTAAAGCTAGTATTAGCTTTAGTTTTAGAAAAAAAAAAACTTGATGCCAAGGTTCCAAATTCAAATGCACTCGCATTTTTTTTAATCTATGTTCGTTCATAACTTGTGTCCGAATTATAAAATATAGCTTGGAAAAAGACGATTATTTTTCTTTATTTGTCCAGTCTTGGACAGGCTAACGCTTTGTAGCCGTACTGCCTTGTCTGTCGTATTATTTTTGTTGAAAGTAACAAACTTAAACTAACCTAAACTAATCATGCATAAAGTTGTGGCGCTTTATGCATGATGTTCCAAGGGAGTTTTGACGGCAATCCAGAAAAGCATGCTGCACACGATATTTACACCATTTTCCACATTTGCAGACATATACGAACACTTAATAAATAAAACGCCACGAATGTTATTCAATAATATCCATCGAAACACAAATTTTAGAAAATAATGCAAAGAACGGACGTGACATTCCCGCCAAAACTCCTTTTTTTAAAATAGTTTTTAACGTAATGGTTCCATTTAAATTAGGCAAAGATTGAAGGCGTTTTATTCTGCTCCTACAAAATATATTGTTTTCTTTTTTTACTTGTCAAATGTAGTTAATGAGAAAAATATTTAGTAAGACATTTGTTACTATATTTTTATTTTTTTTTATGAGATAGGAGAGCAAACGAGCAGGCGTGTCACCTGATGGTAAGCAACCAACGCCGCCCATGGACACCAGCAACACATATAGTGTTACTGTTGCGTTGCCGACCTTTAAGGGATAGGGAATAGGAAAGGATGGGGAAGGGGGGTGGGCCTCCGGGTACCTCTCTCACGGAACGAAACGCGGCATGAGCCACTTTACGTGGTCTTCTGAGAGGTCGTGGTATTTCACCGGTCGAGCCGGCCGATTCATATATGTATAATATAATTGAAAGTTTATATAATCTGAAGCAACGCGATGCAGTTATTTGGTATCAGTAGGAATAAATAATGTTTATGGAACTGTTGCCTGATGATGCGATAGGACAGTTCCGTTGGTGGTAACGGAATTCAGTGTTTCAATACCATATCGGACTTGACGGAATTCACGATTTCATTGTAAGATGGATGGCGTTTTCCGATTGCCTCTAACTGTATCCGGAAAGATAAGCTTTTATTACTTTACTACAAGAGTTGCTTCTCTCGCAAACATGTTTTGATGGTGTTTTTGAACCTAGTTATTTATACAAATAAATAGTCTTGACACATTTCACTTCCTGGAATGTGACGTTTACGAGGACGTTGTTTAATCTTTTGGGACAATCCGATAAAGGATATTAAGATATTGAAAATTAATTCCAAAGTAGTTTTTTAATGTTACTATTTCTTTTATTTTTTATTTGTGCGCTCTTAGGCTCAAACACTTAACCTATGCAGTATGCATGTATGGATAAGCAGAGTAGGCAGAGCACTATGAGACGTGATTGTAACACATCTCTCTAGCTTCGTTACCTTTTAACTCTTGTCAAGTTGGATTTTCTGGCATCCTTCCGTGTCCATGGAGGCGAGGAGACTCTTAATAGTTATCTCTTATTAATATAACACAACTTCAAATTTAAACAATAGTTAAATTTAGATTAAATTTCATTTAACAATTCTTCTGTTTAAATAGTAAGAATATACGGTGAACTGTGAATCAATGTTGGAACCTAATGATAATGTTCGTGTGCCAATCACAGTCGGAGTAGACACGGTCTGTTTGCAAAATGGCCATGAGGCTATTCCGACTAGCAGTTGTAACAGCTTGCATATAAAAGACGCCTGTTCGCTAATGCCTGGCTTTAAATAAGCGGTCATGCTGGATTATACGCAAGATATGTCCAGTTGAATGGGCATGACAAATGCAAGAAAGTAATCTTAATATTACAGTAAATATATTACGTGTCTCGGTGTTTGACTGCTACGAACTATTAACTAGAGAACCGATTATGATTTTTTGCCAACTGTGTGCAGTTTTAGCCAAGTTTAAAAATGGGATAGTTTTATAAATCTCAAACCTATCACTCCGCAACCCTGCAACTACCCTCAGAAGTATCGGCGAGCGCGTGATAATTCACGATTATCCCTTACGATCCAGTGTTTACTTGTTTATCATAGTCATAGCTTATTGCAAAAAAAATGTAAAATATGTATTTTCTCTAGCGCTGCGTGTGGCACTGCGGCGGGAGTGGACGGTGTGCCAGAGATGCAGCGGCCGCGCACTACCGGGCCGTGTGCCGGGCGCTCGTCGCTGAGGCATTGGAGCTCGCCTCCTTCCTCGCCAGGGTGCGCGTCGGTGGCGCCAGGGACATGGGAGCCGCTGAAGACTCCGCCACACATCTCGATACATTACAATTTTCTGATTGGGTATGTATATTATTAAAAGTACTAGCTAGCTATATGTGTGTCTAACATGTAGGTGCCGTAGGCTGTTTTGTTGTGCTAAACATCATTGGTTGAGTTGAATTGGCCATAGTTTGAAGCCTTCCATCTGCTATGCTCCTTGGGTTCTTGTTTAAAGAGTTTTATAATATCAATTCTGGAAGATTATTCAGATATATTAATGCTGAAAAATTCGGATTACTAATATTTTGGATTCTATTGCTGTAATAAAACTTGTATTGTGAGTTTTTCTCCAAAAATTTCGAAGGTACAGACTACAGACATGGTCCGGTTACAGTTTTGTTTTAAGTTTAGAGATTGATAAAAAAAGATCAACGACTAGCAAAGAGATGACGATGACAAATATTGACAATATCCGTAAAGAAAATATTGTAGAAAAATGCTAATTTGTGGTTTTCGATTTTAGTCAAACCGAAGGATTTGGAGAGCGTTGCAAGTACGTGAAATGTTGTTGATTGAAATAAATAATGTTTCTTGTAATAATTACTTTATTCATTAGTATAGCTGTATATTACGTCTTTGCTCTTTACATGTTAGATTATGTGCATGTAAACTAGACGTTGTCGCAATGTGCAAATATTGTTCGTGGTAACAACCATTGTTGTCATTTAATTAGTCATTATTCCTATTAGAATGCCTGCCTACACGCTCCCGGTTTGAATATATATTTTAGTTACAATATTTACATGTCAAGGCAAACATTATTTAGTGTATAGTTACAGGGTTTTATTACATCGTCAATTTTATATGTATTCCCATAGCAGTTGTAATGTGCATATGTTATATGGATTATATTTGAAACTAATATTTTAAATCTTAATAAATTTCTTTGATGTATCTTTGTAATAGATTCAATTTCTATGCCAACATTTTTGAATTGGCGCCTGTCGTAGTTTTTATAGCAACACGTCTACACAACTAATGCGGTTTATAATTTTCAGGCGCGGTTTTGGATGCAAGTAATCGGGGAACTGCGGATGGGTGTAAAATTAAAGAAAGTGAATTATTCTAGGACGCCTATAGAGTATGAATTAACGCCATATGAAATTCTGATGGATGATATTAGATCTAGGAGATACACGCTTAGGAAAGTCGACGGGGCGATACCCCAGAGGTGAGTGCATTAACATTAAAAAATAAGCAAAATCAGTAATGTAGAAGACTATTAAACACATTATTTTTACACTATGATTTTAAATTTCTCCAGAAATTACCTGTTGGAATTTTTTCGGTCCTATTAGATGTTATTGACTTTGAGTAAAGAAAACGCATTGGCCGTCTCCATAGCCGAGAGGTTCCGAGTTTATATCCACGAACGACTTATTATTATATCATCACCGAATATATTTATAATTATTAGCGATGAAAGACATTATACCCATTGCAAAAGGAGATGGGTTTCACGGCCTATATATTTGGACCAAATTTTTCATTTAGTGCTGCTTACAGCTATTAAAATATTAGGGATCCTTATAGTGAAACAAGATATTTAATTAGAAAGTATGAATTGTTTTATTTGCAGTGTGAAAAAGGACGCCCATGCCATGATACTCGAATTTATTAGAAGTAGACCGCCGCTTAAAAAAGTAAGTATTTTTACTAATACTCTTTCTGCTATTCGCTAGTTCGTACAGTCTCCGTGTTTAGAATTACAGCAAATATTAGAGGAACATTTAATCTACACATATCTTATATCTTTAAACGAGCAATTCTTGTATATATAATTGGAATCTCGAAATCGGCTCCAACGATTTTCATGAAATTTAGTTTCGGGGGCGATAAATCGATCTACCTGGGAATCATTTTTAGAAAATGCCATTTTATCGTGTCGTATCCTATCGTGTTTTATAGTTAATTTTTTTTTATTATCTTGTAGGTGAGATCGAAAAATACTATTCATATTTCATCATTTTATTAGTATGTAATTAATACTTAAATATAATTTCTAAAAATCACATTTTTATAATAAAAAAAAACCTCGGTCGTCCAGGTACTTAAATTAGCAAAATTAAGGAGGATTGACTTAGAAAAATAAATTTAATATGATTAATTACGTTAGTTCTTATTTCTATTTTCCTCTTAAAAAGGTATCCATTCTGTAATAAAACTGTGTTTGTGTTTTCCATCAGGCGTCAGATCGCGTCTTGCCACCGCCCCGGCGTGAAATAACTCCCAGGGAGAAGCTTCTTGCGTCAATACAAGTTGGTAGACCGCTGCGACCCACCCCTTACTCGCGACGATTAGGTGAGTACTTATTATTTAAAGCCAGCGTTCAATGTGACGTTTTTGATATCAAGAGTTATATATAGACTTTCCAAAGAAAAAGGCATAATTGGTACACTTGTAACGTTATGTATACTTATTTTTGAAAAAAAGTACACTTTAGAAAAGCTACTGAGCGTTCGGAAATCACGTTGCCTAATGTTTTAAATAATTTCGAGAAAAATAGTTTTATCTAAGTGTCAAATATTGGCTTGAATATTAAAAAAAATATTAGTTAAAAACGTAGTTAGCATTAATCATTTTGAAAAATTGATAATATAGTTTTTATGATATTTTGACAGAAATATGAACTTACATACATACATTTGTAGCATAACTTGACGTTAAATCCCTTGTGGGGTAGGCAGAGATTACAGAGCGCTATAAGGCACAATTATTACACCCCTAACTTGCTTCTTTGACTTTCATAACTGTTGTCATACACGTGCGTTGATTTTTAAGGCTCTTTACGTCACCTTAATCAGGAACTCGTTCTATTTGGTCACGGAGCTCATGTCGTGGCCGCCCTCGACACCTACATCCTTCCGCTTTTGCTTTGCGTTAACTTAGGTTATAAATATATTTTTTGTGGGTGTATAATGAGGTTTCGATCTTATTGTATGTATATTCTCCTGTTCCACTCCCCTAATCCTCCGTTTTCCTTATCTCTCTCTCTTTTCCAGGTTTGGCACCCAAGACCTCGTCTAAAGTGAAAATTGTGATATAAAAGTATATTGTATACGTGTTATTAAATTATTCGGAAGTGTCTTTTTATTATTTTCATGACATGATTTTAATCAGACTAAACTAAACAATAAAATTATATGCTGTTTTTATAGATCATCGGCGAATCAAAAAAGTATACGTACTTACAGTACAAGAATTTATGAACAAGGTAATATATATATACAGCTGTGAGTCTTAATTTTAGGAATACTGCGGATACCTATCGGCAGTCAAGATAACTTATTGATAACAAACCTTAGTATTAAACATATACATAAGTTCACGCCTTTTTCTACCCGAAGGTGTAAGCAGCGGCTGTTAAGCCTCGTTTCGCCGTTATATTTACATCCCAAATGGAATACGTGTTGAAGCTATTGCCATACCGGGCACAAGGTTGTCAGTCATTGATATTTACACACATAACTCTGGCGTTGGTCGGCTGTTTGTCAATATATCTTTCCAATTACAGAACCTTTCCAAAAGACTATATATACGTACTTATATTGAAATGGTGGCGTAATAGTATTTAAAGTATTGAAATCGTAAAACAAACGTATTGCTATTAAATTTATGTAGGCGCTTCATCAACTTTTGATGATTTTGTGAGAATTCTTATTATGTTTCATTGACATATGTTGAATCTAATAGATACGATATATAACGCTATATTTGTAGCAAAGGTTATTTTACGACATCTCGAAAAATATCGCCTTTTTACTACATTATATCAATATGAGTTTTACATACAAACCACCGTGTTGACACCTCAAAATCCGTTGCGTAGTTTCAAAGATCATATAGGAGCATATAAGGTGACAGACACTCGAAAGTGACTTTGTGTTATACTAATGTAGTATAGTATAGTAATGTAATTATATTTTATTCAAATTGAAATTGTAGATGGTACTTTATGGATGTAGCGCCTGGCCAATTGCAATCGCTATGTGCTAAAACTGACATTGCTATTACAATTATCCAGGCGCTACATAAAGTCTCTGCAATTTGTTTTGAGGTAGGGGCCAGTGACATTGCCTTTTTTGAATGCATCACTATCTTACTATTGAATATAATGAGCCAATAAATTCCCATAGAAAACGAAATAGGGTAAGTCACGGTGGTCCAATGGAAGAGCACACGGCTTCTGAACCAGAGGTCCGGGTTCGAATCCTGACACAGGCTCACACCAATGACTTTTCGAAATTGTTTTCGGAAGTTAAGTGTGATAAATATCGATGACTGAAAACTTTGTGCCCGGTATGGCTATAGGTTCGCTACCTATTCCATTTCGGACGTAAACATATTGGCGAGACGAGGCTTAACAGCCGCTGCCTACACCTTCGGGTAACAAAAGGCGTGAAGTTATGTTATGTTGTTATGTTAAAACAAAATAATAGCGGAATTAAGTATATCCTTTTCTTATACAAAGAGCTTATTATGTAGTGGCATTGTGTAAAATACTGTTTTCCTGTGAAACGTTCTAGTTTCTTTTATAACTCATCTACATATTTACAATAGAATGATTGTTTTATACAAGACCGTTTAACAACTTGGCAAAATTCAAAAGGTAATTACTAGTGTTATATGAGTCCTTAGTACTACTATACGCATTCATCTTTCAAAACTCTAGGTCAATCATAAACTCAACAATAAGGCAGATAATTTTCAGCATGGTTAAGTAATATGTCATTGTAACTCGTATTATTATAAAAAATATTCTAAAACAATACTAAGCTTTCGTTTTGCATATATAATTTCGAGTTAGAAAATTTATACTTGAACTCAATGACCTGAGGAACTTTTCTATGTACCTGTCTTGACAGTGACAATAAATTTTCATAAGATAATGATACCTCAAATGTATGACGTGTTTTTGTAAAATACTCTCAACCATCATGCAATGTCCGGCTGAACACAGGCAAGGTCGGTGTGTACATCTTAAGATTATTAATTAATACGTTACCAACGAATGGTGTATAATAAATAATTAACAAAAGATTTACTTTTTCAGTTATTATAATAAATAAAAGCTAAGTACATACATTACAAGTTGGAACGTTACATGAATAAGTCTTGAATGATAATTTACCTTATTATGAATAATCACACTTAAATAAGACCCGAGACATATTGCCACAAATCGGCGCCTCTCTGTCTTATTATGTAAGACAATCTAGACGTCTAGGTCAGCGGGAGCTCGCCTATCGACCTGTATATTCGCGTTACGTAACAGATATCCCAGTCTCTTACCAATGTGCGCAATATTCTAGGTGGAGTCCAAAAATCCAAAAAGATTCCTACACATACGTAGAATTCCAAAAAAACATCCTGGCAGGTTGTAATTAATAGTGACAAATTTTAAGAAAAAGAAACTAATATAAACTATACATATATATATTTAATTAATTGAATACGTTTTGTAATAAACCAATTTTGTATTTAACATATTGTAGAAAATTATACAGAGGCTTCCAGTTGCTAATTAATTTAATTGATATTGAAAAATTAGCATGTATAAAAACAGTATTTAAAATTCGAATTACAACGTGTTCTATATTCGAAATGTCATTTAAAAATAATAGGTTGGGGAAAAAGTATTTTCGTATTTTTGTATGAAAAGTCAAGACATTTTTTTCAAAGTTTATTTACATTTATTTACAATATATATGTACCGTTTTGTTGAATAACTTTCTGCCATTTTGTGGGCAGAGACATTATCCCGTTACTGTAGAAACTTTGGGACTTCTGATCAAAAAAACGGGACAAATAGTTTTGGCAGTCCTCTCTTGAGGTCAACCTTACAGAACCTAAAGAATTCTGAAGAGACCGAAACAGGTGAAAATCTGAAGGCGCAAGGTCAGGGCTATATGGTGGATGCACTAGGACCTCCCAGTCGAACTCTCTTAATTTTTGCTGAGTGGCTAAAGATGTGTGTGGTCTAGCGTTATCGTGATGAAAGACCACACCCTTCCTGTTGATCAATTCCGGCCGTTTTCTCTCGACTGCTTCCTTTAATCTCATTAGTTGCTGGCAGTAAAGATCAGAATCGATGGTTTTGCCGGACGGTAAAAGCTCATAATGAACAATGCTCTTCCAATCCCACCATACACACAGCATCACCTTATTTCGTGTTAGGCCAGGTTTGGCCACAGTCTGTGAAGCCTGGCCAACTTTCGACCACGACCTTTTTCGCACGTTCTTGTCGTACGTGATCCACTTTTCATCGCCAGTTATCAATCTCTTCAAAAACGGCTCGGTTTCATTACGTCTCAATAATGAATCGCAAATGAGTACACGGTTCATTAAGTTTCTTTGAGTGAGCTCGTGTGGCACCCAAATATCGAGCTTTTTTGTATAACCAGCTTTCTTCAAATGGGTCAAAACTGTTTTGTGGTCAATTCCCAGTTCTTCAGCTACATCGTAACTACTAATATGCCGATCTTGCTCCACTCTTTCAAAAATGGCGTCCATTTTATTCGTAACAGGGCGACCAGAGCGAGGTGCATCTTTAACATCAAAATTTCCGGACTGAAAACGTTTGAACCAAATTTGTGCTACTCTTACTGACACTGCATCAGGTCCATAAACATCACAAATTTTTTTCACTGCTTGAGTTGCATTTTTGCCTTTTTTATAATAAAATTTTAAAATGTATCGAATTTCTTCATTAGATTCACTCATTTTTACGGAGAGAAAAACAAATGAAAAATAGCGGGAAACAACTTTTTTTTATTTTTTTCTTTTCTTTATAATGTAACCTTTTTAATGTTACCAAAACCAGCCAGACACAAATAGTACAGTCAAAGAAATTTTATAATAAGTTTATACCTACGTTATGCGAAAAGACTTTTTCCCCGACCTAATAGTTAAAATAGTTTAAAAAAATAGTTTAAAAGTCGATTCGAAATTCGAAATTTGAATGTACAGCGTTGCTCAATATTATAATATTCTCTTTTAATAGGTCGTCCCTCAACTTGTTTTATTATTTGCAATGTGTAATGAAACTAGATAAAGTACATTCACTATAGGTAAAAAGATAAATTGAATAGTGCTGTTACAAAACAGGTCGCTCTATAGTACAGCGGCTCCAAAACTTCGTTCGTCTGTATTATACTTATCCAAAAAAAAATTGCTCTATCTATGGATTTTGTTTTAATTATCAATAATTGGTTCAAGACATTTGACAATTTTGTGTGTTTAATTTTGTTACACATTTTTTTTATATTTTACAAATTAAATGTTGCTACGGTTTGACTAAGCTAGCTAACTAAGCTTATTTTAATTTCGTATTAATGTTAATAAACTAAATTAAGACATTATTTTGATACCCAATTTTTTTTAATAAAATGTCATAATTTTGTTAATCGCTTAATGGCTGCAAAAATATTCTCAACATAGTTTCATGGAAAAGTAAAATTTAAAAAGGATAAATAACACGTAACGAGAAATTTAAACTTATAAATAAATATAAATGATAAATTACACGTAATTATTAAATTAAACATACAAAACCTACAAGATTGACAACCACGCGCTTCTTAAAGCAAGACGTGCAACCTCCTTTTCTTGCCGTAGTCTGTAACGGATTTTATATACGCGCGGTTGTGTGTGTAACCAGTATTATATATTAAAAAAAATTTCAAATATGGAATGTTTGTGTCAAAAGTAAACGTTTCATGGTTTAAGTGGGGAAGGGAAGGAATGTGTTAATTAGATTATATTTTCCTATGCGGCTTCCGTCGACCCTTACCTAAGGTTTTGTTCCACTAACAGGATTTCGCGTTAAATCAGCGCCGGGTCACAACAGTCAATCAGGAATATTATTGCGGTGCAGTGTTGTTTTTTTTATTACTATTACCTTTTGTTTGGTGCGATAATTTTTCTATTTTTAAAATCGAAGTGACTTTTTGATTGTTTTTTTTTTTTTATTTTGAAATAAGTGTTGACTGTCAATATGGGAGTGTTCATTACAAGCACTTTGGCTATGGATATAACTCGTAAGTAAATTTAACAATATAATCTTGTATTTCTTATATACTAGATTTATTTATTAAACGTAAATTTTTAAATGACCTACCCTAGTATAACCGACATTTAAGTTCTTAAGCAATCAGCGGATGTTATTAAGAAAAGAAAGGAGGGATCAAGGGATCAGCTTTAAGGGAAATGAACCCTTGCAAATTCCATTTGAACCACTTCAGACCAGCATTATAGAGCTGGCCTATTGCCTATTTTTTATGGCAAATAATATTAGTAACTGTACAATGTAGGCTGTAACTCATTCACTCACACACTTCAGAATGATAAAGTAGAGTGTCCATTTCATCATTCTGAAGGACATTCTCCGGACACGAGAAAAATGCGAAATGAAATTAATGACTGAACCATTTGAAACTCTGTGGAAACAGCAAAAAGTCGAGGCAAGTGGCTAAAGACCAAATTTTCAATGTGTCATCAGAAAGTGATGGATAAATATTCGGATAGTTAAATAACTTAATGAAGCATAAAGGATTACACCTCAGGTTGCAGTTATCTCTGCTTACCCTGTAAATAACTTGACCAATGACTAATATGTATCAATATAAGTTGTAGGTTGTACTTGTACCGGTACTAAGTATCTTCTACAAGAAACTTGTGTTTTGGTATTCAATACCTACTTTTTCTTATCCCGTAAGGGGGTTCGCGTGATGTTATGTTATCGTGTTTCCCGTGCCGTAGTCATTATTTTTGATGGATTAAAATCGTGACATAAAAAAATTCCGTAATACTTTTTTGGCATCGGATTTGCTGTAAGCTTGGCCAATCGATTTGCCGTGTTCACGGAATTAAATGCCGATCGTACTAATTCCCGATTCACGGTCACGCGGTATTAATTAATTGAAGATGGTAGTTACCGTTTGATATTTTTTAAAGAATTATTTCATTTTTTTACCGTCTCTTTTTGATTTAGTTTTATTTAATACATACGTCCATACATAACTTCACGCTAGGTCCCTTGCGAGAGAACAGAGCGCCATAAAGTACTATTCTTACACACTGCACTCACTTATTTGACTTTCATAACTCTTGTCATGCTGATATACTTAATTATTTGGAGTAGAATAATGTTGGATTTTTGTGTTCAGTAGACCGCAATTTCCGCCATTAATTCCCCATGAGGAAAAGATGGGAGAGTCGACATCAAGAATCCTACTATACCAAAGATTAGGAGAAATAAGTGGACAAGTATATGGAAAGGTATAATAGAAATATCTTATATCTTTGAGACAGGGATTTCCAAACCATGTTTCTTGTATTGTAAACGTTAGTGTTAGACAGAAAATGGTTATAAAACCACTTCCCAAGCCTGCATTGTTCTGTAATCGACTTATTTTTTACAAAATGCACGTGTACTTAGAAGAAGTATTAGGGTATTCTAGCAAGTGACAATGCCCTTACTAAGATACTCTATAAATTTGACGTCCCTATATTCTAGAGAACTATCAGAACTGTGGTTTGCAACTTAATATAATAAAGCCGTGGATGTACAAAACATATAAACTATTTAATCAAATGTAGTGTAAATTAGCACACCTGTCTAAAAGTCTAAAAGTGTAGTAAATATATGTTTATATATATCTATAGTAAAGTAAAACTATTGTTTGTCGTAATCTCTTATCATTCACCATCTCGGTGTGAGAACGTACTAACAGAAATCTTTCTTATCACCTCAATATAGTAACTACACTTGAGCGCGATTACGTAACTTGTGCCAACTTTACGACCACGCGCTGAAAACTGAACTGATAACTATAAACTCTATGGTCATAAAATAGCAGTGGAAATTTGAAGTTATTTTTGAAATTGGAACGTATTGCGGTTGAAATGTTTTCACCACAGATTTAGAATAGCCGTTATGTTCTAAATTCAAATATAATGTTTTAATTACCTACGTTCTAAATTCAAATAAAATACATTTTATTATTTGAATTTAAAACATGAATAATTGAATATTTTGTACAGAATCTATCAAATCTATCTATCTAAAATGCATTGACTCGATGGTCTGGAGATCGATCATCCCGCTTTTGAATCAAGAAGTCGTGGGATTTAATCCGGACTCACATCGATGACTTCTCATAATTCTGCTGGGAAGTTATGTATGATAAAAATCGATGACTGCTAACATCATGTGTGGCAATAGGTGCGGAAACGTAAAAAATGGGAGAGTCGAGGCTTATCAGCCTCTGCTGTTAGCTATGGATACAGAGAGGCGTGAAGTTTTTAGTAAAGCTAAACCAAGTAAGATAAAACGATGAGTGTCGCTAGATGTGTTGTTTGAAGGTTAGATAACTCTGACCACAACTAGGTCACCAAACAGTATCTGTAGCTATATTTTTACACTATATGTGCCGGGTCATGGAGGTCTCCGATTGATATAAGTGTAAAATAAGAACTAATAATATTTTTGGACTGATTTGCTGGCATTTTGTATAATTGGTACCCATTCATAAATAGCTTTATAACTTTTTTAGTTGTAGAGGTTAAGTTTTTTTTCTAATCATATCAGTACAGAATTAAGCCAAATAAATACCTATACTGCCTATCATAGTATTATTAAATAGATTGATGTCAAAAATATTTAATAATCAATCGGTTATAGATATTTACGTCCGTATTTAATTTCATCAGTTTCATCAGAAAAGTGAGATGCAATCGTTTCGTCAAACTTTCAAACCTGCTCCGTTTAATTAACTGGATTATTATTGGTGGCAAATTAAACAATATTTTTAAAATAAAGTAATATGGTACAGAACTGAAGATTATCGGATAAAACTTGTAATAACATTGGTAGATGTCTGATTTGAAAGAATATTGAAGAAACATTGATATAGGGGATCTTTATTTCAGCAGCATAAACAAACATTTTTTTTAGATATTCTATACTCTATATTTTTTGTTATTTGCACAAATTCCTGAAAAAAAACCCAACATCTACAGTAAATTGATATTAAAAAAACCTGGTATCCATATTAATAGTACCTACCTACAAATAATAGAATACGCAGAAACAGTACCGTGGTGTTACATTATCCCACTCTAAGTAGGGTAGGCACAATAGGTCATTCTTTCAAACTATCCATGTTGTTAAAAGGGTTTTATGACCTCCGTGACGTTAACCCTACTTGGAAAAGTTTTCGTTGCTGGTTTATAAACCGTGACCGATTTTTACCCATTTAAACACTTCACTATTTATACGGTATAAATAGTGAAGTGATTAAATGGGTAAAAATAAAATTGTTGTATCTATAGATTAAAACAACTTTTAGGATTATATCGCCTTTATTTATTACTTCTTTATATTTATTTCCCGACGTTTCGAACTCTTTACAGAGAACATTTCACATGATCTCTGTAGTCGCGATATAATCCTAAAAGTTGTTTTAATCAAAATGGTGAAGTGTTTAAATGGGTAAAAATATAATTGTTGTATCTATTTTTTTTAAGAGTGATTGAATAAAATATATTTCTTGTTTTATTTTGCACAAGAACAACAATAATAATAAGCCTGGTTGTGGCTTGTGGCAGTAAGGCGATCAATCAATTCCTTCTTGTTAGTGTGAGCATATAGCGACATTTATCCTTCTATTTCATACAAGATTTTTTTTATAATTTGTATTTAAAATACCGTGATTAAAAAGATAGTATCGTATGATTACTTGAAAGTTAAACTTGAACCACGTTAATAGCTGTCGACGTTTCCTTATTAATAACGAAATGTCACTCAACAAGGAAGTAATAAAATAATATAAATGTTACACGACTTTAGTGAGTGTTATTCCGATAAACTTTACCAATGTATTTAATAATATTAATTAATAACAAAATATAAATATGACATTCAAAATTAGAGACTTCAAGTTCCTAACTTAGTATGAACCAATGATCTTTTAGGAAGAATAAGTATGATCAATATGGATAAATAATAGGTTAATTTATTAAATTTTAAGAAATGGTTAATAATATAGCTTTGTGTTCATACTATTCTGAAATATCACTAAATGTAGGGATTATGTATTTTAAGAAATCAAACTAATTTTTGTACCAAAATTATCATGGCGTCTTAAATGACGTCTCGCCGTGGCAAACATCTGTTTCTGTAAGGACGTTGTCATTGTTTTTAGTGACGTTTAACACGGCGTGACATCATTCAAGACATTACCTCATTGCCGTTCTTTCACGTGACTCAATGCCTATTTTTAAGGGATTTTTCTAAAAAATTTTATTATCTGATCTGAGAAACTGTTTTATTTTTGAAATCCGTATGAAAATTTAAATAATCCATCCGTTTCATTCTTAGTGAAAACAAGCCTATTCACAAAATGTGGCGACACCCATAGCTGTGGAATCCTTATTGTCTTTGCATGCTCCTGAAAATGTTACTGGTTAGTGAAGTAACACAAATTAATTGAATTCGAAACTCAAATTTGGCTGTATTTTTCATTAATTACACTTTGTAGCGAATATTTTCTATACACAAAAAGTACTATTTTACTTTTAATGAGATTCGTCTGGCTTCTAAAGGCTGACTTGCGTGTAGCTGACAGCGAATTAATGGGATATCAGACCATTAATTTTCTCTGCACCCGTTTTTGAAGAACTTTTTTTTCATTTTATCTTTGAAATGTTTTTCGTCATTATGAAGAAGCAGATTACCTTTCAAATATTCTGAATTAAGCAAATAATATCAATTAGCTAATTATAAGCTATTGAATCCAAAAAAGCATTTGCTATAACATAGCAATGACAGTCAGTAGAGTTTTTGATATGGGGACATGTCGGCTAGTCTATGGAAATGGTGATTTTATAGTTACTCTGCCTAAATCTTTGTTACTAAAAGCGTAATTATAACCTAATTTCAAGTTATTAATATATTCCAATTATTCGTCAGCAATGTGTCGAAGTAGAGCAGTTATTATTATTTCTTAATAAAATATGTATTAATCAACATTCTACGAGTAATTGGAACGCAGACGTGTCAAAATTGGACATACTAACACGTCGTGTTAGCAATTTCAATTTAAATGTCATGAAAGCAACTAATTGCATGTGGTTTTATGTAATTCTCTTAGAGTAAGTATGTGTCATGTAATAAATTGATAATTAATAAATACTATAACATCAGCCCCTAAATAATCGAAGGTATAGGTAGCGGCAATTATGCAGATTAATTTTACACAACGATATTTTATCATACATAACACGAATTCTAACGGACGACTGAAAACTTTGTGCCGGGTATGTCAATAGCTTTGCCACCTATTCCATTTGGGACGTAAACATAACGGCGTGACGAGGGCTCCCAGCCGCTGCTTACACCTTCGGCTAACAAAGGCGTGAAGTTATGTTATAACACGGATTCCAAAGTTTAGTCCTCCAATGTAACTACCAGAATGGTATTGTCCATTTTGAACTAAACAAATCTTGTTCTACTCCTAGACACTTAATAAAAAGCTGATCTCCTATACAAAAAGATATGCAGTACACATGATTACAGGAAGACAAAAGGAAGTCTACTACACATCTTCTGGATTTTCCAATTAATTAATGTTTTAGTTAGAATTGAACAAAAAACTTAATTGTCAGGAAATAATTTCCAAGTATTAAGACGAGCGTGCAGCTAAGTGGTCGCCGGACCACGGCGCAGTTATTAAAATTACGTCCGTAAATGTTTTATTAAAATACTAACAGTCAAAATTGACGAGACGTTTCCTTTCCAACGAATTAGATTAGAATTATTAAGAAATAAACATTTATATTTGCTGTTAACAGATACTCGAAACATAAGTCCTAGTTATGCGTAAAATTTGAACCTATATTTAGTTTTGATTGAAACATAGATAAGATAGAGAGATTTTTATTGAACAATGTCTATGACAACACGTGATTTGAATAAATTTTATATACTCACACTGTTAAATTTGCGATTTTATTATTACTACGGGATTTTGACGGGAAAATTGTAATTTATCGGACTTTAGCTTAATTTAAGGAACTAATTATATTTGTATTAATATAGATGTATGTTTATATAGACTCTTAATAACACTTTAAAATCGTCGTTAGCGATGGAGATAGTACGAATAATTAACTAACTAATTTCGTTGAACGACTATTTTTAATAAATACCATCTATATATCTTGAAAGTAACCAATCGAAGATAGGTACCTAATCAATACTAAATACAAACGAGGTCAAATATCTTTTTTTTTCTTGCAATCACGGACTAAATTTTTTTTTAATTGATCGACCTGTAATTTTATTCTTTTTTAAACGAAACTTTAGGTCGTGACCGAGAGCAAATGTCACAGAAATAGATCAAGATAGAACGGCGAATAGGCGTGGCAAGCGTGCCAAAACCCTGCACTATATTGCATGCTTTTCGAAACTCGCTCTCATTACGCAACGAGCGTTCCTGCCATGCGTTCAGGACGTAAAAAAATAGATAAAACGTCACATATATGCCTTATTATGCTGTGAAAAATTGTAAAAACAAAAGTAGTGAATCAAATATGAAAAAAGGAAATATTTCGTATGATCAGTAAGTACAGAAAATCAGTAGAAAGTATTTTTTTGAGATTATAAATTATTGTTTTACTTTTACTATGTTCAATAATTACGATCACACGTTGTATATTTTTTCGTTATGATAAATATCCATTGCTGTCCGCATTCAACGCTCGTATACAAAAACATTGCGCGTATAAATTATACGCGTAATGTACGTCGAATCGAACGAAATACACGATACACCTGCCAGTTGATCGCTGTGTCTGTTAATCGCTGTGATTCGAATGTTAGAGATGGGCACTCCATGTCGATTTATCCATTTATCGATAAGTCTTAGGACTTATCGATAAATTAATTCAATAATAATTTGAGTATCAGCTCATATCTTGCTTTGTCCCTACTTTATTCTAACACCACAAATTTCAACCAAAGTGTTTCGTAATTACATTGGCAGCAGTTTATTTGACAGTATAAGTTTTCACCAATTTGACCAATCGCCGATGGAAAATCATCCCGTTCTTCTCAAACGGGCAGTAACCGAGGTATATGTCGACTTTCAGCTTCGTTATTTAACCAGGACTGTGAGGCCAACCCTTACAAAAAGGCAAATATTTAATAAATATGTATAGTTTCAAGGACAGTAAAATATTTATAATTAAATTTTATATACTGTTGGAAAAATATGTTTTAGGTTTTAATATGTCGGATTGAAGTATTTAACATGTTTTACTTTCTATGATTATCGTTACACAAAATCAATAAAGTTGGTACAATATAAAAATAATAAATTTAACACACGTTGCAGATATTAACATCGATAATCTAATGTGAGTGTCTCCTAACTAGTCGCGCCGCTCACAATGAAAATGACGTCACGCTGAGGGCGTGGTTTTTCAAAAAAGTGACACGCTCGAAATGTATGGAAATAAGCCATCGCGGCCGTTCTATCTTGATCTATTTCTGTGGCAAATGTCATTCTGTCGTTCTATTGCAAAACTGGACTGGCTGATTTATTTTTTTGTTTTTTTTATTTGTAGCACCGTCACGTTTACCATCTATCTGCAGTAGATGGTGTACGTGATGCGCAATGTAGCCAAGTCACGCGAATTTCGCAACAAATGGATGTGCGAAGGACGGTTATTTTATTGTTATGACGGCAGCATTATTGTTAGTGTTGATCACTTATTACTTTCATGATAGATGAACGAAAATTAGTACACACTAAATAAAACATCTTTTACAAAATAAATTATTATAACATTTAAACGCTTTTTGGAATAATCTCTCATACAAGATGGTTCTCCTTACTTTTACCCTCCATAACTAATCCGCCTGCTTAGTAAAAAATTTTTACAGTGGTAGAGCCAAGCAGTTCGCTGCATGAATGGGCCGGCTCGACCGGTGAAATACCACGACCTCTCAGAAGATCGACGTAAAGTGGCTCATGCCGCGTTTCGTCCGGTGAGAGAGGTACCCGGAGACCCACCCCCTTTCCCCATCCTTTCCTTTCCCCTATCCGCTAAAGGTCGGCAACGCAACAGTAACACTATATGTGTTGCTGGTGTCCATGGGCGGCGTTGGTTGCTTACCATCAGGTGACACGCCTGCTCGTTTGCCCTCCTATCCCATAAAAAAAAAGAAGCTGGTATATAAGCTACAATTTTATGAACTACTACGGTTACAAACATAATCGGAAATTATGCTTCATAAATAATAATTAAGTTTAGCTCAGTTTTTCTCTTGAGTGTCTCTTACTTTTTTATACACAAAAGACTAAATAACAAGGCTAGCTATTGTACGAGAGAAATATGTATTAGTTATTAATACAGGTGGTTTTCAATGTTACGCTTGACTTGACATCACCAGGGCCGAGCTACGAAAGCGTGGAGTAAAATGATTTTTATCAAAATATAGTCTTATCACTGATGAAGAATGTTCAGTATGTATCGATGGGTCTTCATGCTTAACTACTGAAGTTAAGCATTTGTACACTTTTTTGGTCTACCAGAACGATCTTTATCTTGTACATCGTAATCACCGCTAAATAATTTTCTAACATCTATTAGAAAAACGGGTAATGACTTTCCGGTAGGTACACCTGGTATGGTCCCGGTGGGCAGGTACTTAAAGTACCTCGGCCTCACCCTGGACAGACGCTGGAGCTTCGAGGAGCACTTCGTGCGGATGGTTTTAGTGGGTAGCCCTAGGATCGGATTGCAGTTTAAAAAAAACACCTGGTATGTATAGTACTCGCAGGGAAGATAATGCTTGCAAAAAAAGATTATGAATAGTCACGGAGCCTATCTATGTCATAGATATGATTAAGTTATCGTCATATTATTATTTGTTTTTCACATGATATATAAATAAACTGAACACAAAGCCAAAGGCTAAACACAAGGCCATATTTATACAACAGAGATATTAGATACAAATAAGGACAGTGTTAATATTAATTAGAGCAAGAAATGTCAACATATTTTATTTTGTCTGTTGGTATCATAAATAATAATAAAACTTAGTACGTAACCGTTTAATCTTACTTAAAATATAGTTAGTCTACCAGAACGATATCATTGTATAAGAAAATAAAATGTCTTCGAAGTTAATCAAAATTTCAGTAGTTTACTTCAGAGTTCGATAAAAGTTTACCCAAAGGGGGTAAAAATAAATAATTTTTCACTAATATCTATTAAAAAAGTCGTTGTCATTAGAAATGCCTCGCTGGCGGTACGGCAGTCAAATTCTAGTCAGTAATAAATTTTAATATGTTCATTCGAGCTTGAATATTCCAATTATTATGGTAAATTTACTGAGGATAATATTCAGTTCTATGGCCAGGGTCATCAATAAGGTCTTCATCAGAAAATTTCTATGTGGGTCAAGGGAAATACCATTTGGAATACTGCCAGTATATCGCGAAAGCAGTTCACTCTATCTTGGAAAATATTAATGTTACTTATATTTAGACAATAATTTATTGGCTCTTTGGCTACTAAATTAGGTTTGGTTTCCCTCATTGTAGCCGTTAAACATAATTTAATATGATTATTAATAATATAATTAACATTCCTTTGTTGTATATTTTTTGCTGGAATTGTTTTGAAGAGCTGAGGGAATAAGAAAACAAGAGACATCTTGAAAAAAATAAGTTATTACACTATAATTTATTAGGCTTTTACCGCACCAGTATTATAAATTGTATTGGAGGTTATACGACGCTGTATGTTGGCAGTTTATTAATAATACTGCTTTATTATCTATTTATAGGACGGTTCCCACTTGAATTATATTATTAATAAAGCTATTTTTATCATAATATTAATTAATTCCAAACAAATAATAGATATGAGGCGAATTTGATTAAATCGCTCTTGAAAACTATTGCCACTGACTTATGATTACGTTATATAGTTACATTTACGAAATAGAAGCGAACCTTGCAGACATTGTTCTTGAAAATACTACGACCTCTTAGAATATCGGCGTAAAGTGCCTCATGCCGTATTTCACTCGATGAGGTATCCGGAGGCCCAACGTCTTCTACTCTCCCCTCCCCATCCCACTTCTAACCTCTACTTTATCTGATTTTAAAGGTCGGCAACGGAACCATGGGTGAAGTTAATTGCTTACCATTAGGTAACACACCTGATCGTTTGCTTCCCTATCTCATAAAAAACACTAATTAGATCCAATAAAAAGAAAAACAGCCAATAATTGATCAACTATCAAAATCAAATCTACAACGTCCGAATACTGAACCGCCACTCAAATCTGACAATCAATAAAGTGCTACTTACAGCTCAAATTTCACGTATTCTGTCTAATGTGACAGCTACTTAAACGCTTAAGTAGCGCTTATGTATTTGAGTTGCGGTTCAGTATTCGGGCTTAAGATACATTAAGCACCATATCATTAAAGATTTGTAAAGAATTTGCGAATTAAGGAAATAATATATTTGTCTATCCGTATAGGTTTAGATTTCGAAAACACTAATGTTTAAAACGCAGCTATCGTCGTTTTTACAAACATCTTCAATAATAAATCCCAACTACAAGAACAGTGTCCAGTTATGCTATCAATACTGTGAATCGTGAAGCCTTGGAGTCCAAATTCCAAATCAAATCGTTTTCAACATCGAGTTGCGGAAAAAATGTTACAATATCGATTTACCATGTTTACATCGATGCTGACTCATCAGATTGCCGTTATTTTCTGCATAACTCTTGGTTTGATGACTGTGCTTGTATATTATTTTTACATAAAGGAATTTCCTCGACCATCAATCACGTTTTGGAGGTTGTAATTCCCTTTGTGTTTAAAAAATCTGTCTGTAACTTCAAGCACTTTGTACCAGAAGATATAAGCAACGGCAATAACGCAATATAATGCTCATTATATTTATAGGATACATAATATGGTCGAAAATTCGTTGGGTCCAACCCAAAATCGTCGATGTCTATCTTCGATTTTTGAAGGTGTGATTTTTTTTCAATTATAAGATTATCTAAGACGTGGCGCGTGTTCATTTTGATAATGAAATAATCCCTCGAATGGCTTTGCAAACTGCAATTGTAAGTTAATCTCCATTTCAAAAGGTTATACAGACGAAGCGGCCAGTTCAAACCATGCTAAGCCTATTCAAAAGCTTGCTTTGTTTAAACTTTGTAAGCAATGAATGCCATTCTGATGCAAGCCTTTATATGAAACAAAATTTCAATTCTTGTTCTTATTTCTAGATATGTAGAATAGAGATTGCATTGACCGGTGAATAGTCACGATTGATCAGCAAAATGCCAAGTGACTTGGACAAGGTTATCCACAATTCTCGCGGAAGTCTTAAATGTGGCTTTTTGATTCTGAACTCATACTCCACGGGAACCGAACAATAGACGCGATAAAAAGTAGTAAACTTCAGGCACCTGCATTTCGAAACCACCCCTTCTATTAGTCTTTTCGTGACCCCTAAACCCCCCTTGGTTTAGGGGTCACAAATACGGTATCTAGGTGACAAGTTCCTAAAAATAAATTAAAAATACCATTAGAGGTCAAGTCTTTTGTTAATTTAAAATAGCAGCCTGAATCAAAACGGCTGACCCAGAAATTGTATTTTTTTAAGAATTGAATTATAGACAATTTTGTGAAGCATCCCGTTAAACTGCTTAGATTTTTAAATCATGTAAATTAAATTCTTTGTGATTTTATTACCTATTGCAATAAGTTGAGAGTAACGTGAGGAAATAAAAAACAATAATCATTGTTAAAGTGAACGAAGAAATACTAATTTCATTTATTACATTATTTTGAAGAAAACAGTCTCGGTGGCGCAGTGGCTATCACCCCTCTACTAATTCAAGAAGTAGTGGGTTCAAATCCTGGCACACACCAATTACTTTTCGAAATTTTCAAAAGTTCCGTGTTATCACACGGTATCACACAAAATGACTGACAGCTTTGTGCCCAGTATGGCAATAGGTTCGCCACCTATTCCATTTGGGACGTAAAACATAACGGCGAGACGAGGTTTAACAGCCTACACCTTCGGGTAACAAAAGGCGTGAAGTTATGTTTATGTTGAAGAAAACGCTTTTACCCGAAGGGGGAAACTCGAACCGATATTTTTGAAACAGGTCTATTAGCTGTATGATGAAAGAATTAATGAATGAAATGAAAACGAAAATTCACTTGCAAATCCTTCATTATATTTTCAGTTCACTTTTAAAATTCTAGAATCTTTGTATGTATTTAACATTTAAATATTGTTGTAAACGAACGCAGTGAACAGTGCTTTATTGTATTTACCTGTTTCTGTATACCCCGTAATGGACATGTCGTGAAATTATATTATTTAAAGCATTACTGCATTTTTGTAAAACCATCTTTCTTTATATACCGGTCTCGGTGGCGCAGTGGCTAGCACCCCGCTTCTGATTCAAGAAGTAGTGGGTTCAAATCCTGGCACACAACAATGACTTTTCGAAATTTTCGGATGTTACGTGTGATAAATATCGATGACTGACAAACTTTGTGCCCGGTATGGCAATAGGTTCGCCACCTATTCCATTTGGGACGTAAACATAACGGCGAGACGAGGCTTAACAGCCGCTGCCTACACCTTCGGGTAACAATGGCGTGAAGTTATGTTAAGTTATGTTTTATCTTTCTTTATTCTAGAGTTATATTTTTTTTCCACAAAATACTATTTAACCGTACTTTATGGAACTGTTAATTATATGTAAAGTATTGTTGTATGTTTGTAAGTGGTACAATTATCGAGAGTCGAGCGATAAATGTTTACAAATTCACGTGTATAACGGTATGTCTTGCCATAACGGCTTTACACAATACTGTTTTTGTGATGAAAATAAGTATCGGTGTGGTGGGTGTTCGTCAGCTGGACCTACATTCATTAATTATTGTTTCTTTATTTATAAATTCAAGATGTATTTGGCTATCAGAATTATCTTTAGTTCTAGCTTTTAGTTCATCTTTACTATAAGATTCCTTTTTACAAATTGTCCGATGAACCTATATTCGATGTCGACCTATACTCTTAGTCAAGTTGATAACTAATTGTGATTTTTTTGTTAACACGGATTATGTGTAAAGTTACCTTCAGGTAGAAAAGAGGGAAAGGCGCAAAACAAAAATACAAAATGACAAATATCAATTCTTAGGAATATTTTTATCTAATATATAAAATTCTCGAGTCTAGATGTGCGTAATTGAACTCCTCCGAAACGGCTTGACCGATTCTCATGAAATTTTGTACGCATATCGGGTAAGTCTGAGAATAGGACAACATCTATTTTTCATCCCCCTACATCACAAGGGTAGCCCACCCCTCAATATATTGTTTTTAATTTTTCGATATATATCTGTTTTTTATTTTTTTTATAAAACGGGATACAAAAATACATACAACCCTAAATTTTCAACCCTCTATCAACCCTTATTTTTTAAATTTTATTTTTTGGCAAGACAACGTTTGCCGGGTCAGCTAGTTTTGATATAAAATTGATGACCTAACAACATGGTCAGTTCCAATATCAACTAGTTACATCAAGGTTTTGGAGTCTTCATCAGCTTTACAAGGTTGCAATTTGAGAGGTTTCACATTCAAATCCCAATCAATGCTAAAATCCGTTCTAATTTAGATTTAATTTTCAATTAATAAATATATCCAAAAGTGGAATATAAAGTTATTAAAAATGTTACTCAATTACGAATATTGACCGGACCGGACCGAAATAAGTCGGGTATCGGTTGTAGGTGTACGTTTAAATTAAATAAGTTAATGAGTTATCGAATTATGAAAGCTTGGGTTAATCTAAATTTCATTTTTATACCTTAATATAATAAAAATATCTATAATATTTTATCTCAAGTTAATTACTTCATACCGATATTTCTATTTGCTCAACTACCGCAGTTGACTCTTTCATGATCATTAATTATAATTAAATATAATAATGTTTTTTTATATTTATATGAAATATTTGTTTTACAAAAGAAACAATTTTCTTGTATACTTTCAACTTTAAGTAAATTACTTTAAGCATTTTTTAAATGCAATACAAAAAATAATAATCTGAATGTGCTCTTTAAGCTTACAAGTGTAGAAATAATCTCTAAATCTTATCCGTTGATTTATTAAAGGTTCTTTCCGGCTCAGCCTTTGTTTGGGTAAGCTTTGAAATATTAGCGGAATGACGAAAAATTTCATTCGTATTCTTGTCTGAATATATAGAATATTTAATATATACTCAAATGGGACTTGAATTCGAGAACTTTGCTTAGCAAGCAGGATTCTGATGTCTTTATTGATTTCTTGGAATTCTTTTCAGAAGTTATGTGTGACTATTATCAATGACTGACAACTTTGTGCCCGGAGTATGGAAATAGGTTCGTCATCTATTCCATTTGGGACGTAACGTAACGCCGCTGCCTACCCCTTCCGGTAGCAAAAACGCGTAAAATTACTTTACGTTTATCACTCTAAACACTAAAGGTTACATGGTATATCGTTAAGTAACCTGTGACATTTGGCAAATTGACCTCGTAAAATTAGTATATTATAACATTACCAAAATGTTATATATTTCGCCCACGCAAACTTCGTGTTCAAACAACAAACAACACTTACAACCCTAAAAAAATTTTCCACCACAAAACTTATGACTAAAATAAACATTTACAGTACAATGTACATTGCTTGTAGCTCAAACAAGCGTTTACCTTTCAAGTTATAGACAAGCGCAATGGTTTATGCCGTATTCATACGCGTCGCAGTAACTAAAACGAGGTGGCATTTCGAATAAAGAACCCTCTTAGGGCTACCACGCATGCGCAAATTGAACTAACCCCTCAGGTTTCCAATATGGCGTCGACCGCCACAAACCAAGCACGCGTCATCTATTTATATTAATGTAGAGATAAATGTACCTGGATGCGAATGAAATAAATAATATTACATATTTGGTTTGAATGTAATTGAAAGTATTATTCAAATTCATACAAAAGTGTTCAGTGTTTGCGCAGTGCGATCAGAAGTGTTTGTTCAGGTTTGAAAGTGTTTTGAAGGCTGATCGCGGACCAAAGCTGCTGTAGTGCCTCAATGTGTCAATATAATTAGGGTACCAATGTTACTATTCAATTAGCGGAAAAAACTAAATAGATATATATATATATTATTTAAAAGTGATAGCAATTATTTTAATAAAAATATGTTTTAAATAATTTACAAATAGCATTTAAAAAAAAATTTGTAATGTAATAAATTGTGTAATAAATCAGAGAATAAAAACCGTAAATAAAAAAAATATTTCCGAAGTTTACGCGGGTTTTTGATACATAGTCACGCTAAGAAATCAAGCTGCGTCGCTCTAAGGTATCACCGGCGGCATTGCTGCTGGGCACAAGGCCAGTCTCTGGACTGGTCGAGCCAGTCAGGAGTCCCGAGGAGCCAGCGTTAGACGTCGCACAAGATAAAGCCTACTGGGGCAGTGTCGCTACGGCTATGACGAGTAAAATTTTTAATTATTTAATTTATGCATGAAATTTATTTACTTTTAGTTTTCGAGGTTTGATGACCAAAATAATGTAATTTACTCTAAATATTGAGATTTTCAGAAGGGTGATTACTTAACAGCAATATCAACGCGATAGCAATCAGGATTTCTGACTGATCTCTGTAATATATACTCTAAATCTACCGTACGATAAGATCGATATCCATTTAAACTGATAGTCTGTTTACACTCTCTCAGTCTGCTAGCTGATCGCAGATTGCTTAATTAATCATTATAACGATACACGGCAGCCCTATAGGTCTGTCAATTAAAGTTATGAGCCTTAAGGCGAATAAGAATATCTTCGTTTTTACCTATACAATTCTTTTTGCTGTCAAGGTCGACCAAAATTTAATCCAAAATGCGGAGATTTTATTCAATCTGAATTAATGTATTGATATTACATACATTACATTACATAACTTCACGCCAAATCCCTTGCGGGGTAGGCAGAGAGAACAGAGCGCCATAGGGCACGATTCTTACACACCTCACTCGCTTCGTTGACTTTCATAACTCTTTTCATGCACGCGCGTCGGTTTTTGAGGCTCTTAACATCAGCTTCCTCCAGAACACGTTCTATTTGGTCTTGGAATGTGTGTCTTGGCCGTCCTCGACTCCTACATCCGTCCGCTTTTGCATTGTATATCTGCTTAGTCAGTCTTGCGTCAACCATTCTTTCTACATGTCCGAACCATCGGAGCATGCCCTTTCTTACTTTTACACCGACACTCTCTTTCAAACCAACTTCCTTCCTTACAACCTTGTTTTCTACGCGGTCAGCAAGAGTCACTCCGCAGATTTTGCGTAGAGCCCTCATTTCTACCGCGTTTATTCTACTTTCATGCACACATGCACACTCTGCCATACCCAACTCTCGCTTCCATAAGTTAGTGTTGGTATATTGATATTTATGGTTGTTGTATTGATATTTAGGTGAAAAATGCTGATAACTTTGATGCGGTTTGAGATGCTGGCTTTCTATTCATCATCGTGTTAAATCGATCACCTGGACGACAGCTGGCATCAATCAAACTGAATCATTTGGGGTTTCTATTACCACCACAAATAATATTGGATCCGAAATGAAACCTTTATTTATATATTTCACAAATGTTCTGAGATAGCGATGAAAAGAAAATCTATTGCCACTAATTCAATGGCTACCAGGCTGCTAAGTATTATGTGCGTGAATGTACACAATTACGCATAGAATTTAGTTGAGAAACATCATAATAAAAGTCGCTCAATATTTTTGTCTGTAACATAACGCATTTAATAACCGAATGTGTGGGCAAATACAATTATGCCTTGTGCACACAACATTTTTGGTGACATATTTTATATGACGGAAATTATTGCTATAAATTCGACTGAACTTTTGTCTTTCATCAATATTTATCACAAATTATTACCGATACAGAAGCGGGTTGTCTAACAACTAGGTCACTCAGATAAATACTATTAAAATAAAAACTACATGACAATTAGGAGAGATTACATATAAATGGACACATTTGACGTTTGAACGTAATTATAAACGTAAGCATCCTTATTACGTGTGTCATTCACATCCTTATTACGTGTGAGAACTCCATTAAATCATTGATGGAGACTCACAGCTATTAATAGCAAGTATATTGCAAGCGAGGTAGAAAGTCAGTCGACCTTGAAGCAGTGCTAAATATAGGGATCCAAGTCCACAATTTGATAGTATTTTCATACAAGTTAATAATGCTGGTAAATCTACTGTCTATCAGCTTTATTAGCTTCTCTTAGATAAATCGGTTGCAACTTTTACGTTATTTTGTGCAAATATCTGTCATGTTCCATATGGCAATAGGTTCGCCACCTATTTTATGTTTTTTTTGTGTGTTATCTGTCATGTATTTCGGAAATTAATGATATTTCACATAAAGATTCCATAGTTGGCCCCGAAAATGTTAGATTCTGAACTAGAATTCACAGTGCTTGACCCTTAGGACTTAAGATGATTGGAATTTACATTAACAGAAAATTATTTATAACTAACACAAAACTGTAACTAGTTCAATTTCTTTATAACCATTAACGAGTTAACTACATTACTTGCTTAATTAAGACATAAAAACAATAGTTATAATTGGCACTTGAAATTTATTAAGTCTTTTGGTTAAAATTATATGTATATCCGTTTGTTTAATGGCGCCAAAGGAAGTATACATTTTCACTTCATATCAATTGTTAACTTAATTGTAATTTACATAATCTATTGAAAAACTTTATTATTCACAGGAAAGTATTAATTCATTTTGGATTTATACAAGTATTAAAATATGCCCGGTATGGCAATAGGTTCGCCACCTATTCCATTTGGGGCGTAAACATGACGGCGAGACGAGGCTTAACAGACGCTGCTTACACATTCGGGTAGAAAAAGGCGTGAAGTTATGTTATTAAAATATCCTTCTTTGAATACAGAATGTTCCTTTAATATATAATGTATATAGCTCAGAATTGAGATGAAAATTTATATTATAATATTCCCTGAAGCTCCGAAAGTTCACAAGTAGCGTTGCTCAGCTGACAAATGTCAGAGTTCAGCTCTTATTTGCGTCACCGGTGCTTGTTTTTTCATTACACAGTAACTGAAGCCTTGTTAATTGTATACGTATTTATTTATTGCTTTTATTATATACAATCTTGTTTACCACAGTTAACAAATAAAGCCAAAAATAAAGAATAGAGCTAGAAAATTTTTGAGGTCTGCAATTTTTTGCGAAGAGCCCTAAAACGTGTACAGAACCCCACAAATATAGGAAAAAATGTTAGTCAAGTCGATATATTTTGAAATTATTAACGTAACGTACATATAAAGTTTTATCAAAATCGCTTTATTCAAATAAGTTAAATTATCAACAAGCAAATGTCGTATTTTATTTATCATTTACTTTTGGCAATTGTTAACCACTAACGTGGGGGTGCTCTAGTTTGTTATTTTACATTCTACTTGCCTTATTTTTCGTTATTTTGTCTCGATTTTTTTTGTTCCATCTTCGAAACGTCTCATTACTTTTTGACTTTCACTAAAAAAATACAGTATTCAGAGAATACTTTCTCAACGATATGTCATCAAATCATCGAAATGTGTAACGCATGACAAACCCGTTGTAAATTTTTATAGACATAGACCATAGAAATTCACCATAGCCATAAATGAGTATATTCTTGCGTGTCTATGAGGTCAAATAATGATGGAATATCATGATGACCTCACGTTTCTTATTGCATCAAATCGGAGGGTCAATTATTTACTAGCGGACCGTGCGAACTTAATACACCTATATCATATACCTTTACTACTAAAAAGATCAGTGTTCTGCTCCTATTGATCATAGCATGGTGATAGATAGCTTTGTGTATAAATAAACTATCCAAAATAAAAAGATTTTTTCAATTCCACACAAGTAATTCATGAGATTGGTGAGTTCAAACATACAAATAAACTGTTCAGCTTTATAATATTTGTATAGATAAGTCATTGCACATGACCCAAATTGGCTGACCTCCGATATCCTGAAGTAAGTATGTCATGCAGCTTACTTGAATTCTTGGGTTTTTCAGTCTTTTTTAGCAATGGCACACTTTCTCAGTGAAGAAAATATTTAAGTATGAAATGAAAATACTTATCTGTAGTACCTACATTTACGACCTGACTCCCTTTGATACATTCATGATATCAACTGTCTAACCCAAAATAATGAGTCCTAATTAAAAACATGTTTAATTGAGCACAAAAAATAGTCTGTAAAAGCAACAATGGCGTTACAGACAATGCATTTAATTAAAATATGAACAATACACTTCTATATTATATATTAGTTGTATTGATCATAGGTAATATTATCAATTATTGTTTTATGTATATGTTTAATTGTTATTTGTTTTAATTATCATGAATCAAAGTGATAGTAATGACCTGTACCAATGATGTAGAGGCGTGACGTCAGTTAATTGTCCTAAAACATTCATAACTTAAGCCTTTTTTTGGATATGTTTTGTGAAATTCTAAAATACCTACTGTATTCTATATTACTCGTTTTTTTTTAAAGATGCACATATGTACTTTAATATTGGTCAGTTAAAAGTGTCAAACGAAATTCAGCGATCGGTGAAGGAGATAACTGATTGTCAGATTTAGACGGCTTCAACTTAATAATTAAGTATTTCTATTTAAAATATACATAACAAGAGTTGTGAAAGTCAATGAAACTAATGAAGAGTAATAGGAACCGTATCATTAAATTTTTGGCTCACTCTTTGCTCTCTCTGCTTACTCACTCACATGAGTTTCTTGCCCGATTCTTCTCATGATAGCCCCGTGGCGATTGTGTCCGTATTTTTTTTGTTCCACGAATTCACTTTCCTCAAGCGCTCGTATTGTATGTATAGTATTTCATTTTAAATAATATTTTAAATCTGTCCTTGTTGACTATTTTTAAATGTCTATGAAGACCTATAAAAATAAAGCTTCTTTGACTTTGACTTTGCACTTTGATCTTTATGCCGACCCGACAACGACTTGGTATTATGTTGTTGTAAGTACTTTTACCTACACGAAATGGAAAGGTAATACTTATCATACCGGTATCAGGGCAGTTAACAAATCGTTACATCACTACACAATAAGTCATAAACCTTATTGTAGGTACTTTATAGTCGGTACTCTCGGTACAATTGTGGCTTTCAATGCACTCGACCCGTGAACAAGTCTGTTGAAAGCTTACAAGTTTTGTAATAAATATTTTGTAAGAGATTAGCTGTGAGATATTTTGAAAGAAATAAAGTTACAAGTACCAAGTATTAATTAAAGTAATTTTTGATAAATACTGGTACCAAGTACCAGTATTTATCAAAAATTATAGTAAAAGTTATTAATTATATCGATACAACTATATTTTTCTCTTTAGAATAATATAATTGTATCGAGTGCAAGTTAAGTTAACTTAAGGCATAACCTCTTGACGGTCTTTTTTGATATAAACCTCATTCCAAATATGGGTTATACTTGCTAATGTCGAATAATGCAGTTAAAACCTTTTCACAGCACTAGTGGAATTGAGTTCCGTCTTAGTGTGTTGTTATAGTGTTATACTATTTAAATTTAATAGGTATAGTAACAAAGTAAACAACACTTTTATTGCGTCGCAAAATATCCCCAAAACAATATATTTTTATATTCAATTGCTCAAATTTGGCAATTATTTACTTGCCTTCTAGACATCTAGAACCTTCTAGTGTTTGTTTGTTTTATTTCGTCTCCGCTACTTCCGAAACGCAGCGCCTCGTTTTCTTTTTGTGACGTGGAAAAATGATTTACCCAAAAGGTATTGTTATTTTTTTAGTGTCAATAATCGTATTTCATTATATAATACTTATACATTAAGGTTGTAATAAACACTAACATCATTTAATTAAAGCAACATTAGAATGTAATTTAACGAATTTGTTCTATTTATGTCTAGAATTGTTTACGCGTCGATGGAGTTAGACGTGAGAACTGAAATCATTATATCATCAATAAGTTATTATAGGTGCGAATGGTATGTAACACTATATCAGTATTATATATCAGGTGATCAGTGATTTTAACCACCGTTCTTTCTTTACGTTTAACTTTAGTATTTGATTTTGAAAGTGTTATCGCCTTGGACTGTGACCTAAATTGCTATTCCCGTCATTATATTTTAAACCATTAATAGTTTGCACTTTCTAGCTTGCTAGATTTTTGTTTCTATCTAGTTTATTTTAGGCTATATTATAAGCGAAGCTTTTTTTAAACTATACTACTGGAAAAAATTAAGGGATCAAAAAAAAATTCCATATTTTTCGGTAGTTTTCAACAGGCCGTAACTTTGAGAGAAATGGTCGTACAGGAAATAAAAAAAAAGGAAATTGTAGCTCCAAGTGTCTAGTTTTTGGATTAGAACTTCAAAATTTTGTAGCCTCCGCGGTTTCTGAGTAATCGTAGAAAAACCAGCAGCAAAAAAATTCACAAATTTTTTTTAGTTTTTTTTTTGGTCTACGGGCGTGGAAAAAATTTTTTTAGCTTAACCACCATAAGGATCGGATACTTTGTTCAGTTAGCTTTAATTTCTTTTTTTAAACACCCTGATACGTCCACTCCTCGCTGAGATATCGGTCTTTAAATGGAAAAGGATTTTTTTGTCTTTGATTATCGATATCTCAGCAACCAATGATCGCACAGAAAGTTAGAGGTGGGTTTCAAGAACTTAAATGAATTTCCCTTAACAGATGTCCATTGTTTTTTCGAAAAAAAAATTTTTTCGTTCTGTCACATGAATTTGAAAATGCAACAAAAAAAGGGCTTTTGGTGGTTTTTGGGAAAATCAAGCGCTGGATCGAAAATATTGAGGAAACCGCTAATGTTAAGTGTGCCTTTTACAGTTCAATATGTCCACAAAAACCCTACAAAGAATCAAAATAATCCAGCCAGCCGTTTTTTTGTTTCACTTGATCGAATTTTTGAAAAAATTAAAGGATCACGTTTTATACTCTGAAAAGCTCATAATTTTTAAAAATGAGAAAAAACAATTGTTTTTTTCGAGCTTTTTCCACATTATCGTTTCAGATGGACAGCTGTTAAGGGAAATTCATTTAAGTTCTTGAAACCCACCTCTAACTTTCTGTGCGATCATTGGTTGATGAGATATCGATAATCAAAGACAAAAAGATCCTTTTCCATTTGAAGACCGATATCTCAGCGAGGAGTGGACGTATCAGGGTGTTTAAAAAAAGAAATTAAAGCTAACTGAACAAAGTATCCGATCCTTATGGTGGTTAAGCTAAAAAAATTTTTTCCACGCCCGTAGACCAAAAAAAAAACTAAAAAAATTTTGAGAATTTTTATGCTGCTGGTTTTTCTACGATTACTCAGAAACCGCGGAGGCTACAAAATTTTGAAGTTCTAATCCAAAAACTAGACACTTGGAGCTACAATTTCCTTTTTTTTTATTTCCTGTACGACCATTTCTCTCAAAGTTACGGCCTGTTGAAAACTACCGAAAAATTTGGAATTTTTTTTGATCCCTTAATTTTTTCCAGTAGTTTAGTATATAATTGTTTGAACCTTGCTAAGGAATGATTAATTTAAAACTTCACAGGGCTGCTCTCACAGGCTTTAAGGAAAGGACATCGGAGTTAAAACGAGTTTAGTGTTTTAAGTGGGAAAGGATGGCCCATAGGCGAAGTTCCTTTCGTATGACATTTGTGAGAATCCAATCTAAAAACAATAAAAATTGTAGCAGTTTGGGGAATCGGAAATAAATATATATACCTACAATTTATTCGACGGGCCTCGTGGCCGTAAAACTACCGGCTGCAGCAATAAGGTCGGGGGTTCGATTCCCACCCGAGCACAAATATTTGTGACAAACATGAATATTTGTGTGGCGTCTGGGTGTTTTTCTATGTATTATAAGTATTTATTTACAAAAGAAATGAATAGTAGAAGATGAAGAATATATGTATTAATATCCGTTAACTAGTATCCATAACACAAGCATTTAGTTGCTTAGCTTGGAACTAGAGGGCGCTGTGTGTATTGTGTCCAAGATATTATTATATTATTATTATTTATAAATCCGAGAATGTGTTTTCATTATTAGTTTACTTTATTATAATACTTTTATTATTTCCTATAAATGATGAATATTTATGTATGCAGATTTACATTTTTTTGACTTTTTAAAATGTTATCTTTCTTTTTTTTTCATCAATTGAGGCCAAAGTCTTAGAAAGTCCCTTCACGGCAAATCAGTTCATTCCAACTACTTAATTGAAAACACCTCGTTAGTATGTACGTTGCTATATTTATATTATTATGTGATGTAAATTATAAATAGTAGGTACCTCGATGTAAGCTGTAACTAATGCAATAAAACCTTGTTGGTATCGATTGTGAATGGTAATAGTGTTATTTGTTACAATATATCTGTTATTCTGTAGCGTAATACTGCTATTGGTACTGGCCATATGACTAGTATGGTTGATTTTTCTTTTAAAACTACAAAAATAAAGCGGTCAAGAACGCTTCGATGTTAAAGATTCCGTTATTGTTGACGGTCCTTTTATTTCTCTGTACAGAATATAAGACGTAAAAATTATTGTGTTTTACTATTGTTTTGTTTAGTCTATATATTCTGTGAGTTTTGAGTTAAGATAATAATTATAGGTACAACTATTTATTTTGATATGTTAGACATATCTCTCTGATACAAGCAACTAATGACTACTTCTTTTTTTGTTTTTTGGACAAAATACTGTCGTAGTTAAGTTAGTTATCTCCACTAAAATTATAAAGAGGAAAGATTTGTATTTTTGTATGTAACGAATAAACTCAAAAAGTACTGGACCGATTTTAATCATTCTTTTTTCTTTAGAAAGTTACATTATCACTGAGTAACATAGGCTATGTGTAATCATCGTCGTCATCGACATTTTGTTTGTACGCGAGTAATACCGTGAGGCGGGAAGCTACATACAATATAGCGGTACGAAGTTCGCGCGGTCTGCTAGTAATTAAATAAAATGGAAAACTGACTTGGGCTCACGATCACCTGTTCCCTACGCGAGTACAGGTCTGACTTAGACTTACTCCGAAAGCTCAGATACTCCACCGTTTCAATTTAATTTGTAAGCCAAGTAAGAAGAAAAGAAAACAGTAATAACGCTTAGCTGAAATATTTAATCAAAAACATAACATTCATAACCTCGCTCAGTTACGGCTAAGAAACATTTATTTAAAGTCAAAGGTGACAAAACTTGGCAAATATAACGCGCAGTTTCTCCGTTCTCCTGAAGACAATAAACGGAAAGTTTTAACCAAAGTTGTTTTATTGTGCCACGGTTTATAAACGGCTGAAGTTAATGTTGCTGACGACAGTTACCTTTTTTATAAGTCTCCGTTTACGCGAATATCAACTGGTCTTATATAGCCTTAAGGTTGCATAGATATCACCTTACTACGATAAAAATATCACTGTGTACCTCTTCGAGAGTATAAAGGAATATATTTTATATTTATATATCAGTTAGGTACTTGTGGACGTAAATGAATTTCTTAAATTTATTTAAATAACGTAACTTCACGCCTTTTTCTACCCGAAGGTGTAGGCAGCGACTGCTAAGCCTCGTCACGCCGTTATGTTTAAGTCCCAAATTGAATAGGTAGCGAACCCATTGTCATACCGGGCACAAAGTTTCTTAGTCATCGATAGTTGTCACACATAAATGTCGAAGTTAATTTCGTAAAATTATTGGTGTGAGCCAGGACTTGAACCCGTGACCTCTCGAGTCAGAAGGGACCACTGGACCACCGAGACGACCACGATTTGTTTAAATGATACTTGATAAAGTAATGTATTTGTCTACTTTTTAAAAAGCAAACCCTCTTTTGGAATATTTTGGACCAGACAAATCCCGCTACACTCCACCTGCAAATACTTTCATTTTCAGTTTCGCTTAGTATTCAAATATCAGAGAGATTTTGAGGTTGCCGCAATCTTTTCGATATTACTTTTAAATCCCTGCTATATTAAAGAGAGTGAATGATAGCTATATAGAAACTCATAAAACTTGGTCTTGGTCTTCCAAGTGTTGTTGATTTTAATTTAAAATATTGTTAACAATGTTTTTGTGTTAAATAGCGTTATATCTATCCAAAAACGTATAAAATCTATAGGATCTAAATAGTAGATAGAGCTTAATTACATTTGCATTTCATCATCTCACTTACTCCAAAGATTATGGAATAATTATTTAGTTAACATCTCTGTTGCCAAAACACACATTCCATGACCAAATAGAACGTGTTCTGGAGGAAGATGATGTTAGGAGCCTCAAAAATAGACGTGCGTGCTTGTAAAGAGTTATGAAAGTCAAAGAAGCGAGTGAGGCGTGTAAGAATCATGCCTTATGGCGATCTGCTCTCTCTGCCTATCCCGCAAGGGATTTGGCGTGAAGTCATGTATGTATGTATCTCTGTTGTCATTTGCGCGAGTTAGTTTCCTAACTCTAAATTCTTGAACAATTTTTTTTTCATTTTTCTAAATATTTAGTTCACCAGCTGACCGCGCAAATGTGGTACCTACTGCTATATTGTGTACTTTTATTATTAAAATGTTACTATCCAGCCTCTATTGAGTATAACTTAATTCAATAAAACCTAAGCCCACTGTAATAAATCGATTGTCCGAACAATATACTTGTTTAATGCGAACCATTTGCTATTGAGATTATCGCGTCCAAGCTAAGAAACTCTTCGGCTATATGTTTAATATTAGTATAGATTTAGCTTGTCTCCGAAACTTCTAAACATTTAGATGAATTTTGGTTGTTTTTCTTTATTAGTCATTATTCAGAATGTATTCATAAGTATATCCTTTTTGTGTAACCAACCTGTGCAATATAAATATTACTTAATAAATAAGTGACAGGCTACTGTACGTAACCACCGGTCGCTATCAATCATAATTACTGCACTGGTTTTTCTTTGGCAGTTAAAAATTACCTTTTTGTTGGTTCATTAATCTTTTTTTTTACCCTCTCTTTTGCAACTGACATTAAGGTGCCTTATCGTTAAGACATTAATCAACACCATTTTCCATATTTCTTTATATGTATTTTTTAATGTTTCGTAACTACGTCGTATTTATGGTGAAAACTAGAGCCTTATATACAATTCCTTGAGCGGCCTTCTTTTCGTATATCGGAGCTATTTAACTCAACAACATTTTGTATATTGCAAATTTCGGTCTCTGTTTGCTTACTTTGCAAGGGACTTGGCGTGAAGTTATAATATAATTTGGTTAAAACCACTAATATATTAGAGGTTTTAACCAAACAATTGCTGAGATTGGTGATGAATTATTAATTGGCACTAAAACATTTTGTTTTTGTTTGTCGTTTTTGTTGCATTATTAACAATTTATTCCGTTGTTCTAGCTACCAGCGGAGTGGGTGCAGGCCCTGGAGGCGGTGACGCGCGCCGCGGCGGTGACGTCACACCACACGCGCAACCCCAGCGACGTCTTATCAAAGTAGACTTTGATAATCTTGAGGTAATATCATTTTCACGATCACCAGTGCCTTCCTTCACAAATGTATTAATTGATAATAATATCTTCACACACACACAGCGCCATCTAGTTCCAAACTAAGCAACTAAATTCTTGTGTGTGATGGAAACTAGATAAGGGATATTAATTCATATGTACTTTTCTTTTGTAAATATATGCAAAAAAATACCCAGACGCCGTACAAACATTCAAGCTTGTCAAATATTTGTACTCGGGTGGGAATCGAACCCACCGACCTCGTTCGTGGTTTTACCAATGCACCACATCCTTCAAAAATGTAACATGTTGATGAAATGTGAAAATGTTGTAAACTAAATTAAGAAAATTAAGCCTGCATGTGTCTCTCGGGACTTGAACCCTGAAAGCATAACACTCCCTTCTTTGGGCACTCACGTAACAAGCTGTGGCTTACGTAATTATGTTTTAACATAAGTCAAGAGGGTGTACTAGCTCTTTGGCACAGAGCCACACGCAAGCTTTTCATATCTGGATCATCTCAATAGGACCGCGTCGGTTGATATGGTACTTTTAACCGGAATTACCGGATCGGAAAAAAGGCAAAGCACAACATTCGTCATTTTTTTAACTATGGTTCGTAAGAGTTGACATGCAATCCATATTGTTGTCTGGTTCGCAATCGTAACGACTCGTAATACGGAATTGGTCTTCTCTATCAGAAGTTTGAGTCTTAACCACTATACCCAAACTTTACCCAAGGGTATATATAGCCTATTATCATGTCTGCTATTCAGTAGGATTTCGTTATTTTTACAATAATTATTTCAGCCATAAATCTTAAAATTTTTCAAGCATGTTTTTTTAAACCATATTTTGGTTGTCTTGATTTTAACGTCTTGTGTTAGCAGATTTTCCCACGTTCCGAATATTGAATATAATATTACATGTTTATAAAAATAAAATAAATATATTTCGTAATTACTATTTAATTTTCAAAGTAGGTTTCAAGGTGAATACAAAATAAATATAGTGTGTTTTGTTCGTAAGGAAAAACAAATCATAATAGTCGAAATATTTACAACAATATTATTAATTCCTTATTATTAATTCCTAGCAATGATTTTTCTAGTAATGTAATAATTTTTATGATAAATAAAAATTACTAAATTTAGTTTTAAAAGCATCATTTTAGTAATATTCACATTATAAGCACTTATTTAATTAAACAATTTCCTGAATTTTGAAACTTGTGGTATATTCTATGCAATGAAAGGCTATTTCCGGTTCGTTCTGATCGTGATGGAATTCAGAAATAGGTACTCTCTAACCTATTTCCATTTAATGGGCTTCTAAAAGTTGCACGATACGGATATTAGTAGGCCACTTGAAAAAAAAACTTTTTCGGTGGCATCATATTAATTATCGCTGCTTACATCTTTAAGTATGAAGGCATGAAGGTACATATGGTTGTAATATGATAAAAACAGTTTGATGTTCGGTACAAATATTGACTGAGCTCGTGAATTTGAAGGTATTAACATCTACGCCATAAGGTCTATTTTCTCTATGTATCCATCAGAAATCTAGTCGAAATACAGCAATAATTTCAAACAGCTAGACGTGTAATCAAGCCTTAAAACGTTGCCATCGCTGATGTCCTAGTTTCATGCCACCGCGGCACTTTCCACTTCGCGAAATTAAAATTGCGCTTATTTTTAGTCTGCTACATTTTCAATTTCCTTCAAAAATATATTTAGGTGGGTATAAATCTTAAAATAACCATCTCTAAGACAAACGCATATAATTGATCCTTATTGAAAGCGGTTATTTTAAACCAACAATCTAAATTTATACTGATTAGATTAAATGTAGATAGAACCTTGCCTTATTTTCGTAGCGATGTTATAACAAGCTGCGAATCAATCTCAGAAATATGTATTCCTTTTATATCTAAGATAAACTGATAAAACTCATTGAGTACGGACTCTTTAAATCTATTTTAAAATAAAAATGCCTACGGATACTAAATAAAACTCGGCATGAGCCGATTACGCCGATTTTCTGATAGGTTGTGTTATTTCAGCGCTTGAACAGGCCTATTCATGCAGCGAATGCAGTGTCTACCACTGTTCAAGTCTTCACATATATATATATATATTTAATTCAGTGCATTTTATTAACTTGATATCTTTTTCATTTGTACTAATGGATATCTACTTGGTTATTTTCCTTACCAATTTGAAGCAATGCAATATTAGGTACACCTCCCGCTCGTATTTTATGACTTCCACACTCACTCTATCCGATGTTTTATGTGAATACTCGGCGTGTACTTAAGTATAATTCCTTTTTCATTAGTACACGTGTAGCGTAATATTATTTCTTATTTCCGAATGCCAACAACTTTCACTTCTCGCAATGGCACAATGTCTGCCTGCACCTGCAGGTATGCAGGCTTTTTTTGCTATTATGCAAGTGATTGCACCGAGACACTAAGAGGTGATATCTTAAATAAGTGACAGGTGTAGAGGTTGGATGTATCTCGTTGCTACAATAGTATTGTTGTTTTGCAAGGGGTCATACGATTGAAGGGTTCTGGTTTAATTTGATTTTTATATGTTACTACCTACCCCAGCAAATTTAGTATGCTATTAGGGTTGGTGGTAGACAAATGGAAATTTTGACTTACGTATTTTACGCACTAAGACAGATAACATAATTATAATAAAAGTTGTTGTTATTAAGAAAAAGCAATTGCGAGTGAGTTTTTTTATTCATTCGTTTGAAAACTAGTTTACAACTGCTTTTTTTTCCATCAAGTACGTATTCACAAACATATTATCCATAAGAATCATTCATTTTAGAGGCAATTTGGATAAAATCACTGAGACACGAAAATATTAATATGCTAGAATAAGCATTATAAAAAAGGCTATAGTTTAAGTATCTTTTCGCAGGACGACGAAGACGAGGATGATACAGAAACTTGTACAAGTCCAGAGGTGTGTGCTCCACAACCCTTCCCGAGGCATACGGCTCCACAACATACACCAAAACCTTGGAAACGAACAGGTAAACACCATACAGTCAATAGACAATAGACATAAAATACACATAAAATGAAGAATAAAGCTGATCTTCAGAAATTTTAATCTTTACTTAAAATTATTTTTAATTAATTACATCTAAACCCTAAATTCGTCTTTAACTTTTGGGTCTGGACACGAGGCAGAAAAAGTTCTGATTGAAGGTCGAGTAGACATTACATAAACAAAATCCAAACAATTTATTTGAAAGTGTTCAGATTTTGATCGTAAAAGCCTTGAAAAGTTTTGTTGAGTCAATATCGTGGAACAGCAATACTTACAGAGTATAGTGGAGTATAATTTAATGTTACAATTCGCAAGAAATAAAACCATTATTAGAGACAACCGTATTTTAGTTAAATTTATGTCTTATATGATTATTAGTAGATTATCTGGTTATAATATGTATAAATAATGGTAGGAACAACAAGATCTCGTTTATTTGAAAGGTTTTAAAAAATCTTTCCCAGGTTCATACCTTGGATTCATTAAAAATCTATGTAGTTTAAAATATTTAATAGTTATCAATATTGTGTGATTGTGATGTGATGACGTCAGGGGAGGAGGCACCTCGGGCTCCGCCGCGCACTCGGATCTCACACGACGAGTACCACCAGTTCTGCGACCAGACCCTTGAATGTACGAATTAAAATATGGTACAAATGTCGCATGACGTCAACGCTTTTTATTTAGTTTGCAAATATAAACGCTTCGCTGTCATCTGTCATTTGTTTAGCATCAGTTTTTTATTCGTCTATTCTATTCAAAGGAGAAAGGCAGGAGGCAAAGGGAACAAAGCTCATACCACCGTTTAGTTAGTTTTCTTTTTCATTTCAGATTTAAACTTTTTTGTTAAAACATTAATAACTAATACAAATATTCATTACGTATTTGTTCTTAATTTTTGTCATCAGAATCAATCATTTTAAATCGATTACTGTTGTATAGTTATTCTAGAATAGAGCAATCATTAATTGTGTATTAATTACGCATTTCGTATTGTTGTGTTATTGATGTTATTTGATCTTAATTATTTTATTTTGTTTGCAGTATCTTTACAGTTTCAATTTTGCTTGTTAAATTAAGTTAAAAATTGTGTAAATAGTTACAAAATATATAATTTAAATAATCAAATCTAATCGATTCAATTCGTGTCGATCGATTGCACGCAACAATATCTGTTACAATATTGCATCTGAAGCAGCGGAACTATAGCTATTTGAATGAACGCTTCTAAATCGAGAGGTCGCGGGATCAAATCTCCTGGCTCACACCGATGATTCTCGAAATTTTTGACCTTTTTTATTCCAAATTTTGCTGGCTGTATCGCAATAGATTCCGCCACTTATTCTATCTGGGACATTAATAATCGAGTTAGGCGTAACAGCCGCTACCTACACCTAGCATAGCAAAAGACGTGACTGTAAAAAAAACAATGTTGGTTCTATTACCTTTTTTATGCGATAGGAGAGCAAACGAGCAGGCGTGTCACCTGATGGTAAGCAATCAACGCCGCCCATGGACACTAGCAACACAAATTGTGTTACTGTTGCGTTGCCGACCTAAGGATAGGGAAGGGGTGTGGGCCTTCGGGTACCTCTCTCACCGAATGAAACGCGGCATGAGCCACTTTACGTTGGTCTTCTCGGTCGAGCCGGCCCATTCATGCAGCGAATTGCTTGGCTCTACCACTGTTGACCTGCATTTAAATTCTGCTATGTATATTTATCTCGTCCACAAAATCTTAATTTATCAGTTTCGATGCAAGTCTAATTTATTTACGAAACTATAATGAAATCACTTAACTTGTACAGATTTTGATAATATGTATGTATCACAGGAAAATATTAATTCCTAATTATGGGAAAATTGCACACATAACACATTCAGTCTGCTCTGGGAACAAACAGTTCAAGTAATTGATTACATAATATTTACCTTAACCAACCAGATAATTTAGATGTTGTTGATAAATTTCAATATTTTAATCTGATTCAGCATTCTGATATATTTAATTACGTATTCTGAAATAGACGAGTTTGAATCTGTGTCCATATGAGATATATTCTCACTATGCCTACTCACGGTGCAACCGTCTGCCAATGTCCATTATGTCTGACAAAAGTGTCGTGCGTGATATTTAAATTTTTGCTCGACCGGTGAAATTTCACGGCCTCTTAGATTATTGACGTAAGTTGTTCATGCCGCGTTTCGTGCGGTGGTAGAGGTATCCGGAGGCCCATACTTCATCCCCATCCTACTCATTTAAAGTCCGGAAACTCAACTGCTACACTATTTGTAATGCCGGTGTCCATGGGCGGCGATAGCTGCTTACCATCAGGTGACCCAATTGTTCGTTTGTCCTCCTATACCATAAAAAAAGATTTTGTCTTGTATCTTACCATCCTCTGTCTGATTTCATAAGAAATATAAAAGCTTTATTTGCTGAGATTAGAACCAGATGGCCTTATTAATCGGTTAAAGTTCCTCCATTCCCTTCCGCGTACATGATGTGATTAATGTTGATCCAACAAATATTAATTTAATAAAATAACAAAAGAAAATATTTTTCTCATCCTGTTATATTCGATTTCGTCACGATCCAATTATCTTTGGGAATTAAAATCTTACGTGTGGAATTATTAATTTATTTTTAGTTACACAAATAGTAACCCGATGACATATATTTTTTTTTAATTTTTGTTACTTAATTACGGGTCGAGCGTTGAATTTAATTAAATGTATTTATCACTGAATTACTATTTTGCAACCCGGTAATGTGTTTTAACTACCTAACTTTTTAACTAACAAAACTCTGAGATGAATTCCAATAATAGTTACGATGTTATTTAAATGATTTTGATTTAAGTATATGTAACCAAGCCACGGTAAAAAAAATACACAGTATATTAATAAAACTACGTTCGCCAGTCTCTACACAATTGATTATTTCCACTAACTGTGAAACACAAAACCATTGCAACATCTAATTCACGTGAGATCACTTTTATTTTAGCATGTATTATTTCTAATAAAAAATGTTCATTAGAATTAAACAATAAAACTATAAAATAAGTAATTAATAGATTAATAACTTTTTGTGTTAAATTGTTGTAATATTATTTCTAGTATTAAAATAAATATAAACGCATGTTGTACAATTTCAGCATACGACCTTGCCACCCAGTGTCCATCACGGAGGGCGTCCATGAGACGTCACACTGTAACACACACTATCTGCCCACCCACAGATGGAGCCCAATCTTTGCCACATTCCAGGTAAGATTAATAATTTTCATAGTTGTTTCAAATTTTGACTTAAAATAAGAACCTATTTCTCAATATTGACTCATGCAAAGGGACGTTAGGAAGGAAGGACTCTTTGGGGGGTTAAATTGATACAAAGGTGATAGGAAAAGGACAATACAGCTGAAAGACATTAAAAATTTATAGTAGAGTACAACTATTAATTGGATTTGTTAGTTATGATACCTCTGGAACTTTCAAATCCTTTAAGTCTCTTCAGGTACTTAGCTCTCCTCTTGGGGCCAATTTCTCTTCTCATTAAAACTAGTTCAATCTATTTGTTCTATTTTAATGTCATGAACATCTTCACTATTATTATCATTTCGACATTTGTTTCGTGTCTAAAGGTCAAGTTTATATTTATTTAATATGTTTCTTATTTTTATTACTAGAGGTCGTTGCGTTTAAAAGCTATTTGATTAAAGCATTATTCCTATCCTATACGATTACTATGTAATTTACTGGTATCCTTGACCCCAATACAATATTATCTTTGATCCTTTCTAATATATTCAATGCTGTAATTTAAAATTAAACCGCCTCATTAGTTCTTTGAAATAAGTTTGCATCATAATCTCGTCGTTGAGTAGATGAAATTTTTCTAGACCTATCATACTTTATTTATTTACCTTCAGGTTAAGCATTGAACTGAGAAAATTATAATTATATTATAATTATTTAAAGTAAAGCTAATTTTCTCAGTTCTCCTCTAGTAATCCAACGGGGAATATTATTTTTATTTTCATGAGGTCTATACAAACAATATGTAACGTAACTTAAACGCATTTTTCTTCCCGAAGATGAAGGCAGCGGCTGTTAGAGCCTCGATTCGCCCAATCGTTACGTTACTTCCCAAATGGAATAAGCGGCGAACCTATTGCCATTATCACAATTATTTTCCGAAAATAATTCTGAGAAATCATTGGTGTGAGTCCAGAAGTTGTTTTTATTTTGTTAGGAGCATAGGATATATAATAAGTTATTATTTTTGTTATATAAACTTTATTATGTGAATTTGCTGTATCAGACCTGGTTCCCGAGCATCATGCGCAGGCGCTGCATCGCTCGCGAGCAGTGACGCAGACGGGCCGCTCAACGAACTGTCCTGGTCTCGTTCCTCACTTCAGGATGAGCTTATCAAGTCGGTTAGTGGCAGCCCCACTAATCAGTCGCATGTGAGTAGTTGCACTCTAGTTGTAGAATGGTGATGGCATCGGAAATGACCACCGTAAGAGACTCTTTTCTTTTTTGTTCGTTTTTCTTTCGTTGAGGAATGAAATAGACGGAAGGTTCTAGGTTATATGGGAGTTAAGTGGTCGTACAACTTGCGATGTCGTTTGTATTTGTTATTTTAGGTGTTTTGTTTGTTTTGTAGTTTAGTGTAGAGTGAAACTTTGAAAAAGTATCAAACAAACAATTAAAGTATATTGAATTGTTTTCTTTATTAAATTCTCACGTCACCTGGTATTTTTAGACTAAAATGATGACAAGTAATAGAACAATTACAAAATATTTGCTAATATTGAATGGAATGCACCTATTTGATATAGTAAGTAACTGTTGAAAGTAGAAACGCACTTTGTTAGTAGTTAGGTAGAGGCTTTCACGGATGATGGTATAGATGTTCTAATAAAAACTGAAAACTGAACTTATAGCTTCTAATTATGAATTTAAACCTAATTAATATTAGGTTATTTTGTGTATAGGATAGGGTATTTTGTGTACCTTTATATTCTATTAGGGTAACTCCTATCAGAATATAAAGGCACACAAAATCTCATTACGATTAGTCGAGTTGTTTGCAAGTTCAAACATATAAAAACCTGCTAAAAAGTTTATTCAAATAGTTTGTAACTTATCGGACTTGCCAAATTTTAGTTACAAAAGTATGGTATGTACCATTTTAACGTAAAACATTGAAGGCGAAATTATTGTATATCCGGTCGTCCTCTAGCAAATCAGTTATTTACTTCAAAGAATTTTCCACAGCCCGTTCTTGCTTAGTGGATATAAGGAATGTGCTTCTATATTTAATTGATGGAAAATATTTTCCGGTTTTCAGAAACAATGGCAAGATGCTATAATGTCTGACGACCGGTTGTCTCTGACCCTGGAAGAGATAGTGCACATCAGGTCTGTACTGACGAAGGCTGAACTAGAAGTACTACCTGTCGAAGGTAGAGTTAAAGAAGACGTTGAGAAGAGAAGGGTATGTACTTGTAGCTCTACTTTAAATATAGTTAGCTTTAGTTACAAACAGCAGTTATTTGACTTTGGTTCATCAAATGCAGAAGATAGAGCCATATATTTATTTACGATGTTTTTATTTGCAGGTTTGCTTTTTATGTTTGAAGACCAGATTTGGTATATTCGGCCCATGGGGTCAGAAGTGTAAATTGTGCAAAAAGACTGTCTGTCAAAAGTGTTGTTCAAAGGTGAGTTTAGTAAATTTTATACTTTATTGTTAGCCATGGATATTTTTGTTAGCGCATTAGAAGTAAAATTATTGCTGCCCGTGTGTTCAGCAACATTATGAATGATTCTTTAATTGATATACAACTACAGCTACGGTATGATAAGTGGTCGGTGACCGAGATTCGTGGATCGTTAGACATAAATATTGAAGTTTAATGAATGAAAAGAAATTGAAATTGTAGATGAAATACAATTGAAATAAATTGATGAAATTGCCTTAGGTTTTCAGTAAAACTAAATAGTAATCTACGACTGTTAGTAACTTACTTATATGTGTCACAATAATGTTTTGTTATTCATAATTCTGTTTGTGTTTTAGATGAGGATTCCTACAGAACACTTTGCCCACGTGCCCGTCGTACTGCTGAGTCCCTCATTGCTTCCATCACCGGAGGACGAGGCGCACTCCTCATTCCCAAGGAGTCTCATGTCCAGGCTTGTCTCTCCTGAGTACACGGTCAGTTGATCTTTATAATATTTTTTATATATCGTCTTTGTTTTGATGCTTTATTAATATATTTTCAAAGTAAAAGAAAATAAAAAAAATACATATACGAGTAATTTTGTATGCTTATTTATTCGATGTGTGCAATGTTATATTCATTGTACATCCAATAAATTTGTAATTAAAATTCGAATTTATAAATAATTAAAATGTTATGTCTCTGTTATGCAAATAGTTTTATGACCTCTTCTGTGTCACTTACTCGTATGTAAAGCGTTCACAACATTACTTGGAAAATTCTACGATGTTGCCCCATATTCGGTACGCTAAGTATTGCCAGTTTGTGGCACTTTCACCTAGTTTACTACAGATAAACTTGGTTAAAGTGCCAAGATAGTCTTGCTACGGATACTAGGGAAGACCCCTTCCTCTTTCATTGAATGAAATGTCATCAGTCATTTAATGTAAATTTTCTTATTGCGAGAAGTCGTTGTATTTGATTGACAAGTTGAGTCAGCCTATTCATGCAGCGAACTGTGTTGTTCAACACTGTTTAACAATCAATGTTTATTATATATCATACAGAGTATGGTGGAGAACAGCGTGGGTAGCGCGCCCAGCAGTCCCGCGCGGACGCGGCGCGGGGCTGGGGGCGGCGCGGGGGGCGCGGCGCTGTCGGCCCCCGGGTCGCGCGGGGGCAGCGCGCTGGGCTTCTCGGAGGCGCTGTCGGTGCCGGGCGCCGCCATGTCGCGCAGCGTGGACGGGCCGCAGGCCATGTCGCTCGTCAGCACGCCGCCCGCCACGCCGCACCGCAGGTACTGCACCACACACTACCCTGATCTACAACCTCGCGTCACGTCACGCCAGAGCGCTAACAAGGAGTATGTGTATATCAGGGCCCGGTACGCGCGCAGCGTCACGAACGCCGGGGCGGGCGCGGGGGGCGCGGGGGGCGCGGCGGAGCGGCTGCGCGGCGTGCAGATGGCGGTGTGCCACGACTGCAAGGCCATGGTGCTGCAGATCATCAAGTCGTCGCGCGCCTCGCGCTCGGCCTCCCGGGACCGCGCGCTGCGCCACCTCACGCTGGACCTCGCGCCGGTCTACAGCGCCGACTGTTAGTGCGACAAGCACCGCGCGCCGCACTGACGCACACCCTGTATACAACGCTCACCCACACCTACACGGAGACGTGGAGCATCACTTCAGATCGTTTATTTATTTTTGAAGACTACTTTTCTATACCGCACCGTATTTTAAATGTTTTTCTATGAATCAAAATCTTGATAATCCATCGAATAATTTGCACTACAATAATAATTACATTATTTAAGCCAATAAAGGTATAAATATCTCTATATTATTTTCCACCTAAGTGAATGGATTATTGATGCGTTTATCTTGAATATTGTAAGAATTTTGCACATTTCTGTGATGATGAGCAAAGTGATGATTGTATATCGGTGCTGTCGAGCTGTGCACACGCACCACACGGTCTTCTCTGGTCTACCTCCGCAAGGGCCAGCAGCAGATGCCTCCCGCTAACAGAGTTTTCTGGAATTTACTTCTACTGCGACACAACATAGAATGTCTGGAAAAAACTGCGAGGTCATTATAAATTATTAGTTTTTCATTTACACTGAAAAAATAGATACTGTAATCTGTAATCTTATTTATAACAAACAATTTAACATGACATTTCAAAATAACTAGAAATAATATTAAACTATACAATTAATTACATGTTTCTTATTCGCTATTCAGTTTTTATTTCAATATTAAAATTATACTAATAGAAAAATAATATAAATTTAAAATCTAACCTATATATTGTGACACCACTATATACAGAATATTATCATTTAAAATTATTACATTACAATTATTATTACATTACATATTTATTATATTTCAAATGTAAATAGCTCCAGATCATTATTTGAAACTGAATCTAATAATTTGGCTAATTCTGTTTATACTTCTCGCGAAAATATCCTAATATCTTCATCAAAAATAATGTTATTATCTCTTCATTTCAAGCAAACGTGTGCACAACTTTCTGATGTTGCCAGATGCGTTGGTTATCTCAAAAATGTTTTTTATTTCTTCCCCAAAAAACTAAACTAAACTCCTCTATCACAATAATTTTAAAGATTACATTTCAAAGTTGGTTATAAAAATACTTGTGTAGTTAGCGATGCATATAATATTAATCAATTTATAGCTTTATTAGAATACATGACTAGCAAATAAAATATTCAAAACAAGAATAATTCATCGAAGTCAAATCAAATAATTATTTTGGAAGTGAAAACAAAATATTTTTCAAAGTCAACTCAAATAATTAACAATTTCCGACTTCATGGTAACATATCGAGCTTCCAAGGTTGTGTAGTGCCCTATGTTGTGTTTCGTACGTGGACCATGCCAATATTTTGTTTGAACAAAATGAACATTGACAATACTGTATGACCCTTGACAGACTAATGTTTATTATTTTTCGCACAAAAGGAGAAAAAAAAAACATTACATCTAATAAATAAATCATAAATTATATCAGATATACTAAAAGTAGCAATATTGATACATAAAATTAATAGAATTATTGATATATTCTTCAAATTTACTAAATAATATTTTGTCACTTAAAATAAATAAATCTATTTTTTCCCGAATTATAATGTTTCAATGTGTCTAAATAAAAAAAAATGAATATAAATATATTGAATAAATTGTGTGTTCAGAAAATTTAATTATGTACTATTTAATATATAGATGTTGTTGTATAAATGTTATGAAATCTCTTAGAATCTGTGTTATTATTGTATAGAATAAAAGTATATTCTGAAAAGTAAAATGGTAGTAAAAGTAAATGAAATTTACACAATGTTAAAATAAAACAGAATTACGGCTGTTAATAGAGTAGTGGTGTCTTCTTTTATTTTTCAATTACTTACGACATTATTCTTTACTCTATGTCATAACACTACTCTATTATTTGATGGCCCTGTATAAATTAGAAAAAAAGGAACTAGGTAATTGTTTATTAAAGTTTTGTCTCATTCGTGTTTAAAGTCCGATGGAAGAATAGTCAAATTTACTGTTTATTTTTTACTGGCTATTTTAAATCGTTTTTTCACGTATGACAATACTTTAAATTTAAAAGTAATATTTTCTTTCACGAACGAATTTGAATTTAACATGTTTTACATGTAACAAACAATATCATCAATCACCACAAATGCCTTAATTTAATGCGCATAACACACATCCCCAATCTTTTAGAAACCAGCCATAATTTTATCCATACACAAATACCTAATTACGTTAGACCGTGTGCTATGATTTTTTTTATATATTACTCTGTACTCTGGATTGGGACAATTTGATGGATACTGATCAAATCTAAACGTGAATCGGACATAAAATTGTTCATTATTCTGTTTTATGTGACATTCGGAGCGAATAAATGTTTCAATAAAATAAAAATAAGTTTCTGTGCCATACCAATCGAGAAAGCGAATAGTTTTACTGGTGACTGGGGTATATCTCATCGAAGAATGTCACTGTATGTACAATGTACGTCAAAAAAAAATCTAATGTGCCTGTATATGAGTGCAGATCAAGAATGTCAAATTTGATAGATGTGTTCTTGATCTACACGCAAGTTATTTATCCATATATTTCCCATAGGCTTTTGGTTCTATAGTTAAAATTAAAAAAAAAATATATTAAAAAAAATCTGAAAATTGTTTTTTCTTTGAACAGGTTGCATGCTTTTGATACAACTGTCAAACGAAGGGATTTTGTTTTTTTTTATTTTTTTTTCTGTTAGAAATTGGTTCTTCGATGTTTCTTCATTCATTGTAACAGTTCAGTCGACAGTGTGCAACCTGCCTAAATATGTTTGATTGTATGCGTGATTGTAGGTACTTGTTTACTTCATTTATAGATTATAAGTTCAAGTTCTATGCGACGGCAGTGCTAATACATAACTGAACAAACAAAATGGTTAAAAATGAACATTAACTAATTATATAATAAATTTATAAATCTAATATACACTCGTTAATCCTTTAATTAATAGAGAAAACCCTATTTAAAAAAACAACTAATTTCACTAATAATAATAATTCTTCAGTCACGTACCCAACTAACTCAAATTAGTGTAGATTTGGTATATTTATCATAGAATTTAGAGAACGTTTTTTTTTAGGAAATACAGACGATACTGTATATCCTATATATATTTTTTTTTGTAATAGCCATGGTTAGACGGAGTTTGAAATAAATGTATTGGCACCGCTGTTACAATTATCATTTATCATACTTGGCTGAAAATTATATTTAAATTTAACTAAATTATTTTTTTAAATAAACAACTACTGTTAAACAGATAAAATTGTAAATATAGATGTTTAAAGTAGCTGTTTTATAGAGCTGGGTACATTGCAAAGTTTAAAAAAATTGCACTAGTATTTCTGACACCTAAATTCACTACCCTTCTACTCCTCTCCTTTCACAAACTCAGAGCTTTCTAAACATTTGTAGTTCATGTACATATTAATAGTTGTGTTTCCAAGCCAATTAAAAACTGCTAATTCGCAATGTGCACAGCGTCTTAGCAAAAAAAAATAGCGAACTATTTTCTTTGAAACAATTATACATAATGTTAAAACTGGGTTCTCCCCTAACTCTTACATTCCCTCCGCTAATTTAGTTACATTTAAGTTATAAAAATATTATATACCTAATCAATTATTTAAAACTGATACGGCCTAAATATATTAAAATATTTGGCAATGTAGATTTATTTTAAAATTGAGCATTCAATAATTGAGTTGTAATTTCCAAAATTTAATTTAAAAACATTGTAAAGCCCAGTTATTATTAATTGTAAATGTGTAATTTAGTAGTTTTTTAGATGTTATTTAGATAATAAATGTTTAAAGAATATAAGTACTTATATAAGTGAAAATAATCTAAGATGAAAACAAACCATACTATCAATAAACAATGCAAATCATTATGTTGACATTTTTATTTGAAATAAATTGAGGTGTCGCTATCTATCTTCAAAAAGATATCTCTTACAAAACTCTTGTCGCCTTACCGCCTGACTATTCAGCCTCCGCAGAATGGGTAACGGCTTGGTACAGACAAAAGGGGTGACTTGGTATTTAAGGGTGAATAGAAATGAAATTTTACCACCTCAAATCTATTTAAGTCTAAACTTAAATGCATAAGTTTTTTGTTTTATCTGCAAATAGGCAACCTATTTCGTTACTAAGCAAGAAAGTATTAGTTGTACTGTAGTGGTTACTAAGTAATTGAGGTGAAAAATTTCATCTCTATTCACACTTAGATTCCAAGTCACCCCATTTGACGGTACGTCAGCACCGAATTGTGGTTAGTTGGGATCACCCAACTAACCTTAACGAAGCTAACTTAATGAACAGAGAGTTGAGTGTGGCATAATGTGCATGAACTTCGTTGCATGAATATGCCGGCTCGACAGGTGATATACCTCTCAGAATATCGACGTAAAGTGGCTTATGTCTTAGTCATAGAGGTATCTGGAAGCACACCACTTCGTCCGCCCCTAAATGGCAGCGTACGTAAAATAGTACTTACCCCAGGAGGGTACTAGTTGCACAGCGCTGGGGATTCCCCCTGCGTGTCCATGGTGTCATATTCACCAAATTATGGGAGGTTCAGGCTGCCCCTCGTACTCTGGGGAGGGCAAACCTTCGCGCTACACATAAAATTATCCGGGACAAACATAAGGGCATTGCGGCACCCCCTTCTGCGTGAGACGAAGCGTGGAGTTCTGCTACATCAGGGACATATCGACACTCTGGCAGCATATAGACTGCTATAACCATCTATGAATACCATCCTTGCAGTCTGGGATGGAATGCGAATTATTTTTGCGTCCTACCCATGGGGGCAGGTTTACTTCTCCCTGAAGTCGTTATCTACATTGTCACTGATGTGGTGTTACGTTTCCAGAAAAGTACTGTACGGCGCATTCTTTTCTAACTGGATGTCCACAAATCAAGTGGGCCGTCGAAATTCCAGCAATTGTGCTGAAGACATGTGCTCCTAAGTTGGAACCGGTTCTAACGCGTCTTTTCCTTTCCGGAACCTCTACATTTTCAGAACAATCTTAACACGCCAGCTCTTTAATTGTCTCTAGATATAACGACGGTCTCTAGGCGGAGCACCAGCTGATTAGTAGCCGCCAGTACGGATTTCGTCACGGTTGCTCAGCTGGTGATCTTCTAGCATACTTAACTCATCGGTAAGCGGAGGCGGCTGAGAGTAAAGTGGAGGCGCTGGCAGTTAGTTTGTATGTAGCGAAGACCTTCGATCGGGTTTAGCACAAAGCACTTCTCTTGAAGGTTCCGATTTTCTATAAAAAGCGTGTTTTTTAGTTTTTTTAAACTAATATTTATTTTATATTTTTTAGTTCGGTTTTCTATAACAAGCGCGTTAATAGCGCCATCTGTGACTTATACAAGGAACTCGTTTCAAGTTGATAACGTAGACTTTCCGCTGATTGCCACTAGAGTCGGTTACAAACAAACATACAAACATACAGGTGAAGCTAATAATAAAACAATAATGGATGTAATCTCATCGATTTATTACGTCATTCGTATAGTTTTTTGGAAAATAAATTAAGTGAGGCATAAATTAACTTTTCTATACCAGAGACTACAAAAGTAAATCATTTAAAAAAAAAAGCAATAATTTTAATGATCACATTTATTGCTGAATCTAATTAGTAATATGATAGTATCACTTAAATAATAATGTTATAAATTGTCTAGGGACCGTTTAACCTACTATTAATAGGCCATCTCCAAAAGTGTGGGTGGGTACTTCAAGGTTTAGTGGGGCTGGACCTTTACGGATACGTCCGGAAGCGTCGTAATGAGAACCATGGCATGGACAGTAGTAGCCACCGAAGTCTCCCGCATTAGCTACTGGCACACAACCCAAATGTGTGCACACTCCGATGACGACCAGCCACTTTGGGTCTTGTGTGCGCTGGTTGTCATGTTGAGGATCACGGAGCTGATCTACTGGTACAGATTGCTCAGTGGAAATCTCTTCAGCAGTTCTGTAAATAGAAAGCAATGAATTAAGTTTTGGATTTCTAATATTACTAAATAAAGGCAAAGTTTTGTTTGTTTCTTTCACATAAAAACTACTAAATAGATTTTGATGAAACTTTACAAAAATATAGTTTATACATCAGAATAAAACATAGACTACAATTTGTAATGATGTTGTGCGTATTGTTCAAAATATGGCAAAAAAGTCAGAGAAAATTACTAAAACAATATATAACTAAAACATGTTACATACACACATACTTTTACACATTTAGGAATTTAGTAAAAGTGCCAATCAAAATCAGACAAGTACATTTATTTATTTGTATTGATTTCTGCAAAATCAATTACTGCATAGGTATTACTGTCTCCATAACTGTTGATTACTCTTTGAATTATTAAAGTAGGATTCCATTTCACACATACTATGACATTAAAATTCAAGTATATACATACTTGAATTTTGCAACAGAAGCTTTGTTCTGAATTACTGACTGACTGATCAACGCAAAGCTTAAATTGCTGATCCTTAGCTCCCTGAAACTAAGGAGCTGTGGTCTTAGTATAAGTTGGTAATGGGTAACCAGTGTCCCTGTACTCTAAAGGATATTTTCAGATTTTAACTATACAATGTATCATTGTAGGCTCAGCCACCCATAGATCAATATTTAAAATTTTTATAATTGTTTATATTTGTATATATATATTATATATAATTGTATCCCAGATTTACTTACAAATCTGAGACAAAATTTATAATTTATGCAATAAGTAAACTAATACAGTCTGGTAGACATTATACCTGTGACGAATGAAGAGAGGCTTTCCACGCCATTTGAATGTGACAGACTTCCCTTCAGGGATTTCTGACAGCTTAATTTCAATCTTAGCCAAAGCTAAAACGTCAGCGGCAGCCGCCATTGATGATACGAATTCGGTAACAACGGTTTTGGCAGCATATGCGCCCGCCATACCGGAACCTGGAAAAAGATTGGAAATATTTTATAAAATCATCCTCCTGCTTTTATCCTACTCAATGAGGTTGGCACGAGATGAAGTTAAAGAAATTTTATCATTTACTTTTACATGATTCTTTCAATCCATATCTTTATTTACTTTCCACTATCAATCTGTTCATTGTTAACACACTCATAATAGCATGGCATTCTCACTCCTCATAAACTGTCCATGTTATACTACTTCTAATTTTTAATTTAGCTTTTAGGATTCTTATTCTTTATTCATTTCCTAGCGCTTTTGTTAATTCATTACCATAAATAATAGACAGAAAAGGACCTAAACAGGTATATTACATGTTATCTTCTAGTATATAAACATATTTTTTTCAGGTTCTCCATTATAACCAAATGCCAAAAATAATATGCCACAAGTCTGAGACTTCTTTATTCATGTTCAATCTGATTAAATTCGTATATTCATGACATAACTTCACTGTTTTCTACCAGACGGTGTAGGCAGTGGTTGCTAAGCCTCAACTCACCATTATGTTTATATCCCAAATGGAATAGCTAGCGAACCAATTGCCAATTGCAGAGTATTCAGCCATCAATATGTATCAAACATAACTTTCTAAATCAATTTAGAAAAGTCAGTCAGAGAACAGATGTACATTACCACCTTCACATTACTATTATTTATTATGACACTTTGCTTTCAGTGATAGGATGCTAACATCACAAATACTGTTTATTTTATATGTTTGGTAAATTGTACATATTTAACTATTCTACAGACAATTCTAATCTAAATAACATATTAAAGGAATATAGTCAATGTAAATATTTTTGAATATTTTCTCTACTAACCTCCAGCAAGAAGATAGGTGAAGGATGTCCTTTCATCAACATTTTCGGAACTCTTAGCCCTGGGATCCTGATTTTGTTTACGGCGATAAGGAGAGAAATCAGGATAGGCAACATCAGTATGCGCGAAACGAACTTGAATAGGCACTGGAATTGAGAAGTTTAGTGGTTATGTAACATAATTTTTTGCAAAAATTCTACATAACGAGTTAATTGAAACTAAAAACCATGAAATGAAAAGCTCACCATGCGATGTCGCTCTAGCTTTCAAAGCCTGGATGGGGAGGGCTCCAGTCATAGACTGCACAGTCGAAGTTTTAGGCAAAGGTTGCAAGAGCAACTTCTCAGATGGAGTATACACTGTAACCAAGGGCTTAAGCCCATTGCTAGCCACCGACGTGCTCGCCTTAAAATATGGAGCTAAATGCCCAGCTCTTACAACAGACGTCATTCTGTTTCAGAAGAAACACGCAATAAAATTATTTGCTGAACAGATGCTCCCTGACAATCCCAAAGTGAGATGCCAAGTTTGCCAATTGTCAAAGTCTACGCAGTGACTCTAATGACAAGTTAAACTTTTTTCTATACGCCCAATTTGGAAAGGTTCGTTGAGTTTACTCATTATTTTATTGCTCTGTAAATTAACGTCAAACAGGGTGAATGGGCACGATTTTCTGCCATATATAACAGAAAACTGACTTATGAAATTTTAGTTACGTGTTAGTAACAAAAGTATGATTATAAAAACGGAAAAAATATTGTTTCATATCCTAAAGTACCTACGACGGGTACGATGTTGTAATTTCAGCTTCTTGTTTAATATAGTATGTTAATTTCACATAAGTTCGTACTACAAACGAAACCAAAATTGAAATGTGTATTTTTGTGTAAGCTATACGAACACATAACTGGGTGCTTTTGAACCGTCTTCAAAAAGAAGAGGAGGTACGGGATAATTTTTATGTATGCTCTCGGTTTTTATATATGTGCTCTCTAGATACGCCTGGATTTGCTAAATTATTTTTTGTTTTATAGGGTGTACTTTGCAAGCGGACCCATTTCCATCAGATCAGAATAGGATGATAGGCAACCACCGAAAGATGTCTGCTCGCTTTTGTTACGTAATGTTCATGTGTTACTCACGTATTGTCTTCAGGGTGTCCACATCTGATCCTGAAATAAGTCGATGGACACTATTTATTAGTATCTAGGATTTAAATATGAATTAGGTAAAGGTTTTTACCAATAACTTCATGATTTTGTACGAGTTTGAGCTTGAATTTCGTTAGATTTTTTATGTTCCTGAAATACTGCCGTGTCCGGTGAGGAAGAACATCTCAGTGGTTTTACTCGATATACATCTAATAAGACGGCTTATTAGATGTATTTAGAAGTCTGGTATTACTAACAGCTGCACCGAGCTCATAGCTCCTATAAAAGGTTTCCATTGTGTTATAAAAGTATTGTTATTTATGAAGATTAGACTAGGTAGCACCAGAAGCATATGCGAGGTTTTACTAATCAAATTCCATAACTGTGTAAAGCCCTTTAATAGATCAGCCTTGTAGCTGGCTGTACTAAATAGGCATAAAAACAATTTCATGGCCATCAACAAAGCGCAGCGTTGCTCCATGAGGCGTCTACGGGTACCTACTCACACATACACGCGTTTTTCGGTCTATCCCTACATATATAATACACGTTAGGGCTGATGCTTTTTTGGAACAAGATTAATATATTTTAATCTATTGACTTATCAACCCTTCCAACTCCGTAAAGGAGTAACCGTGGCTTATGAACGTCTGCAGCACCAGGAGCACCGCATTGTAAAACTTAGAAAGTTTCCAGCTATTTTTGAAAGACACCATGTTGGATGAATGTTTCAGGCTGCTTCAACGGTCATAAGAATAAATTACTCTGGAAATGCATTTTGCGCCATCTTTGAAATAACTTTACGTGAAGACGAACAGTGTAACTATGGTGACAAGAACAATGGCAAAAAAATCAAATACTTTCTACCCTTTGATATGTGTGATTGAATTTTAATATGTAGGCCCTCCTTATCTTGCTTTAGGATATCCGCACGTAAAAATAAGAATCAAATGGCCCAAATTGATTTGTAGTTGCTTTGCTCCAATGATTAGGGAAGTCTCTACTGAGTGTGAGATCTGTCTTGTGTTTCATAAAATTGGTGACTTTATTTTTTAGCAAAGGCATATCAATAAAACCACTTGGCTGAGTTTCTTCGATCTTAATTTGGTCTTGCTCCTCAAATGGACTGGACGTCGCTCAAGATATTTATGCCGAGATTTCTATAATGATAAGGCTAGTACTTTGGAAGTACCATAAATAGAGAAATTTACTTATTTGTAACTTAGTTTCTTAAACCATAATTACAATTGATATTTAAAAATTATTCTCAAATCCTTCTGAAATTTTAGCCCTAGCATTAGATTAAATGCATAATATATCAGGAGTAATAATGATACCTGAAAACTGATAAAGCACAGGTGTCAACCCTAACTCACACAGTGACAGTAAGTAATCCTTGAACTACACACACGCTTAAACAAACCCACACATACTCATATAATATGTAAATGAATAACGCATTTTGGTTGGTTGCGTGCGTTACGTAGATATAGTATGTGTTTATTTTGCATAATATTAGGTACTGAAACCTTTTTTTTTCAACTAAAAATACTCGTGGGAATTTATTATACAATAATATCAGCTAGGTAATCATTTATTTATTTATAAGTTTACTAGAGCTTTCTAAATACTAATTTTTCAGGGAATTTCTAATTATTAATAGGTCTATAAAAGTTGTAATTTTATGGTTCTCAGTTGCGAATTCCATATAACTGTTTAACTATCTACCATAAATCATGGCTTATTGGCCCACACTATCCCGTTTTTAATAACGAAACTTCATAAAAATTAACAATTATAGGAAGTTTTTGTGTAGGTACTGTAATTTACAATTTGATATGCTTTAAAATTTTATTATATGTACGTTTTTTTCCCTTTCAATCTATCAAACAGTTCATTAACAAGCATATAAAGAAATGACTCTGTGATTTAACAGTATTCGCTATGATCGACCTTACCTTGAACTTGAGCAAGATGTTTGTATAAACAGTGATGTTGTTATTCTTTGAAGATAGATTTTAATTTAAACGAAATAACTTATTGTTGTAGCTTTAATAATTTACCGTGAATTCCATTAACTGTACTATAAACATTGATGGAAGTACATACTAGATAGACGCTGCATTTACATGTAAGTACAACAATAAAATCACAGATGGCGCTGATAGTGATGTTGCGTTTAATTTTATTTTTAGTAGTACCGGTGAGTGCAGGTACCTACCACTATTTGAGATGCGTTTCAGTACTGAATAGTCAAGATTGTATGATGCTATGATAGATAAATGGCGGTGATGCGCGGGGCACATAATGGGAGGGACGGCCCAATTCGATGCGCGCTCTGTACACTAGCTAGGTACCTACATTACACAGTTAACTTATTGCCGCATACGGGCCGGCTGATGGTGGGTACATTATGCGTGCATGTCATGTGTTTGCCGCCGCGCCATGCTTTTGCACTTGAAAAAAAAAAAACTGAATAATTAACGTCCACAAGCAGTAACAAGAAACACGTGTGAACATATTTCTTATACTGACTCACGACGTAAAGTAACGAATTTATTGAAATTTTCATTTAATTTAATCCATGACTATACATCAAGGCAACGTTTTTGAAAGAAAGTCGTCTCAAGGAAGTCATTAGTCATAACTATAACACAAGTAGCTAAGAATTTTCGCAGGTCGTATGTTACAAGTTTTAATTGTGTTTCGGTGGTCCAGTGGTTGAGCTCGTGGTCCAGTGGTCGATTATGGGCTCACACCAATGATTGCTCACGTCAAGGCTTAACAGCAGCTGCCTACACCTTCGGTTAGAAACAGTGTGAAGTAATGTTATAATATACTAATGCTACCACAAAACCTGCAATGTTACGTATTTTTTTCAGATGTTATATGGTGTTTTTTATGCCAAAGTTCATGTACCTACTAGTTCGTTCGGTAGACAAATTTTGTGAGGACAAGTACCTATCACGTCGCTCCGGAATCTTGCCAAAGGTAATGAATTGACTGCTCAATTTGGCAGGAAGCCAAACTTTACCTAAGCGGATACTAGACAACAGTTCCCTATATGCCTTGTCAGCCATTTTTACTTTCTTATAACAGGCGCAGTAGGTAACACTGGGACTTGGATTTTTGTAATTTAATGCGTTAACAAAATAAAAAAGTTGGCATAAAATAATACACAATTATTAAAATTTCCAAACATTTTACTAATAATGATAAAGAAATTAAAATAATATCCAACCGGTTAAGGTATTGCGTCATACAATATAAAAAACCATAGTTTATTAAATTTATTAAAATTTAATGTTTGAGATGAATATAATAAAATTACATTTAAATATATGTAGATGAGAACATATTAAATAATAACAGCATTGAACGTGGCCTTGCCCTTCTTGCTTTGATTATATAAGTCTTGCCCTGGTATCAGTAACATGTACAGTTTGGTCTCGTGGAGACAATGTCGAGGAAATAAATAAACAACTCTTAATATTGTTGGATACAAGGTATATAGCATGGAAAAAAACATTAGCGAAATGCGTGATAGGTTCGCATATAAAGGATTCCGTAGCATCAATTTACTTACTTAGCTTAGATTTATAAGCAAAGTACCTAAATCTGAGAGTCCGTTTATTTCACGGATGTATTTATTCCTTACTAGCTGACCGGGCGAACGTTGTTCCGCATCAAAAGTAATTTTTACAGCGTTTACAATTCAAGTGCTAGATCTTGAAAATTATCACTTTTTCTTCACTACATTAGACATAAAAAACACTCTGTTGCCACCCTTTACTACTAAATTTTATCTAGTAAAAAAACTGCAACAAAATCCGTAACGTAGTTTCAAAGATTGTAAAGGGACAGACGGCGGAAAGCTACTTTGTTTTATACTATGTGTTATGATGTCGATTATATAATGTGAGTTTGATATATTTGAGTTCTTATACATGGAGTATAATTATCAAATAGACATTAAAATCACACATAGATATAATTTCCAAAAAAGCTAGTACTAGTACTTGATGGACTTTATGCTGAATCTCGGTCTCCGAATATAAAGCAGGACATGCGAATAAATAAAATATAGAGAATGACAAAAATATACCGTTTAATAAATGAGTTAATTTTAACGTATTTAAATTTGTATGATTGATGGAATTTTACGGTATGCATATATTTTTTAACAGTGGTAAAGCCACGCGATCGTTGTATGAGAAGGCCTGCAATGCAACCCCAACACTATCTGTGTTGCAGGTGTCCACGGACGGCGCTAGTTGCTTACCATCAGGTGACCCGCTTGCTCGTTTGCCACCCATACCATAACAAAATACGCACTTGTAATTTATAGTTTTGTCCTTCGTCTACAGAACCCTGTACTGATTGTGATCAGACACGGTTTTATCTGCGATTCGTCGTTTGTATATAAAAAAATACTCGGTTGTATCAACGCTTGCCAAAAAATGTAGAGTGCATTATTACTGATTGCTATTTTCGTGTTAAACACGGCACGTGTAAGTGACTCAGTGTTATGTTATCAACATATTATTATTACTTATATTTTAACAATTCTTTGTAGGTGTTAATAAAAAAAATAAAAATTCAATTTTTTTAATCTGTATCTTGTTAATATTAATGGATATAATTAAACTAGCTGACCCGGCGAACTTAGTTCCGCATCAAAATGCTATTTATCGGCACGCGTTTTGGCGCGGAACGCAACTGCTATGTCCCGCTATGTTAATACTGTAATATCTTCGTAAATATTCGTTTAAATTACATGCTGTAAAGGGCCAGGATCATCATCATATTACATGCACAATCTATTTAAGACACTATTTAATTGGATGAAAATTAATGCTATAATGTTTAAAATCGCTTCGTAAATAAGCCATTATTTCTCGTAAAAAGTAAAGGAATAAAAATGATCATTGTGGGTTTTCGCGGACTTTTTTATAGACCTTCTTGAGGTCTTTAATAATGCCGAATATTGTTTTGATCTATCACTTAGGGTTCAGGCAGCATTTGCGATTAAAGTTCTAAATCTTGAAAATTATCTTCTAACTATTAAAAAAAAACCGCATCAAAATCCGTTGCGTAGTTTTAAAGATATACGCATACAAGGGGACAGACAGCGGAAAGTGACTTTGTTTTATACTAAGTAATGATGATGATAATATTACAATAGATCTGCGGGTGGATAGACAGCAATTAATTGAGGTCGGCATATTCGATACTCGAGTAAAAATTTTTGTTTGTAGTTCCTTAGAACTAGATGGCACTATAATATATTATTATAATCCAGGAGATGAATTATTAAGGAATTTGTTGATTTTTTTTGGAAATTTCTTGATCTTAGCTGATAGAGAATCATAGCCGATTGCCTAATTAAAGATTTAATATCCTGTATTCTAGCAAATCTGTTCGAATACAATGTGTAACAGATTCCTTCAATATCTTTAGTTATTAATAAGCTGTTGGCTTATCACTATCAATGAAAACTATCGAAGCGGACACAGAAGGAGTTAAATTAATATTTTTTTTTTAGATGTGCTATAATATTAAATCTAATTAACTCCAACTTCCAATTCAGAGGTACCGAATTCGGATATTTCCGCAAGTAATATGTGCCGATATAAAAATTAAGACCGACTTATGACAATAGAGTTCGTTACCTATTATATTCTTCCTATATATATATTCTGGACTATAAAATTAATCTTGGGTGTTGGAGGCATCATTATCGCTGCTCACAATCTTAGGGTAATTATATGACGCTCAGCTTCAGCTATTACAAATAAAAAAAATATATTTAACAATAGTTTAAAATATTGGCTATTGTTAAAATGAAGGTTAAACAAATAAAAAAGTTAGTTGCGTACTCAAATATTGCAATTATTAGCAATGAGGAAAAAATATATCTAAATTGCAATTGAATTCAATGTTGTTTTGGTGCAAAGTCGGCACCTGTAGATGACTCAAATGCAGAATCGTGTCGACTGCATGGTGAGATCATCATCCACTTTAAACGTGGTAACTTAACCCAATATCAATAGTAACGCATTTTGTTATTTACATGCCTTCACGCCAAGTCCCTTGCGACATAGGCAGCAAGAACCAAGCGCCGTTAGGCTCCATTCTTACACACCTCACTCGCATTTTTTACTTTCATAACTCTTGTCATACACACACGTCAATTCTTAGGGCTCCTAACACCATCTTCCTCAAGGACTTGTTTCATTTAATCATTTTTTTTTGGATTTGATTTTGATGGAATGTGTGTCGTCTATGTAAAACTACTGCACATAACTAAAGGCATGCAAGGGCATGTGATAAGAAAGCGAGATGGAAAGAATAACTAAGCAGATATACGATTCGTAAATGGAATGATATGCATTGAGTGTATATACTGATAGTCATACGGGGTCAAGTTCTTTTAAAAATCTTATTTGTATCTCCACACTCATCTCTGTAAAGAAAATTATCTCTGTAAAGAGTTCGAAACGTCGGGAAATAAATACAAAATAAGTTATAAATAAACGCGATATAATCCATAAAAAGTTGTTTCAATGTTATGAATGTGATTCGCGAAAATCTGAGAAATAAATGGTGATAGCTTCTGAGGCTTCTAGCTCATCGTAAATTGGAGACACTTTTGAACTTGTGCCCTTTGAATCTATTTATTTTTATCTATAGCTCTTGATCTCTCCAAATTGCGGAAACCGAACAACAAATTGTCAATCATTTACATTAAAATATCGTTAAATTAATTATGCTCTTCAGAAAAGATATATAAAAAATTAATGACAATTTAAAAATTCTGGATTTAATATAGTAACGCGTTATAGGGTTTATTGGTCTAATTGAATTTCTATTGTAATAATATTTGGACGTCCACGTGGTGTATTGGTAAAACTATCGACTGCAGAATCGAGGTTGGCGGGTTCCAGTCCCACCCGAGTACAAATATTTGATGTCTGGGGGACTTTCTATGTATTATAAGTACGTATTTACAAAAGAAAAGTAAATATATATTAATATCCGTTATATAGTTTCTATATATTCGATATATCGTCACAAGCATTTAGTTGGTTAGTTTGGAACTAGACGGCGTTGTGTTGTGTATTGTGTCTAAGATATTATTATATGTTTAAACATGTTCATTATACGTCGCGGCGTCGTATCAATTATTTAGAATTTATAGCAAAAAATAATCATTAACTTGACTTTACGGAATTCAGTCCATTTTATCGGCATAACGTTAAAATTAATTAAATATATAAACAAACTTTTCGAAATTATTTTCGGAAGTTATGTGTGATAAATATCGATGACTGACAAACTTTGTGCCCGGTATGGCAATAGGTTCGCCACCTATTCCATTTGGGACGTAAACATAACGGCGAGACGAGGCTTAACAGCCGCTGCCTACACCTTCGGGTAACAAAAGGCGTGAAGTTATGTATGTTTATATAAACAAATTTGTCAGTGATCGATGACGAGTGTCATCTTTAGACATGTTTTTTTTTAAATACCAATCATTATACATTATAAATACCTATCATTTAATACCAATTACAACTATTTTATGTTATGCTAATTTTTTTTCTTCATAATTTGGCCTTTAGAAAAACATAAAACAGCACAACATTTTACTCGTGTTACCATTAAATCTGGCAAGTAACGTGAGCCGAGTATGAGCGAGCATGGGGCCACCATCAGACCGGTCCAATAACTGGTTGTGGTGACCTTGGCTTCGCGGAAGGTTCTCCATTAACGCCCCCTTGCGCACCATCGCGATAATGATGCGTTGTCGTAAGTGGAATGGAGTTTTTTTTTTAATATTTACACATCCGCTATAAATACCGCTTGTGGTTTTTTGTAAAATGGGGGGCTAACATCGAATATTCGACTTCAAAGATTGTATACGTAATTTAATTAATTCCAAGATTTATATGAGCTACATTTCAATTGTAGAGACTCTATTCAGAAGTTCGTAAAAATGGTTTTTTTTTCTAAAAAATATAAATAAGATTATTTGCTTAATAAAATGTAATTTATTTTAGATCTTTGAAAAAGACGACAAGACGGTTTGATTCACCATCACTTTAATATTTGGCAAAGTTTGCAGCTGTTTAGGAGAAGTCGTGCGTTTGCTTTATATTTGTGGTCTTTGAGCCGCGTAATATTACGCTCTATTACAATCTTGTCTCTACTCATCTATAATGTAGACTTTCCTAATTTGCTCAACCTTAAATTACCATTCTATTATCAATGACATTACAGCAAAGACAGTTTAAGAAATATGTATTCTTACAATGCGTCTAGTAAATGGTGTCAACTCATCCCTTTTGGTGGGTGTCGGAAGATGTGACCGAAACTAAACTGATGCTGACCAACTTTCATGTCGTATAGCATAGTAGCTTATCACTCCAATGTCTAGTTTAGAAATGGCAAGTCACAATTTTGAGAAGTTACTCTACGTATGCGGAGGTCACCTATATTTTGAATTTAAATATTAGGCCTTTGTATCGAGTCATTTGCTTGCATCTTTGTGTATTATAAGAGTGAAGTTTCAGTTATATTCATATCGAGCCAGTATTATATTTCAGCTGTTATTTAGGTTAACGAAGCCTACGAAACGTAGCGCACAAGAAATCAAGAAATTAATCCAAACTGGTGTACATTATTCTTGATAGTTAAATAATAATATAATAGTTTAATAGTTTCTTGATAAATATCGATGACTGAAAAACATTGTGCCCGGTATGGCAATAGGTTCGCCACCAATTCCATTTGGGACGTAGTCATCGATATTTACACATATCTTTGGAAATTAATTTCGAAAAGTCATTGATCTGTGCCAGGATTTAGAGCCGTGTGCTGGGCCACTGGACTACTGATACTATGTAGTGTGAGAGTGACGATGTTAGATAGTTAAGTGATTTTTATTTTTTTATTTATCGGATAGAAAAATAAAGGTCAGAAAAATAAAAAAGTTGATTACTGAATTACTTTAAAATATATAAAAAATATAACATCCTGTTACTAGATGTGATAAATGATTTGACTCCGATCATCGCATTCCGTAATAAGATGCGCCTATTAGCCTCATTTTGACATTTAACTGTTCACCCAAACTCGACTGACTCGTTCCTGATTTTCGAAATGTACAAGAAAAAATACCAGATTTGACTAGAGATAAAATAATACCTACTTAATAGAATATAAAATAAATAATTTTGAAGGCAGGCAAAATTATTTTTTGATAAATCGTGTTGGAATAATATTTGAATAAAATTTATCAATGAATATTTTATTATTAATAAATATTAAAATTTATTGACTGCGCGTAAGTTAGTTTTGTGATATGTCATTCATCGATATTAATTAATTTTTTTATCACATTCACATACATTGATGTAAAAGTACCTTTGCAGCCCCTTATATATTAATATCTACCATTTTTCTGCAATAATTAACTCCCGATCCTTCCACGGTGGTAAAGAATACAACCCTAACTATACAATTTTCTGAGTACCTACTTTTATTGGTCACTTTTTAAATATATTTTTGCAAAATATTGCAATGCAATTTCGTAGATAGTCTACAAATCGTAGCGGTTAGTAGTAAGTACTCGTAGCTGCATTGCTACGGTGCATCGGTGCATTGTAGCGCAGCGTAGACGTCTACAGAGTGCGCTTGCGCATTCAACCAATTACAGAACATATTGCATTGAATTCTAATTATTGTCCTTACATTGATTAACTGTTGAAGGGAAATTTGAGTGCGTGAATAACTAAATTTTGAAGGTTTTTCTTTTTTCAATGTGTATGTTCCTCGATAACTTGAGAATGGCTGGAGCGTATTTAATTTATTTAGTTAGATTAAAAAGAAGTGAAAAAAAGTCTCAATAGTCCAGTAGTCGATCACTCCGCTTTTCAATCATGAGGTCGCGGGTACGAATCCTGGCTCATATCAATGACTTTTTGAAATTAATTTCGGGAGTTAAGTGTGATAATTATCGATGACTGAAAACTTTGTGCCCGGCATGGCAATAGGTTCGCCACCTATTCCATTTCGGACGTAAAAATAACGAGTCGAAGCTTCACAGCCACTGCTTACACCTTCGGGTAGAAAAAGGCGTGAAGCTATGTTATATGTTAGTAACACACATCATCGAACTGATACCAGTTGAAGATGGATTATGTTTTATTGTCAAAAGAGGACTCTACTAGTTGCCTTTGAACGTTAAATATTTCATTTTCTCTTTTAATATTTTTTCGGTCTTGAATTATTCTTGAAAAATGTATGTAGTGACCAGTAATGACATTTTATGTCAAGTGTGAACGACACATACAAAGAATATTGGCAACAGTGACTCCGGTGTGCACATCTGGTAATGTTGTGATGTAAGAGTCGTGTGAGACCGAGTCTGGTGAACGACCTCACTATGCGGGCTATTTCTGTACATATTCCTCTGTTTTGGTCAGTGCTCTTAGTGTACTTCACTTAAAATAAATTAAAATTAAGGTAACGCTAAATTTAAGGAGTTGACTTTATTCATAGCTTCTCGACAGCTAAAGAAACTCCACGCCGAGATTGAGATTTCTTTATTTTCTCCATTATTCTTCTACTTTAACGCATATATACGGTATGTATTTTAACGCATAACGGGTATAGGAGTTCGAACGATTTAGGCTTTTTTATTGTATTAAAGTACGTACACAATAATAATGAGAGATCTTACTTTATTTTTCCATTGGCTGCGCTAGAGTTTCGGATACACAGATGGTAACGTATGCTCGTCGTGATTAATATTAAACAGAGCTTCAAAACTTTCCGTGTGAGCATTTGAACGAGTGCTTCTCAAAGGATGGCACCCTCTACCGGAGAAATCCACTAAATAGAGACTATTCGTCCAATCTTACGATTGGACTCCTGTATCTCTATAATTCGTAAAGAACTTTGTGCCGATATACAAATTGAGAACCTATGAAATTTAAGCATGAGCCTACTCTACTCTAAAAATCTTTTCCTAATCTGAAGTCCTAATAGAAACTTATAATATCATTGTAAAATGAACTAAGTTTCAAATAATATGTCATAATATTAATTAATATTTCGTTACATGTATTTATAATTTATTTTGATCTATATAATATATAATATTATGACCCATATTTGATCTTGTAAACAAACGTCATGTCATGAGCGACGTGCACTGGTAGACATAAATAATATATTTTATTCCTAAACTTTTCTTTTTATTTTTACTTAATTTTTCTTTTTATTCCTAAAATGTTTATGACTGAGTCAAGAAGTCTCTGGTACAAATCCGGGCGCACACCGATAATTTTTTAGAAGTTACGTTTGTTAAATATCGATAACTGGTTCAAATGTATTCAATATATGAAAATAGGTTCTATATTTTAGTCCGCAAAAAATCGGTCAAACCGATAATAACCGCTTCCCACAGCTTACAACAACCGACCACCGAGACGACATGTCATATAATTTGCCGTGTTTGTAATTTGGATGTAATATTTAAATGATAGTCTCGGTCCAGTGGTCGAGCACACTGAAGCCAGAGGAGGCGGTTTCGAATCTTGGCTCACACCAATGACTTTTCGAATTTAATTTCGAAAGTTACGTGATGTGTGATACATTTCGATGACTAAAAACTTTGTGCCCGGTATGGCAATAGGTTCGTCACCTATTGGGGACGTAAACATAACGGCGAGACGAGACTTAACAGCCGCTGCATACACCTTCGGATAGAAAAGGCGTGAAGTTATGTAATGTTACATAGAATACAATATTAATAACAGAATGTGATTAATGTGAGGGTTTCCTTTGTTACATATTTAAAGAGAGATTTTTTGTGATGAAAGTGTACCTTCCCTTTAATTCAAATTACATCCATATGGAATATCAGCTTCAGGTTTTTATCATACTTGCAAAAAGTAAAATATCTGAGGAATCATTTAAAACATGTTAAAATTAAATTTCATCAATTATTATAGTTTCTTATAACAATTCAAGAAAGGACTTGTCGCGACTAAGGACGACGATTTATCATAGTTATTTTTACTGATGAGACAAGTGCTCATTAGTGGTTTTGTTCACTACGAAATAATATCGTCCTTGTGCCAACGCTTTTACTGAAAATATTTTCACAAAATTACACTGAAACACTGTAACATTGTGTTTTTATACTACAAGTACCTTCGGTCTATTGCTAACGATCTCCTAACACGTGAGCTCGAAATTGCCTAAACATATGTTCAGGTCGATGAACTTCGCCGAACCATAGACAGAACTCTTTAAATATATAAATATACGTATTGCAGAGATTAAACGTGAAAAACTTATGAAAAAATTGACGTGTCCGTCTGTGGTTTTGTAAGAAAGAGGGTTATTTTTTTAATGTTTGTTTTACATTTTTTGATTTTCGTATACATTTAATATAATTAAGTAGGAAATTTTAATTTATGAAGATTAATTGGGTGATAGAACAAAATAGTGCATGGTGAATGATATGGGAATACCTATTCCATGGGTTTAAATTATTACGAGATAAAATTGGTGACAAGTTTGTTAAAAGAAAGTATAGAAAAATATATTGGGTTTCTATCAAGACGTAATTAAGGTAAGGTGTTTTAAATTGAATTCATAAAAGGCTATAGGTAAGTGGAAATTTGGTAGTTATCCAATATGAAAATGAGTTTTGTTTGGCTATCTTATTATTTTATTTTTTTGGTTTATATAAGGAAATAGTTAAGCATTTTAAAATAATTTCTCTGTTACAAATTAAGTGAAGATTAACTAGTGCATTATATTATGACATTAATGAACAATTTTATCAATTTGTTTAGAGGTTTGGATTTTTTTTTGTCGTAACACCACACAAAGTCATTCTGTATAAAAGTTATTTTTATAAGACAATAAAAACGTTCAGATATAGTACAAATCATATATGTAAACGTGTTTTTAACGTGAACATCAAACCCACTGACATCTGAGCTGGATTGGTACTACAGTGAGCTAGATAGGTAGTAGGTACTTTATAACAAAAAAATAGACCTTTTCCAGAGTATAAATTTCAAATGAGACAATATTTTTTCTAAAGTTATAAGTTCAAATTGAATACAAGTAAAATGAGAAGCTCGACTAGTATTAGTAGAAGGTGATTTTTTTTCGATTCTAGATTGTCGTTTTATAATCAACTCCAGTTTATTTTGAGCTTCTTCGTCCCGCGACCGGGTTGATTTACTAAGATGTTGGTTGCGTTCTGTTCATGTGGCAAATGTCTACTTATATTGGAGACCGGTCTATCGACGCACTTTGTTGCCAAGGGCTATTCACGCATTATTGGCCCCAGTCGGTCGCAGCATTACGTCATCGCAATGTGCTGACAGAATGTATGGTACGCCTTGTATATATAACGAACAAACATACCAACATAACAGATCGATTTAATAAGAATATCCGAACAATAATTGAAAATTTTAAAATTGAATATGTTTTAATTCAAATAAAATAAAAATGTTAAAAGGTACCGAACTTTGCTCGCTTTGTTTTTTTTTTTTAAAAGGGACGTTAGTGATTAGATGATTAAATATGACAGCTGCCTTAATTATTAATTTGTATATTTTAAAGTATCTTTACTTCTGAAAATAACCCTATAGCACCAATAGTTGATTTGTATTATGACTTAGAGTTATGAGTTGTTAAAACCATCTCAAATGACAAATAGGAAATCATTATCAATACTTTTAAAAGCATGATAAAGTAATTAAGCAACATGACAATGCACGGCATTATGTTGAAAGACTGATCAAAACACATTTAGAAACCTAGAAATGAGTAATCTTACCCCAATCCTCGCCGTATTCTCCTTAAGTTGGTCTTCCGGACTATACCCATATACTATATCTCTACCCATGGCACAGAGCCTGAGGAATCAGCATTTGGAGTCATACGATTAAGTCCAAAATTGAATATTGATTTAGATATTGCTTCAAAAGATGAACAACTCTTTCAACGTGGGATCCAATTGCTACCAGAAAAAGGGGAGAAAGAAGACAATACATTTATGCATTGAAACATACATATTATTTGAAAGTCTCGATGGCAAAATCTACTGCTATTCTTATGGATTCGATCCGAGATTTTCAAATTCGATTTGCCATTTACTAATATTTGACACCAAATACTAGAAAGTTAATCTGGCGTGACCAGGCCTAATATCTGTTGCCTTCGGGAAGTTGTATCATCATGAATGTGTAGGGAGCTACAGTTACGCCACGACTCATTGAATTTTTATATTTTAATTAGTCGTCTGTTTTTCAATAGATACTGACATTTTCAAATTGAAATAAAACGTTGCACTGAGTTATAATTGGTAACTCCTCAATGAAATTTGGATATTTAAATTTGCGGCTACAAATATACAGACGTCGAATTGATATTTATTGCTAAATTAAATGTTTGTTTAGGTTGTAATTAATCAACCTGTAAGTCTAAGTAATATGTTTAATCGGGACTAAATAATTTTTATACCGTATAAATAATAATTAATATTAATAATAATAAATAATTTTTATATCGATAACAATTTCTGTATACGGAGCATCTCATGAGGTTCCTAGGTCATTGTTGAATAATGAGGAAAATGCACTGCCTTTCATCCGAGCAAAATTATTTAGGTTAGTTTAATTCTTGTCATATCTGTGTTATAAGATATATAAACATGAAAAGAAAAAATGAAATACGTTTTGTGTAGACAGAGGGTATTTGATAATTGCGCTTAAATATAATAATAATATTTAGATGAAGATTTGCGTGGTGCTATATAATTTTAAAAGCCTAATAAAGCTCAGTGGCCACACTCGAAATTGTTGGAGTGCCTTTCAATTTGGTTGATATAATTGGCACCGTTCTCATAGGTATGGGCAGACGATGTTTAAGTGCTTTTAATGTTTTGCCGCTTGTAATATTATGTTGGGGATATCTGGCCGGTCCCAGCGGTGGTACACTCGTCGGATTAGGCCGCGCCGGTGGGGTTGCACAGCTCCCGGCTCACCTTGGAGAGTAATTATAATGATCGGCGCCGGAACCCTAGTCTGGGACGGGAGTCTTCCTGGAGAGGCGTGCCGGGCGAGCGGGTGGCGCAACCTAGGTACGCCCACGCGTCGATCCTACCCCGCTCTATCCGCACCGCAACCCCGGCATTCTCGTGCCATACACCTCCCCACCCCCAAAAAAGCACCCCCACTCCCCACGCACTGTAATAACCCAATTTGTAAGAACCCCCCAATTTCAAGGACGGCCGTCGGTCTTTATGGCGGCGGCGACGGCGTTGATTCCCGACCTTGTTTATTTCAGTTTCTTTTTGTTTAGGAACCGGCTGAACTTATTTTCGTACGTCTATACCCGGCCGGGTCACGCTTGTTTTTGTAGTTTATTGGTGATTTTCATAAGACCATCACAAAGGACAAGCTTTGTATGGGTACATATATGTAGGTAGTGTAGATACTGTACTATAATTATTTAGCTCGTTTCAAAAGCCGTTTGTACTAAACTTCAAAATGTTGTATATACTATCTTTTTGTAGAGACGATAAGTAATTGGTAGTATTCCGTTTGAACGTGGATCAGTAGCCCGTGAATTTGTTGGCTACGGTTGGTAAATACATGTTTGGGGATTGTTTTGATGGGTACGTTTGTGAAAATTGACCTAATTTTAATGTTATCTATATTATATCCCCGAGTGGAGAGCTTATATACAATGTATTGTGTATAGATTGATACTGGCTATACGGTAGGTATATATATATGACCTATAATGGCATTGAAGTCGGTTAAGAAGAATAAAGGAGAAATTGTGTACACGAAGTAACTTTGCTTAAAAAAATCTAAAAATTTTGATACGATTTTGATTGGAATTATATCTAATATTGACTATTTGACTATTAGGGCATATTGATTTGACATCAGTTTAATGAGTTACAAGCTTTTCTACTGCCAACTTCTGTTTCTGTGACGTGCCTCTTGCCAAAAATCGTTACGTCGTTATTTATAATATTTAACTTCCATAAAACTTTTAAATAAGTTAACAACTGTTGTATGTTTTATTGTGTTACCATAGTTACCTCTGCATTACCAAATTCTTTTTTTTCAATTACTAGAGGACTGCGTGATACGTCAAATTTTATTGAGTAGGGACAGCTAAGAAATAAAGCCCTTGAACAAACATCGTTATACCCATTCAGTATTTTAAGACTGAAATATCGGAGTGTAGAGTGAGATAAAAAAAGAGGTATCATGTCGACATGTTAAGGCGGGCGGTATCATCATTTGTTTAAGCGTGTTCTAAAGTTCAAGGCCGCCAAAGGTACCCTTATCAGAGGCCGTCCTTTTGGTCCGTCTAGACGGCTTCACACCTCCAACCCTTTGGGGGACCTGTTCAATTATAATTTATGTTCGCCTCTTTTTTTCTAATCCCGACACTCGACCGCACGGTCGCGGTTAGCAAAATGTCTGTCTTAAAATAAAATATATTTATTTAAATATTCATAAAAGCAACCTAATTCTTAGGAAATGTCGCAGTGCTTTCAAAGTTTTTTGTACGTAATGTATTTTTTTTGAGTACTCGCAAAACTCGGTATTAGGTTAAATTGGTTGACATTAATGGTTTGATATAAATTTATCAGATTTTAAAAATAATATACATATTGTATTTGGTCACAACCTAAATGTCTATATTCAAATATGTGCATAATTAATAAATTTACACATATAGTAATTAATAATATTTATTTTTAATTATCACACTGGAGTTGTCATTTTTCACTAACATTTCGATCGAGGTCTTTCTCACACACTGTTATAAAAAGGGAGTAAAGAGCCTGATGCGTAACCTTTCATATCATAAGTATCGATGGCCTAGAGCTTTAGCACTCTGACTTCTAGTTCAGAGAACCGGGATCTGGCTTCCATCAATTACATTCCAGAAGTTGTGTAATAATTAGCATTAACTTCCGGAGGCCAATGGAGGACCAACAAAATTGTGCCGGACATTACGAAAATAGATTGCGCGAGTTATTAAGTTGGGGGGTCTACAAAATTAGGCATTAGGATCTACGGTAGCGTAGTTACAATATTACGCTATTCTTTGCGGCAAATAGGGACAGGACCTAAAGACGTAACATAACTCCTTTTTCTACGCGAAGGTGTAGGCAACGGCTGTTAAGGATCGCCCAATCGTTATACCTCAAATGGAATTAATAGGTGGTGGAACCCATTGCCATGTACTGGAAACAAAGTTGTCAGTCACTGATTCTTGTCACACATAAATTCCGAAAAGAATTCCAAGAAATCTATGCTGTGAGCCCGGAATCGATCCCAGGACTTCTGAATAAGAAGCGAGTAGCTCGACTTCTGGAACATCGAGACTATGTATGTACCTAATACTAAATACAAACGTACATTTCTATTTACATTAGTATATAGTTTCCTGACCTAGTACGCTTTATCGAAATATTTATTCATATACACGATATTCATCTATTTAACCAGGGTCTTAGACCTCTTAAGGCCTTCGTTGATTAAAGGTTTTTGTTTTTTATTGAACACTAAAAAGGAAACAGTGAAATGGTAATGTCGTATACAATTAGGCAAAAATGGTAACTATTTGTGTTGGTCGTAATTCATTTACCCAAAAAGGAAATTGACAAAATAAAAGCAGACTACATTATTACAGATTAAAAAAAAGTACATAAAACAAGTAAATGCCAGTAAATGAACTACGGCTCTTTATGCTCTGCTTAACGGATCACTGAAGAATTTACGCGTTTGTCAGAACTTCGCACCAACAAAGTAGTTACTTGTTCAATATTTGTGGCAGTATTTGGACGTTTGAGAAGATTCTTTTTGCTATAGAATCTTGGAAAATATTATTATTCCAGCAGTTTCAATACCAAAACCATATAGCAACGCTTAAACTCTAGGCATCTTTTTTATGGTATAGAAAGGCAAACGAGCAGGCGTGTCACCTGATGGTGAGTAACAAACGCCGGCCATGGACACCTGAACACATTTACATGCCGGCTTTTACAATGGGATATAGAGTCAGAAGTGGGATGGAATGGGGAAGGGGAAAGTGTTGGGGCCTCTGGATACTTCTCTCATCGAGCGAAATGCGGCAAGAACCACTTTGCGTCGATATTCTGAGAGGTCGTGGTATTTCACCGGTTGAGCTGCGTGCCTCTACCACTGTTAGCAGAATGGTATAGAACTTCGTAAAGCTTCAAAATCAATCTATCAATCATTTATTCATTACTTTTTGGGTTATTAAGTACAAGGTTATAATTTACAATTCGTATAGCCAAAATCCATTAAGACTAATTGATCAGATATAGATGAAAATGCGCTCATAGATAGAGAATTTCCTGGATTAACAACCGTGCTATGATCTCATTGATGCATTCCACCAGGATGATAGTTCCACTTTTATGATTGTAAACTGTAGACAGATAGTATAAACTACATAATTATCATTATTACATAGTATAAAATAAAGTCATTTCCCGCTGTCTGTCCCCTTAAATGCTATTAATATCTTATATTTGTTAATATCTTTGAAACTACGCAACGGATTTTGATGCATTTTTTTTAATAAATATAGGGTGTCAACACGATGGTTTTGATTTATAATTCATGTATAGTGTAGTAAAAAACGGCGCCGGCTTAGAATACCGCCACCCCATCTCTTCCCGTGGGTGTCGTAAAAGGCGACTAAGGGAAAAGCTAGAAGAATGGGCAGCAGCATTCTCTCTCATGAAAATACAGCTTACTGCGATCGCCAACCCGCCTGCCAAGCGTGGCGATTATGGCAAAAACCCCCCATGATGAGCATGATTGAGCGGACCGGCAGTTGTGGGGCTCTATGGGGGAGGCCTATGTCCAGCAGTGGACCTCAAAAAGGCTAATGTTGATGAATGATGTAGTAAAAAAACTGATAATTTTCTAGATTTAGAACTTTAATCGCAAACGCTGCCTGAACCCTAAGTGATAAATCAAAATATTGCAATACATTGTTATACACCTTCAAAAGATCTACAAAAAGTTCGCCGGGTCAGCTAGTAGTATGTAAAAAAATATTTTAATAATAAAATTTCATTTCATTATATAAAAGCTTCATTAGCCTCGAAATATAGGCGATACATGTTTCTGGCGTTAAATAGAAATTCAGGACACATTTTACAGTTCCAAGCAATTTGCCTGAACAGTGAATTATACCTTTAGAATTATTGGAAATAAAATTAAATCAGATATTTAAATTATATTGAATATCTATTTGAAATATTTCTAAGTTAGTAACGGACAAATATTTCCGTATTCATTTGACACAGATAGAGGCAGATTTTAGATTCCGCTTTCAGTTTTCTGTTGCCCGTTTCAATTGAATAAGTACGCAGACATTTTTGAGGAACAAGAAAAATATCTCACAAAATGACTTTGGGTATCAGTTTGACGAATTATCACCGTCTTTAGTCATCGTTTTAACGCTTGAAGTGTGAGATGGGGGAGATTAATGCTCAGATTTGGAAAGGTCAAAGGTATTTTTCGTTTTGTGTTCAGGCATCTGCGTTTGTAACTAGAACATTTTGTCAAATACGACACCGTCAGACTTCAGGCTACTGGGAATTTGAGCGGGTGGGTGAGAATAAATGGGAGATGGGGTGCGTCGCGTCAAGTCTACCCCCTAACCCTCGAGTAGAGCTTGGACTATTGTAACCACTGATAAAGCAAGCCGGCAAAATCATGAAGCTGTTTGTTTTTTATTTATATAGAGTCAAAATAGAGTTAAAAGTGTCATATTGGAATTACAATAAATAGTTTTGTTGAACGAAATGTTGTACGTTATGTATAAAATATTTAATTTTATTCTACGTATAATATATAATTAATTTTATAGCTTGAAGCTTTTTGAAAGTTATGTATCATAGTCATTGATTACTGATTAGGCTGAAAAAATACTTCATGCAGCGATACGTAGTATCTTCATCGTCTACTTAAAATTACCAATGTTTTTACCAGTTTGCAGACTCCGTTACCGTCCACTGGACCCATAAATCGAATAGACAAGTTGGGACTACGTTATGTTTCTGCATTATGCTTTTGGATATTGGCGCCGTGAATGTAGACAAAAGAGTAGAGTATATTCTATTGTTCACAACTACATTAATAAATGTCAAAAATATAATATTATAGTTTAAATTTTATTTCAAAATGAATGAATTCAACATTAAACTGCATTTAGTTTTTTATTTATTTTCCAATTATTATCAAATCATATCAAAATGGTACACGTGAATAGGTTTTTTACATTATAATTATGCTGGGCGAGAATCGAACTTTGGATAGAATACTACTGACATTGTAATTGTCTATTTGATCGCTATTAGTCACGATTTAGAAAACTACGCGTTGTGAATAAACAAAAAAAGTGTAGGATAAAAGAGGAAACTGCGTTGATTTCACAAAGGCAACACTTAAATACATATTTATTTGCGACAGCAAAAAAAAACGATTTATGATAGAGAATTCAAAGGTCTACGCATCGTATGCAGGGCGGAATAACTTATTGGTTGTAAGCGTCTAGAATTGAGGCCGCCCAGTCTGATATTGAGGGAAAACTGACTCGAGGCACGCACTAATATTCACGCTAGTCCACTTTTGTTTCGTATTATGATAACACTCACGACTCTGGTTCGGAAAACACTATTTATTCCTACATTTTCCATTGCTGGTATGCTTTAAAAAAGACTCTTGAATGAAATTGTTGTGATATACTTATCCATTCCCTTGGCGTAGTACATTGGAACTAAAAACATAAAATTAGATAGTTAAGATTAATTTTAGTAATGTGCCTGTCCTTCCTCTCACTTCCTTCCTTCTTATCTCGCTTCTGACTCCATCTATATCCTATTGTAAGGGCCGCAACGCAACTGTAACACTATGTGTGCTATGTAAGTATATAGAGATATATATCACAACAAGCAATGTATAGTAAAAATTTTATAATTATCATTTTCGTCCAACACGAATGCGTATGTGGACAATATAATCTGATATTATTTGAGGTTCCCTTGCGAAGAAAAATGTATTCTAAATTGAAGGATTAAGGATGAGTATCGTTTAATTTTTGTGCGTGAAAGTTCTTAAAAGGCTTCCTAGGAGCAGTGCGAGGTTTTCTACACGTAGATAAAGGCGATATGGATTTTCTTTTTATTTTGTGTTAAAATATAATTAATTAGTTCAATTAAGATGTTGTGATTGACTTTCCATAAATAGACTCATCAGATCCATTCCCTTGGCGTAGTACAATGGAACTAAAAACATAAAATTAGATAGTTACAGATTAATTTTAGTAATGTGCATGTCCTTCCTCTCACTTCCTTCCTTCTTATCTCACTTCTGACCCCATCTATATCCCATTGTAAGGGCCGCAACGCAACTGTAACACTATGTGTGTTCAGGTGTACATGGGCGGCGTTTGCTTCTTGCTTTCGGGTGACACGCCCTCCTACCCCACAAAACTTAAATTTAGTATTACATTCTGTTTTTTAAACTATGCATTAATAGCCGAAAGTGTACTTAATGCGGCAAATGTCACGTCGATTTCTTTTGTCACAACCTTCTTTGTGACGCAAAGTTTTGCATAAATGGGTAGTTTTACAGATATTATTAAATATATCATAAAATAAATATTGTCTTAGTGTTTTGATTAAAAACGAGGCAATCAAAAGCCTACTTCACTTTGACCGTTAGAATTAAACGCGACAATTTTTATGCAAAAGTTCATTTTAGTCGCTTTAGGAGAAAGCGCTTATTAAAATCACAACCTGATTTAATCTCCAGTAGAGTGAAAATAAGAGTTTATTTTCCCTCTCGTCTAATGCATTATTATAAATAGATAGGCATAATAGTAGCCGAACATATTGTAAAGTATAAGTATAAAGTACACATAAACATTATTGCATACATATACATATTGTAAAGTATAAAGTACACATATACATTGCGTAAAAAAGTTAGTCATGCTGACTAACACTTTTGTCGAAGCTGGCTTGATGTTACAATCAATGCTCGGTTATAACAGGTTATTATTATTTATTTTCGTAACTTCACACCCTTAGTACCAGGCACTTCGCTTCTGAATCAAGAAGTCGCGGGTTCAAATCCTGGCTCACACCAATAACTTACGAAATTCTTTTACAAAGTTATGTGTGATAAATATCGATAACTAAAAAGTTGTGCTCGATATGGCAATAGGTTTGCCACCTATTCCATTTGGGAAGTAAACATAACGGCGAGTCAAGGCTTAACAGCCACTGCCTACACCTTCGGGTAGAAAAAGCCGTAAGGTTATGTTGTGCTCTGTGTTTAGTTAGATTAATATTTGTACATATAAAGCAGCCTAGTTTAGCTAGTTTCATGTATAACATGAATTACAAATGCTACATTTTAAAATAAACATTAAACACCATACAATAAAAACTATAAAAAAAAATCTCAATAACTGACACCCTGACAGCTTACGTTCAAAAACTGCAACTCAATACAAATGAAAACAAAAAAAGAACCAGCGATGTAGTGAGCGACCTTGAAATAAAATGAACGTATGTATGTATACACACATTAGCGGAAAATGCGATGTTCAGAACGTCGTCGCTGTCTTGAACGCGAGAATTGATAGCGAACTTGCAAGTAGACAGGGCCATTGCCCTCCCCATACCATTGCAAGGCTACCCAGGGCCGCATTCGACGCCGGGCCTCCGTAGCCATGACGATAGCTCGCGCGGGCTCGTTGCGATAGTGATGTCTCCCCTGCCTACCTCCTCCCTTATTGCGGGGCTCTCTTTTCAATTCAACTTCAATGGCGGCTAAATCTTTACCTGAAGGCCGCACGAATGATGCTAGGTGAATACAGCCTTTGGATATGAGCTCTGATTCACCAGTACTTTGAGGGCTTTCAAACCTACAACCACACTCGTTTTGTTTTCACGTATTTGTAAATGTTTGTAAAGGATTAATTGAAATATATTTAATATATATTTAATATAATATATTTCTAATTTATTTTATATTTTAACTAGTTAACCCGGAAATCTTTGTTTCGCCTCAGAAGCAATAAATGAGTAAATTGTGGATTATATTAAGTTCATTTGGCACTATTTATAGGAATTTGTTAAACAATCCGTAAATATATATAATCGACTTTTTTTATAAATTGGCAATTTTTTTCTCGAAAATCAATTTATAAGTCAAAGCGAATTAAAGGAAAAGTAAAAAATCGTCGTAGTAACATTCCTACAGACATTTATTTAGTAGTTAATTGACCTTATTGTAATAACAAAATAGAGCCAATTATACCTAATAATAAAGAGTTATCAAGCATAATATACAGCAATATATGTACAGCCTATACGTTTGTTAGGAGTGTAGTTGATGGATCAATATTACAGATATATATGTACGGAAGGGCTAACAAACAGTTACCAAGGTCGACTGATAATAACGGTCAATAGGGCTGCGAGGTTACTTTGACTATCATTAGTTGCATTATGTTTTATATTAATACTAATTGAGAACCGCGGATCAGCACGTGTGGCCTTTTCTCACAAGTGCTCTATGAAATCTAGTGAAAATATGCTAAATTGAACCTTATCTTTTGGGAGGTGTAGACCAGCGTGTATGACAAGAGTTATGAAAGTCGAAGAAACGAGTAAGGTGGATAAAAACTCGTGTTTTACGACTATCTGCCTACCCTGCAAAGTATTGGCGTGAAATAGATAAGTAAAATCTGCTGAGTAGTTTGCGTAATTGTCGCTTTTTCAAAATAATATTGATATACCGCAAGTAAGATGATGCCAATTTTTGAATAAGGTCTATGTAGTTATAGAAATGTAAACTGTATTAAAAATTATGCAGTAGTTTTCACGTGATGGCAGTACAAACATTTAGAGAGACTAAAATTCTAAAACCTGTTGTTTTGATATCCATTGCCTTCAAGACCCCCTACATCATTTTCGATATCTCCAATGTGATATCTCCAATAACATGTGACCCTGTTAAATTTTTTTATGAGTATAGATTATGTTCACTATCTACCAAATCACACACTCAGTGTTGTCTGGTGATAAATTAAAAAAAAAACCACTGCGATAAAATCTTAAGAAGTATATTTTTGTATGCTAAGTTCGTCTCTGTTGTTCTATTACACTATATGCCAAGTCGCAGCTTGCTATTTGTGAGCGCCGGGCATTTGAACTGCGTAACCATACTCCCCGTTCCCCCCACCAGATTAGTAACCATGGGAAAACCAGGAATGGTAGTGTCATGAGTGTTAAAATCTACTACAGCAAATATATATTCAAAAAGTGAAAAAAGAGGCCTTATACAGACGAAAATCTCAATATTTCCCATAGTACCCATACCATAGTACCAGGGATATAATCAGGGTTTTGTAAAAAATTTTTAATATTTGAAATATGAACTATCAGGAAATCACAATCAAACCATGCCCTCTTTAGAATTATTGCTTTCCTGGGTGCAAGGTAGATTTTTTTCTATCAGAAAGGGGACAATTGAGCAGCCGGGTTATATGACATTTACAGTATTCTTTCTTTGCATTCCCAGAGTACAGATTCCGGCCTTTAAGATTAGTCAAGGAAGAGATGGAGAGGGTACGTTTCCGGATGCCTACCACCTCTCCGAGTTAAGGTGGTAGGCATCCGTATACTAATCTCACCAAACGACACGCGGCACGAGAAACTTTACCTCGATTTTTCCATTTATGTGGCGTTTTCACTACCACTGTCCACATTTCAATAAATATTTACCATATCAACAAAGATAATTTCAGTATCTTTACTTTAATTTAATGTTTTAAAGAGACTGACCATAACTGGCAAAGTTAATAATGCTTTTATATTGTATCTGATGTTGCACGCGTGCATAGACCATGGGAATCCTCAATTAAATTCGATCAGCACTGGAATCTGGATATCATCTACAGTCTACAGTTCTGGATTGTATGCTTGAAAATAGTGTCGTAAAATTTACAAGAGTTGGTTTCGAAAATAAAATCTATGTGTCCACACCTGCTAGGTTTATACGCTTTTATAGAAATTAGCATTTAAAACGTTTTGCGTTACATGCATGCGTCATAAATTTTTATTTTAAAAAAGTGCTTGCACAGGAAGTGAACATGGCTTTTATTCTTGTAATCCATGTTTTAAGATCCTGTACAAAATTGTTTTTTTTTAACCCTCCGTCGACGTGCCTTCAAAATGCAAAAATCAAATCCAAGCATTTTGAGAAAAGGTGGTTTTAAAATTGCAAGGACAGGAATAAAGGAATTTTAAAAATGCTTCTCTTTTTTTTTGTCTCTAAATAAAGATGTAGAATAAATTTTTCCATGTATTTCTAGTAAATACCTTACATTTATGGACTAAATAGTATCCATAATGAGTGATCTACAATCAAATCATTCTTATATGGTATAATCATTACGTGATATCAAACAAAAAAGCTTTCCGCTGTCTGTCCTCTTATATGCTTACATCTTTAAAACTACGCATAGCATTTTGACGATTTTTTTTTAATTAGATTTAGATTAGGCTTCAACAGGGTGGTTTGTATGCATATTACATGAATAATATAGTAGAAAACAACTGTTAATTTTCAAGGTTTGGATATTTAATTGCAAACGCTGGCTGAACCCAAAGTGATAGATCAAATTAATATACTATACTATAATATAATTCATCAGTGTTTCTCTACTATGTTACGCATGTTATTGTAATTACCTTAAAAATTATATATTCATGCATAATTTATTTATATATACCTACTTAATTTTACACAAAAATTAATGGATACATAGAATAAAGTCTTGAAAAAAAATCTTTTGGGGATAACTCACAAGCATCATTTTATATCTTTATTTTTTACAAGAACTGATGGTATAAGCCCGAAATCATTTAAAACAGTACACAGCATTAGTCTTTATCTGATTAAGTACCTTAAATAGATCGTTAAATTAATATAGATCAATATGACCCTCTAAAGCGAGTAATTTAAATAAATAATGCACTACATTTTTCACAATTTTGCCAGTCGATACATGAATTAAAATTTTCTCCGAAATTTTAATCATAGTAATACCAGCAAGTCTGCTCATAACTGAAGATCCTGTACAAAAGAATGTGTAAAGTGGTCGAGCACACGGCTTCTGATCCAGAGGTCCGAGTTCGATTCCAGACACTGGCTCACACCGATGACTTTTCGAAATTGTTTTCGGAAGCTATGTGTGATAAATATCGATGACTGAAAAACTTTGTGCCCGGTATGGCAATAGGTTCGCCACCTATTTCATTTGGGACGTATACATAACGGCGAGACGAGGCTTAACAGCCGCTGCCTACACCTTCGGGTAACAAAAGGCGTGAAGTTATGTTATGTTATGTTATAAAAAAGTTTAAAATAAACATTTCCATTCTTGAGTGTTTTTTAACAATGTAGTATTTTATTTATGTGTTTAAGCACTTATTAATTGCTACCACAGATTATAAGGAAATGGAGAGCGTTTACTTGTACAGAGTCATGAATGAGTCAAATAACGGATTTCCTGCAAATGAGTTTTTAAATCTGTGCTCACGAAGTGCAAATATTAATTATTAAGAAATTAAAAATATTTTCGGCAGATGATTCGGCAGATGGCGCCATGAATAAAATCTCATATATTAAAATTTAATTCCAGAAGCTTACTAGTTTAGTGGATTGTTTAGTATAACCTCGGTTTAGGATTCCGGTGCAAACTAGGGTAAGACACCCAATTATTGGCACTTCAAGCGGCTATCCCATAAAAATTATGAGTATTTCTGATATAATGTAATTTTAAACAATGAAATGTACTTTAAATTATTTTAATATTACTGTAGATCCTTATCCAATACACTTTATTTTAGATCATGCAGTATGATTGAACATTTTTTTTATGGGTTTAAGAACCAGTCTTTGGCACAGGAAGTCCCTTTATTGGCAGTGATTATAACCGATTATTGGCTCTTCTACTATTTTACTTTATTAGCATACTTAGGAACAAAAAATATTACAACAAGGAACAAAAATATAATATTTATTTTTATAATTTATCAGGAACGTAGTTTAGGAACTTTTTTCTCATGTTTTTTAAATATTCAGTCAGTCGGGAGAGAAAGAAAAGCATATGGCTGACAAGCTCACACAGCACAATACCGAAGAATGGCGGGATAACCATTCCTAAATATGGGTGGACCTAAATGTTCATGGTAGGGGCGGGCAGCAGCGTCCCAGTCTAAAAAGGTTCACCCCTGCGGTCTCCAACCCGTTTGCCCAGCGTGGGGACTAAGGGCAAAAACCTCCCATGAAAGCACAAATGCAACGGCCCCCAGTTCCCGGTGGTCTCGCTATTCCCGGCCAAGGCAGCGGCCGTGGTAACGGTGGGACAGGGGGTGCGAAGAATCCGGAGATTCGCGTAGTTGACGTTGACAGCCTGCCGTAACCCGGAGGTTACGGCAGGCTGTCAACGTCAACTACGCGTGGCTACCTATAACGGACGCAGTCTTCGGCTGGACCAACACCTCACCGAACTCGAGGTAGAGCTGAGTTACTTGAACTAGCTTATTCTGGGGCTATCTGAAGTCCGGCGAGAGGGGGAGGACACGATAACCCTACAGTCTGGTAACTTACTTTACTTTCGGGAAGGTGACCAGCTCTCCCAGGGGGGTGTTGGTTTCCTCGTTCACAAGGACCTCGTTAGCAGCGTTGTTGAGATCAGTAGTGTGTCGACCAGGGTAGCTTACCTTGTATTGAAGCTTACCAACAGATACACCCTGAAGGTAATACAGGTATATGCGCCGACCTCGACATACTCTGACGAGATTGCCGAGGCGATGTACGAAGATATTGCAAAAGCAATACATGGTACCGCCAAGGCAAATTACAACGTTGTTATGGGGGACTTCAATGCCAAAGTGGGAGTACAAGAACGCGGCCATATGTAATATAATAATAATAATATGTAATAAAATCGGTCCATATGGCTTGGGGTGCCGAAATCACAGGGGCCAGATGTTGGTCAACTTTCTGGAGTCTGAAGGGCTCTTCTTGATGAACTCATTCTTCAAGAAGGGTCTCCACAGGAGGTGGACCTGGCGAAGTCCCGATTCTGTGACAAGGAACGAGATGGATTTTATCATTACGGATAGTAAGCATATATTTAGAGATGTCTCTGTGATCAACAGGTTCAATACTGGAAGCGATCACCGACTTCTTCGGGGCTCTCTAAATATTAACTTGAAAGCTGAAAGGACCCGGAAGATGAGGTCTATTCTCCGACCTACGCCGCTCCAAATAGCCGAAACCGAAAAGTTCCAAATAGAACTTAAAAATCGATTCGACCTGCTGGAAACCACAGGCGATGTGGACGAAAAGATCAGCACTGTGGTCAACACGCTTAGGAAAGTGTCTCAAAGGTTGTTCCCGAGATCGCAGAAAAAGGAGTCCAAACTCTCTGCCGAGACGCTCGAGCTGATGAGGCAAAGGCGAGAAACTCCATCCGACCAGCTGTCTTCGTCAGAATGGAGAAGCCTAAACCAGCATATTAGAAAGCTGATGCGGCGCGACCTTCGTCGAGCGAACACTCGTGTAATCGAGAACGCGATCGACCGCAACAAAGGGTCGAAAGTGTTTGCTCAGCAGCATGGAAGGCCCCATCTGACGAAGCTGAAAACTGCGTATGGACGTGTCGTCACCTCTAAGCCAGAGATTCTCGCAGAGATCGAATCTTTTTATGGGCTCCTTTATTCAACACGGATGACCAAGCCGACGGGACACAGCGATGATGACCATAGAGCCCCGCTAACGCGTCACTATATTGATGACATCCCCGAAATTGCAGAAAGCGAGATTAGGGCGGCTCTCGGGCAACTCCAGAACAACAAGGCACCCGGTGATGACGGAATTACTACAGAACTTCTAAAATCCGGTGGAACTCCGGTACTAAAGGAATTAGCAAGTCTTTTTAATTCCGTCATACACCAGGGCATAACACCACAGGCTTGGAGCAGGAGTGCGGTGGTGCTGTTCTTCAAAAAAGGTGATAAGACCTTACTGAAGAATTACAGACCCATCTCACTCCTGAGCCATATCTACAAGTTGTTCTCGAGGGTCGTCACGAATCGTCTCGCTGCAAGACTCGACGAGTTCCAGCCTCCGGAGCAGGCCAGGTTTCGAAAAGGCTTTAGCACCGTGGACCACATCCATACTGTTCGGCAGATTGTACAGAAAACCGAGGAGTACAATCAGCCGCTATGTATGGCATTCGTGGACTACGAAAAAGCCTTCGACTCCATCGAAACTTGGGCAGTTCTGGATGCATTGCAGCGATGTCGGATCGACTGGCGCTATATCGAGGTGTTGAGATGCTTGTATGACACCGCCACGATGGCTGTCCAGATACAGGACCAGGTGTCGAACTCCATCGAGCTTAATCGAGGTGTAAGACAGGGAGATGTCATATCTCCTAAGCTCTTCACCAACGCTCTGGAGGACGTCTTCAAGACCCTGGATTGGACTGGACAGGGTATCAACGTGAATTCATTCCGCAGCATTGCATCCGGCGAACCGAAGATGTGAGATGTACTCACCAGTACATCTCACATCTTCGGTTCGCCGACGACATCATTGTAATGGCAGAGTCGCTGGAACAGTTAAGCGGAATGCTGCGCAGCCTAGACGAATCCTCCCGGCGTGTCGGTTTGGGCATGAACTTGGACAAGACGAAGGTCATGTTCAATGAACATGTCGTGCCCAGACCGATAAATGTCGGAGGGTCGATTCTCGAAGTTGTAAACAAATACGTCTACCTGGGCCAAACTATCCAGTTAGGTAGACGAAACTTCGAGAAGGAAGCCGACAGGAGGATTCAGCTGGGTTGGGCCGCATTTGGCAAACTGCGTCGAGTTTTCGGCTCGCCTATACCGCAATGCCTGAAGACCAAAGTCTTCAACCAGTGCGTCTTACCAGTTATGACCTACGGTGCCGAAACGTGGACACTTACGGTGGGGCTAGTCCACAAATTTAAAGTCGCTCAACGAGCTATGGAGCGAGCTATGCTCGGGGTATCTCTGAAGGATAAACTCCGAAATGAGTATATCCGACAGAGAACTGGAGTAACCGACATAGCTCGTAGAATAAGCTCGTTGAAGTGGCAATGGGCTGGTCACATCTGCCGAAGGACCGATGGTAGATGGAGCAAGAAGGTCATTGAGTGGAGACCACGACTTGGTAAGCGTAGTGTAGGACGCCCACCAGCCCGATGGTCAGACGACCTCAGAAAGGCTGCTGGAAAAGACTGGATGCGGAAGGCAGAGAATCGGATGTTGTGGCGCAAATTGGGAGAGGCCTATGTCCAGCAGTGGACTGCAATAGGCTAATGATGATGATGATGAATTGCAACGTGCCAATAAATTGGTGGGGTGCCAGCAATAGGTGGTCTTACCCTACTGCCTTCTTTCATAAAAACTATGGCAAAGTTGGGATCAAATATTTTATTCTATACAAATTACATAATTGAGCATTATAAGGGCAAAATAAATGCATTTATTTAATTAAAAATACTAATTAGGTACATCTTGAACTAAGTAACTAACTAAGTATTAAGTAAGCAACTAAGTAAGATATCGTACTCCAAATAAAAGATTTGAAGGGAAAAAAATACAATGTTTATTTAGTAATATTCTACTATGTAATTTGTTAAACAGTTATAAAAAGTAGGGTTGGTAGTATGTACCTAATTATAAATAAAAATATTTGGTTACTACAGCTTAGAAAATTCAAGCCTTAATTCACATCTATTTTTAAAGTGTAACTGAACTTGATACTTTAATTTGAACCAGAAATAAATATAATACAAGAATTATTAACATCAACTAGTGTTGAGTTAAAACATAAATTTATGTTAAGTAATTTTGTATGTTACGTCTCTGAAAAAAAAAACAACTTGCAGTTAACTATTTTTTTTAAATATACTACTAGAATAGTCAATGAGGTTAACCAACTTTCTGCAAATGTAATTAGTTTCATTCATAGCGTTTTGTGCAAAATTATGTGAATGTCGAGTTTATTATTTACTTAATAATAATATAATAAATAAGAACTTGGCCCACGTATCCATGTTTATCGAAAAGAGACATTTGATCGTGTATTTAATTGGCCTATTGTAATTTATCGTATAATTATCGTCGTATAATTATATTAAAGTATTTACAGCAATAGGTTCCATCACCGATTCCATGCGGAACGTAAAATTTGGCAAGTAGAACCTTAACAGGCAGGGCTTGCATCTTCGGGTAAAAATTGAATTTACAAAAGTAATACACCAATATTTCACGTTCTCGGGGACACTTTTGAAACGACAGATACACTGAAAAATAGAGAAACGAACACTGAACTCAAACTTACAATCGTTACATTTTACAAGCTTACTTAGATCTTGCAAAGAAAGCCCCAAAGGCCTCAAGGCCTCCCGCGACCAGAGGGCTGATTTATTCTTCGCACAGAAGATTAGCATTGCCATTCAGCGTATTACCAGCATGCTGAAAAATTTGATTTGTGCTAGTCTTTAAATTGTACTCATATAATGTAATTATTTATTACTTTTCAGTATTTACTTTTATATTTTAGTACCTACTACCTATATTTTAGTTCACTTTTACCTAAATTCCTTTCACATAAATAATTTCCATTTAAATCTAGGCCTTTATTCGAAAGGCTTCTCGTTATGTTTTACCGCAGAACGCCTCATATAACATGTGTATGTGTGCTCTGATTCCTGATTCCCTTTAAAATTAGATGTTCGGCAAAGGGCTCGTCGCCATGACAACGCCAGACTTGTCTGATCTGAATCCAACACGGGATTATTGATTGTATGAATCACACGTACTAATAGTGAATTGGAATATTCCATTCTATTATTTTAGATTTTAATTACGCGTTGTTAATGTTTTGGTGGTTATAAAGCTTTGAGGGTAGGCCTCAGTGAGATATGTTTAACTTAATACAGATTAGTTCTTGGTAGTTACTTTAGCCTTACAAGGCAAAGCAGTAAAATACACGTGTTATATTCAGTACTTGAGTATTCGCTTCGATTAATAGCCTAAAATATCTAAAAAATATTTATTAAATGGCGATATAACAATATATTAAATACTAGCTTACCGCCTCGCGGTGTTACTCGCGTACAAACAAAATGGCGATGAGGATGATAAACAAATATATGTCACTCTGAGTGAATGCAGATTTCCAGTATGAAAGATTTTTTTAAATCGGTTTAATAGTTTTTGAGTTTATTTGTTACGTACAAAAATACAAATCTTTCCTCCTTAAAACAAACTAGCTGACCCCGCAAACTTTGTACCGCATCAAAAGTAATTTTTACAGTATTTACAATGAAAATGTTAAATATCGTAACTTATCAATTTGTCTTTACTACATTATTCATAAAAACCATCCCGTTAAAAACCTATATCTAAAAAAAACCGCATCAAAATCCATTACGTGTTTTAAAGATCTAAGCGTATAAGGGGACAGACAGCGGAGACCGACGTTGTTTTATACTATGTAACGAAGTATAGATTATTTTTAGTTTCATAAATAATTCATAAATGTATCACATAATAATTTAATTTCCGAAAATATTATGAAAAATCAACGTAACTAGAGGGCTTTTAACTGTGGTAGCGTTACGCAGTTCGCGGCACGAATGGGCCGACTCGACCGGTGATATACCTCCGGATACCTCTCTCACCGAACGAAACGCGGCAAAGCCACTTTACGTCAAAATTCTGAGAGCCCATTCATGCAGCGAACTGCGTGGCTCTACCACTTATACATCTTATTACATAATTTATTAAATTAGTTAATATTTTATGTTTGGTTTTAAGTTTCATTTATATTGACTATGTTTCACTATAAGGCTGCCATAAAGCTTTAAAAGATGTAAAACTTTGACTCGATTCTTTAAGAAATAATTACTACTTACCTGTTAATATCTAATAATTGCAAAACTGTTATAATATTCCGTGTCGAATAATAATCACCGCTGCTGTAGGTTTAGTATGTTAAGGGCGTGATGATATACTATCAGTTATTATTTGTGATCTTGTCACAGTAAAAAAGAATCCGGTGTCACGTTTGTTGGTGGTCGTCATCGGAGCGAACAGATTTAATGAGTTGATTCTCTCATGACACCTCTCTGGGTCCCTGTCGAGTAGTTGCTTATTCTTCATCATATATAAGTATTAGAAATACGTTAGTATTTACTATTTATCTTTTGATATTTCGGTATAGCATTACATAGTATAAAACAAAGTCGCTTTTCGCTGTCTGTTCCCTTATATGCGAAGATCTTTGAAACTACGCAATTAATTTTGATGTAATAGATAGAAGATATCAACGGGGTGTTTTGTATGTAAAGATGTAGCTGGTTAAGCCCTAAGTAATAAATCAAAACAATGCACTATATTATTATACACCTTCAAAAAGTGTATAAAAAATAGTGCGTGGAGTCCCTCCGCACTAAAGAAGTGAAACTTTTCAACATATATAGTATAAACATATTTATCATACTAAATGTAAAAAGAACACATCTTACTTACATTCGAACAGGCCTGGTGCATTGGTGTGGAATCGAGATTTGCGGGTTCGATCTCCAACCAAGTATTATTTATCTGGGTCTAGGAAGAATCTGGTAAAATAACTAGAACTCTTTTTGGGATAATCTGGTATATTGAAATTAGAATGACCTAACATTGTTTTTCAAGTTACTGTAAACTTAGCGCGTATAGAAAATTTCAGCACAATCGGTCGAAGATATCTACTTCAATATTGAGTTCTAAAAGTTACCCGAACTACATACTTACATACATCAAAAAAGAATAACTCAATTTATTATCTTTGTTATATCAATAATGAGTAATATAGTACCAACCATCCGCTACTATGCTGTCTATGTACAGACATTTCCAAGTTTTCCAAGTTGGTTATTATATCGACCAGTTTATCTTACCTTTATATATTATTTGTTGTGGCCGCATGGGCGTAACAGCGTTAAAAGATTGCACGAGAGATTAGAAATTCCACTTCAATAAAGTTCACTTAGTGACACCATAGTGACATTTTTGAATTTTTGAAGTGGAACTGTGTCTGTGCGTCTGTGTCTAAGGGATAACCCACAATTACCATTTCTATTACTTCTTAAGTTGTTATTGCTTCTGAAGCTAAACAAAGTTAGCTTGGTCAACTAGTGGCATGTATTTAATAGATTATTGTGAACAAAAATGTATAGTTTAAAGTATATTTCGTAATGTCGTGTTTCTTTTTTTTAGCTTTTTTAGGCTTTTTTAACCGAAGATAAAGGTAGTAGCTGTGTAGACTCCTCTGGCCGAATTTGTACGTCCTAAATGGAATTCGTGACAAAACCAATTGCCATAAAACTGGCATAATATTGTTAGTTGCTAACAGATTATCAAAAATGTGTGAGTCTGGAATAGATCCCACGACTTCTGGTAAAATTGGGTAGGTACATGCACGGCCATCAATACAAATTAAAAGAATCATCATTTATTTTTATTAATTTAAATTAATTAATTATTATTAATAAGAACAAGTGACTTCCACTTTAGTTTCAGGTAGAGTACAACACTGAAATTCTGAATTGGAGGTCTCGAGTTCTTGATATGCAATACATTAAATTTGGCATCTAATGTATGCTTAGAAATGATTTAGTTAAACTAAGGGTATTATACCTTCATTTTAAAGTAAATAAATGCCTAAAATTACTAATACAAAACAATAATTATCATACAAATCACAGTAAATATTTTATCTTATCTGCTCTACAAAAAAATATTAATTGATGAAAAAATTAGAAATAGCGGCGAATATTAGAAATATTCAAACTGAAATAGTGTTTTAAATGGAGGTCAGGGGTTTTTCCATATAATAATGTTGACATAAAATATTTTACATAATTTAAGATGATAGAACATCTTTATGTGGATTTATAATAACATGACAACAGACATAAAAACAACAAACTAAATGTTAACAATGAATGCAAAGTATAAGTATAATATAGTCTTTCTTTTTATTGGATAGGAGGGCAAACGAGCATGCGTGTCACCCAATGGAAGTAACCTGTGGTGCCCGTGGACACCAGCAACACATATAGTGTTACTGTTGCGTTGCCGACCTTTAAGGGAGTGGGATAGGAAAGGATGGGGAAGGGAGGTGGGCCTCCGGGCGCTCTCTCACCGAGCGGCATGAGCCACTTTACGTCGATCTTCTGAGAGGTCGTGGTCACTGGTCGAGCCGGCCTATTCATGCAGCCAACTGCTTGGCTCTACCACTGTTAAAATATCATTTCTCAACGATACATCGACTTCTACCATGTTGCCTTGCGTTGTCCAACTTAACTAAACAAATCAACTAATTTTAATAAAACGATCAGATTATGATATAAAGCCAATATAGAGAAAGATTTGTGGTCACGTAATTGTGATGAAAGGTAATCTAAGTTACGCGGATTTTAGTATCACAATTTGTGAAGTCGAAGGAATAAAGAAATTTTGACTTTTGACTTTGCAATTTGTTCCATAAATGGGCCGGCTCGACAGGTGAAGAAACTCACAATATCACTTGAAGTTGATATTCTGAGAGTTTTTTCACCGGTCGAGCTGGGCAATAATGCCTTTATTAGTTCAGTAAGAGAGGAATCCGCTGAATAAAATCCTAGATCAAAGTACGTGGTCTTCATCCCAGTACCGCAGTCTCTTGAGAGTAATTATTCAACTTTAAAGTTATTTTAGCAAAACTTAGCCTGAACTTTATTAATAACTTACACTATTGTCATAAAACGTACGATGATCCCGGTGACGCATTCCTCCCGGGATAATACTTAGTTTCAATTTTACGCTTTTGAGTTATACAAATGTATGCGAGCGAATCCGTATGTACTAACTAGTAGTAAATAAAAATTTTTGCTTCACAAGTTTTGACCTTTTAACACACATAGCCGTGAGTGGCCCTGACCATGAATTTTGAATCGCGCACATTACGTAATCTACGTTCATCTTTCCTGAAATACATCAACGATCATAAAAGCAACTCTATGAATATTGCAAGAAAGTTGAATTTCCTTTGCGGGAATTCAGAATAAATTTAACGTACCAGTTACTTGTTGCATAGCATTTTGGGGTTAACTTTAGTTCCTTATTGGCATTTTAGTGTTGTCATAATAATTTATTTAGCGTTGTATTATAATATATATCTGTGTGTGTATATGTGTGTGTTTTATTAAACAATTTAGTATATTTGGTTTGATATATACGGACTTTATTATAATTATAGAATATTTAGTATATTTACTTCAGTTGGTATGACATGAGACGTACAGAATGAAGATTATTGGTGTTGAGTAGAGAAGTTTGAGAAAACTGGGATAAGTCTGATGGATAAGATGGAGATATTTAGGACAGGTAGAGAAGAAATAAAACTGACGAAACAAAATAAAGGTATGACACAAATTTGAAAGGGCAAGACAGCTAAAGTACTAAGGGGACGTGTTAGAGCAGAAAGCAGGTCAAGAATGACTAAAGATTTTGTTAGTGGTAGAGTCTTGCAGTTCGCTACGTGAATGGCCCAGCAAGACCGGTCAAAATACCATGACCTCTCGGAATATCGACGTAAAGTGGCTCGTTCCGCGTTTCAATCGGTGAGAGAAGTATTGGCGAGTAGTTTCTTACAATAAAAAAAACTAGTGAGCAACCAAGAAGGATCAATTAAATAGGAGGTAAGAAAGAGTAGCTAAAACACTTATATAATAAGGTCTGTTAACAAAGCTCTGGAATACTGACCACCATCAGTGTAAATTAGAGTCCCAGATATTTATCAGCATATTCATGCCCTCATCCTACGACAAATTGGGGTTGGCACAACATTTCTTCCTTTAGAAGCGTCCAAGTTGTTAATGGTTTTTTTGGCTTTGGTTTTATGACCAGTCGTCTCACTTACGTCGATACTGCTTGGGAATGTTTTCTTTGGTGGTTTATCATTCACCAGGAGTAAAATACAGCAATAGATGTTCTTGGCCACCAATTTTTCTTAACTTCCTTCCCTTATTTGTCTTATTGACATTACCGTCAATAAAAACGAATTTTTTTGATCAAAATACAAGTACAAGATAAAAATTCTGTTTAAAATCTGAGCATCTATTTGATTTGAGATGAATCAATATACTTACTAAAGTATAAAATCTATTTATCTGACCATTGTAATCAAGTTTCTTGGATAATGGATCTCTTTTCGACGAGTTATAGAAAATAAAAAATGCGAAGGGTTAATATTATAGTCTCGGTGGTTCGGTGGTCGAGCACACCGCTTCTGATTCAAAGGCCAGGGTTCGAATACTGGCACTGGCTCACACCAATGACTTTTCGAAATTGTTTTCGGAAGTAAAGTGTGATAGATATCGATGACTGAAAACTTTGTGCCCGGTATGGCAATTGGTTCGGTGCCTATTCCATTTGGAACGTAAACATAACGGCGTGGCGAGGCTTAACAGCCGCTGCCTACACCTTCTCGTAACAAAGGCGTGACGTTATGTTTTATGTTTTAATATTCATCAGACAGACAGGTTGTTAAAAATGTGAAACGTGTAATGTATTTGGGTGCTCAAGAACAGGTGTAAGTCTATTAAAAGTGAGTCCAGACCGTTGCTTTTGTGATAATAATCAGCTTGTCCCAAGACACTTAGCTTTTTAATAAGTCTAGTTTTACACTTATAAAAATTAACATATACATATTGTAAAGTGTAAAATTACAATATCTATATCAGATACGTTGGTAATTAGATTTAAAAACGTATTTTTAAACTTTAATTCTAACGGTACCGGCGAATTTTGCACGTTATTTTTTAATTAATTCTTTGAATTTATTTGCTAATATGTACCTAAACTAAATTATACGTACCTAATTTCACGCCAGATCCCTTGAGTGATAGGCAGATAGAACAGACCTCCATATGGCATGATTCTTACACGCCTCAGAGTAACGAAAGTAAAAAAAAGCGATCTTTGATTTTCATAACTCTTGTCATAAACGCGCGTCGATTTTTAAAGCTCCTGTCATCACCTTCCTCCAGAACTTTCTATATAATCATGAAAAGTTTGTCATTAAATTACATTATTATAGATATCTAGATGTTATAATATTAATTTTGTTATATTACTGTTTGCTAAGATTTTTGATTTTTGTTACTCAAGCACGGGTGAGTCATTCTTTAGTCAGAATCAGATTAAATTTTGCTCAGTTAAACATTTCTTTTACTAACACATAGTTTACCATAGAAAATTTGATCTCAATTTAAGTTAATTAATTAATGAGTTTGATCATAAAAGGTACGAGAACTCCACTGATGCAATGCCCTGAGATAATAATTAATTTTGATTTGAGTTCAATGAAAGATAATAATAGGATTAGGTACAACTAATATAAAAATATAAATTTGATGAAATGAAGACAATTTGATAAATGTCGCTGTTACTTTCAGATATTATGTGTGATAAATATCGATGACTGACAACTTTGTGCTCGGTGTAGGGCAATAGGTTCCGCTACCTATTCCATTTGAGACGTAGCTTGACGATTCACGTGAAACAACCATAAAAACTCCTGTAGATTAAATAGTTTCTACTGACTATTATTTATTAACAGTATTATTGTTATAATTTCAAATGTTACAATTCAAATTCAATTTTCAATCGAGAAACAAGCAGATAGACAATGTAAATATACATCCCGGTTACTTGTTATCTAAGTCAAGGTGTTTGTTTTCACGGAACTGTGAAATTAGAGAGCGACTAGGTTTGTTATTTGAAACGGGCGTGTTCAAAGAACTATTGATGAATAAATATTTATTACAATAAGAAGATTATATTGAAAGTCTCGGTGGCCTAGTGGTCGAGCACACGGTTTCTGAATCCAGAGGTCGTGGTTCGAATCCTGCCACTGGTTTACACCAATGACTCTTCGAAATTGTTTTCGGCAAGTTATGTGTGATAAATACCGATGACTGAAAACTTTGTGCCCGGTATGGCAATAGGTTCGCCACCTATTCCATTTGGGATGTAAACATAACGGCGAGACGAGGCTTAACAGCCGCTGCCTACACCTTCGGGTAACAATGGCGTGAAGTTATGTTATGTTATGTTATGTAAGAAGATTATATATTAAATATATTTTTGTTGATATCTAATTATTATACATACATTTATAATTAAGAACACTTAGTAAAAATGCAACCTTTCAATATTAAATGAAGTTGCATTGACTCACTCACGTCTCGGTGGTTTAATTTTCTACTTACTTTACTGGCTTACTTACTTACTGGCATAATTTTAAGCTCAACTTTTGGAAAATCAAAGGATCCAATTCTAGACGCTCGAACTAAAAAGGCGGAGTACTCAACCGTTTGGCCAACAACACATATTGTATGAGAGATAGCTAAAATTTCATCATTCTCCAGAATTGTGTCAAACACCAGAGCGTTTAGTTAAGTTAAAACAAACAATATAAGTGTGAAAGTTAATAATTTACTCTTCTTCTTGCTATTTTCATAGCTTCCAACATTTATTATGCTCGAAAAAAATGTTAGAAATTTTAAGAAATATGATGGCACTTGCAATTTTAACACTCGGAAGTTCCTTGAAGTAATACTAAATCTTTCATGGGGCGACATTTCTATAAGAAATTCCGCAAAAAAATCTGTAATATGTTTTTTAATTAATACAAAAAAGCTATTAAAGTTGGACTCTGTAGTTACGGTTAATACACAATTACGAGTTTCCTAGAGGACCGAACAGAATGGATGTTAACAGTTCCTCAGTAACTTGCGGAGGTTGCTGTAACTCTATGCACTCGCTTGAGGGTAGTTCATTTTAGTTTCAACTTTATTTAACTGTATTATACCCCTTTTTGACGTCTACTTGATTAATATATAACTTTATCCTGGCATGCTGCTGTAGTTTCTTTACCCTTTAACGTACAGGTGTACGTTACCTTAGTGTTATTAGCAGTAAAAACTTCTATTCCTATTTAATTATATTCTTTTCAATTTGTTAAAGGACCAATAAAATAAAGAATATTTTAATTTTGAAATATTTTATAAATTGTCTAGCCCGTCTCTTGTTTTGCCAGGTTTCATCATCATCATCATCATCAGCCTTTTGAGGTCCACTCCTGGACGTAGGCCTCCCCCATAGAGCGCCACAACTGCCAGTCCTGTGCAACATGCATCCATCGGCCTCCCGCGGATTTCACAAGGTCGTCGGTCCACCTGGTGGGGGGACGGCCTACTCCGCGTCGACCAGTTCGTGGTCGCCACTCGAGAACCTTTCTACCCCAGCGGTGATCGGTTCGTCGAGCGATGTGGCCAGCCCATTTCCACTTCAGCGTGCTAACCTTGCTAGGTTTATATAAAATAAACTTAGTGGTTCTTTTTTAAGATCTAGAATAGAATTTCTTGCCACGTATATTACTACGCTGTCTACTCATTAACATACATGTTCGCATTGCATGTAACAGGGTATTCCCTTTGCGTGCCCTGGGTTTTAAAAGTCCCAATATCACATCCATTAAAGTCCTACCAGACGGGGGTTATGATAACAATCAACTTACATATAAAATTCACCTAAACTTTCTTCCATAAGGCATAATTTTAAAGTCCATTTTTGTATAGCACCTTCCAGACTTATTGCATGGCCTGGTGCCACCTATGTGTCTTTTAACCATCTGAAAGACGGTAGTGATAGCTTTGACGCTGTCTGGTCACACTTAACTTGCAGGTGACAAGTCTAAAAAAAAACAAAAGGTGACAACTCTCAAAACAAGTTTGATGACTACATTTTCTTTGGTAATTAGTGAATCACAAGAATAACAAACCAGCCAGGACATAAATTAAAACACCGTACAGCTGATATGGGCTGAATAATGATATTGTAATACAAAAATGGGTGCGTGTACTTATGTACGCGCGTGAGAAGTTATACTTCTTTGGCATCATTAAAATATATATATATAATGATTAAAAAAAAAATTTAGAGAATAATAAATATATAAGACATTATTTTGTAAATATTAAATAACCAATAATAAGTATTTAACATTAATAATTTAATAATATTTAGTGTTAATTATATTATATAAAAGTATTTTAATTTATATCAATAAATAATACATACGGATAGTTAACCTCAATTATATTGGAGCACTTGAAAAAGTATATAAGCACAATTTTTTTCACTAATATTCACAAATAGTAAGTAACATCAATCAAAATATTCAATTTAAATCACTACTGAATATAATTTATTAGCACAAATATAATTCGCACTTGTATGAAACTAAAACTTCATACTGTTAATTTTGTGTCACAGATGCGCGCGCATCTTAAAATTTCACTCTCATCATTTTTTCATAACGCGCCTAAAGAAGTATAACTTCAAAAAAGAACTTTTTATACACTTAACTTCATGGAACAAAGTCACCGACGCGGGGAAGCAGAACTGGCTAACAAAGCTAACAAAATATGGTCAAAAACAGCCACCAAATAAGATTTAGACTACTTGGCCCTAAGGCCAAGTACGTATATTAAAGGATGTGAAATATATTTTGGTAATGAAAAGTTTCGAAATAATAAAAAAAAAAACTATAGCGGTAGGTGGATTAGTAGCCCACCTTGGATTCGAATATTGTATTCTCAGAAATCTTGGATTCGAGAATTATTCCACTAAAATTACTATAAAAATTATTTGTAAAATAAATATCGATGATTGTCTAAAAATATGTCCGATTTCTTGCGAAGCTTTTGCCACTTGTTGGATAGTCAAATTTTGGCGACCTTCAAATCAAAATGAAGAAAAAAATAAAAGCATAATTATCATGAAACATCATTACATAGTATAAAACAAAGTCACTTTCCGCTGTCTGTCCCCTTGTTATGTATAAAACAAAGTTGCTTTCTGCTGTCTGTCCCCTTCTATGCTTAGATCTTGGAAGCTTAGCAACGGATTTTGATGAACTTTTGTTATAGATAGAGTGTGTCAACGGACAGGTATTTATGTATAATTCATGTAAAATGTAGTAAATTGATAATTTTTGAGATTAAGCACTTTAATTGCAAACGCTGGCTGAACCCTACGTGATAGATCAAGATAATGTACTACATTATTATACACCTTCAAAAGGTCTAGAAAAAAGTACGTGATGGCATATGTCTCTCTATTATAGATAACCCACAATGACCATTTTTATTTTTTTTCTGAGGCGAAACAAAATTCGTTGGGTCAACTAGTTTAAGTAATTAAACGTATCTAGTAATAAAAGTAATGAAATCATTTTAAGTAAACATACCTATTAATAAATGTATTTAGTATACCAAAGGCAATATCTGATCAAGCACTTGGTTCCTCTTAATCTCAGATTGGTTTCAACAGCTGTAGATTTGCAAATACATTGGATCCTTATCTAATCAAATTTCGCCAATTTTAAATACTGGTTACTGGGGAGATTAATATCTTACTTTCTACGCAGAATTACAAATATATAGGTATATTAATTTTATGGCTATCACATTTCTTAAAAATACAGTTGCTCATTAGTATTCCCGTTGTACAATTTTTCTGTTTTTTTTTTTTCAATTATTATTCGTTATATATTTGAAAAAGTGTTAAATTTCAGTAATTTATGTCTTACTTTTAATGAAAAATAATGTAGTTTTATAACTATGTATAAAATATAACAAAGATTCAGATGGTGAAAAATATGTATAAACATGTAGTAATTAATATATATATTTTTATTAAATTGCTCGTAATAAATGAAAAGGACTTCAGTATTCACTGCTGCACACATACTTTGGGTAAGGTGCAATATATACATAAATTTAAATAAGAGATCTCTTGTTCCCGCTGCGGAGTAATAGGCCACATTTCCTCTGTATACGTAAGGAAAGGTCAAAGTCGGTTAAAGGAAGTTAATATCGCATATGTTTATAAGTTAACAGTTTGCAGTAATTATGATATGTCCCTAAATATTATCTATTTTGATTGCCCAATGCATGAGTATGATAAATATTTTATTGAAATGCATACTAGATAATCCCTATAAATATTAAGCTTCCATATCGCTAGTGATCGTACTCTTTTTCAACCCCTGGTTTTCCACTGCGCATCCAGGGTCAGCGAAGGACGGTAACATCATTACATAGTATAAAACAAAGTCGCTTTCCGCTGTCTGCCCCCTGACATGCAACTACGCTTTGAAACTACGCTACGGATTTTGATGCGGGTTTTTAATGGATAGAGAGTTTGAACGGCGTGGTTTTTATCTATAATTCATGTATAATGTACTCGTACTAAAGAAAAAACAGATAATTTTCAAGATTTAGGACTTTAATTGCAAACGCTGGCTGAATCCTAAGTAATAGATTTAAACAATATACTACATTATTATACACCTTCAAAAGGTCTACAAAAAAGTCCGCGATGGCATATGTCTATCTCTTAGGGATACCCCACAGTGACCATTTATTTTTTTACTTTTTATGATAAATAATGGCTTATTTACGAAGCGATTTTAAACATTACAGCATTAATTTTCATCCAGTAAAGTGTCTTAAATAGATTATGATTTTAATACAGATAAATATGGCCCTTTTACAGCGTGTAATTTAAACGAATATTTACGAAGATATAACAGTATTAATATAGCGGGACATAGCACTTGCGTCGCGCAGTATACTAGCCAAGACGCGTGCCGGTAAATATGTAGCACAAATTGAACTTTTTAGTATCCAAATTTTACTCATTTATTACTTTTGATGCGGAACAAAGTTCGCCGGGTCAGCTAGTTGAGCATAAGGAGGAAATGGATCTTTTGGACGTGTACCCGGACAATCATCTATTTATAATATCAAAATACTTTTTGTACAGTCCTTTACAATTATTGTCAATCGACTTTTTCAGATAATAAAAACAACCAGGTGTCTTACAAACCTGTAATCCTTTATACACATTAATTGTTATGTGAGCTCCACCAGCACCTGATGGAATAATTTGCTTTGTTTCAATGAATTTAATTACCCACTAGAAGCTTTTAAAGCCATCGCCGTTTTGCCAAAATTGGTAAAAACATAATAATACAATTAGCAATACACACTTTTTCTAGAATTTTAAATTGTCTGCCTTATTTATAAACACTTCTGCAAACACCTTTCTTCAAGTACCTACTATGATACTATTGTAAAAATATAGGCTATCTAACTTTTAAATAATAGTAGCTTTGGAATTATTAATTCATTTTCAAATATTTAGATTTCATCGATTTAAAAGCCAGAGAAAACAAACAAATCATCTAAATATAATTTAGATAGACAAAGTATGATTAGTTTAGGCAATCCAATGAAAATCAATCCAAACACTACCAAATGGCAATCAATGAAGCTTTACTTCCGCAACTTGCACGTGACTTCGGCAACAATTATTCCAAACGTGAAAATGTAACGTGTATTGATTCTCTGTGACAAGTAACAAAAATTAATTATATTTATAGGCTACTAGCCGACCCGGTGAACTTTGTTTCGCATCAAAAGCCTTTTTTACAGCGTTTACAATTAAAGTGCTAAATCTGGAAAATTATCACTTTTCCTTTAATACGTTATACACAAAAACCACTTTGTTGACACCCTCTATCTATTAAAAAACCGTATCAAAATCCGTAGCGTAGTTTCAAAGATATAAGGGATATGGGGTATGCGTATGACTGTAATAAAATGATAATGATGAACAAACAAATCTTTTCTTTTTCTTTAACAGTATTATAAATAGGCAGAGTTGGCTTAGTGACAAGGTGCAGATCATTTTTCGGATAGAGAGCAGTCTAAAAATTTCTGCCAAAAATTAATGTTTCACTTTGGTAACAAACACGTGACTGACTATTACACCAAACGTCAAATCGTAACTGACACATTTGACAGTGACAAGTGCAAAAGAAAAAAACGCAATGTCATTACCGCGTTACGGTGTAGGTACGATTAAAGTTATGTAATTTGGTAGTTGTTTTGTTTTTATGACGTCACCGCGGCGTACTCCAATGGAGTTCACGGTCACAATACCTATCACCCGCACAGACGAGTTACTTGCCGATACATAGATATATTTATGGATAATGAAACATATATATTATGTGTCGGTAATTGTGTAACAGACATGACAGACCGACGACATCGATATTGTTATTATTAGATTTTTTTTTGCTTGTTTTAATCTATTATTTTTTAGGTTACCTGTGGCCAGATACTTTTTAATGATGGGCTGTCATAAAAAGTTTTTTTTTTCTTTTCGTACACTCGTATTTTCAATAGTCCAGTGATGTCGTGCTTTTGTAAAATTTTAACATAGATATTAATAGTAGCGTTTGCGGAAGGAAATAATTTTGCAATAACCATGTCCACTGATATCTACATTTCAAGGCAAAGATGAACATATAGGTAGGCAGTAATATATTTCAATCATAAATCAATAGGCACAGGCACAGTGTCAAAGCCACGCAGTTTGCTGCATGAATAGGATGAATGGAACGAAATACCACAACCTCTCAGAATATCGACGTAAAGTGGTCCAGGTCGCGTTTCGCTCGGTGTGAGAGAAGTGTCCGGAGGTCCAACCCCTTCTCACCCTCAATTCTGAGTGTTCTGACCGCTTCTCCATTCCATTTTAAAGCACGGCAAAGCAAATGTAACAGTTTCTGTGCGGCTGGTATCCTTAGGCGGTGTTAGTTGCTTACCATTAGGTGAGACGCCGGGTCGTTTGCCTCGTTTGTACTATTCCATAAAAATGAATGCAATTTACCAATATTTATTTTAATAAGTTTTAGTTATTTGTACCTACCTAACTGCAAAGTCTCAATATCACTCAAATAATAAAATATCACTTGAACAATTATAAAATTATAAGAAACCTTTAGATAAATAATAGCAAGAGAATCTAGTCTAATATCCTATTACCCTCAAATAAACTGGAAGTGTTTATTATTAAATGTTAAATCATTTCGCGTAGGGCGTAGTCGGCACTGATTAAAATTTAATACTGTTCTGCTCCTTTAAGGAACCCAGTTAAGGCTTTGAAATTAAGTTCATTTTGTTCCATTCAAGTCGCTAGAACCAAAGCGGAATATTCCAGTATTTAAACAGTACAACTTTGATAATTGTGTATAACTAGCCACCACTTCAGAAGATCCTCTTATCAGTCTAGGGAGAATACAATGACCTGGATTTGGTTTAAACCTATACGTATATTCTCGGTAGTCCAATGGTCGAGCAACTCGCTTCTGAATCTAGAGGTCGCGGTTCCGAATCCTCACACTGGCTCACACCAATGCCTTTTCGAAATTCTTTTCGGAATTTATGTGTGAAAAATATCGATGATTGAAAACTTCGTGCCCGGTATGGCAATAGGTTCGCCACCTATTCAATTTGAGACGTAAACATAACGGTGAGACTAGGCTTAACAGCCGCTGCCTACACCTTCGGGTAAAAAAGGCGTGAAGTTGTGTTATGTTATATTATTTCTGCATTGTACTATCACATGGGGAACCTTCTGGGGTGTAAGGCCAATACCCATATTTTCCCCTGTGCGTCGTAGGTGATGACTAACCTGATGTCATCACCATCACGTGTATCAAGAGTTTCTGAGGTTTAGCACTCGAACTTCTAATTCAGAAATTTGGAGCATTAATCCTGATTAATACCAAAAACTTAACTTTTGGGAAGTAATCAATGAACAAAATTGTGGCCCATGTGTGGTAATAATAAGATTTGAGTCCAGAAAATTTATCTAGCTTGTTTAGATATTATTGCAGCTAACTTCAAATTTAAGAGCTCTGCTTACCCCGCAAGGAACTTGGTGTGAAGTTATGTGTGTATTTATGTAATTTGTGTAGCATAATATTAGTTACATAATATATATTTTGAGCGCCTTCATAAATTTCTAAAAACATTTTTGAATTTTCAAATTTCACGAGTGGATACCGTTAAAAGGTACAAACAAACTTACATTAATATTAATAATTATAGAATAGTTAACGTTCATAAGCAGGACCCATATATCAAACAGTTAAAAGCAATCCAATTTAATTCATATAAATTATAAGTATTAAAAGTAGTTACGACTTTACAACATCCTGTGACCAAATATACATATAAATAAATGTATTCTCATACAGATTAACTAATTAAACTTCCCGAAATGAGTTAAAGGGAGATAGAAATAAAATAAAGCTACTGTTACTGTTCTAAGGAACCTTGAAATGTAAGTTTTGGGTGTCTAAAAGGCCTTCGTCTAGTACCTAGTAGCAATAAAATGCAGGGTCATACCCGTAGTACAAAAATAGCTCTGATCGTAACGAAGTACTATCCTAGATGTTATTTCTAGTTTTCCAATTACAGCATTGGAGCGCATTAGGCGGCATAATGCTTAACGTTGATGTATTTATGTTCCATTATCCATTATGTTCCAACTACAGCATCGCTACGCACCTTCGGGCAGTCGCAAAAGTAGTGCTTTGAGTGCTTTCGCATGATGCGTGCCATAGATACCAACATTACCAACTCATTGACAGAAAATTATTAAGTGTATTTCTTTAAGTGGCATTGATCGCAATATTTTAAATAAGTTTTCTTTAGCTATAGCTTTCGTTTAATTAGTTTAATGTGAACACTGAACTTAGCGCACTCTACTGGCGCATTTTAACACCAATTTACGTGCCAATTAGGTTTCAGCATAGTTCGGCATTGTGCGGCACTGAGTCGCATAATGCTGTTTAATTGGAAAACCAACATTATGTGCCTTTTATATTCATAATAAACTGTATGATTTATAGAATGAAATTGTCGTTGAATGGTCATAGACGTGACACTGTAAAGAATATAATATGTATTCTATTTGTTACACACACATATATACCTACACTTATACAAACTGACATACGAATTGAGTCACACGTCGTGGGTATTTCATCAAATGAATTCAAATATATTTAACTAAAATATGCATTTACTTAAATTGTAAAATGTGAACGAAGAAAAATAATTGTTACTTAAATAAAACTAGGACGCCCACCAGCCCAATGGTCAGGAGACCTCAGAAAGGATGCCGGAAAAGACTGGATGCTGAAAACAGAGAATCGGATGTTGTGGCGCACATTGGGAGAGGCCTATGTCCAGCAGTGGACTGCAATAGGCTAATGATGATGATGATGAAATAAAACTGACTAACAGCAAACACAACTAAAGAGAACCAACTATTAGGGCAGATTAAGACTGTTAGGAAAAGTAAGCTAGTAGGACAAACAGAAGGAGATGCGAAGAGCGTCGTTCTCGGACTTGAAAAAAATTATTCTTTTTGCATATTGTAATTTTATTTAAAATTCATTTTAGCTTTATGTTAAAAATTAAAAATTGAAGATTTTAAAATATCTTAATTACAGTTTCCTTTGAGGAAAGTCTATTTATTGGAACAAGAACACGCAGCGACATTATCCGGGTGCAACTCGATTGCCAGTAGTATATCATGAGAAGAACCGCGCAACATACTTGAATTCAGCTACAAAACATATTGATGAGTGATAAAATACATGTGCTCCATGATGTATTTCGTGGGAACAAAAATAATTTATTCAGCATGTCGTGGTCTTAATTACCCTTGCCATCAACTTTTGCTAACGAAGGCAGAAATGTTTATTTTTATAGTAAAATATATATTTAATATTGGTAATGTTTATGTGACGCTCCTGGTGTTGCGGACGTCTATGGGCGGCAGTGGTGACTTTCCATCAGGTGACCCGGTGACCTCGTTTGCCCCTTTTTTCCGATAAAAAGGCAAGTATGTATCAAACGAATTTATGAGTGACGGGCCTTAGACAAAATGCAAGTCCTCTGTTCCTATTGTCGAAGGGTCAACATCAAAAAATAAACATTTATTTGTGACACGTTTTACGTTTAGTTAACGCTTACGCTAATAATGGCGGATAATAATGAGCTGATCAAAGACTCATTATTTTCCTGCCCTTATTTCATTTTCCCATTTCATATTTCCATTTTCCGATCGTCATAAATACTCCTACACCCTTCATGCTCAAATCCTCTCCTAGATAATCCATTCACCTCTTTTACCGATATTTGCATTCACATTCATTTTTCTGTTTTGTAGTATATCAGTTGACTGGGTGAACTTTGTTTCACCTCAGAGGCTATAAAAAGAGTATGTTTTGGGGTTTATTTAGTTCAATTGGCCCTGTTGGTGCAACCGCTATGTCCTTATGAAATTGTAAGGGCATTGCAAATATTGATTTAAATAACACGCAAAGGGCCATATTTCCATATTTATATTAAACGTACAATGCTTTTAATGTTTAAAATTGCTAATAATCGTCTGTAAAAAAGTAAATAATTAATAAAATGGTCATTGTGGGTTATCCCTAAAAGATAGACATACACTATAATGTACATTATTTTTCATCCCCCCACCTCGAAAATGGTATTTTTGCTATTCGATATCTGAGCACAAAAGCCGTTTTTACCCGCTTGAGGTTAAGTAAATTTGAATTTAGAACATCGCATGCGCGGTATGTGATTTCAAAACATCATTAAACCTATTTACTTCCATCTCCATGGTACCGTTTTTATCGTTCATTTTTTTTTAAATTTGTTAAAAACTCAAGACTCTGAACCTCCTCGGTGTACTTTTGTTTTTAATTTTCTTTACGCGCGCCATTTTGTTTTGATATCGTATTGTTATCAATAATAAACTTAAAAACAAGTATAAAAAAAAACGAAAATGAGTGATTCCAGCGACGAAGAAGTTTATTTAACGCCTACCGAATTGATAGAAACTGATTAATGCGCAAATGAGCTTTCTCCCTCAACAATCACGCGAGAAGTATTTAAAACAGTACGATATGTGTGGCGACTAGCTAAAGGAGCCAAAACTTTCTCAGAAAACGTTTTGCTGGCATATTTTATTGAATTATCCGAGACCAAGAAATCAAGCACTCTATGGAGTACGTATTCAATGCTGAAAGCAACATTAAAGATGAAAAAAGACATACATATCGACACCTATTCTAAATTAGTGGCATTTTTAAAAAGAGCCTCATCTGGTCATCGGCCAAAAAAATCTAAGGTTTTTAATGCGTCTGAAATTGAAAAGTTTCTTTACGAGGCACCTGATTCCGTGTATTTGGTGGCAAAAGTAAGTCAATTGCACATTCAGTATCTAAAATTAATTATGTATGCATATACATTTTATTAATTTATCTACCACAATTCTCTTTATGTTACAGGTTGTTCTTATCATTGGAATAAACGGAGCATGTCGAACTAATGAATTAACACAACTTAATGTCAAACACATTGAGAAACATTCTGATGAGTTACTATTAATTAATTTACCTAACACAAAGACAAAAATAGACCGCAATTTCGTCATTCGCAAGGAATACGTGACAATTATTGAGAAATATCAAGCCTTACGCCCGTCTAACACTCCAATCGATAGATTTTTTCTACAATATCGCAACGGAAAGCGTGTCAGACAGCCTATGGGTACTAATAAAATTGGCAGTATCCCGCGAGAAATAGCAGCTTTTCTTGAACTTTCAGAACCCCAGTTGTACACAGGTCACTGTTTCCGACGAACATTGGGCACACTTTTGGCCGATTCAGGAGCTGAAATCCTATCCCTTAAGCACCATGGAGGCTGGAAATCCAATGCAGTTGTGGAGGGATACATAGAGGATTCCATCCAAAATAAGTTCAAAATATGTAAAGGCATCGTAGGAGCCATTACACTGAAAGAACCCCAGTCAGATCCTTGGAATGGCCCTTCTACATAAAAAATGAGCCGATATAAAACACCCAACCATTGCCCTCTTTCGCCAACATTTACGCCAAGGGAATCCGCTGAATCGGAACAACTATTAAGTATGACAGATAGTTTACCAAAAAACATGACACAAGTCACTAACACCAACATTAAAGTGCCTAACAAAAATATTACACTCAACATATTATAAGTAACTGTAGCAACGTTACTTTCAATTTTTCTTAAGCTAAGTATTATTTGTTGTACGAGTACATAGGTAATATAAATATTTTTCTGTAATATTTACATATCATAATGTTGTTGTAAATATGCACCTACACTGAAATAAAAGTATCTTGTGATTGTAAATATTTTATTTTGGATTTAGTCATTTCCTCGCTGAGGGGGGATGAAAAGTCACGCGGTTAAAAAGCAACTTTGCACTCTTGTATAACAAATGTCTATTGATCTATAACTTAGGGTTAAGACACGCTTTGCAATTAAAACTTCAAATTCAAACATCGAAAATTACCACTTTATTTTTACTACATTATACATGAATTGTACAGACAAACCAGCCCGTTGACACCTTCTATAAATTAAAAAAAAGACATCAAAATTCGTTGTGTAGTTTCAAAGAGCTAAGCATTTAAGGGAACAGACAGTGGAACGCAACTTTGTTTTATGCTATGTAACTAGTTGACCCGGCGAACTTTGTTCCGCATCAAAAATAATAAATGAGTAAATTTTGGATATCGTATGGTCCAATTTGTGCTATTTATCGGCTGTAACTGCTGTCCCGCTGTTAATACCGCAGTATCTTCGTAAATATTCGTTTAAATTGCATGCTATAAAGCGCCAGGATCATCTATATTACATGCACAATCTATTTAAGACACTTAATTGGATGAAAATGAATGCTGTAATGTTTAAAATCGCTTCGTAAATAAGCCATTAGTTTTCGTAAAAATAAAAAAATAAAAATGCTCATTGTGGGTTATCCCTAAGAGATAGACATATGCCCTCGCAGTTTTTTTTGTAGACCTTCTGAAGGTGTTTAATAATGTAGAACATTGTTTTGATCTATCACTTATGGTTCAGCCAGCGTTTGTAATTAAAGTGCTATCTCGAAAATTATCATTTTTTCTTTACAACATCATATATGAATTATGGATCAAAACCACCCCGTGGACACCTTCTAGCTATTAAAAAACCGCATCAAAATCCGTTGCGTAGTATTAAAGATATAAGCATATAAGGGGACAGACAGCGGAAAGTGACTTTGTTTTATACTATGTAATGATGATAAATAATAAAATAAATGTAAATGTTTTTTAATAATAAAAGTAAAATTTTAATTTGAAATTAGTCAGCTCATGTTTAGCCAGTCTGGTAAAAGGGATCTTGTTACAGAGTATTATTGAAAATATATTTAACCGATACAGTAGGTACTGTAACGACTTCGTTCTCTAGTCTTCCCAATCTTTATGATATTGGTAGAACCAACGTGAGAACCACTATATAAAATGACTCAGTTCAGTTATTCATTCCTAGGGTATTTAGGAGCTCAGTGCATGTGTGTCAAATAATAATGCCAACAGATTAAATCATAGAATATATTAGTTAATTAATTTATACACGACCTTTTGTTTTTATTCATTCTTCATTTTCATTATCCATTGCTCTACATCAGACTTCTGTTCATATTTTAATTCTCAATGATGCGCATGATAATCTTGTTATTCTCTTTTGGTATTTTACACAACCTCTCGACATTAAAGTCATCATCTCAATCCTCTTTTTTATTCATTGACATTCGAATCTTTTTAAATCAAAAATGTTTTTAAAAATTCAAATACAAATTTCGAAACACACGTATTAAAAATATCAAAGAGTTTACATCTAAAAATACCAAAGAGTTTACAGTACCTATACACCTTGTCTAGAGCCCCTCTGCATAAAGTGACGGTCTGTGTACAGATACGATGATATCGTAGCATACATACATAACTTCACGCCAAATCCATACATACGCATACATATTCAAAAAATGATTTTATAAAGGAGTATAGTATTTTTTCTTAAAAAGAAAAGCAAATCAGATTTATAGTTCCTTAGCAACCTGCAACTAAGAAAAGTGGATTTTTTTTCGAGGTTACTTTCTTTTTCTATAAAAACAATGATTTGTCGGGTAGGATCTTTATGATTTTCTAACACACGCGATTCAAATCAAACCAAATATTGCATATATTTTACTTATTTTTTTCGTCGAACTTAGTTTTTCTATGTTGCTTACTCAAACAACAAAATAATTTAACATACTAATATAATTTATATTAAATTATAAACTTATTATAATTTGAGCTAACGAACTGTTTTAGGTATTTTTAAATAGGTATTTTTATTCGGTGTGCGGCTGTGACCTCGAGTTCTACGTGGCCCTTAAACGCAACTGAAGTCAAGGCCAATTCTGACGTCATCCCAATTATATATACCTATATCACATTTTTGTAAACGCCACGTATCCAAAATAATATCATATGAAAATATATATATTATTATAGATATATACAACTTCACGGCTTTTTCTACCCGAAGATGTTGGCAGCGGATGATAAGCGTCGACTCACCGCATTGTTAGTCCGAGGAAAAAGTTGTAAGTAATGGATATTTACATAATTTCCAAAAAGAATTCCGAGAATTGATTGTTGTGTAAGCCCGGAATTGATCTCACGACTTCTTAATTCAGAGGCGAGGCGCTCGACCACCGGACCACTGAGAGTTTAGTAGAGATATTAGTATATTTCATATTAGATTTTGATTTAAAACTATGTAATATCTGTTACATTGTAAAGATAATTAAATGCGTAAGCCAAAAGGTCAACGACTTTTATTTATCAAATCACGGATATCGTTATTAAAAGTTCACAAATATAAGCATACAAATTACAATTTATGTGAACTGATTTAATATTTATTTAAACTTCTTTTTATTATTATTTGAGTAGAACATTATGTTAAGAAGTTTTAAAAAAGCCAATAGTTAAGTGTGACTTAAAAATAAAATAAATAGAAGAGAAATAATAACACATTTACCTGAAATACACAAGAAAGTGAAAACCCTGTACAGTTCTGAAAAAATAAAAACATTTCTTTTAAAGAGAACTGGTATTATATTGAAGTAGCTTTTACCCGCGTTTACGCTGTCGTAGGTATGCACGTACTTACCGTAGAGCGAATATTTGCAATATAAATTGACATCAACTCCATCTATTGAGAAAATTTAAACTAAAAAAATGCTAACTCAAATTCTAATAATGTAAAAGTGAAATCGTACTTTTTGGGTTTCGGGTACTTTTTGGCATTTAGTTGAGACTAATGTTTTAATTAAATAAAATTTATGTTGAATTATTAGGATAAAAAGGAGCCTATCCCAAGGGAACACATTACTGGCATAAAGAATAGTCTAATTCTGTTCAGCAATTGATGATTTTATTGAATAACAACCATCGTCCCAAACAAAACTTCATTCATTTTTAAAATTGTGTTTTGTGTTTATTTTTTTTCTCTCCATATCGTAAAATCAATATATCCTGCACTTATTGGAAAATTTAAACATATTTCTTACGACTGATATTACCCCTCGAGAGTTTGAAAAAGGGGATGCGGGTTGGTACGGATAATCTCTTGGTATCAAATATAAAAGCTATAATTTGATAGTGTTAAATTTCCTAATAATTTATTCGAAATTATCTTAATTTAAAGATTATGTACGTAAGTTATGTGTGATAAATACCGATGACTGACAAATTTTGTGCCCGGTATGGCAATAGGTTCGCCACCTATTCCATTTGGGACGTAAACATAACGGCGAGACGAGGCTTAACAGCCGCTGCCTACACCTTCGGGTAACAAAAGGCGTGAAGTTATGTTATGTTTTATGTTATGTTATGTACATATGAATAGAGGTAGCCAGCTAACACGAAAATACATGAGTCTTTCAATTTAACAGTGGTAGAGCCAAGCAGTTCGTTGCATGAATAGGTTGATTCGACCGGTGAAATACAGCGACCTCTTAGAATATCGACGTACAGCGGCTCTTGCCACGTTTTGTTCGGTAAGGGTGGTACTGGAGTCTTACCATGGATGTCTGCAATTCTGCAACTTTTAATTTGTTCTCTGCTTTTGAGGTCGTGGTAGCGTAATATGTAGGAATATTCCGTACTGCGTTTCAGTTGTTGCTTCATTACCAGAAAATCTAACCTTTAACTTATTATTCTATTGTTTTACTTCAAGGCATTAATTGAAGAGTCACATATGATAATTCACTAATATATAATTTAAAAAAAAATGCCTTCATTTTCAATCAACTTTCCGTTCTATTTTTCAGTTAAAGATGGCGCTGCGATGCCATGAAAGTTGCTTATATTTGTTCAAACAGCCATTTAACTGGTATCATTATTACGTATGTACCTATTTAGATATGCGCTACCTTCAGTAAATAGATAATCTCTCATTGGATGAGCTTCTATTTACAAATAAGGAAAAAATATATAACGCCCGAAGGTGTAAAATATGATTTCATTCTCCCCTCCGCTCTTACCTTATCTTACTTTACAAAACTGCATTACAGTATTTACATTTCGGATTCGGCAAATAGATCGCATTTACCAATTTCTGTAGGCGGAAATCGAGAATTTTCCAACATTTGTATGTGTTTGTGTGATAAATACTTTGTGTGTGGCTGTATAGGTGCCTGTGTGTGTGTGAGTGTGTGTGTGTGTGTGTGTGTGTGTGTGCGCCGCGTGCAACCACGACCGAGGTCGCCCACATTCGATCTGTGCAAATTTTCGTTCGACGGGATCACTGGCCTCGCTCAGGGTCGCGCTGTCGTATCTCTCAATTTTTGTTTGTTAATTATAAAATAATGCGTTATATAACTTCATATATACATCTCGCTCGCACCTACACAAAAACATATAGCTCTGTTTCAACGACCACCAGCGCCGTAATGCACACATACACAACTAGAAAAATACATTCAACAAAATTCGGCACTGTCCTTTTATGTGTGTGTGCGTGAATGACGTTATTGTACAATGCGATTACAGGTCCGCATTGTGAATTATTTTTATATTATACTACGCATTTAGAATTATGTTACCGTTTATTTTTTTAGGGAGAATAGTGTTATTATTAAAATAATAATTTTTATGATATTGATATATTTTATGTCCTATAGGGATTATTGAATATAATTTACAGGATATCTATCTTATCCTAGTTTTTTTATGGTTAAATTGAATATGTCTCTCATCTCCTTATAAATATACTGATGTAAGTTCCCTTTGATATTTCGCCAGAAACTGTTAAAAGTAGACAAACAGGCGTTCCGTGCCAACATTGAAATTATATGTTTTCCATTCCAATCGAAATTTGTCTTTAGCTAATGTTTTTTTTTAAAAAGACTTCCGTCTAGTCACACCAATGGGTAGTCAATTGCAGAAAAGAAGAGTTGATGAATTTAAAAATATTATTAACTAGTTAACCACCCATTTTTGATCTTATATTTTTATTAAACATTGAATTTAGAGCATATGGTTATGCACTTGTTTTTCGTAATCTTTAAATATTACTTAAATAAAATACGGGTAAAAGTAAGGTAAAATACGGTAAAAGTAAAGTATAATTCAATAAAATTACAGCACAATACAACCTTATCTTTTTACATTCGCCTTTAAATAATATAATCAAGCATGAATCACTCGTAATAGTCGTAATATCATGTTGTACTCGTAACCAGTATTTTAATTCATCATTTATAATCACTGTACTGACTTATTTTAAGTCCATTATATCATGTAATGAATGATAAAAGGAAATGGCACGATACGTGTTTGACATATATTATTTTATTTGGATACAATAACATTATTTATACACTATTATTGCTATATTATTGCTATTGTCTATATTATTATCATTGGATATTATTATCATTCCATCCAATTGTATAAAAGTACTTCAATGAAATAGCCTTAACTTTTTACATTTTTTTTTGAAATAGTAAAGCGGTGAAATTTGTAAGTATATTTTTACAAAATACTAAAACATTTTTTTTATTTTAGCGTTGCGTGCCGAAGTTCAACGAACCCGCGACAGCCGCAAAGTGCGTGATTTGTTCGTCAGCTATTTTTTTCTTCGCAACATCAAAATTCAAATTATTTACGTATCGATTAATTTCACCTGATATAGTTATAATTTTAGCGAACATATTATGCCTAAAACATATATATATGTAAAAAAAAATCCTGTATACTTATCATCTGTAAGCGATTTAAATATTTGTATTCAAATTTTCGCGTAATATAAATAAAACTGCATAGATAAGTGCATGTCGAATTCGTCACTGTGCTTACACGTGCCGCGGTTTTTGTCCGGGATGCGATCTTTGGCACTTATTGTATGCAGCGAGTATTTGCGCACCGGAGCCTTGGAGACCTCCCCGCCCCGCACTCCTCACCGCAGCCCCGCACCCCCCCTCTGTCCATGTTACATGCACGCACAGCATAGATAACACTAGGCCTTGTATTCGTTGCGCTTATAATATTTGAGAACAATAGTTTGTTCTTTGCTCTTTATATAAGGGCTTTTGTTTCAAGTTTGTTTTTATTTATCTTATAACTGCTAAGTATTTACAAGTATATAGGTCATATTTATTTAAAACATATTATTATTAATCGAGAGTGTAAAGTTCAGTTCACGCGATCAAGTTTGTGGCGATTGGTACTTGTTAGAATTTTCCGATTTTTTTAAAGTAATTATTTATTTCATAATCACAAAGTATTGTTTCCGCCTAAGATCTAAATGAAAGGACAGTTTTCTCTGTAATTGTCAAATAGTATTTGGCTTTGTTGAGTACATACTTAGCCTTGGACAAAGGAAATGGTAGTTTGGTAGTTTTAATCAATCACATGTTTATTTTTACTTGTGAGTAATATTCGAGCTTATTTGTAAATGATTTCATAGAAAAAGGTGATTATCAATTCAGCAAATAGAAACTTACAAACGAATATATACCCTACATTAAGAAAGCAAGCTAAGGGAACAATGCAATATGCTGCTTTCAAGATTCATATTTACATAACACATGAAAAATAACATAATTTCACGCCTTTTCTATCAGAAGGTGTAGACAGTGGCTGTAAAGCCTCAACACGCCGTTAGGTTTATGTCCCAAATGGAATAGGAGGCGAACCTATTGTCATACCGGGCACAAAGTGTCAGTGTCAGTCATCGATATTTTTCACACATAACTTTCGAAAATAGTTCCGAAAAGTCATTGATGTGAGCCAGGATTCGAACCCGCGACCTCCTGATTCAGAAGCGGTTAATTCGACCACTGGACCGCAAAGACCTTTATATTCATTTGCATTTTTAAAATAAACTATAACTCTAAGAATTCTTAAACCATTTTTACGTTTAACTCTCAAAATTCTCTTTAACGATGATATATATTATAGAAATTATAATATAGAAAGATTAATTCACGCTTTCAATTTAAGTCAGTTTAGACAGCAACAGTTTTTACTTTGACACGGCAATTTAATTATTTACAGTTCCGTAAAAATAGATGGCAGGACTAGGCACAAATGTTCGTGGTCATGGTCAGCTATGCCTTACCAATGGGAGCAGATAATCACTTCGGTGAGACTATCTAATGGTGTCTACGCCTTCGAAGCCTTAAGGGTGGTAGAGTAATAAATAAAGTTAGGTACAGAAAAGCCACAAGCCATTCAGACGAAATTGTTCACACAGTCGCCGAGTGACAGCGCATTGATCACTCCTAGCTCCATCTTACATTTTTGATTGAACAGATATTTTTTAATTTTAAATATATTTTATATTTCTAATACACAGGCTGGTGAGTTTGTTTCGTTGAACTTTTCGTTATATAACTGTTATTTTGATTTGTTTTTTTTTTACATATAATCTTGCTGAAAAAGGTAAATTAACCTCTTTAAAAGCCGGAAAGAACTTTACATAAGTTTTAAAAACGCAAGTTAAACGTTTAAGAGTAGTTCATTCTTGAAATTTTGCTGTCATAATAATTTATTTAACAGAAATAAAAATATGTGCTTCAATACAACACAGACAAGGCTGTATTATTCGGACGGCAATAAAGCCTGAAAATTTCAAATTAGTCACGACGTAGCTAACCGCTACGAAACATTTTAAATATATTAATATGTGCAACGAAAGACAATGATTTTAGAGTAGTTAAGAATGAGTAACAAAATTAAATATTATGCCCAAGAAATTTTTTGAAGTACCTACCTTTTAAGTAACAACATAACTTCACGCCTTTTTCTACCCGAACGTGTACGTGTGTAGGTAGTGGCTTTTACGCCTCGATTCGCCGTTATGTTTACGTCCCAAATGGAATAGCTGGCGAACCTATTAAGTTTCCAGTCATCGATATTTATCACACATAACTTTCGAAATTTATTTCGAAAAGTCATTGGTGTATACCAGGATTCGAACCCGCGACCTTTTGATTCAGAAGCGGGGTGCTCGACCACTGGACCACCGAGACATACATTGTATTTTGTATATCAAAAGTGATTACGTAACCTTTCGTAATCGGATAGACAAAACTTATTGCACATAAAATAGTGAAATTGACAATCAAATTATAAAAACACAAATTTATACAGTTGGCGGTCCTGCCGGGACGGCAGGGGGTAGTGTGGGACTCCCAAAACAGTTAACTGCAATCCGGTCCTAGGGTTACCCACTAAAACCTCGCGGCGGCCTTCCTCCGGCGGTGGGGTGGCCCAGGACAGTGCGTCAGCCCTCTGGTCCACCCCGCCGTTGCCCCCCCTCTGTCGCGAGGGGGTGCTCATCCTCGGGGAACCTCGGGAAGCTCCCCTGGGTGGAGCGGCTCCGACCGCGCGCTGTAAAGAGGCGCGCGGCCGGCGGCGCCCCCGACGACCCTCCCGGCCGCACCGGGGGGTCATCCTTCCCGGGCCGCAACCCGGGCGCACCCGCGGGGTGTGCGCCCTCGCGGCCCGTCGACGGCGGCGATCACTGAGCTCGCCGCCGCCGCCTTCGAGCGGGATCGGCTCTCTCCCGACCCCGCTCGGCGGCCTCCTTCTGGAGCATTACTGCTTCGCAGAAGGAGACCACAGCCCTCCACTCCTCCTCGCCCGCCAGCATTGCCGCGACGTATGGCCATGATCCGCTCCAGGCTCCTCAGCAGAGCCCTGGAGCGGGAGGCCCCCGCGAGGTCTCGCGACCAAACGGCGCCCCGTACAGGGCCACGGACCGCACGACGCCACCGTAGAGGCGGCGAACTCCCTCCCCCGGTCCCCCGAGGTTGGGCAGCAGGCGATGAAGCGCGCCCGCCACCCGTCGCGCTCGGGGGACCATCCGTATGAAGTGCTCCTCGAAGCTCCAGCGGCTGTCCAGGGTGAGGCCGAGGTACTTTATGTACCGCCCCACCGGGACAGCCGTGTCACCCACCTGGATCCGCGAGGCCGGGGGTTCCCTGCCTCTGGTGAGGCGGTGGAACCACAACGCCTCACTTTTGTGAGGCGCCACCTCCAGGCCCAGCCCGCGGATCCGTCTGACGACGATTGCCACCCCCAGCTCAGCGAACCTGAGCGTACGCTCGAAGTCGGGCCCCGTGGCGACAACCAGAGTGTCGTCTGCGTAGCAAACGACACTCACGCCACGGGGCAACAGTTGGCGGTCCTATCGCTCAAGGCAATTTCTTCCGGACAACCATTTCATGGAAAGAAGATAGTGGATAAATGGTTGTCGGCGAATTAATCAAAAATATATATGAATATATATAACAACAATAAACATATTCATATAAATACACATGAATACATATTTAAATTAAATACACATACATATATACATTCTCTATAATAGTCTCGGTGGCGAAGTGGTCGAGCACACGGCTTCTGATCCAGAGGTCCGGGTTCGATTCTAGACACTGGCTCACACCAATGACTTTTCGAAATAGTTTTCGGAAGTTATGTGTGATAAATATCGATGACTGAAAAACTTTGTGCCCGGTATGGCAATAGGTTCGCCACCTATTCCATTTGGGACGTAAACATAACGGCGAGACGAGGCTTAACAGCCGCTGCCTACACCTTCGGGTAACAAAGGCGTGAAGTTATGTTATGTTATGTTATATACATTCATATATGTACGATACGACATTAATATACGTATTGATACAAAAAAAAATACAAAAATAATAAATACATGAAAAAAATATTTTTATACAAATATAAAAGTGCTAACAATGCTACTGTAGTGCTGAGTAATGCTGTGTGAGCCGTGATTTAAAAATGGTAACGGATTGAGCTTTTCTGATGTCGGATAATAGGTTCGACAGCAGTACAGCTGGAACTGTAAATGATTGACCATAGAAGTTTGTGGAATGCCTTGGAATGGATAAGCTCAAATTTTCAGAAGACCTCAGGCACTTCTAATGTGTTTCATTTAAGAACACGAAACGTTCTTTGAGATAGTTAGGTGTTTTTGGACTAAATAGAATGTTGTATAATAATCTTATGATGCCTCGTGAAGACTTTGTTCTTAAGCAAATTAGGGGTGAAAAAAAAATCTCCACAAAAACATATCTTCTAGGTATAAAGTGAACGTGAACACTCAGCCAGATATTTCCGATGCACTATTTTGGATACCTTGAACCTAACGAACTCTGTGAAGGTTGCGCCTGTGTGACGTCATGCATATTCTAACCTTGAACGGTTTCCTATTCACAATAAGGCTATTATGTTTCTAACTGCTAAGAACATATATATGTATATATATAGTTTTTGGGAGTCGTAGGATCTTATATGATTTACACAAATACTTTATGTTGTTTGCACTTGGTGATGCCTATTCCCAAATTTTAAAAAAAGATGTGTAGTCGTGGGACACCAGTTAGGAACGGAGTTCCTTCGGCAAATATAGGATTGATACAATTTGCATAAAAAAGTAAAGAATGAGAATACTAATAGGTCGGGGAAAAAGTCTTTTCGCATAACGTAGGTATAAACTTATTATAAAATTTCTTTGACTGTACTATTTGTGTCTGGCTGGTTTTGGTAACATTAAAAAGGTTACATTATAAAGAAAATAAAAAAATAAAAAAAGTTGTTTCCCGCTATTTTTCATTTGTTTTTCTCTCCGTAAAAATGAGTGAATCTAATGAAGAAATTCGATACATTTTAAAATTTTATTATAAAAAAGGCAAAAATGCAACTCAAGCAGTGAAAAAAATTTGTGATGTTTATGGACCTGATGCAGTGTCAGTAAGAGTAGCACAAATTTGGTTCAAACGTTTTCAGTCCGGAAATTTTGATGTTAAAGATGCACCTCGCTCTGGTCGCCCTGTTACGAATAAAATGGACGCCATTTTTGAAAGAGTGGAGCCAGATCGGCATATTAGTAGTTACGATGTAGCTGAAGAACTGGGAATTGACCACAAAACAGTTTTGACCCATTTGAAGAAAGCTGGTTATACAAAAAAGCTCGATATTTGGGTGCCACACGAGCTCACTCAAAGAAACTTAATGAACCGTGTACTCATTTGCGATTCATTATTGAAACGTAATGAAACCGAGCCGTTTTTGAAGAGATTGATAACTGGCGATGAAAAGTGGATCACGTACGACAAGAACGTGCGAAAAAGGTCGTGGTCGAAAGTTGGCCAGGCTTCACAGACTGTGGCCAAACCTGGCCTAACACGAAATAAGGTGATGCTGTGTGTATGGTGGGATTGGAAGGGCATTGTTCATTATGAGCTTTTACCGTCCGGCAAAACCATCGATTCTGATCTTTACTGCCAGCAACTGATGAGATTAAAGGAAGCAGTCGAGAGAAAACGGCCGGAATTGATCAACAGGAAGGGTGTGGTCTTTCATCACGATAACGCTAGACCACACACATCTTTAGCCACTCAGCAAAAATTAAGAGAGTTCGACTGGGAGGTCCTAGTGCATCCACCATATAGCCCTGACCTTGCGCCTTCAGATTTTCACCTGTTTCGGTCTCTTCAGAATTCTTTAGGTTCTGTAAGGTTGACCTCAAGAGAGGACTGCCAAAACTATTTGTCCCGTTTTTTTGATCAGAAGTCCCAAAGTTTCTACAGTAACGGGATAATGTCTCTGCCCACAAAATGGCAAAGTTATTCAACAAAACGGTACATATATATTGTAAATAAATGTAAATAAACTTTGAAAAAAATGTCTTGACTTTTCATACAAAAATACGAAAATACTTTTTCCCCAACCTATTATTTACACTACTCGCTTGTGTATACGACTGTCGCGCCTGCGCACGTTTCATTTAACGGCTTTATTCCACGGACTTTTTCTTACGGTTATACTATCACATTTTATTCAGTTCAGTCGCGCTGGTCGCGCAGCAAAATCCCTATCTCCTCTAGCCTGCCGTAAGGAAATTCGTTCCAAAAATAGTCACAGTCCAGTGGGTGAGCAGCCCGCTTTTGATTCAGAAGTCGTATCATCGATTCGGGGGTCACACCTATGATTTCTCGGATTTATTTTCGGAAGATATGTGAGATAAATATTAATAACCGTCAATTTTATGACACGGCGCTTTATGGCACCGGTGTATGGCAATAAGTTCGCCATCTATTAACGCCATTTGGGACGTAACATAATGATTCCGCAAGTCGAGGCTTAACATCCTCATCACTTTGTAATGTAATTCGTAACGTAATTCGTATGCAATAAAAATAAATTAATTACAATGTATACAATTAAACAACTAGCGGAAACCAAATTTCTCCATTACCATTCAGCGTCTGGCCACATTGCCACGCTGAATGGCAATGTTAATCCTCTGTGCGACGAATAGACCAGCCATTTGGTTGTGAGAGGCCTCGATCAGTCTCTTTGCAATATCTTTATAGAGTGCATGAGCACTCGGATCCCGTGTCCCTAGAGTCTCAACCCCAAACGGCATAAAAACATAATCACCTACAAGGTTTCTGTATTTGTATGCTGTATGTATGTTTTAGAATGTGTATAGTTCGCCTCAGACTACGGAAAAGATGGAGCGACTACGTAGCACAAGTGGCTGGAGCACTCTGGTCGAGAATTGCGCGAGATAGAACCAAACTGACTTTGGCGGAGGCTTTCACTGCACAAGGCGGCCCTTATTAATAAATAATTTCACTAGAAATGCACGTGTTAGATTAATTACTATATATTATTTAATATAATAAAAGATAAGTCAGGTAGTAACAAAAAACACATTACGTAGAATCGTATTAGTAATTTATTCATTTCAATTATTTTTGTAATAAAAACCATTTAAATTTATTTATTAATTATTTTAGTAATTTGAATTTATTTAAATTTATTTGGTAATATTTATTTATTCAATTATTATTAATATTTATTAATTTTTATCTATTTCATTATTTATTATTAGTATTTATTTAATTTTCATCTAATAGTATTTATTTATTTAGCATTTAATAATATTATGTTATTAATATTTATTTTGATAAATCCACTTAGCTTTTATGTAGTAGAAGACTCAAAGCTCCGTCTGCTTCGATCGCTCACAACGTTTTGTCTTAATACAATGAATACGTCTTTTTATAGCAACAAATAAACAACATAAAATGAGATCTACCCTCCAAATTACAAAGTCACAAAATGTCACCTAATTCATTACATAGTTTCCAAAATCTTTCTTATTTGTGTAAGTAGACATTTATAAAGAAGACAGACACATATTTAACCGTACATATTTCAATAATTAAACGTCATATTTTGAATAATCTATCACACGCTTAATTAATCTGAGAGTATTTAATAAAAATAAATAAGAAAACTAATATATTTTTAAGTATATTACTAACACTATACTGTTTTTTAATTAAGTGCGCAAACTGTAAATGTATAAATATTGTAAAGATAAATAAAGCTCATTCCGCAGTATGAGTCTTAAGTTATTTATTGGTTGGCTATTAGCAGGCTTCTAGAGCATCTTGCAGAAAGGGTTCAGCTAAAAACCTGGAAGTTTATCACATCACGACTTGTTGAAAATTATAATTTCAAATCTAAACAAACTGTAAGGGATACTACACCTCATGAGGTGTAGTATCCCTTACAGTTTGTTTAGCCTTACATGATAAGTGCCATCAATAGTATATAACCACTGTACGCACAGTATGTGGCAGTGGTCGGTGTGCAGCGACACACAGTTGTCGCTGACACAAATAAATGACAAGATCGTAATTACGTGTTTCATTTTCCGGCCGCTCAACCACCATCATGGAAGAAGCACCACTCACGGTATACCATCATCCATTGGAATAGTCACCTGTAACAAGCCACCGTTACATTGGTGACCTCGACGTTTCAAGAAATCCCGACTCTCAAGAAATTCTTATATTGTGAGTGCACTATTTTTTGTCAATGACAATGCCGTCGCCCACGCAAAGGTCAATCGTCTCGAAACCTGAAACTTGTAACGGAGCTGCATTTCCGTCGATTCGTGAATTCCGGAATTGTGGACGAACCAGTATCGCGTATGGTTTACAAGGGCAGAAGAAGTCAGACGAAGTCAAAAAGTACTCACTCTACAATAGAACAGCGACGAGAGACCAAGTTCCAAGGAAAAGAACCGATGCAATACGATAAGTAAGAAACAGTGAAGATGCGAAACGAGACGAAGGAATCACAGAGGCGCCAAATACAGAAGAATTATTAAGGAAGCCGAGTTCCCGTAACGAAGACACGGAACGAGCGCAACGCGGCCGGTCGCTACAGAAGGTTTGGCCACCGCCGCTCACGTTCCAACACTCGCAGCCACACGCTTAGACTCCAGAACTTCGTTGCCGGGTAAAAATATGCTTAAAGATGGTGTCGCCCTGAGCTGGAAAAGGCTGCAGGAAAACTAGATGTGGCGGTTTATCAGCAGAGGCGGATGTCTCCGCGCGCTAGACGTTTACCGCTCGATAAATTGTGATAAAACAAAATTCGTTGCTATGCAGGAATTAGGGATACGTAGGCCGTTCAGAAGTCTATGATCTAGTTATCTACACGTTGTACCTAAAAAAATGGAAAGAACGTCATTGTAGAGATTATAGACAATTAAACGCGGCTACTATACCAGATATGTGTAATTGTTTAAAACACGTAATCATAAGATATGTTATATTATGTATGTTAAATTGACCGCGACATTGTCACGCAATTTCCGCAATGCATGTTGACGACTAATCGTTGTAAAATCACGTCGTCACTTTTTTGCAAAATAGGCGTCATAATTAACATTGACATTGTGATCTAGTATTTTTTTATGGGATAGGAGGGCAAACAAACAGGCGTGTCACCTGATGTTAAGTGACCAACGCCGCCCATGGACACCTGCAACACATATAGTGTTACAGTTGCGTTGCCAACAACAACCGTTGCGGATAGGAAGGGATGGGGAAGGGGGATGGGCCTCCGGGTACCTCTCTCACCAAACGAAACGCGCAATGAGCCACTTTACGTCGATCTTCTGAGAGGTGGTGGTATTTCACCGGTCGAGCCGGCCCATTCATGCAGCGAACTGCTTGGCTCTACAACTCCACAAGTTTTCTAATTACCGAGATATTGATAAATATTTATAGTAAAATCACGCTTTTGTTAATTAAACATTATATTATCGTATTATTCTTGTATATTAACATGAACATGTAAACATGTTGTGTACTGTACTGTGTAACTATAGGTTTTTTTTTACTTTTGTGATAAATTTTAAGGATTTTTTCTTCAACTAAGGGGGGAATGATGTAAGGAATACTACACCTCATGGCACGTACATGTACGTGCCATCAATAGTATATAACCACTGTACGCACAGTATGCGGCAGTGGTCGGTGTGCAGCGACAGACAGTTGTCGCTGACACAAATAAATGACAAGATCGTAATTACGTCTTTCATTTATCGGCCACTCATCTACCATCGCTGGAGAACCATTACCTCACGATGTAACATCAGCAACATACTCACCTGTAACAAGCCACCATTACAAAACCATACCCTTGTTGATAGATTGGATTAAAGTACTTTGAGAAAATTTGCTAATACCTAAATATAAACTTTGATCAGTTTTACGTTGAAAGAAAATAATATGTTGAAGTAATGGAATTGTTTGAATTGACGAACCTATAGTGACTTGATGATAAGCAACCAGCGCCGCCTATGGACAACTGCAACACACATAGTGTTAGAGGATGATGATAACTGGGTCATACCAGAATTTTTTTAATATGTTACGCAGCAATTCCTCGGGCAAAGTTGAAAAAAATATCTCAACTAGTTATTTACTCAGATTTTAATAATTAGTAATAGGTGATTCGCAATTTTAAATAAATGATAATAAATAATAATGATAACATAAAAATGTCTTAAGGAAATCGATCTTTTTTTATAACAGAGAAAAAAAAACTCAAAATTCGCCAGTGTCATAAGTTTGTGATGTCCGTAAATATGTTTTAACAGTGGTAGAGCCAAGCAGTTCACTGCATGAATGGGCCGGCTCAACCGGTGAAATACCACGACCTCTCAGAAGACCGACGTAAAGTGGCTCATGGCGCGTTTCGTTCGGTGAGAGAGGTACCCGGATGCCCACCCCCTTCCCCATCCCTTCCTATCCCCTATCCCTTAAGGGGTCGGCAACGCAACAGTAACACTATATGTGTTGCTGGTGTCCATGGGCGGCGTTGGTTGTTTACCATCAGGTGACACGCCTGCTCGTTTGCCCTCCTATCCCATAAAAAAATGTTCTTTAACTCTTTTGATACCCGATGTTCTAGCATATTTAATATTAATATCTGATTATTATTTGATCTCTCGGGACACTACTTGACCGTTATCGATAGTGTTTATCACACTCAATAGAATAAAATAAAATTAAAAGAATCTCGGTGGTCCAGTGTTCGAGAACACGGTTTTTGAATCCATCCACAGGTCGCGGGTTCGAATCCTGCTTCCCACCAATGACTTTTCGGAATTAATTTCGAAAGTTATGTGTGATTAATATTGATGACTAAAAACTATGTGCCCGGTATAGCAATAGGATCGCCACCTATTCCATTTGTGACGTAAACATAACGGTGAGTCGAGTCTTAACGGCCGCTGCCTACTCCTTCGGGTAGAAAAAGGCGTAAAGTCATGTTTGTGCATGTTTAAAAGAAGCTAAATTTTTCTGACAATAGGATTGCCTGACCAATAATAAGTCTGAAGTGTATTTATTAGATTGCAACCCATGACTTGGCAAACTGGAGTTCTTACGTTTGATATGACTTCAATTCATCAAATTTAATCATTTTAAAAAACTTCGTCGATACTTTTTCTGCTGTTGCTGTTTGAAAACTGTTTTAAAAATTCACTTGGTCATTTTTTTAGTTATTTTGGAATGTTTTTTTTTATGATAGAAGGGGTCAAACGAGCTTGCGGGTAACTTGATGGAAAGTGATTACCGCCGCCCATGGCGTCTGCAATACTTACCAGGAACATCACATCAGCGTTGCCGGTCTTTCAGATGGGAATAGGCTCGTTTCTTGAAGGTTCCTAGTCGCCGGCAACGAATGTCTTCTATTTTACATAGTTTGGTCACATCAACACTCAAATATGGTCACAGATCAAGGGTCACAGGTCGTCCGAATATTAAATCAAACGTTTCAAACATGTAATATGTTAATTAACAACAAGTTTTTATATATTATAATAAAAAAAACGCGACTGGAAAATCTAGAATTTTTTTCTTCTGCTAAACAAGGAAGTGTTGATTCAACCTTTTTTTAAAAAAAATCTTCAAAACATTATAAGAAAAATTTAATTGTACAAAATCAATAAGGCCGTCGCTTCAATCTGTATTATATATAAAGAATGACATTGTCGGATGTATGTCAGTTGCATTTACACAAGAGACGTTTAGTAGGTCGGGCAGCACACTTGTGCCCTCGTTTTGCGATACATGCTTTAGTACAATACTATCTTTGTTTATAGTTAATATTCTAATCTCTATTCTAAAAAATAGAAAAATGTATTTAATGTTCTTAACTTAGTCTTCTGAACAGAGGAGAATTCATAACTCTAATGAGATCCACCAATAATTTCTTGGAATTCTTTTCGAAAGTTATGTGTGATAAATATCGGTGACTGACAATTTTCTGCCTGGTGTATTACAATAGGTTCCGCTACCTATTTTATTTGAGACGTAATGATTCTTAGAGTCAACCTGCCTGTCTTCGAGAAGAAAAAAGGCGTGAAGTTATGTATGTGTACATATAAATATCTTCGATTCTCTTTAGATACAACAAATCCAATGTTATCAGTCAAGCTAAAATTCACTAAACTGGCGACAAATAGTATGTTTCAGAATTACGGACCTATAAATACCTATTTTTTGCTGGGCCAACCGGTTACTTGTTGTTGGTTGTTATAAATTTAAAAAATAAGTGTAGTTCACAGTTAAGGCCTAGTAGATAATACTCCGAGGTAGACCTGGCAGCATCACTGTATCACAAGCCAATGTAATATAGATAATTTTCTATTAATAAATGTTGAATTACCTTCATAACAATGTGAAGCTGAATCTCGAAAGCTAACCAAAAAAATATCAAACTCGGCACCGCTAAACAGAAGTCGGGGTGAAAAATCTAAATCTGAAAAATATTGATGGCCTTTACTTGACCGTTAGGTAATATATTTCTTCAGGCGAAACATAAATATTTCTTTTACGAGTCTTTAATACATTTGACAACATGAAAACGGATCCTATAAAAATTCAGATTATACTTTTACCAAATTAAGTTCCGCCAAAAAAATGTTTTACCGTGCATAAGCGCCATTTTTTTTTCGCGAGCCACGTACGAGGCAAAAGGCGTTACTCCATTCAGCCGCCAATTAAATAAAAACTAACAGCCATTACGCTCGTATCAGTATTTCACGCTTGTTTTTATTTTACTATCGAATTAAATTGAAATTCATAAGATTTGACCCATTTTTAAAATAAATATACAGCTGTAGAACTTTTACTGGGCGGTTAGATGTGCAAATGCATTCTTGTCCAAATGTATTTTTAGATGTATCATTCGTCGATTCGACTTGAAATATTTGAACTAATATTATGACAGCATTAATTTATAGTTATTTAAAAAGACGTGGAGATATTTTTTTAATTTCAAATTTTATACCACGTCTCAACATCGACGATGCCAAATTTTTGACAGGATTTTTGACATGATGAAATTTTTGACAGGATTTTTGTGTATCATTATGATATTATAATTGCTTACACACATACATTCAATCACGCCTTTTTCCTATGCGGGTAGGCAGAGACTAATTCTTTTTATTTACTACGATCCTGAGTCCTGACATACATTTCTTGCATCCTCCACACTCATTATCGCTTTCATACATGCACATCGGTTTGTGGTAGGTTCGCCTAGATCGACGTTTCTAATTAAGTTAGTATATATATAAACTTAATACAAGAGAAATTGCAGGGTAACATAGTGTGTTAAATAAATTGAACTAAAGGCGTGAACATGGCGTACAGCTTTTATAGTTGAGCTGTGCGAATCCCGTAAATTACCGTTAAAATGATTAAGCCGGCTTTTAGCATAACGAAATTGTTGCAACTTCGTTAGTCGGCTATTTCCAATTTGAAGCTTTCAAAATTGCCACAAAGGTACACATTAAAGCTATTAGAATAAACTTTTATTGTGGCCTAAACGTAGAGTTTAGAGGATTTAGTTGCAAACGAAGTAACGATAATGAGCGATAGGGAAGTGCGTTACAAATTCTAAATTAAAAATTTTCTGCCTTAATTGAACGCTTGCAAAGTTAACGAATGTACTCTTTGCCAAATATTCAATTTTGTTATGAAATGTTTTGATTGTTTGTTTTCTTATAATTTATATAAGTAAATACATTTGACTATGGATCACAGCTGTACTCAAAAGAATTAAAAAACAATTTTTCTACTAAATTAATGTAAAAATAATAATATCTTAGACACAATAGATAGATAGCGCCCTCTAGTTCCAAGCTAAGCAACTAAATGCTTGTGTTATGGAAACCAGATAATGCATATTAATATATACATATACCTATACTTTATTTGTAAATACAACCTTAATGCCCGAAATGATATTAAAAACATATTTTTTAATTTTTTTTCGGGATAAGAGAAGTTTATTAAATGATCCTAGATACATAACATTTATTTCCTATGATTATCTGGGTTATTGGGTATAACATAACATAACATAACATAACATAACATAACTTCACGCCTTTTGTTACCCGAAGGTGTAGGCAGCGGCTGTTAAGCCTCGTCTCGCCGTTATGTTTACGTCCCAAATGGAATAGGTGGCGAACCCATTGCCATACCGGGCACAAAGTTTGTCAGTCATCGGTATTTATCACACATAACTTCCGAAAACAATTTCGAAAAGTTATTGGTGTGAGCCAGTGTCTGGAATCGAACCCCGGACCTCTGGATCAGAGGCCGTGCGCTCGCCCACTGCGCCACCGAGACTGTTATCTAAGATTAAATTAAAAAAAAAAAACATAGTTTCTAAAGATCAGTTTATATTGTGTTCGACAGTAATAAAGGGTAATTCTATTTTATTTATTATACACAAAAATACATATACAGTGCATTTAATAGGAGCACAAAATGGCAAAATTTGAAATACTGTGACAGCGAATAAAGAAAAAAAGCTATCGTATCGAAAACATAGACGCATCGTTCGACCTACTTATTGGAGCGGATTCTATTTTTGAAAAGAGCACAGTGGCTGCATTATTTTTTGGCCAGCCATGATGACCCGGTTTCATTAGACGTCTCAGATGTGAGTCCTTTGTCTATGCAATAAATTAAGGTGTGATTTTAATGTGGGCATGAATTTATAAATAGAGCGTGCGTACCGAAATTATTACTTTTTGGTTGTTGTTGTTTTGATAAATATGATTGAAAACTCTTATGTATGCTTGTATCTGTAATTGAAAAAAGTGGATATTATTTCAAACAAGTGTGAACATGACATATTTAGACACTATTTATTTAATAATAGACGAAGCGATTAACTTCTTAGCACTATTTATTTATTTTATATGTATATATTATTTTATAGAAATGGATGTGACAATTTTTTTTACAGAGACAACCTCAGATACCTCAGAACCTGCAGAAGAATAAAAAATGCAAAAATATTTTATTCCGATCAGAAATATTCTGATTTGTACTCGTGTCACCTCAACTACAAAACGATTTATCGATTATATCGATTTGTCTCGGAGGCCCAGTGGTCAAGCACACGGCTTCTGATCCAAAGGTCCGGGTTGAACTCCTTATACTGGATCACACCAATGACTTTTCGAAATTGTTTTCGGAAGTTATGTGTGATAAATATCGATGACTGAAAACTTTGCGCCCGGTATGGCAATCGGTTCGCCACCTATTCCATTTGGAACGTAAACCTAACGGCGTGACGAGGCTTAACAGCCGCTGCCTACACCTTCGGGTAACAAAAGGCGTGAAGTCATGTTATGTTATAAAACCTTACAATTTTGTGTTAAGGTTATGTAAGTTACTTCAATCTTTCATGTTTTAAATATTTGTGCAAAGACTTTAAAAATGCAATAAAAACCCATAATACTAAATTAAAATATAGCTCAACAGCAATGTAATGATGAGGTACTCATCGTGTCCTCGTTTAAAGCAGGTGGATAATTGATTGGGCAAACATCCACGGGAATTTATAAAACCGTTACGCAATGCATTTTTTAGGGTAGGCGCGGGTAGTCAGCGCTTTTCAGAAATTACACAGCCCGGGTGGGGTGGTGGTGCGAACGGTGTGCGGGATATGACGTTCGATTTAAAGGGTAGGTGCGTGGTGTGGGGCGGCCCCGGCTGGTTGCAGGGCGGCTGTTGACGGGCGCCCAGCGCATGCGTCCTTGGTACCGAAAGCCTCCGCCGCCGCCCGATTTCCGTGCCGATGACAGTTCGCCGGGACTTACTTCCTCGATATAGCGCGTCAGCGGCGCCGCTGCATCCAGGCCGAGCCGAGAGCCCAGCGCCTGGCGCTGTCATCGCGCACCAGCTACGCACCGAACGCGACGACATCGCGTCGATGGCAAACTGAACACGCCACACCACACGTGAGTACCACACCGCATACTTCAAGTACCATTTAGTCCATCCAGTACCAAGCCAATTTAGTGTTAGTAGTTCACTATTCATTATTAACGTTGATATTTAATTACCAAAATTACAATAAATTTAATATAGATAAATACGAAATGTAATACTGCACGATGCAGCTAATTCGGTGTTTGAGTTGTTTTTGTTTACGTATTAATCGCGTTATAAATTAAATGCTAAATTTGACATATTGGATTATAATAAAAACAGTGACTAGGTAAATAATTGAAGAAAATATGGACGCAGTGTACTTAAAACTATTACAAGGAAGATTCAAGTGGCCACAGGACTAATTGTAAAGAAAATTAATACGCTTTTGAGAAGAGAAAATACTTACAAGTAATGATCATCACCAAGTTCATTCAGTTTATAAGTGCAATTGATATGAATTCTAAGAAAAAAAGTTGTGTACATTTTAAAAAATATGTGAAGCGATGGGTATTTGTTTGAGTGACATTAATTAAAGTTTTATGGATTTTTTATGTATTTCTACAAATATTTGTTTGTACTATAAATAATATTAAACATAATAAAGAATATATGTTGAAATTGTTTAATTTGTTTTTTTTTAATAGCAGTAAGAAGATACAAAAATCGATGACTGATTGATTGACTTATTTTCTTGTTGATTATTACTTTAAAATTACCCACTGAAAGTGATTCATTTTAGAGAGAATAATACTTACATCGGATTTAATAGGCTTTTAGGTTATATTAAAATTAAGGTTTTTCTTTAAATGTGGGTAAATACGAGATTGTTTGCGATATAAACATTACCTTATGTCTAACTGCGGTTATCTACATATGATTTTTTATTTCTAAAAAATAAGTTTTTTTCTTGCATGGTTCATATAATTAATTAAAACTATGAATACGTTATTTATAATCTATTTCTTTTTTTACAAAAGATAATGTATATTTTGTTTGTTTGCTAAACGCGCTATTCTCGGGAACTTTGTATCCAATTAGTTTTTTTTTCAGTTTTAGCCCTAATAACGACAGATAGATATAGTATTATGAAGGGTTGAGCAACAAAAGCAGATCTTGATATTTTTAGTGTCAAAGGTATTTTAAAAGAAGGCAGTATGACGTTCGCACGATTTACTATTTACATATCACTATTAGGAGCCCCTAAAAACATAGGGTTTTTTTCACTTCACCTAAACAACAATAACGAAACGATGCTAATAAAAAAAAATATTATTTTATTTTATTTTTTATAAGTATATTATTGTATATGTCACGTTTACTTTGTTGCTAACCGCCAATTTAGTTAAAATCGCGTTCATCTATTTTTTTTAAACTGACTAATATTTTTATTTTATTTTAACTACATACGATTATGTTTATTATTTAATATTGTTTTAAAGATCATATGTACAGCGCCCTCTAGTTTTAAAATATAAGCAATTGAAATTTGAAATGGAAATTAGACAGTAAATAAATATCAATCAATATAATAGATACATAAATACCCAGGTACAAAAAAAATCCAGACGCTATACAAACGTCCATGCTCTTCATAAATATTTGTTTTTGGATGGTGATCGAACCTGTGGACCTTTCACCAGCTGTAGGTTGTTATTGGCTGTTTTTTTAAACACATCTCACAATATTAGCGCATAAAATTACAATAAACATTACACTTCCTCCTATTATTGTCAAACAAGTTCAAAATAAAGTAAAGCTTGTGTATTTATTTATAGTTTTTAAAACTATATCTTGAGAGTGCTAAATGTGATTGGACATCTTCTAAACGTCTGATCCAATTGTATTGAAACTTTACGTGTCAATTCGTACAGCTTCTCGGGTGGTTTAGATGCAAAATCGTTAGGTAGCGTTTTATAGTTCTGTGTATAAAGTCTATTGCTCAATCTAGTAGTCAATTCCATAAAGAATCACCATTTTCCTAGATTTCTTACAGTTCAAATGAAGTGCAGCTAAAATCAAACCATGAGACGCATCTAATTCCATATAAAAACACGCTGTTTACTTACTTAGTAGATTCCAGATTAAACAAATAATGCTATTAATATTACATTTGTTTTATAACTATGGACAAAAACAATATGAACTAAGACTCCTAGGGACAAAAAATAAATTAATCATTTACGTAAGACGATTATTTAATTATTCAAATGTAAGTGGCTTATTAATTTTCAAGATGCAAGATTTTGATTTGACATTGAACATTTAATTATATATGTACAATTGTATATGTATATTAATGTATATTTAAATGTTTACGCATGCGCAAATATTTATCCAGATGTATACAGAGTACTTAAACAGGACTTGTATGGTTCGTGTGACAGAATTTCTAAACGCAATTTCATACTAATAATAAATATATTTTTTTATATATAGCTTTACATGGGACTTATAAATTAAAATAGCATACGTTACCCTTTAAAACTATTATGCTGAGATATTATTCTAAAAGAGTCCCGTAAATTTCAGCCCAGCCGTTTAAGAGACTAGCCAAAACAAATAGACTTGCAAAACAAAAACTTGTTATTTTAATACAGTATAGAAATACATAAATGAGCGGATAATCTTAAATAATTTTAATACCCTTTATTGTGCTCATTACCTGTTCATAGATAATTACAGTCTTCAATCGAATTAAAATAAATTTTAAGCCTTGAACTTTGAAATAAAAATGAATTCTTAACAAAAATGAACAGGCATAAATAGCTAATTTTCACCAGCCATTTTTTTACAATTTTTTTAACATAACCATACTAAATTGTGTATTAAATCACATCTGAAAATAAAACCGTGGAATATGAAGAAGAATTACGAGGAGAGATAAAAAAGTGATGGAGCTTTGCAGTACACTGCATGAATGGGCCGCCTAGATCGGTGAAATCTCACGACTTCTTAGCTAATCGACGCAAAGTGGCCCCTGCCGCGTTCCGCTTGGTGAGAAAGCTATCCAGACGCCCAACCCCTTTCCCTATCCCCTTCCCATCCCACTTCCGATACATTTCTTATCCCATTGTGCGGGCTGGAAATGCAATTGCAACACTATTTGTGTTCGGGTGTCCATGGGCGGCGTTGGTTGCTCACCATCAGGTAACACGTCGGCTCGTTTGCCTTCAAGTAACATAAAAAATAAATAATGATATCACGTTACGTTCGCTGAGAGACGCCCAACCTCTTAAATGTGGCAAATCAGCTGTTACTCACTTGGAGCTGGATATTTCCATAGGCGGCGCTAGTCGCTTAACATCAGTCTCACTTATTAATTCTCTCCCTTTATCATTGAAACAATCATTATTCTATTTCTTTAAAATTAAACATACATAACATAACTTCACGCCTTTTGTTACCCGAACATGTAGGCAGCGGCTGTTAAGCCTCGTCTCACCGTTATGTTTACGTCCCAAATGGAATAGGTGGCGAATCTATTGCCATACCGGGCACAAAGTTTTCAGTCATCGATATTTATCACACTTAACTTCTGAAAACAATTTCGAAAAGTCATTGGTGTGAGCCAGTGTCAGGATTCGAACTCGGATCTCTGGATCAGAAACCGTGCTCTCCCACTGGACCACCGAGACTAAAATAAATTGTAATACATATTACAATATTTATCAAACATACCTCCATGCCTAATCCTCTGTCTGTCAATCCTCAATCTTTATTAAATTTAGTTGCTTCCCTTTTTTCCGATTAATGGTTATGTACACTCCAGGATTTCTGATAAAACTTAGAATCTGCGCGTCTTCTCAAACACAATGTTTGAACTAGAAAGTTCTACAAATCAGAATAGGATCTTTAATAAAAATTTTAACGTTGATTTAAGAAATTGAGTTAACAGAAATGGAACACTTCGGGGGTGGGAGGTTAGGGGTGGCTGACACGTGAAGCCTGACTACGCGCAGGCTTTATAAGTAGGGTTGAAACTAAATTGCGAGCAATTATATTTTAGTTAAATATAGCGAAAGTATGTGTGTGTGTGATTTTAATGAAAATTTTGTTTTAAAATCAGTGTATATTTTAGAGAAATTTACATTACTTCAGATTTAAATATATTTGTAACTAGGTGAACCGGCGAACTTTGTTGCGCCTTGATGCAATAAATAAAAGAATTTCTAAAAACCTTATGGAAGCGGGAGCTGAGTATGGTAGAGTGTGCACGAAAGTATCTGCGAAGTGACCCTCACTGACCGCGGCGATAACAAAGTTGTAGGGAAGGAAGTCGGATTGAAAAAGAGTCTCGGTGTAAAAGTAAGAAAGGGCATGCCATACAATGCAAAAGCGGATGGATGTAGGAGTCGAGGACGGCCATGGGCGGCGTTGGTTGCTTACCATCAGGTGACACGCCTGCTCGTTTGCCCTCCTATCCCATAAAAAAAGGTATGTATGTATGTAATTTCTAAAACAAAGTAGTCTAAGTTACTCCTTATTATACCTGCTACCTGCCAATATAAGTCTCGTCAAAATCGTCCAGTCATGTCAGATATTATCCGGGACAAACAGAAGGACAGACCTTTATTAACCGACTTCGACTTTTTTTTTATGTCTGTTCACCGGTATTTTCGTCAATTACGAACAGATTTCAAAAATTTTTTTTTCATTGATAGTATTTACATTCGAAATGGTTCCATTTTCACCAAGTCAGGTTCTGATGATGAAAACCAGGAGAAATCTAAGGCAACCTCTGAAAATTGTATGCGAGTATGGTGTTTTTGTTACGTAATAGTGATGTCTTAGAGATATTCTTTATGGTTTCAACATCTGATGCTGCTGTGCTGATGAAGAAGCCATCGAACTCCTCAACGGTTAGGAGTTTGAAGACAGCACTGCAATTTTTCGATAGAAACTACTTGGTATTATGTCGGGCTAACGTGTTGCTTGTGAGGTATACTTGAATATACATCTGATGCTGCTGTGCTGATGAAGAAGCCACAGAACTCCTTAATGGTTAGGAGTTGGGAGACAGATACCGCAGTTAGTTGATGGAAACTGTTTAGTGGTGTATATGACTAACGTGTTGCTTGGGAGATAAGCTTATATCCATATCTGATACTGCTGTGCTGATGATGAAGCTACGGAACTCTTAAACGGTTAGGAGTTAGGACACAATACTGTAATTTTTTTTTTGCAATACTTTCAAGGCTACGATTGGTTTTCTTTCGGGCTGCAGTGTTATTGTCTACCTATGATAATAACAAAAATATAAATACTTAACAAGCATTATCAAACTCTTTTAGGCTAAGCACTTATTAATAACAATTATAGGTCCCTAAAAATATCAACCATTTAACAAACGGACTTGTAACAAGTGATAATATATTTAATAAACTTAAAGCCATGTAAATGAACTAACTTCTATTGAAGTTCACAACTCATTAATATCACTAAAACTCGTGAAAAAAATTACTTTAAAAAAAAGTTAAACCGACTTCTGGAAACGCAAACCACAAAATCTTTAAGTAAATGAAAACAGTACCTTCATAACTAAAAAGCGATAAATAACGAAACTTACTAATTTGTATACTTAATACAATATACAAAACGTAATACTTTTATAAAGTAATCTTTAACTGTTATAATATTTACAAATGCCAGTTATTTTTGGAGTCGGTGCAAGCCCAGGTAACATACTCTATTGTGTTATTAAAAAAAATGCTGTACTGTTTAAAATTGCTTCGTAAATAAGCCATTATTTCTCGTAAAAAGTAAAAAAATAAAAATGGTCATTACGGGTTATCCTTAAGCGATAGACATATGCCCTCGCGGACATTTTTGTAGACCTTTTGAAGGTGTTTAATAATGTAGAACATTATCTTGATCTATCACCCTACGTGATATCAGCCAGTGTTTGCAATTAAAGTGCTTAATATCAAAAATTATTACTTTTTATTAATTACATTATACATAAATACCTGCCCGTTGACACCCTCTATCTATTAAAAAAAAGGTCATCAAAATCCGTTGCGTAGTTTCCAAGATCTAAGCATATAAGGGGATAGACAGCGGAAACTGACTTTGTTTTATACTATGTAATGACAACTTGACTACTTAACTGCGATATTAAAATAATAACATAACTAACCGATGATGTAAAAAAAATGTCTCGATGGGAATTCCATACAAATAATGATACTTCTCAAAACGTATCACCCTTCGCATAGTCGGGTAAAATGTAAAGGGACACGTGGAATACTATTCACATTATTAAAATGTCCACCTCAGCTTGTGTGGGACCAGCTGATTGCTGTCCATTACCTTCGACCAATGAAGTCGTGAATCCGTGAAAATACGTTTTACTACTTCCTATACAATCGCAGTATCGTCGAAATTACAATGGTACGCTGTTATCTTATTTTTTTTTTATGAATATATAAGATATACGATGCAGCGCCATCTAATCAAAGTGCGTACCTAATGTTGATTAGATAAAGTTGCAAGAATGTTTGTGAATTGCGACGATACAGGTTGTTGGAAAGAGGTGAGGTTTCGTTTTTTATTTGGTTTATAAATAACCAACAAGTGCAAATAATAATTATATGCGTCTCATGGTTTCTGTATATATAACAATCATCGTAGTTTATTAGGTTAGGTTTGGTTCGATTCCCAACCGAGTATAAACGAATTTTGTGATGAATTTATGATTGTGTGATGGCGTCTAATATATCTTCAGATATTCCAGGATCATTCAGAGTGGGATATAAAACTCATTGGTTTAAATGGAGTGAATGAGTGAATAATTTTAACTTCTACAGTGGTAGAGCCAAGCAGTTCGCTGCATAAATGGGCCGGCTCGACCGGTAAAATACCACTACCTCTCAGAAGATCGACGCAAAGTGGCTCATGTCGCGTTTCGTTCGGTGAGAGAGGTACCCGGAGGCCTACCCCCTTTCGTCGGCAACACTATATGTGTTACCATCGGTGTCCACTGGTGTCCACGGGCGGCGCAGGTTGCTTACCATCAGGTAACACGCTTGCTCGTATCTCTATCCCATAAACAAACTTATCAAGATTGAGATGAAGAATAATGTGATACTAAAAATAGGAATATATTTACTTTCTCATCAATATGTTTATTGTTTATGATTTTTATGTTTTCTGGAATAAAATTTATTGTAATAAAAATACGACTTAAGTTGACTTTTGAGGGATAGTTTTTTCTTGTTTTTGAAATTTCAGTACAGTTGATTTATTTAGCCATTTTCTTACAATGAAGCGTAGTAGGAAATGTAAAAAAAAAACATAAATCAAGGTGTGTCTTCTTGTGCTCATTCTATGGAACTTTAAACCGAATGAATTGTTGAACATCGGTTGATATATTTCACTGCAACTTTCAATGCTATAGCAATATTGAAGAGTTACTTCGATAACCTTGGATAAGTTAGAATGGTAGTAGATGTATTCAGGAAGTTTCAAATACTCCTAAAATATCAATACAATTTTTTGGTGTCAGGGAAAGAGCAGAAGTGGAAGTAATGATTGCAATTGGTTATAACTAAGATCGTGGGGTGCGATTTAGAAAAGCGTATCGTTAATATAAAATGGCGTCGATCCGGCACGAAGGACCAAAAATGGAGTTACAAGTCTTTGGGTTGATATGTACACGAAAGAGGGTAGCAGCAAAGCAACGAATGAATCGATCAAATTATAAAAGGGTTGTTTTGGGGTAAAAAAGATATTGTTATTACACACTAAACAAACAACAAAGTTTAGATGCCCGATGCCGTGAACTTTTTAATTAAAATCAATTTCGCCAGTGCCGGTTACAGATTAACGAAGTGGGGTCTATTATTTCGTTTTTGTTTACTATATTTTCAACGTTTATGATAAAATTTCCTTAGTGAAGAGTGAAATATTTCAGTTATTAATCATTCCGATCACTGATCAATAGCAACCTTCGACAAATTGAAATAGGTTCTATTTTTTTTTTGACTTATTACAACTTTGAACACAATGAAAGCCAAATAAGCGAGTGAGGCGTGTAAAAATCGTGCCTTAATGCGCTCTTTTCTCTCTGCCTACCCTACGCCTATTTGTCGTGACGTTATGTATGTTATATGAAATACATACATATGTATAGTATGAGCAATCGTAATCCTTATAAGATTTATATTCAAGTTCTTGACCATTAACCAAGTATTAAACATAGTCTATCTTCAGGATGATTGCGCGTGCCTTCTGTTGACCTACGTGGAGGATTAAAGACGAGCTTTCAGTCACTAATATATATATATATATATATATATATATAGCTGTCTTTTTGCACTACTAAACTTTAAGCTCCCAATCTCGATCAACAAAATTTTCAGCATTCATTCCCTTCATCTAATGATGAAGGGAATGAATGATGCCGACGTCCAGTAGTGGACCTCGAATGCCTAATGGCATTCGAGGTCCACTACTGGACGTCGGCATCCGCCATAGAACGCCCTGTGCCACTTGCATTCTTTGGCCTCCTGCAGATTTAATCATGTTGTCGGTCCACCACTTTTGTGGCATTCAAAGTCAAACATTTACCTGTTTATAAATTTTCAAGTTACCTAAGTGCTATGATATTTGTTCTGAACGATGACGTCTTTTTAAAGGAGTGTAAAAAATATCTTCTTGAAACAGTTCCTTTGGTATGATCACAGAAATAGATCAAGATAGAACGGCGAATAGGCGTGGCAAGCGTGCCAAAACCCTGCACTATATTGCATGCTTTTCGAAACTCGCTCTCATTACGCAACGAGCGTTCCTGCCATGCGTTCAGGACGTAAAAAAATAGATAAAACGTCACATATATGCCTTATTATGCTGTGAAAAATTGTAAAAACAAAAGTAGTGAATCAAATATGAAAAAAGGAAATATTTCGTATGATCAGTAAGTACAGAGAATCAGTAGAAAGTATTTTTTTGAGATTATAAATTATTGTTTTACTTTTACTATGTTCAATAATAACGATCACAAGTTGTATATTTTTTCGTTATGATAAATATCCATTGCTGTCCGCATTCAACGCTCGTATACAAAAACATTGCGCGTATAAATTATACGCGTAATGTACGTCGAATCGAACGAAATACACAATACACCTGCCAGTTGATCGTTGTGTCTGTTAATCGCTGTGATTCGAATGTTAGAGATGGGCACTCCATGTATCGTTGAGTCTTAGGACTTATCGATAAATTAATTCAATAATAATTTGAGTATCAGCTCATATCTTGCTTTGTCCCTACTTTATTCTAACACCACAAATTTCAACCAAAGTGTTTCGTAATTACATTGGCAGCAGTTTATTTGACAGTATAAGTTTTCATCAATTTGACCAATCGCCGATGGAAAATCATCTCGTTCTTCTCAAATGGGCAGTAACCGAGGTATATGTAGACGTTCGGCTTCGTTATTTAACCAGGACTGTGAGGCCAACCCTTACAAAAAGGCAAATATTTAATAAATATGTATAGTTTCAAGGACAGTAAAATATTTATAATTAAATTTTATATACTGTTGGAAAAATATGTTTTAGGTTTTAATATGCCGGATTGAAGTATTTAACATGTTTTACTTTCTATGATTATCGTTACAGAAAATCAATAAAGTTAGTAAAATATAAAAATAATAAAATTAACACACGTTGCCGATATTAACATCGATAATCTAATGTGAGTGTCTCCTAACTAGTCGTCTCGCTCACAATGAAAATGACGTCACACTGAGGGCGTGGTTTTTCAAAAAAGTGACACGCTCGAAATGTATGGAAATATGCCATCGCGGCCGTTCTATCTTGATCTATTTCTGTGGGTATGATACTATTGGATTAAATATTGTAATCATATATTATCAAGAATGGCCAAGAAATAAAAAAATCTTTTGAGTGGTCAAAGAACACCCGAATACCGATAGGCATGGTCTTTACACAGCTCAATCTCCTCTACGACTTTCAGAACTCTTTTTCTTCTGAGATCTGACATTACGTTCAAAATCAGACAGTCAATTTGGTCGAGGAAAATGCTTTACGATCTTTATTGAATCTATCTCTCCATTTTTTCACTGTATATCTGTTTAGCTGCTATTTATTCTCCAATTTTGTGACACACCGAAATGATTTGACATTTTACTTTTTTTAGAAATACAACAGTGGTAGAGCCAAGCAGTTCGCTGCATGAATGGGCCGGCTCGACCGGTGAAATACCACGACCTCTCAGAAGACCGACGTAAAGTGGCTCATGCCGCGTTTCGTTCGGTGAGAGAGGTACCCGGAGGCCCACCACCTTCCCCATCCTTTCCTATCCCCTATCCCTTAAAGGTTGGCAACGCAACAGTAACACTATATGTGTTGCTGGTGTCCATGGGCGGCGTTGGTTGCTTACCATCAGGTGACACGCCTGCCCGTTTGCCCTCCTATCCCATAAAAAAAAAATACACATACACAGATGTAATATGTTAAGTGAAATATATTTAGTTTGTAGCAGCTGTATTAAACAAGCGTAAGTATGTTAGTATGTACTATCCTATGCTGTATGTGAGTCGCTATCATCAAACTCGTGGCCTTGCCAACAGCCACTGATAAGCGTCATGTATCCAATACATTAGAACACATTTTTTTTTGGCTATTGCATATTTTGAACTGTATAACCATGTATGCATTTAATATTAAAACTACATTGAATAGTATGTATGATCAAATAAAAATAAAATTAATAAGTTTGTCCTATGCGGCGCTCTGTGCTCTCTGCCATCCCCGCAAGGGACTTGGAGTGAAGTTTTGTATGTATATATGCTCAAGTACATTGTTTACTTGAACTTTGGTGTGATACATAGTCAGAATTGTTACTTATCTTTATGTATGCGCTTATCTAAAAGATTTTAATTCCATTTCACTAAAATTCACTAAAATTAAAACTTTTCATAGGACATATTGAAAATTGGTTAGTGAAAAAAAAATGCCATTGTTATGTAAAAAAGTGACATAATTATTTGTCACGAAACGAAAGTTATTAATTTTCTGTAGCAATAATATAAATAATTTATATATTTTATATGTGTGCGCATGTGTTGATAGTTATAAATATATCAAATATTAATGGGAAATATTCTCTCCACATGTCGTAATCACCAGACCTGAACCAGGAATGAAGAGGTAAGAGAATCACATTTTTTATTTCGAACACAATTAATATAATTATCTATGGACAGTTCTAGATGTTATGGCTAATTGCATATGGTCTTCCGACTAAGACATTGAGAAGATATTGTAAATAAATTAAACTTGAATAAAATTATTACTTTGCATTTCAGGAAAAGTGTGGATAAGTGTCTAAAAAGTCAGAAATTAGGATGTAGGAGTCATCTAATGTATGTGTGTCTAGGCTGCGGTTACTGCTTACCATCAGCTGAGCCATATTATGTTTATTTGCCATCAATTTGGTATATAAAACACTAGTTAACCCAGCGAACTTTGTTTCGCCTCAAAAGAAATAAAAATGGTCATTGTGGGTTATCATCCCTAAGAGATAGACATACGTTGCGGACTTTTTGGTAGACCTTTAGAAGGTGTATAATAAAGCATTGTTTTGATTTATCACTTAGGGTTTATCCAGAGTTTACAATGTAAATGCTAAATCTGGAAAAATATCAGTTTTTCTTTACACATGAGTTATACATACAAACCACCCCGTTGACACCATCTATCAATTTAAAAATACTCCGTTGCGTGGTTTCAAAGATCTAAGCATATAAGGTGATAGATAGCGGAAAGCGACTTTGATGTAATGATTACATACTGAATATTTTTGAAGTGTTTTTTCAGGTTATGAAAGTCTTTAAGAATCTACGCATTGTGTGATATAAATACAGGTTCTTTTCAAGTTATAATCTATTTGCAAAATATAGTATTTTATTTTGCAATTAGTCGTCGTAAAACGTCATCGCTGTAATTTTCGTTGGATTAAAAACAACGAACTTGATGCAACGTTTCGTTTTGTTTTTCCAATAAAAAATACAGCATTGACGTCTATATATAGGTAGGAAAGATATCTTTATCATGTATTTACTAAATTTCTATCCAATATTATTAGAATCTATAATCTGACATAACATAACTTTTTCCACCCATCTATAGCAGCTGTTAAGCCTCCGTTATGTTTATCCCGAATAGAATAAGTGGCCAACGTACTGCCGTACACCGTGCACAAAGTTTTCAGTCATAGATATTTATCACACATAACTTCCGAAAAGAATTTTGAAAATTCATTGGTATGAGCCAGGATTCGAACTCACGACTTTTTGATTCAGAAGCTGAGTATTCGACCACGGGACCACCGTGAACTCATATACACGTGGCTACTCGGCTACCTCGTGTGAGATTGTCTTCTCAAAACTTATATAACCCATAAGCCTGCTTAGCTAGTTGCATAATTTAAAAACTTCTGAAGTTTCCCGAGTTTTTGTTAACAGATTGCTTTATCTAAAGTATTTTTTATACCGAGCATATTAGTATGTCTAAATTCATAAAAACGAATAAATTAAGAAAAAAAATCATTTTTCGTCTTTACATATTAGTTATTTGTAATGTGTACAGTGTAAAAAATATTAATTAATATTTTATAATAACTGTTAAAAAATGATAACACGAAAAACATGTCAGTCATCACTTCACTAGTACCTACTTATTTAAAAACTACCAGAATTGAGTGAATATATTCGCTGAATTTGTCTGTTACATTGTTGCCACTTATGAATTAAACACTGAAATATATTTGAATAGCAATATGGTAAAACACATTTAGCAAACGAAATATTTAGAATGCAACGTCAATAGCCTCGGAACACAATAACCGCTTAGAATACCTAACACGAGGCTAGATAATGTAGGCATCGAGCAAAACTACTTCTAATTCAATAGCAAAAAAAAAAAACAAAAAACAAATGCGTCGTTGAGGCGTCGCGGTGTTTGCAGAATCGGCTGCATCGAGAGGGCCTCGCGCGGGGCGCTGTTCTAGCCGTCGTTTTTTTTTTATTCATTCTGTTGCCTGCGTCTTTTTTTGGCAGCGCGCGTTAACCTTGGATGTTTTTTTTTTAATAGCGAAGCGTTGCACGTACACGCGCACATTTCGGATAGTCGTAGAGCGTCCCCCACTCGGCCGCGTCCGAATTTTCTGCATTCGGCGCGCGTGAAGAGTTTTCGGCGGTCGCATTCATTCGCGAGCGACGCTCCCCACGGCTAGGAGCGAAACGTGCTACTACTCATATACGGCCTGCAGACGGAGCGGTCGGAGCTATGCAATATGCGGAAGTGATCGCAACAAACGACACGCCGGTGCTAAACTAGACGAGTGTAACTCAAGTGTACTACAGCAACAAAAAATATAAATTACAAAAAAAAAAACCAGTGAACGCACATTTAGTGTTACGAACTATGATAATTATTGTGCATACAAAACGTATATAGAGATCTAATGATTTTCTAATAATATTACCCAAGGACTGTGGAATTTGCGATATGGAATCGAGGAAAGTATTGTTGCTTTTTTTTTAGGTTTTTTATTTTTTAATATATATATATATATATTATAGGTCGTCCCGCTCGTGTTGGATAGGATTATTTGGGTGTGACCAGGAAGTCGCAATTAGATTACAATATGTGCAAGCGATTTGGGATGAAATCTGTACCAATATAATGAGTAGGTATCGTGAGATGTAGTCATTGATAAGTATGTGTTGACACCCCGCGGCATAAATATTAAGTGTCCGAGTGAGGGTGTAAGGCAGTTTGCACCTTAAGTGCTTCGTGCATGAGAACGTTTTTTGCGCAGTTTGTGAAATTGTCCCCGAAGTTTTGCATACACGTGCTGTACGCCTCCACGGGGCTATTGAACTTGATAATGATACAACCGTCGTATCTGCCACTTTTTTTCCTTTTTCGCCTTTTCTTTCAACTATATTGCATTATTAATTTTCTTTGGAGGATCCCTAACCGAACGACTGGTTCTTTTATATACTACTGTAACTGAAATCGTAGGCAAGCGTAAGCAATAGATAAAATACAGCTACATTTTGAGAATAACAATCAAACGTATATAAATAAGAATTAGTTGTACAATGAATTTTTGGGATCGATTAAAAATGCTTTGCGTGCGTGCGAATGGCGTTCAGAAATCGGCCCGGAACCGCTCGTAGAGGCGAAACTGGTCTTGCGACGCATTAGACATTTGCATAGAAACTGTCAAATTGGCCTCGAGCGACTGCCGTCCATGGGCGAGCTATTAGCACCTTGTCACCGGCCGCGGTCACTCCGGCGTCAACTGAACGCCTTGTATTCTCCTATTGAGTTTGCGCTTCTGCAAACGCCTATGTCTAACTAAAATAACCATGCATACAATATTAGCTCTTATATGCTTTCATAATAAAGTTGAATTTTCTGATAGTACGTCAACTATTGTGCGTGTGATTTTCGGTTAGAGGCCCTCTTGTATGATTAATAAGTGTGGTATTGCATAGAAACTAGGCGTACATTGACAACATTATTCCATTATTATGATTGTGCACTAAGAAAGGTAATTAGTCTATTAGAGTAATTTGCTGTATACATTATAATATTTTTAAATTTTATTTTATAACTATTTCTGTATATTTTTCTATATTCCCATGCTTTTAATACAAGTAATTCAGTCTAATGGGATTTGGATCAGATTTTTCCGTTGTCCTGTCAACAAACAAAACTTTAAGTCAGGATTTTTATATTACTATTTTTTTTTTGAAAGGCGAGAAAATGGTATTAAATTTACTAGATTATTACCAATACACTCTACCAAAATAGTAAAAAGAATAGAACTCTTTTTGGAGGAGGACTAAGGACATTGTGATGGTAGATTTTTATATATACACGTTTAATAACTTATTTAAATAGGTATATAAATAATGTTCTCTTTCCACATTCTTCTTTTAGTCTATAATCTCATTCATTTCGCGGCCAAAACCTGTATTTCCTGCTTCTCGCGTAGTTCGCCATTTTTTTTTGCTGTCACTGAATTCACGTTTTGGCATAATTATTTTTATTTGATCATTGAACTACACACACTGCAATGGAATTTTGAAATTTGATAGAGAGAAAGAGATAGTTTAGTTAATAAAGTTTCAATTTTTTGTTTACATTTAAAAGCCTTGGTCTCTAGTTTTAGTGCCTCGGAGAGTGTAGAGTTCGAATCTATGGCAATCAAATTGCACTAAATCCTGCCTATACTTTCGACCATTCAAGTTTTAACTTCAGATGACAATAGATAAATACCGTAACAATTCATGAACCTCTCCCAAGATTCTTCACTAAGAGTTTAACTACACTTGAAAATAAATAACATTTTGCTCTGTCGAAAATCAGCGTCATCTACCAAAAAATAAATTAACTCTATGTACCTGCAAAGAATATAATTATGATAATAAGTTAGTTATACCTATATTCCTAGAAAAAAAAATCGCATAATATTATTAGGTTTATTATATATATGCGTAAATTTGTGTGGACGAAGGTCAGTTAAATTTTACACATTATTACGCGCCTCAATGTAGAGTGTCCAATAGGATGCGTTTGTTGGCGCACACGCATTTTGTTAAATTGATTTCTGTAATTTGGAATTGTTTAAATTTTAAATTTAATTGCGGCCTTGCCCGATTGCCTTGTCCATTGTATATAATATGCCTCTATGTCCTTAAACCCAAAGGTTTTGACAGCGGTAATATGTGAATATTAATTTTAAAAAATGAATTTGAATACAACTTTTTGCTGAGTCCTTTGCGGCGTAGGCAGAGAGTGCAGAGCGTCATGCTGACATCACTATCCTCAAAGACTTGTTCAATTTGGTCATGTCTCTGTGTGCCGAGGCCGTCTTCGACTCTACATTTATTAATTTTTGTATTAAAGTAATTTTTTTTACTAATTAACCCGGCAATGTTTATAAGCGCAGTGAGAACAATCGGGGTACAATTTACCAGTCGAATTAAAGTAATTTTTTTTTGTCATTTTGTAGGTTTTTCATACGATACGGTCTCGTAAATGGTCGTTGGAGGTGATTTAAATAAATTTGTCGTGAACGCACAGCCGATAGCGATAAATTTGCATAACTTAAAGGTTACCGGTTAGTACAAAAAATTTAATAAAACTGTGATACTTTGTAAGTTTATTTGTTTTACCTTTTAATTGCTTTATAACAGGCTCTTTTTTTAGTAGTAAGAGTTTATTACATACAAAATTATAAACGGTTTAAACTTTTTTTTTCTTACACTTTTTTACGTATGTTCTTTTGTAAATAAATTGTTCTATGCAATTAGTAAAGAGGTTGGATTATTCTTTTCGGCCAGTCGTTTTTTTTTTAATATTTCGAATTGTGTTTTTTGGAAGTCGTGCAATCAATATTGACGGACATATTATTACGTATATAGACTCCCAAAATAATTATTGTACAGCTGATTCATTCATACATTTTTGGAATTGTATTAGATTTTTTTTATTTTATGCATTTGAGCAAATGTAAAATATGATTTGCCGCTTACTTGACGACTTGAGCGATGATAAGAAGCTAACAATTACTATCAATCGATATTATTGCTCTCGTTTAGTAGTTTGTTCAATCAATGTGATGCTTTTTTTCTTTCTTACAAACTGAAATCGTTCGCGTAGATGTAATAGTACCATTCGTATTTAGTGTGAGTGGCATATCATGCAGTTATATGTATATTTATATCTTCGCGGCCATTTTCTACCCAAATGTGTAGGCAGCGGTTGTTGAGCCTAAGACTCCTCATTACGTTTTGTCCCAAATGTACACCGGGCACAACGTCGTCGGTAATCAATATTTATCACACATAACTTCCGTAGATAATTTTGAGTGATCTCTTGAGAGTTGAGACTTCGATCTTCAGAACTCTGAGACGAACTATTATGTATTTTTCTGGTTGTATTTGACTATTAAAGGGTTGAATAGTATAGTTTCATTTTTAAATATTTCCTGCACATTGGCGTCTATTAGACGTTATGTAATTATATCAAACTAATCCACAAAAAAACATACTAATAGTGGTATTTAATAAGAATTTAGTTAGAAACACATTTGGGGGTAGATACACTGTATCTTTGCAACGGAGATAACCTCGCCTGTACGCACTTTGATAACGATGATTAATGAATGAACGAGTTGCGCGTGAGTTGAAAAAAAATCTAATATAATCTATTTATTTTTTTACATTTTATAATCAGCCTGTAATATTTGAATGGTATTTTATCAGATATTAACTGACCAACAGAACTACGTTTCGCAAGCTATAAATGATTAAATGAAAGATTTTTTTCTGATATAAAACTAGCCCAAGACAATCTTTATTACATCCACGACCTCTCAGAAGACCGACGTAAAGTGGCTCATGCCGCGTTTCGTTCGGTGAGAGAGGTACCCGGAGGCCCACCCCCCTTCCTTATCCTTTCCTATCCCCTACCCTTTAAAGGTTGACAACGCAACTGTAACACTATGTGTTGCTGGTGTCCATGGGCGGCGTTGGTTGCTTACCACCAGGTGATCCGCCTGCTCGTTTGCCCTCCTATCCCATAAATAAAAATATATATATATATATATAATAAAAACCGATGACTTCGGAATCAGAAACGGGGAGCTCGATCACTGAACCACCACTCGCCGTGTGCGTAAAAAATGTTGAACCGCGTCAAAGTTGTATAAATTGCTAAGTTTATTTTTTATTCTTAACAATATTTGATCAATTACAGGAATATTGAGTATAAGTAAAGTATTAAAAAGAGAGTATAAGAGAGAGAGAGTATATTCTATAATTTCTTTTTTATGTATTGTATTTATGAATCTGGATATGTAGTAACGTTGAATAAATTAAAAGAATAATTGCGAGTTGACTTATCAATTCCATTCACGTGCGAAATCTAATGTTACGTAGTTACTCTAGTGTATGGATTTCAATATAATATATTTATTTGTCTCTCAGATATCGGTCCTTATCTAAAAGTTGTCACGATTCTAATTACAAGGTAATTTACATAATCATGAACGTATGAACATACATATTATTATTATATGTTGATGAATTAAAAGTAAAAGTTTGATAGTGGTAGAGTGACTGGGATATCTCGACAGGTAAAATGCCACGACCTCTCAGAACATCGACTTAAAGACGTGAGAGAGGTATCCGGAGTCCCTACTCCTTTCCTCCTCCCCTTCCCGTCCCACTTCCGACACCTTCCATATCGGTCCATATCCATGTTAAATATAACGTCGGCAATGCAACTGTAACACATATATGTGTCCATGGGCGGCGTTAGTTGCTCACCATCAGGTGAAACGGCTGCTTGTTTGTCCCCCTATACCTACCATAAAACAAAACTCGTCGTATTTATAATATAATCATGTCATAGGATTCTTACGACTTTTGAAAGTTTTTAATATGGCGGTAAATCCTTTTTTACTTCCGAATCCCCAGTATAATTAACTGTCGAAATTAAAAAGTCTTTGAATTATCATAAATTGCATCATCCCATTAAACCAAAACATCACTTATCATAAAGATGAAGCCAAGATAGCAACTGTAAAGGAACTATACGCAAAATATAAAATTTAATAAACACTGCCATTCTAGGTACACTAAAAAATTCTGTCCCCGCAGACCGTCTGCAAATACATTTTTTTTCGTAATTCATCAATGTCCAGGACACACTCGGTACTTTGGTACAGCAAGAATAATACTAGATATAAAACTTTCGTACTTACTTGATGATATTTTAAGCTAACACGCTAAAAGAAAAGTTTTTGTCTCTATAAAAGTATTTAACAGAGGCATGTTTACTCTAGCCTAAAGCTTAAACAAAAATATGTAAGTTTAATATGTTTTTTATTCATTTTTTAATATGGATACGATACATACATAACTTCACGCCAAATCCCTTGCGCGGTAGGCAGAGAGGACAGAGCGCCGTAGGGCACGATTCTTACACGCCTCACTCGCTTCGTTGACTTTCATAACTCTTTTCATGCATGCGCGTCGGTTTTTGAGGCTCCTAACATCACCTTCCTCCAGAACACGTTCTATTTGGTCATGGAATGTGTGTCTTGGCCGTCCTCGACTCCTACATCCATCCGCTTTTGCATTGTATATCTGCTTAGTCAGTCTTGCATCAACCATTCTTTCTACATGTCCGAACCATCGGAGCATGTCCTTTCTTACTTTTACACCGACACTCTCTTTTAAACCAACTTCCTCCTTTACAACCTTGTTTTCTACGCGGTCAGCGAGAGTCACTCCGCAGATTTTGCGTAGTGCCCTCATTTCTACCGTGTTTATTCTACTTTCATGCACACTCTGCCATACCCAGCTCTCGCTTCCATAAGTTAGTGATGATTATCTTAAAAATTTGATAATTATCTTAAAAATATGATAAATGTGGCAGTTTTTAAACATTTGTGAATGTTTGTCACTCTTTGACCGGTCGCCTGTCCGGCATAATCAGTTGAAATTTCCTATACTGAAAGAAGATTTCTTCGTGTATAAAAGAGCGTTAAACCTGGTTTCAGTAAATGGCATCGAATGGTAGGATTTTTGTAAATATATAAATAACGTATCCGTAAATGATCTTAATATATTTTATTCGGTTGATATTCCACTACCCACTTTGACTTTTAAAATATCAAAAAATAAATCATACTGACGTCATTTTATTGATTTGAAACAAATATGAAATCAAAACTAAGATCTTGTCAAAAATATTGATGACTTAAAACTTTGTGCCCGGTGTATGGCAAATAGGTTCGCCACCCATTCTATTTGGGACGTAAACATAACGGTGAGTCGTGGCTTAATAGCCGCTGCCTACACTTTGTATAGAAAAAGTCGTGAAGTTGTTATGTTATCCTGTTATATACCAAAAAATGTACTCATGTATACAATTTTATATTGAAATTCTCAAAATTTTAGTTAAATTTTCTGGAACGTGTCGTTAAATCATGGAATATTCAATCGCCTATTAGTCGGCCTCCTACTGATTTTCTAATATTGTACGGTATATTATTTTCATTTCCGAACGGCCTTGTCTAGGTTAGGCCCCGGAGGGTAGTTGTGTGGGGGTGAGAGGCGAGGTGGTGAGGTTGCCAAGGACACCCTCCCGAGGACCTTTTGGGCGCGACGCTTACGTAACGTTGGCAACCAAGGCCGGTATGCGTTAGTAGCCGTGCATTGAATAGAAGCCTACTTTGGCTACATCAATACCCACTTACAGTATATATAGATAAGATTCCTTTTCCCATATATTATCTCATTTATATACTATTAATTCACGCTTTTATTACTCAAAGGTGTCGGCAGTGGCGAGTATATTAATACGCCGGATTAATTTTCTATTAATTTTATGTGGAGAAGTCGGGAAGTCATGCAAACACCGATGACTTTTCGGAAATTTGTAGTTTAATACTATCGGTCATTAATAAAAAAAAACCTATCTTCTGTTCTCTCTGAGATATGAAAGAGAAAGAAAACATTTTTATATATTTTTTTAATAAATGGCCCAGCTCGACTGATGAAATACCACGACCTCTCAAAATATCCGTGTAGAGTGGCTCATACCGCGTTTCGTTTGGTAAGAGAGGTATCCGGAGGCCCTTTCCCATCTCCTCTCCCTATTCCACTAACGAAAGCATTCCTAACGAGGGTCAACGTCAGGAAGGTGGCTGGTCATATAACCATAGCCAAATTTTTGACAACATAGATAGTTCGAAAGGATTACATGCTGTGCCAACTCTACTATAAGTGGAATAAGGGAAGAAAAACGATTATTTTTATGATAAAGAAGGGCAAACGAACTGGCGTGTCACCTGATGATAAGCGATCAGCGTCGCCCATGGACACCTGCAGCACATATAGTGTTTCAGTGTACGTGCCTGGCGGGCATGACGTGTCTTATGGTCTTATGGCCCTTTTAATAGGCGAGACTTTATAATTGGCTGAAAACGTTTTATTCCTTTTTAAAATAGCATTTTTGTGTACAACAATTGTCAATATTGCACAGGTGTTTAACTGTAGCATCTACCTATACGCTGAAATTCAGATTGTTCACCTGGCCTCGCGTGATTACTGTATGACGTCACTAGTGTGTGCGTCTTTGTTTAAATACCCGTTTAAATAACGACCAACCGTGTTGAAGACTTTTAACTGCAAAATGCTCTTTATAAGCGTGTTCATTTTCTGCTTTATGTGCTAGATTGGCTTAGTAATAATGCTTTCCTTGCACTCCTGACAAGGTTTCTGTTTGAACTTCATTCCCTAATCTGTTTAAGGATTATTTGTACTCACTCCAGTTGCTTTTTTTTCCAAATTCAGTACACTGCATATAATTTGGCAGTCAATAGAACGAATAGTGATAATAGAATGTTTAAAATTAGGTTCCGCGTCCAATTCCATTTGAAATGTAAAATTTCTTCTAGTTGATGTGTATCAGCTACTGTCTACACCTTCAGGCGTGATAATGGAATTATTTTTTGTATTGAATAAATTGATACTTCAAAATGTTTTATCCATATTAGGAACTATTTAATGTTGATTCAATATTTCATGCGTCTAAAGATTATGATAAATATTTAATTATATATTTATCATAATCTCTCGGTAATCCAGTGGTCGAACTCCACACTTCTGATTTAGAAGTCACGGGTTCGATTCCGAATTCACGCCGAAGATTTCTCAGATTTTTTTTCGGAAGTTATGTGTGATAAATATCGATGACTGATAACTTTGTGCCCGGTGTATGGCAATAGGTTTGCCATCTATTCCATCCGGGACGTGTAACGTAACGATTCGGCGGGTCGAGGTTTTTACAGCCGCTGCCTACACCTTATTTTATTTTTTGTCTAATACAATCTAGAAACAACAATAATTGTCTACCATATTTACGCAGATTATATATATAGATTATATATATATATATATATATATAGATTATATATATATATATATATTCAGTCTCGGTGGCGCAGTGGGCGAGCGCACGGCCTCTGATCCAGAGGTCCGGGGTTCGATTCCAGACACTGGCTCACACCAATGACTTTTCGAAATTGTTTTCGGAAGTTATGTGTGATAAATATCGATGACTGACAAACTTTGTGCCCGGTATGGCAATAGGCTCGCCACCTATTCCATTTGGGACGTAAACATAACGGCGAGACGAGGCTTAACAGCCGCTGCCTACACCTTCGGGTAACAAAAGGCGTGAAGTTATGTTATGTTATGTTATGTTATGTATGTTATATATATATTACGCATAATACTATTAAAAATGGATTTGTATACGCGCCTAACCGATAACATGCGCGAGTATTTAGATTACGACTATCCTAATCATTGATAATGCCACCAAATCTAGGAAATGATGGTGCCGTTAGTATTTCGTTTGGCGATATAAATTACATTTTTAGATAGTTAGATGTTAGTGTTACATTTATAGGAATGTTCATAGGAAATTTTGTACAACTTCACGCCTCTTATCCGAAGTTGTGTCCGGCTATTGTGCCCTAATTCGGTGAGATTTTCGTTTCGTTACGTTACGTTTCAAAGCTTCGCCATTTCATAGCGTATAGCTTTTTGATCTCTTTGGATAGATTTTCGAACCGATATCTACGATACATAACTTTTAAAAAGTTACATTTGTGCACCCAGATTTGTATTCGAGGTATCTCCATCTCGAGCGGATTGTTTAGTCACTAAGCCATGGGGATAGTTAAAATTCACTGTATTATCAGCTAAAAGGCCTCTGGTCCCCTAAAACTTTAGTTCGTCCAAACATAGTGGCTTGTTCCTATCCTCTGGCTGAAAATCAAAGTTTTAAAATGATTAGTCTATTAGTTAAGGCGTGCATACGTAACATATAAACAAATATTCTCATTATATTTTATATTAATACTATATCAAGGTCGAATCACAATTGAACAGCATTTGTTCAGTTTATAATAGGCGATTGTCTTAAATGCAACAATAATTTGAACATTTTCCTTGTGTCGGTGTGGTATTGTATATATTGTCATTAATACTATTAAAATAGTACTCTGCCTACACTTATTGGGTTGTGTATGAAATGTGACCGCAATTATTTTAATTATAGATCAATCGTGTGGACTGAAAATTGGACTATCATCCTGCTTTGATGATGACATGACGCGTGAGACACAGCAATAGCTTAGAAATTAAAATTGTAGTGTACTTTTATTCTACATATATATTTTCCCACATATTTGGGACTTTCAACAACACATACGAAATCATTTGTATTTATTAAAAAAAAACTGAATTTTTTATATATCTTGTTCCGCCTCATCCAGTTATTTTAAACTAGTATCTACTAGCAATGCGCTAGAAAAGGGAGAGCAGTTTAATTCAAATATTATATAAAACTAGCTGAAGCTTTTTAATGTGGTAGAGCCAAGCAGTTCGCTGCATGAATGGGCCGGCTCGACCGGTGAAATACCACGACCTCTCAGAAGATCGACGTAAAGTGGCTAATGCCGCGTTTCGTTCGGTGAGAGAGGTACCCGGAGGCCCACCCCCCTTCCCCATCCTTTCCTATTCCCTATCCCTTAAAGGTCGGCAACGCAACAGTAACACTATATGTGTTACTGGTGTCCATGAGCGGCGTTGGTTGCTTACCATCAGGTGAAACGCCTGCTCGTTTGCCCTCCAATCCTATAAAAAAAAACCAGCGATTTTTGTTCTGCATCAAAAGTAGTTTTTACAGCGTTTGTAATCCAAGTCCTAAATTGTGACAATTATCACTTTTTCTTTTCTACAATATACATGAATTATACACACAGACCACCTTGTTGACATCCGCTATCTATTAAAAAAACCGCGTCAAAATCCGTTGAGTAGTTTTAAAGATATAACCATATAAGGGTACAGAAGCCGGAAAGCGCCTTTGTTTTACACTATGTAATGATATGCAAGATAAATAAAGACATATTTGGTACAAAGAAACTATCTGTGTCATTATTGGGAAATTTAATTATTAAATAATTAATGGAAACGGAGTTTTGAAGTGACCCATAATACCTACTAGTATACTGTAATTATAAAATTATGAATGCAAGTCACTATACGCTAAATATGATACCTATGGTTACTTTGAAGTACGCGGTTATGAAAACACAATTGCCGACCCGAAACTGAACGCTATGCGTTGCTTTAAAATTAAAAAGTTTTTTTTTTTTATATTCTGTTATCTTTGAATACTACCACGGTCCATTGGCCAGTAGTGCGGTTATAATATACGTGTGTTTAAATAGTCTATCTTATGCAAACACAAATTTCTGAATCATATTAATGAATCGCCATAGTCTTGGAATGATTTTCGCAAGTTATGTATGATAAATATCGATGACTGATAATATTGTGACCGGTGCATGGCAATAGGTTCCACCACCGCTTGTTTGGGACGCCTTTGGACACAAGTAGACATTACAACTTTGAAATTAGTGTCGGTTATGAGTCATGTCTACTACAATTTAAAATTAAAAGTTCCCAAAAATAAGCAATTTCATTTACTAAGTAGTACCTAATTTATTTTCATAATTTATCTAAGTTTATTTTCTTTAAGATTTTTTAAATAAAATTGCACATTCTAATTTTATTTTTCTGTGTGCGATGGGACGCTCTCGACAATGCGTAATATAACCTGTGTGAGGCGGAATTGGGAACTGGTATTTCATCTGCTCGTGTACTATATTCAGGTCAAGGATTAATTCTTTTATGAATAGGACAGAGGCCCACGGTCCTTGCATTATTTTGGGGTACCCTACACGGAACTGTGGGGGGACGACAGGAATGACTATTATTATTACCAAGTTCCACGCGAGGCGGAGAGTACTCATCATTGCCCTGTTTTTGGCTGACAACAAGTTCTTTAAATCGAATTATAATTTGTAGAAGTACAATTTTTATATGTTCATATTTTTTATGAGTGTATTCAATTTGTTTTATAACTATCGATCTTTTAAACCCGAAGGTGTAGGCAGAGATAAATATGTTTGGACTGGGCGGATGTTTTTCCATCTCAAATGGATGGTGAATAAAGCATTTATTGAAAAATCAATACTTAAAACAATAATTACATATGTTTCTATCAAACACCAGTAACTTTTACCCAACGAAATACCTTGGAAATTCTCATCCAACACGGTCGTGCCACCTCTGCGAAGTCATCCTCCGACGGATGGTGGATAGCTTGTCACAAAACGGGCGGACAAAAGGTCATCCATAGTTCCCATTCTTTGACTTTTGCTTCGGAGGCGGCGTATCTCCTCTAGGCCACCAAGAGACGATCAGTGGGTTAATTAGTGACATTAATAGAGCTATTACGGGCCTCGTGGCGCATTGGTAAAACTACAGCAATGAGGTCGGGGGCTCGATTCCCCCTATCCCTCCCTATTCCCCTCGATTCTATGTATTATAAGTATGTATTTACAAAAGAAAACTATATATGTATTATTATCCGTTATCTAGTATCCATAACACAAGCATTTAGTTGCTTAGCTTGGAACTAGAGGGCGCTGTGTGTATTGTGTCCAAGATATTATTATAATGATTTATTTATTTTGACGGCTTCGTGTAATTATCATTGTACTTGCATTAAGAGCGAGGGAGTCTCTCGAACTTAAAATGTAATTTCAGATTTTTGTCACGAGATACGATTAGTTTATAAAAGAGGTTTATTTATTTGCCTAAACTATCAATACTTGTCATGTATTTTATTAAAAACCGTGTATTGTTTTTCTTCACACAACGGAACTATTTGTTGAATCATTGTTTTATTAATATGGGATATAATAATATACCCTTAATATCAATTAATGACTATTTTCTGTCTATTGGAAATCCCAATATGGAAAATATAAATATCTAGATGGAGCAAGAGTAAGGACGTCTTTGGATGGAGATGGTTTTAAATGTCTACTTTGGCTATAAAATATGTTTAGCTAGAGTTAGTTTTTATTATTGTAAAATTGGCACAACACGTAGTAATCGAGAAATGGATACCGAAATCTAGAAACAGTGATAACTATTTTGGTTTACTTTTAGGTTATCAAACATTTGTATAGTAACTGACTTGAAAATCATCTAGAACTAGTTGACCCGGCGAACTTGGTTCCGCAACAAAAGTAATAAATAAGTAAATTTTGGATTTATCACTTTTTCTTTACTGCATTATACATGAATTATAGATAAAAACCACCCTGTTGATACCCTCTACCTATCAAAAAACCGCATCAAAATCCGTTGCGTAGTTTCAAAGACAAAAGCATATACGCTGGACTGATAACGTAAAGCTACTTTATTTTATACTATGTAATCTAGAATACTGTGGGTACGAGGTAAATGGAGCAGCTTCATTGCAATTGCAATTGCATTCTAAAAAGTCTACCACATTACGCTTCGTTCCTTAATTTCTATCAGCACCTGTTCAGCCGTTTTAGGAGAGAGCTGAATAATGTGCAAGCGAAAGCCTAACGTTGCTATTGCAACGATTGACTAATCGAAAATACGTCTAAAATTATGCAATTGAACGAAAGTCACCATTAATTTTTGATAGGCTGTATTTTATAAGAACAAGTTTTTTTTTGGTTTACGTAATATATTAAACGGCAATCGGTAATATTTAATGTGTTATATATTTGATGATTAATGACAAAACAATTTCCTCTCTTTTATTACTGTACGTTGGGTAACGCTTGCTTGTTTCATTTGAGAGATGTAGATTATGTCGGTTAATTTAAGATAATTATATACTTTAGACAAATGGTGAGGCTGAAATTTTATATTACATTGATCTGTAAGAAATTCAGGTTACTCTCTTCTGTTGGCAAGTGATGAGAATGAATGTGATTTGACATAGGGGTAAAGGAATACCTAAAAATAGGTATGAAGGGTGTATGTGTGGAGCTGATTATGTTCCGACCTCACCTAATGTGGGCAGTTAGGGCAGAAAAATTAAAAAAAAAATGATGATTGTATCTGTCATTAATGATGGGCTAACAAAAACAAACACTTTTTGAAAATGTATGTAAGCATATTCAAAGCACAGCGCTTTTCGTAAATCTCGTCGAAAATTATATGGGACAAATATTAAGGCTGTTTAACAGTAGTAGAGTCTTGCAGTTCACTGCATGAATGGGCCGGCTCTACCGGCGAAATACCACGCTCTCTCGGAATATCGTCGTGTAGTGGCTCTTGCCGGGCGTTTCGTTCGGTGAAAGAGGTATACAAGGCCCGATCTCCTTTCTCCTCTCAATCCTTTAAAGGATGGCAACGCACCACGGTGTTCATGGACGGTGAGTAGTTGCTTACCATTAGGTGACCCATTTGCCATCCCATAAAATAATGCTATTCTTGATGCAAGGATCCACTAGAATACATTTTTCAATTGGTTCCTCTAATCATAATGCTGCTGCCTATACTCTCGAGCGTTAAAGGAGTAAAGGTACGTGAGTACATTTTCTACATACCTCTAGTACTAGTTCGTCTCCATATTGAAAATTTCTCATTATGATATGTTGTGTTATTTAAATGTGGTTGAAGGACTTTTAACAAACTTATAAACAAAAAAATATAGTATTATCTAAACCGGCTAAACCAATTACTATATAGTTAATTAATATAGCCCATAATTATTCGGCAACTGTTTGATTTTAAAACTAATTAAGATATGTTCGCAACCTTGTTGTATACGGCAAGTATCTGCTATGTTCCAACAGATGTCGCTGTTGTAACAGGTCCTTGATCTCTAATTTTAATTATACTTTTATAATTGTAAAGATCAGATATAATGTTTCCGATTCTGAGCTCTAATTCATTTTCTCTAATAGAAGCGTCTACTCCACAAGCGTCTACTCCAAAAATGATTAAAAAAACATCACGTGATTAATGGGCAGCTCGTAAAGATAAATAAATATAGAACAATTCCTTCTATGAAATATTTTTTATGATTTCTTTTTCAAAAGAAGAAGGAGTAGTTACTGAGATAATTATATATTTAGATATATTATATATTTATATATATTTATTTTATTTTTTATTTTTTTACGGAAAAAAAAAATACTTAGATATATCCAAAATTACTCTACAAATTTTCATGCAGTTTTCATAATTCAAATCTTTTTCGATATGTCTTTGTGTCCCATCAATCATATCAAACATATATACACCATATTATGGAAACCATGGGAGTGTAGAATAATCTTAACATGAATGCTTATCTAAATTTATTAAATTGTTTATAGTATAGATATTACTGGTCAAGGCGGTCCCACACGGCTTCTGATCCAGAGGTCCGGGTTCGAATCCTGACACTGGCTCACACCAATGACTTTTCGAAATTGTTTTCGGAAGTTAAGTGTGATAAATATCGATGGCTGAAAACTCTGTGCCCGCTATGGCAATAGGTTCGCCACCTATTCCATTTGGGACGTTAACATAACGGTGAGACGAGGCTTAACAGCCGCTGCCTACACCTTCGGGTAACAAAAGGCGTGAAGTTATGTTATGTAGATATTACTAGTTGTAACTAAAACAACAATTTAATTGGGTTTTTTTTCTTTTACAAACAACACCAAAGCAATTAAAGCTAAACAAATTATTATTCATCTGAATAATATTATATTAAATATTATTGTTTTGTTGATTAATTGTTGAGGAAATTATTTTATAAATATTTATGGATAATCTATTTTTTAAATTGCATTTTTACGGTAATAGGTATAAATAAAATATGGTCATTGTGGCTTATCCATAAGAGATAGACATACACCATGGCGGACTTTTTGTATACCTTTTTCAGGTGTATAATTATGTAGTATATTGTTTTGATTTGTCAATTAGGGTTCAGCCAGCGTTTGCAATTAAAGTCCTAAAATCTCGAAAATTATCACTTTTTCTTTAAAGCCTTATAAATAAAGTATAGATTTCAACCACTTCACCGTTGACGCCCTCTATAAAATAAAAAAAAAACCGCATCAAAATTCGTTGTATTCGTTATATATAAGCAGACACGGGGATAGGCAGCGGAAATCAACTTTGTTTTATACTATGTAATGGGTTTTAGCCTTATTGGAACAAAGATTTTTATAGTTGCTTTTAAATATGTGAACATAGCCAGTTTAAATTATTAAAAAATATTTTGCAATATGAATAAATATTTACCATCCTAGAAAAAAAATAAAATTCGAATTGGAGTCACATGACGTCTAAACAATCGATCAAAAACATCTTGAAATACTGCGTATATCAAGTCAATCTACAATTGAGCATTGACTTTATCCCACTTTTTCTTTTGTGTTTTATGCAGTTTATATTACAACATATTGTTTGAATAGTTTAAAAATGGCCATATTCAGATATTTTCCATTTTCTGTATTATTTCCTATGTGTAGGGGTATTCCACGGGAGAAACCAGGCGATGACATATATATTTATATGCGTATATCTGTCATAATAAGATTAGCATTGCAAACAAACAAGACAATTGTGATATTTCTGGACTATAAAATATGTTAATACTAATATATAAGTATATCTTGAATTAAAATTCATAATCATATATCTAAGGACACAGTATCCTATATGACCGTATATGCATTTAATCATGGCCAATGGGAAAAAAAAATAGTAGAGCCTGCTTGTATTCAACCTCATTCAAGAATATCCCTAGTGACAAACTCCTAAGAAAATTGACGGCTTATGCTGCTCCTCGTTTCGTGATAGGGAGATACATCCGGAACCCCGATACTAGTTACGATTTTCTCTGCGGACGTTCTACTTTTCAGCGAAATTTCTTGTTATGGTTTTTTTTTAGTGTCAAATCAAATTTAAAGCATTATTCCAGCATAAAATCTAAGCTATTAGTTATTATTGAAAAAATATATTAAAACGCATTTGTCGTTAATATAGTCCCGTTGTACCGTTATATAAGAGAAAGGTTCTGCTTTCGAGTGCAGTAAGTGAAAGGCTTTATATTTCATAATGCACACACTTGGTTCGTGCACGGCCTGTGCGTGTCTATATAATATATATATATACGCATGTATGTATGTATATATGCACTCTGATATTAATGTTGAGATGAGATCTATATCTCTTTAATAATTTGTATATTACATACGTTGTTTTTTTATTTCTTTTTTATTTTATCTTTTTTAATTTATTATCTTTGTAATTATAGTTTACAATAGGATTAACGGATTAATGAGACTATTATAACTAATGTTATAGTGGTAGAGCAACGCAATTCGCTGGGAGGAATAGGGAGGCTTGATCAGTAAAATAAAACTACCGCTCGGAAAATGGACGTAAAATGACTGTTTCGCTTGAAGAGCGGAGAGAACTATGACACTGTGTTGCAAGTATACATGGGCGGCGCTAGTCACTTACCATCAGATGACCCATAGGCTCGTTAGTACTCTATTTCTTGAAAATTGAAATTAGGAATGAACAATATTGAATACGGAAATCTTATTTGATATTTTGTAGTTGAGTTTGAGAAAAAAAACCTAATTATATTGAAGGTCATGTGATTGCATTTTAGCCGTAAAGTTGTTTGTGCCCGTGAATGCTCTATTCTTAAATCAAACAAACATGAACATTTCCAACGAATTAGCCTAAGCATTTCCTCCTTCTTGCATTGTTTATCCTCAATGCTGAGGGTCGTGGCCTCTTTGATCAGTCTCGTGGTCTAGAGTTTTGACTAGGTTTTTCCACCTCTCTAAATCTCTGACAGGGTGGACAGCATCATAGATCGAGACGTTTTTCGCAGCATAGATTTGATCAGACTAGCGAGTCAGGCCCCTGCCTCTAGATCTCCTCCAGTCTACCTTTACCGACAAGGAGTAACCTTTCCAGGCTGTCAAACTTCCGATATGGCATGGATATGTGATGCTGAGTCTTGTTGGTATTTTGAGCTCGGTCTGGATAGATTCATAAATACGATGTTCGGTTCAATGAATTCCGAGTATGTTCCTCCAGCACTACATGTCAGACGCATCGATACATTGGTGGTCGGCTTTCCCAGGTCTCCGTGCTATTCAGGAAAGTTGACAACACAGCAGTGGTCGCCAGCCGCTGTTTCGACTTCCTCGAAATGCTCCTGTCGGCCCATACACGGTCCAAATAGGTCATAACACTCTTCGAATGCGCCAGCACTCTTCGCCATGCTAATGCGTCTTCTTAGATCTTTTTCGCAAGACCCATTATTGGTAATGACAGAAATTAGATTTACCTATATGATGTAATCCACAACTTTGAGATTCAGATTAGTAACCTGAGTGTGAGACTCGTGGCGGGCGACATCCTAAGTATTTAAAAAAATATTAAATCTTTGACTTAGCAAAACAAAAAGTGAAAAGTATGCCTCTTTTCACCCGATTTATTTATCTAGTAGCAAATTAAAAATATGACGAAAAGCTTATATCTATAAATTTGGCACACTTTTGTCAGTTCCGCTGAGAGATGGTCCGCAAAATGCCAAATCGTTTTGTCACCTCTTACTATACCTCTTAATGTTATAGGTTTTTCTTGAAGGTATCTTTTAAATATAATTCATAAATCTGGCTATGTAGATGTCTTGAGAGTCATATTATTTGAAAATCAGTCCAAAATCCAAAATGTTACTAAGATTGTCAAAATAAGTATTTGATTTCGGGCTGGCGCTAACATACTAAGACATGATGGTATATATGACACTCTGTAACTCCGGTAGACTATGTCTCGTGGGTAACAATATTTATAAAGCAAATCGTGGCTTATAGCCAACTATGATTATTTTCGTCATCCCAATAAACATTGAAAGGAGTGTATCTGTATATTATGAATCGTATTAAAAATAAAAGAGTGTATCAAATTGTAAGTTTTGAAGGTAATTAACACTTACAATTAATGAATGTAAATAAAAATATCTAATTTCTAGTTTTTTGCAATTTGCAACTCCACATTAGCAGGAAATTATTGGGCAGTTCTATCGTATCCAGGTTTCGCGTCTGATAGACGCTTAGATATTATAACTATTCAATCAGTTGTAAATGCATAGTAGTTTTGATTATGCTTCTTTTTTAATGCTCTTACATTAGTAGGTAATTTTAATGCTAATAGTACTTATCATTTCTTATTTGTGAAACGAAATTTCATACAAGGCATTATATCTAATATACTTGCGCGTAAACATCAGAATAAATGTATAAATAATAAGGTTGTAAATGAAGAAATTCGTGGATGTACAAGCGTACACGCACACACAGGCATATGTAATCCACGCACACATTTACGCAGTTGTACGTACGCGTTTCCGAGTCTATGCGCGTACGCAGTGCAGCGAGCGTCATGCAACTTTCTATTTTGACGCGCACGTCGAGCCTACGGCGCGGGGCGGGAGCGGCCGCGGAGGCTTTGTGACGGAAAAACGTTGCATTAGAAAGTTTTTTTTTCTTTCTTCTCCAGTTGTTTGCAGTGCAAACTGAATCAGGTTCTGTCTTGGCTGTTTTACTAATAGTTGTGTAAAATATTAGCTTCACTATTATTATTCACTATCACATGTAGACATTTTAAAATTTTGAAGAAGAATTACATAAATACTTAATCACAAAAGTAGTGTTGAAAAAATTAAAAGTATCTCTATACGTCTATACTTCATTTATACATTTACATATACCTGTAATAGAGTTATAAACGGTCGATGGCTGTATATTAATTTTTATGTTTGCATGACTCCAATTGCGCACAAACTACTGCATAGATTACGATGCGTTTATTAACAAATTATGACCAGAGATGCTACGTAAAGGATAGTCAGTATATTATCACTGCAATAAAGCTAAATTTGACAGCATTGGACAGTCACCGAATCAAAGAAAAATTACCAACATTTCTAACTGACAGTCGTAAAAAAAATCGTTTTATGCCCTGGTTTGATTTGTACCAAAGATCATTGTATTTGCATTGTCTTTGAGAATTTAGAAAACCCGCTCTTGTACTACGCTCGATTTCGACATAGCTTGCGCAATTATCATGCGTGCGTACCCTAATAAGGCTAGGTGCATATTATTCCTTCACACATAACTATTTCGTACTTTTAATGTCAATAAAATACTGTATTTGATTACGTTTATGTAAAGATTTACTACCGCTGGTTACGAGTATGTCGAAAGGTTGGAAGATGTAAGAAAGATTAAGCAGATATATAGTGAAAAATCGGAAAAACGTAGACTAAAATGAACGTGTTCTAGCCAAAACAATGACAGGATCCTTAAAACCACAGCCGCGTAAAAAAGAGTTGAAAGTTGAAGAAATGAGTGAGGTGCTTCTTGTCTTGTACGGTCTGGTCTATTTGCTTGATCCACAATGGACTTGCCATAAAGTTAGAAGTGGTGTTCTGATATGCGGCACTTTCAATACTAAGCTCGTCAAGTCAAGAAGCTCATGTGAGGAATAATAAAATTTCGGCACCAACTCTGTGATGCAATGTACACAATTTTGTCATTTGGATCATGTTTGGGGGATATCCGGACGTCGTTTGTAGGCGCTAAACACTCATTAAATATTTATTGATTTTAACGATTCTATTATACAACCAAGCATCTATTGCTAGTACTCAAGCTGGCCAAGACGTTTTTGTCTCTTTAATTTAAGATTTAAAAATCTATTTTGAATGCCTACCGGAAGTTTACACGCGCAAATAGACTTTTGATAAATGTCGACATAAATATATATTATACAGCATAACGATTTGCAACAAGTTCAGTGCAGACTCTCGATTTCAGCACAGAGGTAAGCAGGTTTGGATCCCGTTCGGGTGGTATTTTTTTGCAAAAAATGAATAATATATTTCACCTCATTCTTTAACACTGAGCGCTCGTGTGTCCCAGCCATTACCACGAGCTACGAATGCATCTACTGTCATCCAATGGTGACCCACAAAAGATTGTACGAAGCAGTACTTACTTACTGCGTACAGTAATTGTGTTCTCTCCAACGTCTTATAACAATGACAATTGATGAGATTTTAAATGCAATAATAATTCAAGTTCTTTATCATTGTACACGAAATGTATTATTATTATTAGATTCTACAAGAATTGTGAGAACAGGGTAAGCAAATGATGATGAGACACTCGTTGATACTCGTCAGAAGCATGATTGGAAATTATAGTAGATTTTATCCGCTACAAATCGTAAGCTGTCAAATATAAGAAACATCATCATATAATTACATTCATAAAATTTCACGCATTTAATGCACCTTGGGTATGAGCAGTATATTCGGCTCCATGTAACAACAGGTGGCAGACAATTGTTGTACATCTGAGTCGATTTGTTTAGTCATCGATATTATTACCATATACTGGATAGTTCGAAAGGATGACACGTTGAGCAGACCCCAATTAGGGTGGGAAAGAAACTTGCGGCTTCATGCGCGGCTCTATATACAACATGTAACATAATTAACGCAAACCCTGAAAGTCATTTGTTCAGAATCGGAATCTAGACCGCTTTTGATTGTTTTTTATATAGCTAGTTTTTTCTCAAATTTATCAAGAACTGAGTAAGTTACAGTCATCCTATACAGCTAACTAAACAGTTCATGGAGACGAAAATGGTCGGGGTATTAAGACTTTTATGATGAAATTAAAATTGGGCGAAACGAAATGGGATTAATTAATTTGTCAAATAAACGATGCTAACACACATATAACTAATATTTGGCGTATGCATTGCGTTAACTTTATTATATTCCAAAAGAGGTTTTTGAGGGTATGCGTTAATTATTTTACGTGTTGTATAATGTCACTTTTTTAGTTTTGTATTTTTGACAATATACTTATGTATACTTACTTTTTTTCTGTAATTTATACGCGAAAAAGGAACAATCAAAAGAATGTACATACTAATTTGTAGTATCAGATGTTACGAACAAAAGGGCGATGGGAATTCGTTGCCGTCGTCTCTAAGCCGAAACAAGGCTTTGTTTTGAGCACCGTTATACCTTTGCCTTCATATAGAGCGTTGAAATTTATTATTGTTTTGGTTCAGTTAACTAAAGAGCAGATATTTATTTTGAAGCAATACGTAATTTTGATATTAATAAATGAAAAATTCTATAGTAATTAAAATTAGTAAAAAGACGTACATAAATAAATATTTTAAGAGAAGAGTAGGTTGCATTCACAAACAATTGATCTAATGATGATTGCATCATCATTGGATTTTAAAGAAAGCATCATGAACCAATCTTTATTTAAAACTGTGATTTTAAGATAAATGCATACAATATGGCGTAACATAACATGCCTTCGAACAATATTTTTATCAAGTTCCCAAAGTAATTTAAAAGCTAATTACGTCTGCTATTATCTATAACAGTTTATTCTAGTAACCATCATTATTACACAGTTACCACTCGCCTTCAATTACTGTGCCACCGCCTGGGTTGCAGAGTGACCGCTGCGCCGGTTTGCGCAACTCGATGCAACCGTCTCTCCCCTCGTCCCACTTCGGTCCCCCCCATTTTTAGTACGCCTGCGCGTGTACTGCATGCCGGAACCGGGTCGCAGCCGAAATTCCACATAGACCAGCGTAATTAGAGCTCTAGCCCGTCCCGCGCCTGGCTAGAACCCGAGTCGCAAATGCGCAGTGATGAAGAGTCATTGTAGATCAATGTTCGTTGGCCGCTATACGTGCACGCATGCAAATATATACAGTTAGGCTGTAACCGAGTTTGATGGGAACCGAATCGATAACGTATCGGGTGTCGGTGCAGTCTGCGCACCTTTGTTTCATAATACCTGGTGCCTGGTCTGCATTCATCATTCGAAGTGATTTAGTGCCGGCGCCCGCCGGTCCGACTTCGCTGCATCTCCACTTGAATTGACTTGACTTGAATTCTCTGAGATTCTTTGAGGGTTCAGGCGATCATTCTTTGAGGCGATTCGCGATGGTTCGTGCTGTTTTTCGGAAGGCCAGGTAACGTGATCATCCACTTTTTCTTTGGTTTGATATTTTTTGGACATGATTTTTTTTTGGCTATTATTTTTTTAATTAGTCGTGGTTTTATTAAAATTAATTTAAGTTATGAATTGAAACATTTCAGATAAAGTGATCGGGAAAAATTGACTTCTATATCAACATTGTATGCTCTTTCTTTGTATCATGTGATGCGCTGGTCAAGACTTTTCTCATGGTATCTAGAGCAGTACTTCCGATTCGTTTCCTCATCTTGTTATTGAGCTTTTTCCGACTTTATTTTGTCTTTATCTTATCAACATTTTTAGATATTTTTCTCTATAACTATCAACTAGTGACAAGTTTTGATCGAATCATAAAAATTTTGCCGCTCTTTCCCCTCCAAAATTTGGAAGAGAGTGCACTGGAACTCCTCCTGTGTCTGAAAATAGAATAACCAGTTATTATTATATTTTAAAATTTTGAATTTATTTTATCATGCAGTTCCTTTGTGATTCAAAATACTTTATTAGTTTTACACTTGCTATTACGCGAATTAATTGAACGCCTCATTTATTGAATAAAGTGTGTTTTTTCACAATGCAGAAATGTGCCTGATAGAAGCGTTTAAAAAATACGTAAATTGTTTAGTACATTGCAAAGCGATTGTAATAGCCGTTAGATACGCATTGTGGCTTAGTAGACTGTGGCACCGGCTTCTCGTGAGGTTGACGCGGTCGATCCCCTCCTATGCATTTGTACGAAGGAGACGGATGCACTTGAGGACATTTACTATCATATAATAGTGTGTTTGTATTATTCTGGTTGAATTTAGTGAATGTTAATGTTTATAGCTTCACGCTTTTTTCCACCGAAAGGTAGTAGGCAAAGCAGCCTGACTATTAGTAATTATGTATTTATATTTTTATCACAAGTCATACGAATATTCTATGGTATTCAATTCATATCTAAATGATAATAGGGTGAATAAATTTTAAAGTTATCTTCAAATTAACTGGTTATTAATGTTACGCTGAGGTTTAAAGATTTTTCTTTAAAAATATCACTTATAGGAACTGCTGGACATCATATTTTAGATTTAATTATATCTATAAATGAATGTAATTTGTGAATTACGTGTATATTATGAGTAATATATATGACTGTGTTTTGCGTCAATTAGCGATAGTTAAAAAAACATTAGTTAATTTGATCCGTGTGGTCTCAGAAATATTTGAAGCGGTTCTATTATTGGGAATTTTAAAGTTTGGCTGCATTCAATTTTACTTCAGAGATATACCCATTTTTTTAATATTTTCCTGTCTTTGCTATGAAATTAGCATTTTTTAGTAACGATATTATGAATATTATATTTATTTAAGCTTTGATAATTAACTGATACCATTTTTTTCCTTATTTTTTTCATATTCATATTGATTGTTTTAGACCATATTATTAGTGTATCACTGTTGTATCAAGTTCTGATTGCGCCCAATTTTTGTTTAAACTGGGTAGGAAATGAGCGCCATATTATAATAGTTTGCTCGACTCACTTATTGATCGGCTTAAAATGGAAGAGAGGAGGAGAAATTTAAACAGAGACCTGCGTAATTGCATGTTCTGGGATTTCCCAGGTTTTGATATATTTATATCAAAACCTTACGACAGTTGATTTAACAAGTGATGTGACAACGAATTCAGAATTTAATTAATAACTAATAAAACTTACTTTAAAATATAAATATAGTTACAGAAGCGGGTTAATAGGTCGATCAATAGAAAACGGGAGTGTGCTGCACCTGTCGTAATACATGCATCTATGAATAATAAGTGGGTCTCGGAAGGCCTGTTGCTGTGTGGGGTACTGATTGGCTATCGTTTACGCTGAGTTCGGTAATATAGGATAAGTTACCGGCACTTTATAGTGACTTATTATCAAATGACTGGAACCACAAAAAAATTATTCACGTGTAAGTGAATGATGAAATTGGAACCAGCTTTGATTTTTGAAATCAGCGGGCTGCGAATCTTATATTTTTTTCACTGAGAATATCTTTGCTAGTCAATGAAGCATTCATCATTTGCCCTTTGAGGTCCACTGCTGGACAGGCCTCCCGCATAGAGCGCCCGTTCACTTATGGGGGGTTTTTGCCATAATCGCCACGCTTGGCAGGCGGGTTGGCGATCGCAGTAGGCTGTATCCTGTTGAGAGAGAATGCTGCTGCCCATGCTTCCAGCCTTTTCCCTTAGTCGCCTTATTAATTATCGGATCTAGTTATTTAGTTTATGTACTAGCTGATCCTAGTACAACTACAAATAAATATATATAGCAGTTAAAGAATTAAACGATAATAATAATAATGAGCAATATATTTAATATAATATAATAATAATAATGAATTAAAAGATAATATTATGCAATAGAAGCAATAAATTTGCAATTTTTTTTCCTTGTTGATCCTGTCTTAACGTGATGTTTAAACTACTTCTATGGTTTTATTGCGATTTTATTTTTATAGCCTCAAATTCAAATCAATTTTCAAAATATATATAGTTTATATTTTTGGTTTTATTTAATTCAATTTGCGCTATATCTGGGCACGCGCCGGCCGGCCGGTCACCTCGGACGGTACTGTCGCGCGCTGCAGTCGCTATGTCATTATATTTGAAAACTGTTATATTTTCCAATAAATTAATTTGCATTAATTGCTACATAGAGATATACTATATATACACACATATTAAATGTAATGTGTGTTACTTTTAAGAGACATACATACACGAACATCCCGGACTTTTTTGTAGACATTATAAATTATTTTGATAACTTAGAGTTCAGCCAGTGTTTGCAATAATAGAGCCAAACCGAAAATTATCACTTTTTCTTTACTATAGGTTTTTTTTTTTCATAATAGATCGAGGGTTTCAACAGGGTGGTTTGTGTACAAATGGAATCATAATTTCCGCTATGGAGTTGTAATTTTCTATAAGTCGATCATACAAATGCAGCTTGACATGCAAAGCTTTTTAAATTTAAAAGGCATAAATGAAGTATATATCGACGCCCCCAAGCAATAACCCAGTAATAGCACATTACTGGATTTTTTTTATTTCATATGGGACATCTGTGGGCTATGACTCATATTAGGATAATTACAGAAATATAACCAATGACAATTTTACCACGCGGAACTTTTATTGTAATTATATACTGTAAAAAAAAATTACATTGTTTCTTTTTAAGTTTACTGAGTGATAATAAGTATTATAGTAACACCGTAAATTTTCATTTGATACATTTAAGATGGGATAATAATAACTCACTGAAAATATAGCTAAAAACCACAAAACATTTTCTCCCCGGGTTCTTGACCACTGGACCACCGAGACCTTTTAGAAAGAAACAAACATAAAAAAATTTACCTGCTAGCTGTCGCGGTCCGAGCTGTCCGAGTCAGGATACATCATCCGTATTGTACTTACTAAATATTTCCATAAGAAACGAATACTTACATTTTGTATTTGGCGATATCTTTTGAATTAAATGTCCGAATTGAATCATTCAAAAAGTTCTAGAAAGGTATAGAATCTATCCTTTTATTGAATTAATTTATTTTGAAGAGAGTTAATACCAAGGTACGAAATAAAGAAGTTTTAAAACGACATCAATATAATTATTCTAAAAAATTCAAAAAACACTTATTGTGAGATAACTACAATAGTTAGACATATGGCCTCGCGAATTTTTTTGTAGAAATTTATATGTTCTGTAAAAGTCTAGTACATTCTTTTGTTCTAGAATCAATAGTTTTCGCAGCGTTCGCTACGTAAGATTTTTTTTCGAGTCATTTTCTTACACCTTGGGATACATTATTGGACTTATAGTAAGGATCCCTAATTTATTTGAAAATATAATATAGCCTAAAGCGTTCCTCGATAAATTGACTATTTATCACTGAAAAGATTTTTGAAATCGGACAGATAGTTTCTGAGATTAGCGCGTTCAAACAAACAAACAAACTATTCCGCTTTATAATATAAGTATAGATTTATATATACATATAAATGTATAAAAGTTTATTCGCCTAGAACAAGATCTCGGTAGTTATCGCCAGTTTGTTCTGTCGTAACATTACCTGTGGGAATCCAGGCTATTACGTATTCATCCGGGTGCTTAACATTGATCATACACAGGTCGTTCAACCGGTGACCTTCAAGCCTCCTCAACCCTCAATCTCTTAACAACGAAAATTGTGATAAACAACCCTTTATTTTCATTATTCCGTTTTAATAACTATGAACTCTGCCGAAGGAAGGAAGCTACGAGGAGGTTTTTTTTATGGGATAGGAGGGCAAACGAGCAGGCGTGTCACCACTAACACATATAGTGTTACTGTTGCGTTGCCGAGCTTAAGGGATACGGGATAGGGAAGGATGTGGAATGGGGGTGGGCCTCCGGGTACCTCTCTCACCGAACGAAACGCGGCATGAGCCACTTTACGTCGATCTCCTGAGAGGTCGTGGTATTTCACAAGTCGAGCCGGCCCATTTATGCAGCGAACTGCTTGGCTCTACCACTGTTAAAGGTTCTGGGATGTGAAGATTGTTTTTTTGTAGAAAAATATATGGTGAATTGTATCAATGTATAGATTTAATGGGGTGACGCCCTCTTTCTTACGCGTGGTTTAAAACTTTGTAAATAAATTAGTGGTCATTATTGTTATATCCGATATCTAGGCTCGTAATTATAACTTATGTTAAACATAACATAACACAACTTCACACCGTTTTCTACCCGAAGGTGTAGGCAGTGGCTGTTAAGCTTCGACTCGCCGTTATGTTTACGTCCCAAATTAATTTCGAAAAGTCATCGGTGCGACCTCTTGATTTAGAAGCTAGGTGCTCGACCAGTGGACCACCGAGACATAAGTAGTGTAAATGGGTGGTTTATAAGCCTAGAATAAATAGTTCAGTTATTTTTTAGAAAACTTCAATAATTACTATCATATTTTGATACATCGAGCGAAGATATTGACTTGTGATTTCTATTACAGGGCAGGTATTCGAGGCGGCCCGGGTATGGATTCCCATCAGCAACAGTATTGTCTAAAATGGAACAGCTTCGGCTCGAACCTGGCCACTTCGTTTGCGAACCTGTGGAACTCAGAGAGTCTTGCCGACGTCACGCTTTACTGCGAAGGTTAGTAATTTGTTCTTTTGCAACCACCAATTTAATTAGATTTATATATAAAATGAAGACAAAAAGCATATTTGTACTTGCATTTCGCTTTACGGGTGCATTTAATTCTGGAATGAGAATCGAACCCACAGTCTCTTAGGTGCCAGGCAGAGAAGAAATCCAAACAACTGTTTTTTTTTTATGAATTAAATTTTGTTTTAAACAACGTTACTCTAAAATGGAATTTGGACAGCAATGGAATTAATTCGAACTGGCAATATCAAAATTAAAAGACAGAAGTGTTAAACCAATAAACCATCGAAACAGATACGACTATAATGTTATATAGATATTTGAAATACTTTATTTTCGACTCAGTACATAGGTTTCATCGTTTTATCTTTTTCTTTTATATGCGTTTTATTTTTACTACGGAATTCTAAAAATATTTGGCCTTGTTTTTGTATGAAGTTCGTGTTATCTTTGGAATTGGTGCATGTCTGCAAACACGTGTAAAGATAATGTTTCAATGGCACTGAACGAAGCAATACTATTGTCCAAATGTTGTCATTTTCCTTGCTTTTTGCTTTTATTTTTTTATTATTCGTCAAGAATGGACGATGCAAGATTGACGAAGCAAAGATACAATGCAAAAGCGGATGGATGTAGAAGTCGAAGACGGCCTAGACACACATTCCATGACCAAATAGAACGTGTTCTGGAAGAAGGTGATGTTAGGAGCCTCAAAAGTCGACGCGCGTACACAAAAAATGTTATGAAAGTCAACGAAGCGAGTGAGATGTGTAAGAGTCGTGCCTTATGGCGATCCATTCCCTCTGCCTACCCCGCAAGGGATTTGGCGTGAAGTTATGTATGTATGTATTATTCGACAAAAGGGTATTTTGTTATAATCGTATTAAACTGCGCATACTTTTTCAAAAAGGAGATAATTATATCCGTCTTGCTGCATTTATTTTGGATCTTTTGTAAATTCTCTTTAATTTTTCCACGAAAATTTCTTTCCTATATCATTCTCTGACTCTATTGACCGATAGCGGTAAAAATATGTCATGCCCTTTCTGTATTAATATTCTAGTCTGAAATATAATATTTTTTACAATTTGCTTCCGTCTGTCAGTTTCAGCTTGTCTCTGAAACCTTCGTATCAATTTTTCAATTTTAACACTTAAATGCCACGTCGACGACATCGCGGGCACAGTCAGACACAGTCAGACACAGATAATCGTCTAAAAAAATATTGTTGAAATTAGTTTTCCTTATAAAAGGACACAATATTCAGGTGTTTTATTAAAATTTTCTATTTTTAGTCGCTTTCTAATTAAATCCATAAAATGCAGAAGGATTTCACAAAGACATGATTCAACATTACACATTCTAAGAACTATAAATCTCAAAACGACATTCTATGCATACCGTGAGCTGCCATCTACTAAGTAATACAATGTTTAGTAATTTAGAAAGAAGGATATGACGCAGTCGCAAAACTACAGCTACGAATTCTATTTTTTTATGGGCTAGAAGGGCAAACGAGCAGACGTGTCACCTGATGGTAAGCAACCAACGCCGCCCATGGACACCAGCAACACATATAGTGTTACTGTTGCGTTGCCGACCTTTAAGGGATAGGGGAGAGGAAAGGATGGGGAAGGGGGGTGGGCCTCCGGGTACCTCTCTCACCGAACGAAACGTGGCATGAGCCACTTTACGTCGGTCTTCTGAGAGGTCGTGGTATTTAACCGCTCGAGCCGGCCCATCCATGCAGCGTTCGAATCCAATTAAGATTCTAATATTTGGTAGTTACCAACAATACTTGTCGGACTGTTATTTATTATAACAGGTATAGGTAGATACATATACCTGTTATTTATTATAGATAATTGATATATACTTCATAGTTTAAAGCTTAGTTTAAATAACAGTATGTACTTATCATTATTTGCATAAATTCATTATTTTGATACCCGAAGGTGTAGGTAGCGACATTTGCGCTTCGACACACTGGATTGGGCAAAGTTCAGAAACATTTTTATCAATTATCAGTATACAATTATTAATTGACTTTGGCGAAATATTAAATAAAAATTGCCAACTTTTGAAGTACCATTTCGTAGCAAATAGCGATACAAAGCGTTCGGTCAGCAATCCTGATTGGTATCGCCTCGCTATTGCTATTAGATAAGTAGCCTACGGGCTACTCGCGTGGATCGTAAAGTTTTAATCACCTTTTAAAAATATATTAGTTTATTATGCCGGCTACTACTAATGTATATAAAATAAACTCATAAAAATTTGATAACGAATAGTTAACTTATACTAATATTTTAACTCTCCATATAATATGCTTTGACAAATTTAATTTGAGTTTATATTATTATTATTATATAAATTAAAGTATTTTTTGGCTAGAGGTGATGAAAAATGCACTGTTTTTTGACGAACAAAATTATAACCAATGCCGGGGTTCCGTATATACTTGTATATACGGAATAATGGTAGAGCCAAGCAGTTCGCTGCATGAATGGGCCGGCTCGACCGGTAAAATACCACGAACTCTCAGAAGATTGACGTAAAGTGGCTCATGCCGCGTTTCGTTCGGTGAGATAGGTACCCGGAGGCCCACCCCCCTTTCCCCATCCTTTCCTTTCCCCTATCCCTTAAAGGTCGGCAACGCAACAGTAACATTATATGTGTTGCTGGTGTCCATGGGCGGCGTTGGTTGCTTGGTGACACGCCTGCTCGTTTGCCCTCCTATCCCATAAAAAAAATAAAAATATCATTATTGAAATATTTTTTTATGATTCTGTTGCTGGCCAATAGTTAACTATCCTAAGATGGTCTTCACCTCATAAATTCTGGGTTATATTTTCTCAAAAATATCTCAAGAAATTTGTTTATTCTTTTTTTATGGGATGGGAGGGCAAACGAGCAAGTGGGTCACTTGATGGTAGGCAACTTCTCACCGCCCATGAATACCGTGGTGCGTTGCCATCCTTTAAGGGAGTAGGAGGGGAAAGGAAGGGAAAAGGGGATCGGGCCTCCGGATACCTCTCTCACCGAGCCACTTCGCGCCGATATTCCGAGAGGTCGTGGTATTTTACCGGTCAAGGCGGCCCATTCATGCAGCGAACTGCACTAGACTACCACTACATTCTTCTTGTTTATATACTTTTTAATAGAAGGTGTTAGTAGGAATAGAATAGTGTAAATAAGAATAAGTGGCGGGTATATTGTGCCATACAGTCTTTGGTGTGTAGTGGACCGTACGCGGATTTGAATTCCAGCTGTCTTGAACAGAAATCGGACTGGTAAACCACTGGGGCGTTATTACATACATACATACATAACTTCACGCCAAATCCCTTGCGGGGTAGGCAGAGAGAATTTATTGTACTTGGGGCGTTATTGTTAATCGAAATATTTTATAAATATATCAAACTTTTATGTAGTAGGTATGCTTACATACTGTGATACGTATGTACGCGCGTCTGTGGAATCTTGGTAACCGATAATCAGGTCGTTGACTCGAACGCGATAAATTCGCAATACTATTATTTTTTTGGCAATGTATGTAATATACGCTTTATCATTTTATTTTTTGGCCGCTATCATTGCATGCATGCTGATTGTTAATAAGTTGTTTAAATGGAAGCCATTGAAGGCTATCTGTTAAGGGGCAGTTGTGTATGTTTGAGACTCTGATTTTATTAGCTGATCGAATTTAATTGGGTGTTAATTGTCATATTGTTTTCGTTGGACTATTAGGTAATTTGTTTTAGTATGTTGAATTTAAATTAAAAAGGTCAATTTTTCGGCCTTAATGAAAACTTTATTTAAAATCAGTATTTTACTTAAATTTTCATTGGGTAGAATAAAAGCCTAAACTTACATTACGTTACAAAAAAGTGTAAGATAGGAAATATGGTGTAATAAATTTAACAGGGACTTCGAGAAGGGCAGAACGAGCGTGTTTTAAGTCTCAAACGAACATTCTGCGATGCTCCTCTCTTTCTGCCTAGCCTGTCGTGAAGATATGTGCAATTATATTTTTGCTAAATATGTAGCCTTAAAACTTACACGTGCCGCCATGATACGCCACAGTCACAGGTTATCAAATATATCAGTCGAGCATTTTTATAACAAACTACGAATGCATTTTATTTTTATCTGCTTCGATATGAGTATTGTAATGATTAGCATGATATTATATTTTTATCTGATTCTCTTTTTATTTAAGTTGTATATAAAATCTACACAATTCAAACAACGTCATCTAGTGAAAAGATAAAGAACTTAAACTTGCCTTACGGACCCAGAGCACAGATACAAAAGTTAATAGGTGTTTACTATTTTTAAATATATATATCTAAAAAAAAATTAATCTAAGGCTTTACGTACAAGGCTACTCGATAAATGGAACTGATAGATAATTCAGCGGAATGTATGAGAATTTCCACTTTCCGAAATGCATTTCTAATATTTATTTCTAAGGCTTTCGCGAATCTCACTCATAGATTAAAACAACTTTTAGGATTATATCGCGTTTATTTATTACTTATTTATATATAACAATCAGTTTGAAGAACAGCCGCTGAGTTTTCTTGCTGGGTCTTTCTCAGGACTGGTCGCGTTTTTGACCCAGTGGTAGATTTTTAACAAATACTTTACCTTTAAATTTAAATTTAAAATCAATATTTAATAACTTTGATTTCAACCAACTTAGAAAAGTAAGATAATTTTCTAATAATTAAATAATAACAACTGGTGAATACATCTTATAAATAAGTATTTAACTTTTGTTTTCATGGTCTGATGTGGGTTACCAATAGTAAAAATCATATTTTTAACATCAACTTTTTGATTTTTATTTCCAAAAAGTGGGTGCTCTCTGTATCAATGAAAATAGCTTTTGAACAACTACCATATTTTTGTTCATCACTCGTGAAAATGGTCTCTGTAAAGAGTTCGAAACGTCGACAATAAATATAAATAAGTAATAAATAAACGCGATATAATCCTAAAAGTTGTTTTAATCAATGCATTTCTAATATCAGAAGGCTATTTTCATAATGAATCCCTTTGTCAACAATTGAAATAAAATATCAAGTCATTAAAAATAATAACTTGATTATTCAACTTAAACTAACATTTTATACCACAGAAATAGATCAAGATAGAATGGCCGCGATGTCATATTTCCATACATTTCGAGCGTGTCACTTTTTTGAAAAACCACGCCACAGCGTGACGTCATTTTCATTGTGAGCGGGGCGACTAGTTAGGAGACACACACATTAGATTATCGATGTTAATATCGGCAACGTGTGTTAATTTTATTATTTTTATATTTTACCAACTTTATTGATTTTGTGTAACGATAATCATAGAAAGTAAAACATGTTAAATACTTTAATCCGACATATTAAAACCTAAAACATATTTTTCCAACAGTATATAAAATTTAATTATAAATATTTTACTGTCCTTGAAACTACACATATTTATTAAATATTTGCCTTTTTTGTAAGGGTTGGCCTCACAATCCTGGTTAAATAACGAAGCCGAACGTCTACATATACCTCGGTTACTGCCCGTTTGAGAGCAACGAGATGATTTTCCATCGGCGATTGGTCAAATTTGTGAAAACTTATACTGTCAAATAAACTGCTGCCAATGTAATTACGAAACACTTTGGTTGAAATTTGTGGTGTTAGAATAAAGTAGGGACAAAGCAAGACATGAGCTGATACTCAAATTATTATTGAATTAATTTATCGATAAGTCCTAAGACAACGATACATGGAGTGCCCATCTCTAACATTCGAAGACAGCGATTAACAGACGCAGCGATCAACTGGCAGGTGTATTGTGTATTTCGTTCGATTCGACGTACATTACGCGTATAATTAATGCGCGCAATGGTTTTTGTATACGAGCGTTGAATGCGGACAGCAATGGATATTTATCATAACGAAAAAATATACAACTTGTGATCGTAATTATTGAACATAGTAAAAGTAAAACAATAATTTATAATCTCAAAAAAATACTTTCTACTGATTTTCTGTACTTACTGATCATACGAAATATTTTCTTTTTTCATATTTGATTCACTACTTTTGTTTTTACAATTTGCCACAGCATAATAAGGCATTTATGTGACGTTTTATCTATTTTTTTACGTCCTGAACGCATGGCAGGAACGCTCGTTGCGTAATGAGAGCGAGTTTCAAAAAGCATGCAATATAGTGCATGGTTTTGGCACGCTTGCCACGCCTATTCGCCGTTCTATCTTGATCTATTTCTGTGTTTTATACTGTCTGATGTCCATAATTTGATAAATTACTCGTGTTGATAAAGTTAGTTAATATTGAAACTTATAGCTAAGCTGTTGAGTAGGGGCCGGCGGGTTTGATTCCCATACGGGAAAATACACTTATTTATTATGAGCTTAAATTTATTGCATATCATCTAGACGTTTTTCTAGGTGGCGCTGTGCGTATGGTGTTCAAAACGAGTATTTAATTAATACTAATAAAATTATTAATTTTATTAGTATTAATTAAATACTCGTTTTTCAGACAATAGTTACAAATAGCGACCACATATAGCCCTCTATATTTCAACAAATTCAAATGTAGTCCGGGAGCTGTGCGTGCACAAACGTAGGTGACTGAAATATATTCAAATGTGACAGTTAATATTACATGTCACGTCTATTATAGAACCACTTATACTGGGGACATGTAACAATTTTGAATTAAATTTCGCTTGAGTATTGAACCTTTTTTAATTTATCATTTTAAGTTGGATAAGAGGAAATCGCCTTGCGTGTTATGGGCATGTAATGAGGATGGATGATAGACAAGTTGAGAGAAGAATGATAAACCTGAATTTGGAAGGAAATAAGGAGACTTTTTTTTATGGGATAGGAGGGCAAACGAGCAGGCGTGTCACCCGATGGTAAGCAACCAACGCCGCCCATGGACACCAGCAACACATATAGTGTTACTGTTGCGTTGCCGACCTTTAAGGGATAGGGGATAGGAAAGAAGAAGGGAGGTGGGCCTTCGGGTACCTTTCTCACCGAACGAAACGCGGCATGAGCCACTTTACGTCAGTCTTCTGAGAGGTCGTGGTATTTCACCGGTCGAGCCGGCCCATTCATGTAGCGAAATGCTTGGCTCTACCACTGTTAAAACCACTGTTAAACTTAAGAAAAAAGAAGATACAAATGATAAGGAAGTGTATAAACGAAAAACTTTTCTATCGACCCCGAATAATGGGAACAGGGTAGGACGATAGTGATTATTAGACAAGTTTATGCTTGCGATTTCGTACGATTAGAGTTTGCTTGAGAAATAATTTTAAGTTATTACTTATTACGTACATACGTACGCGAGAATAACTAATGTTTTATTGTAATAAAACAGAGTTTATTTATCGCTTTAGGAAATCTTAATGGGACTGTGAAAACGGTATGGAAATTTACCAAGCGGTTTCGAAGATCCCATCTGGATTTAGTGATATTATTGCGATAAAATGATGTTTATAATATAACTTCTCGCCTTTTTCTATGCCTGAAGGTGTAGGCAGCGGCTGCTAAGCCTCGTTCCAAAAGGAATAGGTGGCGAACCTTTTTAGTTTCATATTTATCACATATATCTTCCGGAAACAATTCGAAAAGTCACTGGTGTGAGCCAGAATTCAAAACTGTGACTTTTTGACTCAGAAGCGGGGTGCTGTTTTTTATACATTAACAGTTAAATTTTCAAGGATTCTTTGCAGAGAAACCAATTCTATGGTATTTTTAAGCATTTCCAATGTATCTAAAAATACGTAAAAGTTAGAACTCATATTTCCTCGAATGAATTTATCTTTATTTATTTAATACTAGCCGACCCGGCAAACGTTGTCTTGCCATAAAATAAAATTCTAAAAATAGGGGTTGATCGTAGGGGGTTGAAAATTTAGAATTGTATGTATTTTAGTATCCCGTTTTATAAAAAAATAAAAAAACAGTAATATATCGAAAAATAACAAAAAAGAATTAAGGGCCTTGTGATTTGGGGGGATTAAAAATGGATGTTGTCCTATTCTCAGACTTACCCGATATGGATACAAAATTTCATGAGAATCGGTCAAGCCGTTTGGGAGGAGTATGGGAACGAAAATTGTGACACGAGAATTTTATATATTAGATTTCCAATTGAATTTCCATTTCATTTCTCTTTAGTTAATGTTCTCTTATTAACATTTGAAGGAATAATATACTCGCTGTTTCTTTATTCCACACATAACTTTGATCAAACTTTATCAAACAACGTATAAAATATATATGTTATGTTGAATTTTTTTATATAATATACAACTTGAGCAAAATTAAACCAAACATGAGCATCTGTATCTAGCTTGTAATCCTCCTTACTAATATTACAAAGTACAACTTCAGTTCCAAGTTTTCGAGGTCGCACTGAACAAGAGCTAGACGATGGAGGCGGGTGGCGGTTGTAGGTATGAGCTTCCCACCCTTGCCTCATTTAAACGGGGTGGTTGGGAAGTTTGCACTCATGGGCCTTTCCAAAATGTAAGGCTTTAGGTGTAGTTCAAAGAGATGTCGTTACACAAGTACTTATCGGGCTTCGAGTGAAGACAACAGAATACGGAATGTTTGGTGATCGGAATCTATCTATCGTAGAAATTGCTGTAAAGATTATTATTAAAACTTTTTTTTTATTGAGTAGAAAAAACTTGATATTATAAAACTTGTTTACTCAACCGGTTCAGTGATTTTGCACGTGGTTACTTGGTCAAGTTAATAGGCCTACGTAGCAAGAGATCTGTTTTATTAACTTATGGAAGGTACTTAGAGGATTTATTTAAAAAAATAAAGAAGAGAAGAAGTATGTATATGTCCAGCACAAGAAAGAACATAAAATAATACAATAAAGTATTATAGTGACATTTTCTAGAATTTAAACCACTAGACTATAATGATGACAGGTTTATATATTTATACTATAAATTAATTATGTCGAATTTAAATTTTTTAAAGAGCTGGCTTGGATGAGGTGTGCTCGAGAATATTAAAAAAATGCTGGCATTTCTCATAGTATTTAATGTATAGAAAATAATCGATACCAAAACTGAAACAGTCAAGCGATGGTATCACGGTGAGTTTTAGCTTAAAAGGCCGAATGGTAATCATCCAGGGATTATAATGTTTTGATATTCCCACGTTGTTAATATTTAAGTAAGATAAGAATCTTAAGATATAAGAAGGAACGACGCTCTAAGAAGAGCGTCGTTCCTTAAAAGGGTTGAGGAATCCTAATTGACGTTTCTTCCCCCTTCGGAAGTTCTCATCATTTTATTATATTATTCAAATTTTCACTGAATTATCTAATATTTTTTTAACTGATTTAATTATGATTTTTATTGCCAGTTAATTATTCAACATATCGTGATACGCAGTACTTTATTTTTTTTTCAAGAAAATTATGTGTGACTTTGCATTACAAGTGCAGTAACTTCTATGCTAGAATTGAAATCTTGGTATAAATTTTCCCTTATGTATTACAGTTTATATTTTAACACATTTGGTTGATAATACTTTAGATTTAATACATTCAATATTTCGTACACGCAATTTGACTTTCGTAGGTACATCTTTGATTTGTATACTTTTGATCGGTGAGATTTTATTTAATAACAAGAGAAAAGTATTCACTGAAAGGCTTTTTGTGAAGCCGAAAAATCCCCATCGACTTTAACAGTCGAATTCACTGCGTTTTCAAAGTCTATGCGGAACGCATCAGCTCGGCCCCGCTTCCCTTATCGACCGGGCCGGTATGTGTGTCGCGAGGCAACCGTCCACCCCAATACACACCGCCCACTTCTCCCACTCTACCCAACCCACCCTAACCCACATCACTCCCCAACCATACCCACCTTGACGTCTCTGTATTTCGGCTACGGACAGAGAAAACTACTGTGTCAGTTTTCCAACTGGACAAGTTTCCAATACTGCGTAATTGGGATGTTTATCGTTGGTAACTTTTCGGTTGGGAATCGGTGAGATGTTAAAATATTTAGATTGAAATCTTGTTCACAGTCATGATAGCAGCAATGGAACAACTACCATCCTGATCGTTATCCCAGGCAAAAAACTGCAGTCAAACTCTGATAGTGTTGTCCCTGTATGTAGGTAATTTTTCAAGTCTCCTCTTGAGTATTGGTGGATACAAAGCGGATATAATTAGTGCAAGCGGATAATGGTTGTACGATACTTAAAGTTTGTTAGTAGACTGTTCATTTCCAATACCATCGTTATCATACGTTTGATAAATATTTTGGTTAGGTGCGCGTTATGCTATTAGACTAAGCTAAAACCATTGGTTAATAAATTAACAATTTATATAAATGTAGTGGAAAGTAGTTAATCGAGATAAAGAGATCGCAAAATTCGCATAGAGAACAAACATTACTACTTTGAACAAAGAAGCAAGTTGTCAATTCTGACGTACTTTCAGCGGAACCGATGATATATTTTTTTAAAAATCAATTTCAAATTCTTCAATTTTTCTTGTTGTAATAATAAACATAACGGCGAGACGAGGCTTAACAGCCGCTGCCTACACCTTCGGGTAACAAAAGGCGTGAAGTTATGTTATGTTATGTTATGTAATAATAAAATTCGTGTGAAAATAATCTAAATCTTACTGAAATAACTTACATGTTCAGAATTTTTCTGCGTTTTAATGAAAGAATAAGACAATACTTTAAAAACAAAATCACTACTAAGGCATTGTTATTTTGTATACTGTATTTGCATTACTAATTGTATAATACGAAAGTTCAAGGCTTTTGCGTAATGTGCATAGTATAATATCCTGTAGAACTAAATTACAATCACTATGTTTAATTAGTTAGTTTTTTTTTAGTAGAAGTAATTTATTTCTTTGTTGCTTATCGAAATAATTAGTAGCTGGCTAGTTGAAAGTGAACATACGGAATGACCAAAATTGGAATATTTATGTGGTTTTATGACAATTTACAGGTAGTTATGGATATCTTAAAGTTGCCTATTTATTAGTTTCGCTGCTAACACACTAAGATATTAAAGGGGAGATGATAGAAAATATTAAAAGGGGAAATTAGTGAAGTACACTATATTGTAGGCATAGTCTAATATCAATCAGCTAGGTGGTCATACTAATATCAATTCGACGGGTCTCGTGGCACATTGGTAAAACAACCAACTGCGGTACTAATGTGGGCAGATTCAATGCCCAGCGAAGTTTATTATTTAAGACAAGCAAGTATGGCGTCGGGGTGTTTTTCTATGTATTTTAAGTGTATATTTATACAAGAAAAGCATAATATGTGTATTAATAAAATTCATTATCCTCGTCGTATCTTTATAAATATACCTTGGACCTAGAGGGCGCTTTTATATTATGTCCTAGATATTATTATATTATTGACTACAAAAACACATACATACAGTGTAACATTTCACCTCCTTTTTTTTTAAATCGCTTAAAACAGCATTAACATAAGCGGTAATAAACTAAAATAATCTCTAGATAACTGATTCATTTCTTTGCTCATTTTTAAATTATTCCTCTGGTTAATTTTAAAAATTTTTGCTTCTTTTAACTAGAACACCGATTTAACTGCCGTTTTTTATTTCCTACGTCCATAGTGAATGCACATAATTTATTTTTAAATAACTCAATTAGCGAGTTAGTTTAACAATTGTTATATATATATATATATATATATTAAAAAAAAAAACAATTATTTTGGATTTTTTTGTAATTTTAAGTTGTTAATTGTACACCGCTCATTAATGTGTGGTCCAGTTTTGGATCATAATATTTGCGAACGAAGAAATTTTTCTTTTAACTTTATCTAGTGTTTAATTTTATCATTGTGATATAATTGTTATTATCACATATAAAAACATGTATTCATAATATTTCTCTTTATGATCCCGTTACCTGAAAGGGGTAGGTAGCGGAGCGGTTGACGGAGCCTATTGCCAATATACTACCCAGCATATAATTTGTCAATCAGTTTTTTTTTCGGAGTACTACACAAAACTTTTTATCTATGGAAACATTTTTTTTAACGATATGAATTCCTAAGAATCAATTAAAAACATAACATTACCTCACGCCTTTTTCTACCCGTAGGTGTAGGCAGTGTCTGTTAAAGCCTCGACTCGCTTTTATGTTTACGTCCTAAATGGAATAGGTGGCGAACCTACCGGGCCCAAAATTTTGATATTTATTCAAAATAAATGAAAACCTATATTATCACGCAGTTTCGGTCGAAAAATCAAGGTGTTACTGCGGCGGGCTTAAACATCAGGATAGGGTGGGGTAGGGGGTGGAGGCAGCTCCAGCTGAGCCACCACAGGATACCGCAGCGGGCGCCACCCTCGCAGTCTATACTCGAGTGCATTATACACGTAAAGCCAACCGACCCGACCCCCTGAAATTCTCCTGTATAGTTGTGCATATTTAGTGTAGGCCTAATTTCTACACCCCCTGGCCGTGGAGGTGTGCACTACCTATTGATTTGCGAGCGAAACCCGCAAAAGGGTTAAATTTACCTTTGCCAAATTGTTCACTCACGATGATTGAGCAGTTTCGGTAATCAAAGCGATCGATCGCGTGCAACAGGGGACCCCCCGGTTCTGTTTCATTTTCCGTTTAACGGGACAATTTCCGTTGGCTTTGAGTTTGTAATATTGCGTTAGTTATATATACTTATATTTTTTAAATGACATATATCTCACAAACTCTATTACTCCAGCGATTTGTTTTATTGTAAGATGAATTGTTTAATAGTGAGTTTTATAGCTTACGGTACGATAAAAAATTAAGTGTAATTAAGGAATTTAAATGCATCAAGAATTTAAATTCCTTAATTATTTACCATTTCCTTATTCCTATTCCTTATTTGGCGGCGAAGGGGGCCGCCACCCTTCACGCAGCGCCAATCCTGGCGGGACGAGGAGAGGGGAGTGCCGTATAGGCACGTGGAATGTTAGAGGTAGCATGGCAAGAAAGATGAATGAGATGATGGATGTATTAAATGAGAGATGCCTGGATGCCTTATGTTTGACGGAGACAAAGCGGAGGGGGAGGGAGACCGAGGACCTCCCCGGTGGCATGGTAGCCCTATGGTCCGGAGTGGACCCGGACGTCCGTGCCAGTGGGGGTGTTGGAGTCGTTCTCTCCTCCCGCTTTGCTTCCGGAGTGAAAGATTATGAGTTGGTAAGCCCAAGACATCTTTGGGTTCGAATAAAACTGGGGATCACGCGAGTTTTCATGGTCGCAGCTTATGCTCCCGTTAGCTCCGCGGATCCCCGCGAACTCGAGGAGTTTTGGGAAACTGTTAGGGATATTCTGGATCTAGCTGAGGGAAATGAAAGGATAATTCTGTGTGGTGATCTTAATGGGTGGGTCGGAACCAAGCGAGACGGCCTGGAGGCTGTCCTTGGTCCGAATGGTGACAAGAGAGTGAATGATGCTGGTAAGCCGATATTGGACGTATGCCTGGAACGGAACCTCCTTGTGTCTAACACATTATTCCGTCATAAAGATATTCACACGTATACGTGGAGACGGAATGAGCAAAAGAGTATGATAGATTTGATTTTGATAGATAGTCGTCTCCGAAATACTCTAAGGGATACAAGAGCCTACAGAGGCCCCACTCTTGATACGGACCACTACCTGGTGGTAAGCCGATTCGTGGGTCTTTTCAAGAAGTGGAGACACTGGCGAGTGCGTACCCATTTCGGAGAGCTTGAAAGGACAAAATGTGAGAAATTAGAAGATGAAAGTGTACGGAGTATGTATGTAGGCCTAGTCAGTAAAAGACTCAATGAGACGAGTCTTTCTGACCTAGGTGTTGAAGAATGCTGGGAAAGAATGAAAGAAAGTATAGTGAATAGTGCAAAAGAAGTATGTGGTAGTGCAAAGAGGCATAAGATTCTGAGAGGTGACGCCTGGTGGGACGCGGATGTGAAATCCAGCGTCGAAAGAAAGAAAAAAGCATGGTTGGATTATGTCTCAAGTGTGAACCAGAATGATAGTATGACAGAGAAAAAGTATGAGAGCTACCGCCGCTGCAGGAATGTTACCAAAGCCTTAGTGAAAGAGAAGCGTGAAAGACTTGTTGCGAATGAGGAAGTGAGGTTGACGGAGAACTTCGAGGCGAATAACAAACTCTTTTGGAGGGAAGTTAGAAAGTCTCGGGGTTCTTCGTCAACATCCAGAATGGACAAAATTATGTCTAAGTTTGGTGACATTCTTGCAAACCCAAGCGATGTATTGGGCAGGTGGAGTGAGTATTTTGGGGAACTGTACGAGTATGTTCCGGATGTGGGCGCCGCGAGTGAGCCTACGGCTGACACCGCTGCGCCAACATCTGATGAGGACATTACTATGGAAGAGATTGAATGGTCGATACGAAGTATGAAAAATGGTAAGGCAGCTGGAATTGATATGATGTCTGCTGAAATGATCAAACACGGTGGAACCTGTGTCCGGGACGCTTTCCTGACCTTGAGCAATCTGTGCTGGAGGTCGGGTAAGGTTCCCATGGACTGGAGGCGCGCTGTCATCGTGCCCTTGTATAAAGGTAAGGGATCACGTATGCAGTGCGCCAGTTACAGGGCCATCAGTTTGATCAGTTTAGCAGCAAAAGTGTATGGGAAAATTATTGAAAGGAGAATGAGGGTGATATCTGATGGAGTGTTGTGGGAGGCTCAGGGTGGTTTCAGAAGCGGACGAGGGTGCATGGATCAGATTTTTTCTCTCCGCAACATCGTGGAGAAACAACTGGCTGTTAACCGGAAGGTTTTCTGCGGTTTTGTGGATCTGGAAAAAGCGTTTGACAGAGTGTTACGAAAGGATCTGTGGGATATACTCCCGGGCTATGGGGTGAGCGGAGCACTGCTGCGCGCTGTGCAGTCCACTTATGAGGGCTGCACAGCGTGTGTGCGTGTTGACGGCGGCTTGTCCCCCTGGTTTGACGTCAATATCGGCGTCAGACAGGGTTGCGTGCTGTCCGATCGACTGTTCATCCTGTACCTGGACAGTTGTCTCCAGAGAATGAGATCGATGGATGTAGGGATGCGAATGGGTGAACTAGTCGTGAGCTGCCTGCTTTACGCAGATGACGCCGTGCTTCTAGCCGAATCGCCGTCAGACCTGCAAACACTAGTCACTACTATGAAAGATGATTGCATGATCAAAGGCTTGCAGTTGAATGCGACGAAAACGAAAGTTATGGTGTTTGAAAGGGAGGATTCCAGAACAGATGCAAGGATAATGGTTGATGATGTAGTGCTGGAACAGGTGAATGAAATTGTATATCTTGGATGCGCTTTTAGCAGAGATGGAAGGTACACCGCGGATGTAGAAAGACGAGTGGCGATAGGAAATAGCGTAAACGGAGTGTTGGGCAGATTCCTGGGCGCAAAAAATATTAGCAGAAAGGCCCAGTTAGCAATCCACAATGCAGTCCTGATCCCAACACTAACTTATGGAAGCGAGAGCTGGGTATGGCAGAGTGTGCATGAAAGTAGAATAAACGCGGTAGAAATGAGGGCTCTACGCAAAATCTGCGGAGTGACTCTCGCTGACCGCGTAGAAAACAAGGTTGTAAGGAAGGAAGTTGGTTTGAAAGAGAGTGTCGGTGTAAAAGTAAGAAAGGGCATGCTCCGATGGTTCGGACATGTAGAAAGAATGGTTGACGCAAGACTGACTAAGCAGATATACAATGCAAAAGCGGACGGATGTAGGAGTCGAGGACGGCCAAGACACACATTCCAAGACCAAATAGAACGTGTTCTGGAGGAAGGTGATGTTAAGAGCCTCAAAAACCGACGCGCGTGCATGAAAAGAGTTATGAAAGTCAACGAAGCGAGTGAGGCGTGTAAGAATCGTGCCCTATGGCGCTCTGTTCTCTCTGCCTACCCCGCAAGGGATTTGGCGTGAAGTTATGTATGTATGTATGTGTATGTGTATTTCCTTATTATTTTTAATACCCGAAAGTTCTGCAATGTGCAAAGGTGCAGCGGTGGTCATGATTCGATAAGAAAGAGTAATTTTCTAGACGTTAATGTAGTAGGTGGAAAAATCTATTGTAATAGGAAGGATTTTTACCACCAATATTTTCCACAGACGTCGGGAAAGTCATTACTCAAGTCACTACTATTTGATAATTTAGGATGGATTTTTTTATGTTTTATCCTTTAATCTTCCTAATACAAGTAGTGTACTGCTGTAGAAATCTGCTATTATTATAATCATAGAGTTGTTAGTAATTATTTTTGGCTGGAAGAGGGAATTGACTTTGCTTCCTTAACTATGCATATGTAGCTAGTTGTTGCTCATAGCTTTACCCGCGTACGTGGACGATACATTTGTTCACAGATACAGACTCTAATAAAACAAAGCCTATATTCTAGCTCTAAGTTAACCAATCTCTGAATAATGAGAAAATTTACCATCCAGAAAATAAACACAAAAATTGTAATTTTTTTTAATAAAATATTATAAATTCCTCCTCTGTAGTGTTAATTTATTGTAATATTATGTACATTGATTTGAATTTAGTGCGTTCGTACACTAGCACCGAATGTGTACTCAGCCCAATGGAACCTGGTAGTCTAATTGCAGCACCATTAGTAATCAACGCTCGTACTGGTACCGAACCGAACGTCCGAAGCGGTTCACCTAGTTTTCCAGCCAACCCTGGGGGGGTACAGGTCCCCCCACCGTGCAAGATTGATTTTCTCTCACGCATTTCGCTTGCACTTTCGTCAGGGGTACGGTGGTGTTGTCTCTCTCTAGCCAGGCTGCGTGCCTCCCATGTCGACCTTGAATTCGGGTGGCACCCACCCCGCCGGGTGGGATGCGTTGTCATCAATACACGACACTCTATATATGTATGTGTGTGAGTTTGTGCGTGTGTGTGCCCGGGTGGGAGGAGAATGGGGTTCTGTCGTACCACCCCGATGTCGTTTTCACTTGCATCCGGGCTTTGAAGCTTTAGGTACAGTTGGGGCGGAGTGAGAGGGGGTGAACTCAATTTTCAATTTGATTTCGCATTTGCTCCGAATTTTCAGCTCTCGCTTTCGGATGTTGGGGAAATTATCTAGTTGTTGGTGTGTTTTTTTTTATATTTTAATACAATTTTAATTAAATTATCGTAAACTAAAGCTCCTATCCATAAGATATCCGTTACATTTCTGTTCAAAATATTGAAATATTTATTTGCACAGTATGATTAGTAGAAGTCACAATTAAAATTATTAAAATACGAAAACATATGATAACAAAATACAGACTGTGTGAAATGTGCTTAGCGATTCTTGGTGTTCGCCTATCACTTGACCACGTCTTTGTTACTGCTGATAAACGTAACAAAAGATTCGCTCTGGAGAAAATGGCACAATTTTAGAAATATGTCCTTACACCACGAGAAATACCATTTATTTTTTTATTATTCAAAAAGTCTCAAACAATAAATTGTACTATTCATATACTATGTATATAAATTGAATATAACAAGTTTACAAGAGTTGTCCTAGTTTCGTTTGGTAACGAATATGCTCTTCGCTTTTGAGGGCCCCGTGGCCATACTGCACCAGACGCGTCGTATTTAGGTCAATACTGAATAGATTATAGGGATGCCACCTTTTGCCGCATGTGTAGTAGGGTGAGCGCGCACCTTTAAATATTCAACTATAGATACAATAAATTCATTATGAAACTGTACTACTGTAAATGAATAGACAAACGTTACGTATCTATTTTGTGTGAAATCGATATTTGAATTGATATATTTTGTTTATTATTATTCGAAAATTGATAAAAGAATGAAAGGAAAAATCATGTTTTGAATAAAAATCCGGTTAATTTTACATTTGCGAGTTATTATTTGGGAATCGTATTTGTGCTATATATTGTAAATATTCCTTTATTATTCAGGTTCGACTCCGAACCATTCATAACGGGTTTCTGGAGCAGATTTTCGTCAGCATTTTTGTGATATTTTTCTTTTTCGACAGCTTAGGGAAACGAAGGAGTATTCGTGTAGTATTTTTAGGAAAAGGTACACACATAATTATCATAGCTGAACCAAGTTGAATAACACCCGCTGCACACATGCATGATAAGCGTTTAACTAGGTCTCCTAAATCAGGTCAATGTCAGTGGAGATGTTGCAAGAAGCCGTTCGGGCCTCGGCCAGTGCGCTATCTCATTTCCCCCCAATACAGGCGCGGGAGAACTACCGCTCTCGACTGCCGCTTGCACCAGTTCCAACGCTGCACTCTATGTACTTAGCTGATATACCAAAAGATACATAAGATATAAATAGATAAATATATTTCTTCTACTCTCCGTGGAATTCTTTTCAGAAGTTAGGTGTGATAAATATTGATGATCGACTAACATTGTGCCCGGTGTTATGTCAATAGGTAACGCCACTATTCTGTTCCATTTCATTCACCGATATATTTGTTCTTTGGTGGCACCGTGAGTCAACTCTGCCATAGTCCGTTGTGGTGTGCATAATTCTTTTTTTATAACTGACTATCTGAAGACAAGTGAATTAGAAGCGTATGCTTACTATTGTTTGTCTAATATCCTAGTTTACTATCTATACATAGGTAATTGTTTTTGGAAAAGTTGGATGCTTATTAAGTTGTGGAAATGTTTAAACTTCGCTGTTAGTAAAAAGTGAGTTACAAATTTTGATATAGGCAAGTAAACAATATTGTTTTGTTTCGCCGAGAGCCCATACAAGATTTTTCCAAGGTTGTACGAAGGCTGGTTTAAGTACATGATTTGTCAATTTACATAAATTATTTAGGGCACGTGTTTAATACATACACGTGTTTCCGCATCAAAAGGTTATATAATAATAATAAACTTTAGTAAATGGTCATAAATCCGTTAACCTGATGACATTTTCATTTTTTTAGTGTTGTTACATTTAAAATCATTTATACAACCCCTGTATTGAAAGATTTTAAAATGGTGCTAAATGCCTAGCTTCAATCACGACACTGAGTCAATGTAGGTATATTTTATTGCTTTTTTGTGTATTATCTAGAATTATATTGTTAGCAATTTTGGTTTATAAATCCACTTAAATATATTTAGTAACAGTTTAGCAACGTGCTAATAATTTTAGCCCAGAATTTTTGAAATTTTTAGTAATTAAAATAATAAAATGGTATTCAAACAATTGTCACTATTGTGAAGGGATGCCGTGTTTAATAGTCTTAGGGGTTTTCTATAAAGTATAAGAAAACTATGAATGTACAAAAGATATTTATCATTACATAGTAAAAAACAAAATCACTTTCATGAATTTAATTGCAAATGCTGGCTGAAACCTAAGTAATAGATCGAAACAATGTTCTACATTATTAAACACTTTCCGAAGGTCTACAAAAAAGTCCGCCAGGGCATATGTCTATCTCTTAGGAATACCCCACAATGACAATTTTATTTTTTTACTTTTTCCGAGAAATAATGGCTTATTTACGACGCGATTTTAAACATTACAGCATTAATTTTCATTAAGTGTCTTAAATAGATTGTGCATGTAATATAGATGATCCTGGCCCTTTACAGCATGCAATTTAAACCAATGTTTTTGAAGATATTGCAGTATTAACATAGTGGGACAGCAGTTATTACTTTTGATGTGGAACAAAGTTCGCCGGGTTAGCTAGTATAAGTATATATATTAAAATTATTTATTTTCGTATAAAATTTATATTAGTATTAGTTATTATTATAATTTATGCATAGAATATAGAACTAGAATATTTATCAGTTCCAGTTTTGATAAAATGAAATCATATTTGTTTCTAAGATTTTCGCGAATCTCATTCATTGATTAAAACAACTTTTAGGATTGTATCGCGTTTATTAATTATTTATTTTTATTTCCCGACGTTTCGAACTCTTTACAGAGATCATTTTCACGAGTATGAACAAAAAGATGGTAGTTGTTCAAAAGCTATCTTAATTGATACAGAGAGCACCCACTTTTTGGAAATAAAAATCAAAAAGTTGATGTTAAAAATATGATTTTTACTATTGGTAACCCACATCAGACCATGAGAACAAAAGTTAAATACTTATTTATAAGATGCATTAATACATCCTGCCTCTAAAGATCCTTTGTTGTATGATTTAATAAGTAAAAGTTGTTATTATTAAATTATTACAAATTATCATATTTTCTAAGTTGGTTGAGATTAAAGTATGACTATTATTAAATATTCATTGATTTTAAATTAAAAGATAAAGTGTTTATTAAAAATCTACCACTGGGTCAAAAACGCGGCCAGTCCTGAGAAAGACCCAGCAAGAAAACTCAGCGGCTGTTCTGCAAAACTGATTATTATTTCATTTTGAACGGGCTATTGATATTGCTATTATTTATAATGATTTTGAGAAAAAAATTTTGAGAAAAAAATTCTTTTTTTCTCAAAATCATTATAAATAATAGCAATATCAATAGCCCGTTCAAAATGAAATAATAATCAGTTTTGCAGAACAGCCGCTGAGTTTTCTTGCTGGGTCTTTCTCAGGACTGGCCGCGTTTTTGACCCAGTGGTAGATTTTTAATAAACACTTTATCTTTTAATTTAAAATCAATGAATATTTAATAATAGTCATACTTTAATCTCAACCAACTTAGAAAATATGATAATTTGTAATAATTTAATAATAACAACTTTTACTTATTAAATCATACAACAAAGGATCTTTAGAGGCAGGATGTATTAATGCATCTTATAAATAAGTATTTAACTTTTGTTCTCATGGTCTGATGTGGGTTACCAATAGTAAAAATCATATTTTTAACATCAACTTTTTGATTTTTATTTCCAAAAAGTGGGTGCTCTCTGTATCAATTAAGATAGCTTTTGAACAACTACCATCTTTTTGTTCATACTCGTGAAAATGATCTCTGTAAAGAGTTCGAAACGTCGGGAAATAAAAATAAATAATAAATAAACGCGATACAATCCTAAAAGTTGTTTTAATCAAAAATGAAATCAATTAAAACAACTTGTAGGATTATATCGCGTTTATTTATTACTTATTTTTATTTATTTCCCGACGTTTCGAACTCTTTACAGAGATCATTATCACGAGTGATCAACAAAAAGTTGGTAGTCGTTCAAAAGCTATTTTCATTGATTCAGAGAGCACCCACTTTTTGGTAATAAAAATCAAAAAGTTGATGTTAATAATATGATTTTTACCAATAGTAAAAATCATATTTTCGAGTTCTAAACGTCGGGGAAATAAATAAAAATAAGTAATAAATAAACGCGATATAATACTAAAAGTTGTTTTAATCTATGAGTGAGGTTCGCAAAACTCTGAGAAATAAATATGAAATAGATTATCAATGTGATTGTTGATTTGTTTGAACTACCGGCTGTAGAGAGTAGGTATCGCCAGGTATTATTCCTGCTCGATTGCAAACATTTATGTGATGAAAATTGATCTTAAACGCAGTGTCTAGGTATGCCTAGAAATTATTAGTAAAATCACTAATTATTCTTAATATTGCATGGGACAAAATTACACATTGGGCAAATTGGAAAAATCGATTTGTGAAATATCCATATTTTTAAAATGACGTGAAGATCGATTGGGTAGACGTATGTACAGGCTTTGTAAAATTTATATTCTTTTAACGTATACGATGTTTGGTAATACTTTTAATACTCTCAGATAAAGGTATGAGTCTTATCAGTCTGTGGTTTTGAAGAGAATTTATGTATTTTTTTTTCTTTTGCACACTTTTATCAGTTGCAGGAATTTTGTATTTGGCTGCTTGTCTATTTGATAATCTTCAGACGTTTGCTAGATGTCTGTCTGGGTGTACTTTGTGACTGTTGAAGTTGATATATATATTTTACAGAAATTCTAACGATTTATGCATTTTTCAAGTTCTTGTTTATAATGAATTTACTATGCTCTCATATAATACTATACTATAATTATGTAAGAAAACATTAAATGTATTACCTGATTCAGGTTTTTAGCTCTCAATCAAAAGGTCAGTGCCCCGATTCTGATGGGTTTAAAATGATAACCTATAAAGTTTCATCTGTTTTTCAAATTGGACTCGTAGTTTTTGGCACGTTCACACAAACAGCATCATTTACTATTTTTTCTGCCCTTATACCACTCTAATCGGGGTCGGCACAACATGTCATGCTTTGGAACTATCTATGTTGTCAAAACTTTTGGATGTGGTTTTATAACCGGCCGCCTGCCTGACGTCAATTCTCCTCGGGAACAAACATACAAAATATTAAGCCTTTTATTGTTACTATAATTTAATAATTACGTATATTTAATACTAATTTATGCAGTGCAGATAATATGAAGTACAATATTATATTTGTATAATTAAAGATTGCAACAAAAAAACATACAAAAGTAATTGACAAAGCAAACAAAAAACTTTTATTATGTCACATACTTAAATATTATAATAATTATAATTTATAAATTGAGGAAAAAATGGAAAAAACACTTTTTTTCTTAATATTTCGTGTACATAGTACAAATATAAATAAGCAAGAAAAAAAATAAAAAATAAACTTTTTTTTTCATTGTAATATTTTGTGTCATCGTAAAAGGTATTAATATAACAAGAAAAAAATGGAAAAATACAGTATTTTATTTTTCCCAACATTTTGGTGTCGCGATAGAAAAAAAAAACAATTGCCTATATTATGCATACAGCATAAACTTATTTTTTTTTGTGGTATCACTATTCATTATCAAGTTGGCAACAGACTATTTTTATTTAACGCCTCGGTGAAATAATACGTTGTATATATATATATATATATATATATATATATATATATATACATGTACATTTATATGTAGGTATCTATGTATAAATAGACGTATCTATGTGCTCAATAGCTGCGTCTCATTCTTGCACACTCGGTGATCAATAAAAGGCGGCTTTATAAAACGAGTTTTTTGTTTGTTCATTTGTTAGCGTTTTGAGCCCTTTTAAACATTATGTTTAAAAGATTAAAGTTGCTTATGCAAATATGTATACTAGTCAATAGATTAAAAATGTAGTGTGTCGACGATACAAACAATACTGTTTCACCAAGATCGTCTTTTTAGTATTGACTGAATTGCCTCTCAATTATGTTGTACTAATTTTATACGTTTTAATGTAACACATTTGCCACACACTTACAATCATTGAATGATAAATAGAAAGAAAAAAATGACAGCTTATTTTTTTTTTTAATTCTAATCAGTCACGTCGTTAATTAATTTGAATTCGAAATTTGAAAATTCGACTTAAATACTTGGGGCTCGTAAAAGGTTTTCTTTAACAGTCTCGAGTCCGTCTGAAATAGGTTGTGCAACAGCACATGAAGTTGTATTGTTCGGAAAGCAAAACATCTGTATTTTTGTATTGATGCGACTCAAGGTCAGGGCCTCGCGGCGAATATTCACGATGTATTGTTTTATAAAAATCAACGCATGTTAAATGAACCGAACGTATTCTATTGTAATCAGTATTTAAACAAAATAGATCGACGAACGAGGAAGTAGTTGGTATAAGCCCGTAGGCGTACTTTGTGAGGAGGCGAAACGGTCGTCGTGCAGCGCCGTGCCTCAATATTAGGACGTTTGCAACTCCGCGATTTGTCTTAAAATTTATTCATTATCAGCTTTCCGCCTCGCGTTGTTACTTGCGTACAAATAAAATGGCGACGACGATGATGATTAAATATAGTCTGTTACTCTGGGTAAATGCAGCAAAAATTGTGAAATTTTAGTAATTTCCTAAGTTTATGATTTTACGGAGTGGTAATCAATAATCTATGTTGATATGAAGTGTTAGAAGAAATAGTGATCATACATGTTTTGCGCCTAAGCTCGGTTTAATTCTTTACAATCTTACAGGGAGTATGCAGAGTGAATCTAATAATATTAATCTATTAATCGACGCGTCATTTAAATTGATTTTTATAGTTTTATAGGCTGTAAGTTCAAGGTTTTGATTTTGTGAGCAATCATCTATTGAGCCACATTATGTGAATAAAATATGATTTTTTTACTACATTACTATTTTACTATTGTCAACATAAACGGAGTTTGTAATAAACATTAATAAAATATTGTATTGTATATTATAGAAGATTAGCGACCTATTTTTACGATTTAGTAATGATGATTTAGAAGCCATAATACTGTTTAGCGGCAGTCAAACACTCGAAACACTCGTATAAATCAAAATAAAATACAATTGAAAATTAGTGTGTCACTATATTCCGTGTTTTCTTTAATACGCAAAAGGATGCGATAGTTGTAAAAATTTTGATGTGCATTATTTTAAAGACGTAAGCCCGAATACTGAACCGCCACTCAAATATATAAGCGCTATTTTAGCGTTTAAGTAGCTGTCACATTAGATAGAATACGTGAAATTTGAGCAGTAAGTAGCACTTTTTTGATTGTCAGATTTGAGTGGCGGTTCAGTATTTGGGCGTTAATCGCGTAACAGTCGTAATAGTGTAACCGGCCTTCATCGGCGCATACGAGCGCGGGTCCAAGGCTAACCGTATTTTGTTCCGCGCTGCGTGAGTAATGACGTAATAGATGTATGTAGGTATGTATGTATGTACTCGGACTATCTATAGCGCGCCCAGGATTGACAACCCTATTTTACTACTTTAGTTTTAATAATATAATTTAATATAATATCTTTTCAACAACTATAAATTTTTTTATTCTAGATTGTATAATGTCTTAGCCTAAATTGTAGTTGACCTTTGTCTCTATTTGTGACAACCCTAGGAGCTACCAATTGGCGTTGAGACTTGTCACCTGGTCTATATCTCTATAACGACAGATAATAAAAATAGTGATAAAAAATGCGCCTATTATATATTTCTACTAAGGTAAGTACATATAGGTGGTACATTTGTTAGTAGGCTTGCCTATCTCGCTATTTAATCAGGTAGCATCGTAGATACTATTCTTTGTTGGAATTATCTATTGCCAGTACTTATGTAAAATGCATTGTTCAGATCGTGATTCTGTTGATTCAATCCCTATCGGCGAGGGTCACAATCCAAGTAACGGGTTACCTGCAAAGAATTGATAGGTTTCTTCGGCCGGACCGACTCTTCATCTTCATATTGCAATGTGTTGTTATGTGCCGATTTGGTTTTTATTTCGTATGAAAATGTAATTTACAACATAAAATATAGGTACAGCAAAAAGATTGTTTGAGATTGTTTCAACGCACACATCTGTTCACGAAAAACATTTTTGTTTCGCACAGTACAATAATATAATAATATAAACAATGACAACGGCCTTGACAATAATAATTATTTGACTATAATTCAGTAACCGAGCCCACTCTTTGCGACGCTATAATTTCAATTAAATTTATTATCTGAAAGGTGTCGTTAATGGAGTAAAGCGCCATCTAGTATTATATGCTTGAACTAATACGGTAAACGCTTCTACATAATTATTTTGGCCTACAGTTTAACTTCAAATTGTTTTCTATGTTTTGTTCTTATCAACAGTCAAAGTAATAGATTAAATCAATCATGCTATTATTCAAGGAAGTATTTGTTTTATCATATTTATCTTATATTTTTGAAGATTTCTTATCGCCCGTTATGATATAATTTTACAAATAATATAAATAAATACTACGTTGATGCACAAAATTGCCTGAAATGGACCTTCCATGTCGGGATGGACTTTTGTTGGATAGGTGACATGTGCGTTGGTTCTTATGAGCAGTAGGAGTGACACTGGCTACGTTGTGACAAAAGGTCGGGATTATACACTTTTAAATAAGTAAAGTCCAAGTATTTATACTGACTTCATACCGCGGAAATATAATCTGGTTATGACTCAAATCCCGTGCATAGTTTTTAAAAAGCAGAGACGTTCCCTTGTTTTGGATTTTGGTTAGTGATCCTCGTAATCATTTCTTTGTGCATCTTCTTTTTAATTTCAGTCCATGATAATAATAGTGGAGATAGCTATGTATGAGACTATTAAATTTGTCTATTAAATTGCAGCCCACTGTATTTCAAGATAATGTATATATGTCATCAAAACCGATGAGATATTGAAGTCAAAGATGCGAGGGAGACTGTAAGAATTATTTCTAACGGCGGTACTCAGTGGTTTCTGTCTATCCCGCAAGGGAATCGGCGTGATGTTGTATTGTAGTTCCGTATGTATGTAGAAGAATCTCTCATTGGTGTATAATAAATGCGTAACTCACATTCCCCTCCAGCGGCAGATAGGTAGGTACTTGCTCTTCGCAGAACCGCTCCGGGAGCGGATACCTTGACTTTTGTTTATTGTATTGCGTGGGCTGAAAGAAGATCTATAATATACTCAAACATATAAAAATAGACAATAGGGTCATCGGAGTTAATATTGATCCAGAATATGTCTTAACAACGCGCTTGTAGTTTCCAATCGTGGATAGCTGGGTTTCCTGGTAACTAAAAACTGTAGATTCTGTTTAGTAATTTCAATGATCAAAGATGAATTCCTGTGGAATAAAAGCGAATATATTTCTCTGCTAAATTCTAAGTTCAAATGTATAGTAATATCTCAATAAAACCTTATTGTACCCAAGTCAATACTTTTGGCGGAAGATGCGAAGAAACAAAATGAAAATTTCGTAACAACTTGGGAAGTCTATTGCTGTGTGGCGCCGGCTTAGAATACCGCCACCCCATCTCTCCCGTGGGTGTCGTATAAGGCGACTAAGGGAAAACCTAGAAGAATGGGCAGCAGCATTCTCTCTCAAGAAAATACAGCCTACTGCGATCGCCAACCCGCCTGCCAAGCGTGGCGATTATGGCAAAAACCCCCCATGATTGAGCGGACCGGCAGTTGTGGCGCTCTATGGGGGAGGCCTATGTCCAGCAGTGGATCTCAAAAAGGCTAATGATGATTGTTGTAATAAGGTTCAAACTATTTTGCCACTATCTTTGTTGTACGGAAATAACGGTGTTAAAGTTTTGTGATAAGTATTACTACCTACTCATATCTGATAAATGATTAGAAAATTCAGACGATTAGAAGGAGTAATAGTGTATTTTTTTTTCTGTTTGTATTTCTGTATGTATAGGTATCCTTACTAAACTTTGATATGATAGGATGGATCTCTTCTTGTCTTTTAGAAAATGTCTATGAAAGATGTTATGGTCTTTAAAAGGGCCAATGAAAATGTTTCAAATGTAAATAAATAAAATGTAAAATAAAAATAAAAAAACGATAAATAAAAAATACAATAAAAACATATAGTAAAAAAATTAATTTAAAATAATAATAAAATAAAAATAAAATTTAGCAATTATTTTAAACAAACATATAAATCACACAATTAGTCACGATTCACAAACAATTGCTCTATCTAGAAAAATTGAAAATTTATTGAACCAAGAAAATATTAATAATCAGTTTCCTAATTATTTGATTATTTTAGAATGAAGTTTTATGTTAATTGAAAAAATTTATATGATATATCATTAATGATTTGTTTACATATTTATTCCTTACAATATGAATATTTAATAAGCATTGGGGTGAAATAAAAATGAATTGTTTATAATATAATAACAAACATTGGTTTTATACAAGTTTTTGCCGATTTCATTTTGTGACGTTGATATTAATTAAAACCATATATTAATTAAGTACTCAGGCAGTCAGAATATTTGAATCTTTTTATATACTAATGAACAAAAAATGCATTGAATTTATTAAAAAATTCGCAGATTTAATTAAAGATTTGCAAATGCAATAATATTATATTTTATTACTATTATATGTTTAAATGCTGAAATGCTGAATTATTACATATGTCCGGGATAATTAATAGAATATTATAATATGGAGGTGAAACTTTAAGGCCAACTAGTTTCACGACTGCTATTGAAGCTGTAGTTTTAGACAGTTTTATGATGCTTGGTCAACCAAATTAAAATATGTTGTATGGCTCTACCACCTATTCCTATTCCACCCTTGACATACAGGCACAATTTAGCTAGACTTCTATATAAATATCTCGCATAGGTAACGAACGAAAAAAGAGTACTAGGCATCAAGTCATGAAGACGGTTATCTAATTAAATAACGTATTTAAAAATACTAATTTTTTGTACTTGTCTCTTTTCAGGTCGCCAATTCAAAGCTCACAAGGTGATTTTGGCTGCGTGCAGTAAACATTTCCAAGAGCTGTTCGACACCGCGCCCCCCAGCCATGCGGGCGCTTGTTATGTCATCCTGGAGGCCACCACTGCTGACAACATGCAGGCACTCCTCGAGTTCATGTATAAGGGAGAGGTGCACGTCAGCCAGGATGCCCTCTCCAGTTTCCTTAAAAGCGGAGAGAATTTGCAGGTCAGTAATTGATGTCACCAAAACTGATGTGAAAGTAAATTTTAACAGTACCTAGATTAATAAGTTCTGGAATAACATAAGAAGAAATATAACTAGCAACTACTTCCAATACAAACAGTTGACTTCAGAACATATTTGCATATGTTTTTCCAGAAACCTCATTTTGTTTCGTTGTAAACACTAAGTTTTAAACTTCGTAAAATATAATATTTCTAAATGTTCATGATTCCAGGTTAAGGGCCTGTCGATGGAGATGTCTCAAGGTGCGTGGGTGAAGCAGCAAACTCAGCAGAACTCCAATGACCGGCATCCGACTCGTATCAAAACGAGTCCGGTGTCTGGTTCAGGAAACTGCGATACCCAGGAGTCAGCGCCTCTGCAGTCGCATACGTCAACTACTTTCGCTCCCATTATGCCACAGTATGGCATGCCAATACATGGCAGTGGCAGCATGGGGCGCTATGCTCCACCAGCCCACTTGCCTCTTCATACTACACGTAGACCAGCTCCGCCGAAACTGTCTCCATCTCAGAGCCCACACGCTAGGAATTACAGGTTAATAAAGTGATTTTCACCCATTTTAGCCATTTAAGTGCGTAGTTTGGGCTTAATCTCATCCGCGCAGTCAAGCTTAATCTAAATCTCAAGCTAACATTTAACAAGCTATTTTGGCCAAAGAAACATAAATCTCCTTCTGGCAAAGTCGTGTAATAATAGTTCATTTTAATTTCCAGACAAAGTTCATCATCGTCTCATTGCGGCAGCGTAGCTGATGAGCCTGACACCCGTTCATCTCCAGGTGTCGGCACCGGTGGCAGGTATGAGGAGAATCCTCCCGACTGCACCTCGACCCACGGCAATCCCATAAAAAATAACGGCTACGAACGCAGCGCATCGGCCAATGACGAAATTACTGATCGTGTACCCAAAGAGGAAGGAGCTGAAGGTGAGATTGTATTTAGATTATTTGGATGCATTTAAACGTGTGTTAGGGCCTGGTGTCGCAAAAAAAAATCGAATCATTCTTTGGAGCAATTTGTTCAGTTGTCACGACTATACAATTGACGGGCATCGCAGTACTGTGTTTAAAATCAGTTAAATATTCGGTTCCCTGCAGATTGCAAGTATCCGAACTAGACTTCCAAACCAGCATATCATACCAATGCTAGTTGCCTAAGTTGGAAATTATAAGACACCATCGGTGTCCTATTTACTCTATTTAAATGTTTATTGGTTGGACTTTCAAACCTAAAGTGAGATATTAAATTTTAGTGATCGTATTAGCCAATCGCTGTAAGTGTTTCTGAAGTTACATAAATTGCTTCATTTTCGATTCAATGATTTCAACACTCATCAATTTAATTTCCTTATAATAAACTGAACATAGTGATCCACGTTTTTCCAGATTTACGAATAAAAAGCGAGAACGACTATCAACAATCAGGTTATAACAATTCACCCCCGCCAGCCACTTCTACGCCGAATACCAACTACCACGATAAGCCAATGGAGACATCGCCAGTGCCACCGGTGAAACCCTGCCCCGACGTTTGGCCCGCCAAGCTTATCAGCAAATCTGGTGGCATTGCTACTGCTGACGGTCAGTAAACTCGCTAAATATTCATAGGCATAATTGTTTGTTGGTATTATTTCTTAAAATTCTGATGTCGTACTTAAGTAATTTATTTCTCGTTGGTAATTTTGATAATATTTGGGGCATTGTATCAAACAACAAACAGGCTTTCTAAGATTTTAATATGAGTGCGCAGACAATAAAATGTGAAGTAAGATAATTATTATTCAATGTTCGAAAATTGCAGGTAAAAAATTGAAATGCCCGTACTGTGAGAGATTGTACGGTTACGAGACAAACTTGCGCGCGCACATTCGGCAGCGGCACCAGGGTATCAGGGTGCCGTGTCCGCACTGCACGCGCACCTTTACGCGCAACAACACGGTGCGGCGCCACATCGCGCGCGAGCACCGCCACCAGGTGACGCCGCACCTCTCGCAGGCGCCCGGCCCCGGCCCCAGCCCCATACACAACCACACGCTGTAAGGACCCGCGCACACTCCTCCTCTTTTTTCAACCGAACTACCTCTGTTCCCGGACCGGCCCCACGACGCTCTCGCAGACCACGAACCCTCACCGAAAACCCTCTGCGAGACGTTCTTCTTCACAATCACCACAATCTGTCGGGCGGGCCGGTCTTTGTGTTTAACACGTACAATAAAAAAAAATATTATATACCTCGTCGATATGCATATTATGTAATCAGTATCTACCTCAGATTTTGATCTTAAGATTTTTTAACGTTTTAAAATAATTAAAAAAAAAAATTAAAAAATATTGTGCGATAATTGTTACTTAATTTAAAGATTGTTTTTTTTTCATGTGTGTGACTACGAACGGTTGCTCAGTTGACTTGTCTCTTTCCGGGTACCCTTATTTTAAAAATATAGTACCTTATTATTGCACTCGTATTTTTTGATGTACCTTATTTTTTTTGCATAGTAGTTATAATATTCAGTTGACTGTGAAATAAAGTTACCTTTAGACCTCTTATTTTGTGCTCTCGGTCGAGTTATGACATTATATTATAGCTTGTAATGAAATACATGAGCTAGCGAATCTTAGAAATGATGTTGAGACTGATGGTCATAGGCTAAGTGTATGTAAATATTAGGAGAATGTTGTAAATTGCCTTGGCCTAGGTTGATACATGTATTTTGGCAATCTGTGGCAAGAAACAAACAAAAAAAAAACTAAATAGTGAACCTATTTTGTACAATTTTATTTTTTAATTTTTATTTATTGACTACGATACAATGACAATAGAGTAGATAATATTTTGTGACTTTAGTTATGCATTCAACTTATCTGTGATACAATAGAAACAGGATGTTGTTTTTTTAAATGTATGTTTTTTTTTCTAATTGCCACACTGTCAATAGGGAATACATACAATGGGGATGTTTGCAAAGAGAAGAATAATTATGAAAACAATTGAATATTCATCAAGTTTTACTGTACAGTGAACGAGGAACGGTTTCAGTTTTGTACCAAGTACAATTTTGCCCTAGACACATAAGTAGTTAGGTAAAAAAAAATCGTTTTATTAAAAGTTGCATGTGAGGTTTAGACGCATGAATGGTTACCAATCCATCGGTCGTTCGAGAAGGGCTCGCCCAGACGGATGTTACTATTGAGACCAAGTAATATATATGTTTCAATGAGATGGTGTCGATTTTAACATTCCGTTACATTCTTAAATTTAAATTAAATTAAACACTGTTTTTTTTTTTGCTTTTTGGTTTTTTCGTCTCTTTCATCGTAATGCATTTATAATCAAGGCCACTTACTGCTTTTATTCTCCTAGTCATTTCAAGTGCAACCAGTTGAGATTTTTTTTTGTAACAAAGTAATCATTATTTAAATGTTAATAATATATTATTAAAAGGGTTGTCTGCCTTTGTCATTGTATTATATTTTGTTGAGTTGACAACGGTAACGCTCGTGCTAATACTACGTATACATTTATTTCTATAAATACATACAGCAATATAATACATATGTATTGTCTATATTCTTTTATTTTGCAATAAACATACGGTACAGTGCCAAATATCCTGAATTGTAATATTTCATTGTTTATTTTTTATTTTATTATTATTATATTTTATGTGTGAATGTAGCGACTGTGTGTTTATTATTCCTGATATTTAGGAAAAAGTTGCATTCATATTTTTTAATTATAATTTAGGATTCATACGTTTTAATGAAAATATATTTATATGTGGGATATAATTTAAAAAAAGGCTCAGTGACTTTTTAAAATATGTTAGTTTCTGTTGTTAAGTGACTTTTTTTTTATAAGAAAATGTTTTAGTTATCTTTTTGTTATCAAATGTTAGTATCTATTTGAGTTCTATTCAAATATTTTTATTGAAATTTAACAAACTGTTGCATATTTTTGAACTTAAATTAAATATATTTTCATAATTAAGATCCTTCAGTATACGTACTATTTTTCAGACGTCTTTGTCTTTTTAATATATGAATAGAATTTGAAAATGAACACTATCAATATACCGAATAGAAGCTAATTGACAGTAAATTATCTAAATATATTTAATTTTAAATTTGAATATTGAATATACAGGCTGTATCAAAGTTACATTTTATTATTTTTTTTTCTCTAAAATTTATCCAAATTCTATAAATTTTAATAGCGACGTTAAATTTAGAGTAAGTCATATTGATTTCTTATAAATAAATCAGAGAATCAGAGAAGGATCATGGAACGATAGAAAAGTTGCAAGAGTTCACAGACGTTACTTCGAATACAGATTTGGTTTTTTTTTGCCTGCCAGTGACAAATGGAACGACTAACAGTCTTCCCAAAATGGCATTATGAAGGAGATAATAATACATTTGGTAGTGAAATGTATATCTCCGATGGATAAAAATATCCAAGAATAAATGTTTCACACGTCAATACTTCAAAAATATTTTAAAACGATTATCTATGTAGATTTTCAGAATTATCGCACAGAATTCATGCTTTCATTATGTCTGTAACCTCTCGTGTAGCGGGGTGGTGATTTTATTGTTTAGTTTATACTCTTATGTGTTACGCATTCTATGATGAAGTAAAGGATTCGTTGCGTCAAAGTACTACAGGCAACAGGAAAATATCACCCTAGGGTTGGTCCGTATTTGTAACTCTGAGGATTTATTAATGTTAAGTGTTGGACGAATCCTTAGTTTTACATAAAAAAATGACAACTTCACAATTGGGATCCTTCTGGAGAGCGTATAATTGTTAAGAAAATGTTTTTTTTTTTGCTATATCAAATGCAAAATTATTGTTAAAATTATGTTAATCGTAAATTGATTAGAAAAGAAGAAAGAAAAAATTCTATATTTTTGTGTCTTTACGTTTTCTTATTTTCTCTTATGAATTCAAAATTCATACTTGTGATTTCATTTTGACATTTAATGTTTTTTTGTGATAAGTAAAAAGGGGATATGCATTAATGCATCACGTGTTTTAACTTTGTTTATAAGTTTAGCGATGGCTATTGATTGTCTATGGAGGGTAGTTAGCGGGTGGGCACTATGGCTCGTTATTTTGAAATCAATAATTGGATTTACGTATTTCTAAATTTATTAAGGTACAAATTTTAGATTACACACTCGATGTTGATTCTTTATCTCGCATTTTATCATTCATTATTTGTTATCATTATATCTTTAAAAAATGATTAATGTTTGTACAAAATTTCAATCTACAGGACATTAAAATATACGCCTAAATTAATTCGTGGCATTGTTAAAGCTAATTAATTATTAGTGGGCAATTTACTAAGACCCTAATATTTGTAATGATATAAATTGATGTAATAGGAATTTTCACATTTTACTCGTCGTCTTGCAATCCCTATTCATCCCGACTTGGCCGATCTCCCAATTATTATTTGTGGCTGTAATTCTGAATAGACGGTAGCGGTCCGATAAAAAACACCATGTAGAGTTCACCAAACATTTGACGTGTACGACCAATGTTTGCTGAAATGTTCACGGTGTTTGTATTAAGGTTGGATCCAACAATGCGCCATATGAAAGCTTCTAGCTAGCGATTGGTTTTGATTTTGATAGTTTCGTGACAAACTTAAATTTATTCGCTTGCTGGGGCACTATTGCTGGATCATAAGTAGCTTGTTATTAAGTACATATTTAGTTTTGAGTTCCGATTTGGTAATATTTTTAAGATGTATGGTTTTTTTAAGCGTTAATTATAATTATCTTTTCTTGTACATAAAATCGCGAGATGTCGTGATGGTAAAGCCAAAGATTGATACGGGTATGGTGACCCTCTGCCGTCACATAGATTATGTGGTGATTTTACATTCAAATCATCTTTTTTTAAGCTAGAAAGTTATTTTGACGCTGAGGAAAATGCAATTTGCTAAAAAATAACATTCAAAAAAGCATTATTGAATGTGATTTCCTACATAGTCTACTTAGTTTAATGTACTTTTATCTACCTCGAGGATTGTAACTTAGAATGTAAGTAAGCTTATAAGTAGATTTTTATATGAACTTAGTTTTTAAGATTTATGTCAAATAAAAAAAATGTAATAAAGTACAAATATGCTACCTCAGGATTCAAGTTAAGTCATATTTTAGTTTCTTTTTTTCTTTTTCAAGTTATATATAACCGGCACACTTTAATATACATCATGTTTTTATTATTGCTTCGTTAATTATATTTGAGAAACCATTATAGACAGATTTTACCAGGCACTCGTTGAGTTTGAGAGAGTTTTGTGAAAAAAAATATTTTGAAAAACATAATTATTATATAAATAGATATTAGAAGGAATTAATTGATTAATGGAAGCTTACAGCGGCAAGTGGCAATTGAGGCATGATGTTTATTTGAATCTCTGCAAGGTAGTTAGTGCTTTCAACTCAGTGTCTTGCTCAAATGTGTATCAAAATCAATGCATCGAGATGTATTAGCGACTCTGGGTTGACGGTCTAATTTTAGTGTCTAAGTGTTGTCTAGATTAGATGTAATAATCTCATAGGCGTACCTCGTTTAAGCACTAAGAGGGGGATCGGCTAACAGTCACATCAGCGTAATCTAATTGTACCTACCTACGGCACTCTCCGGAGTATAAAATTTTATTCGTAATTTTTATTAATTATTAATTTTTTCCCCAGTTATTTTTTTTTGTGTTTCATAGATGTTACTATGTTTTAAGGATGATGATGATGAAAAAAAAATAGAAATGGAGAAATTATTGTTTGTTAGGTTTCTGCGAATAAAAAAATGTAACAAAATTATTTTATTTTTTGTTTTCTTTTTATTTTTTACACTTTTTTTTTAATATATTCTTTAGTTCCTTTATTTTTTTATTTTTGACGCTTCCGTTTCCTTTTTGATTTACCTTCGACAAGTTACACCCGTCCATCGTGTTTAACGTTTAATTGTAATAAATTTAAGTAAATTATTTAAGGAATTGAAATGTATATGTACTCGAAACTAAGTACATATTATTTGGTGTATAGTTGCACTTACTGAGGTGAAACATTTGATTAATCATTTGATGTTTTATATATTTTAAATGTGCACTATAGATTCGACCAGGAGATTACCTAGGTTTCTCTACGAATTTGATATTGAAAATTAAAAAAAATATATATTATATTGTTCTCTCGCATGTAAAGTCGGTTAAGCTATAAAATAATGCTCACATACATCACTAGAATTAAATCACAATTTGAATGAAATTGTTCGGGTTTCGGAAACATCTACGACTGTAATGGACTATGGCGGGTTTGTTCATCAATTAATTATATTCCATCACTTAATGGTAATCTCATCACGGGCTCTTAATTATAATTCAATAGTAATTTTTGATGTTACAAAATGCAAGTGTGTTTTTTCATGTCGATAAAATTTGTTGGAAGTTTATAGTCTCGGTGTAACAATGTACTACGTTTTTTGATGTCTGATCTTCGTGTTACTGTATGAGATTAACTCTTTATTGATATGCAAATAAAATTTATAATATATATATATATATTTAAAAATTAAAAAAAAAAACTATACGCAACGAGCACTCTGTCTGTATAAAAAAAACTTAAAGTACAAATTTCTAAAGTCTTAGTGTTATTAATTGCCAGTACAAATTTATTGGAGAAATCTTTTAATTAAATTTAAATGATTTTATTTATTTTTTTGATTTATTTTTTCTTTTTCATGTGTGTGTAAATTGTTGCCAAAATTTTATATTTTGAGGCATCAGTTAAACGATTAATAATTTAGCGTAAGTTATCTATGTGGAAAGTACAAATTGAAAAGATAAAAAAAATATTTGATTGCGCAGAAGCCCGCATTTGGTGTTTGTAATGAACGATGGTCGGTTCGTTTGGTGCGTGTTTGTTTATTTTTTTTTATTCTGTTGCATCTTTCGTCATGATATGTGAGGGTAAATGTAAGGTCGACATCTATGTAAGTGGTCAAAATAGAGCGTTAGAAAATGGATGACTTATCGATGGAGAACCACCATATGGATGGTTGTAAAACTAGTAGGATTTTGTACGTAGCGATGTAATATGCTTAAATGGTTTGGAGGAGTAAAAAAATAAATAAAATAAAAAAAATTGGTCGTCGGTTCGGTGGTCTATGTCTGTAAAGGAAAAAAAGTGATTGTCTGTGATTTTTTTAAGCGACTTTTTTATATATATGGAAGAATATATAAATTCTTTAACAGTAAGAATAGCACTATATGTGATTTTTACATTAGAAATTTATTAGTTGACTTCATTTTTTTGTAATATATTAATTATTATGATAGGTATATGTAGCGATCGGTGTAGTGGAAGAACGAAGCGGGTTGAATGTATATAATATACATAGTATGTTAATAGATCTAAAGGTGTAAGGAAATTGGAAGTGCTCACGGTAGGGGGGTCAAAGGGGGTCAATTCACCCCCAGTTATACGCTAAATATGTAAATTATAGTGAACAATTAACCCCTACTTGTGAAGTCATTGTGTGTCACGGGGTAAAAGAATTTGGCAAATGGTTAGACCACATGCGATGCTTGTTTTTTTTCTTTTTTTAAAGAGTCACATATTTTCAAATTGGCCTTCGCAAAGGCCATATACGAATTAAATTATTGACCTGTTTGATATGCGTGACTCTTAGTTCATTAGTGAAATAATTTGTGAGTTAATAATATGTGGTCGGTAATAATTTACCGAGTCTAGCGAATTTTTTAGTGTGGTAACATTTTTGCGTTTTTTGTTATTATTATTATTACGTGGTAATGGTGTTAGTGAACTGTTATGTTTGCTTCGAGTAATTATTTGGAACTTGTATCAGCTGAAGAAATTACATTTTTTTTATATGATTTGTGTACATATAAAATAAATAGGTACATAATATATCTATTAGATATTTTATGGCAATAGGTTTCACATATTTCATTTGGGACATTGAAAATGGGCGAGTCGAGGCGTAACGGCCGCTGCCTAGATAAGATCTTGCGGTTGAATAATCCGTTTCTAACAAAATTCTAAGACATGTATGTCAGTATTTTCCGAAAATACTTCATTATTAGACACATCTAAGATTGCGGGAATTCATTTCATTTAAATATTTTTGATTATCCACTAAATTATGCAATGTTATATTATAATTTGAAAAAATAACAAAAGAAACAAGTTTTTTCTTCAGCTGACAACTTTTTGGTTGCAATTGCGTGATTATGTCGTCGGATACATGCACATCATAAGTTAGAGAAATTTCTAAGGGAAAACCTTTATATTTTCTTCATCTAAAAATAGATAATAATAAAAAAAATAGATACAAATAAAATATGCAATCAAATATACATAAAAAAACCCACCCATCCATTTGGTAGGTCCCGGATACGAATCCGGGAAACCTTTAAAAAATAATTTGCACACCCATTTATTAACCCCACTCATTATGTAACTAAATGGGACCTGGACTTACTCCACTGAATACACGTCCTATATAGGACCATGTATTTTATCAGGTGAGACAGTTAACACTCATTTATGTTCTTATGTGTAGTGTAAAGTATTAATACTTATATAATACTATAACCTACAAAATGATCTACTTCATAAACTCTGTGTATATAATATTTATATCAATATAGGTGAGTAGTTTAGCATGAAAACCAGTAATTCAGTTATTTACTTATATATACCAGCTGCAATCGGTCTATTCCTTTTAAAGTACTTTTGGTACAATTTATAACCTTTACAGTAATATCGATAGCAGTAGGTAATACCGAAATTGTCTATACTATGCACCAGGATTAGAGCCTGACACTTTTGGAATAGTTTCATTCATAATCACGACACTAAATCCATATTTATTGAAATTGTCGATAGCAGTTGTCTACAAAGATATATAGTGTCCCCCGCCATGTTGAAAGATCTCCTATTTTAACTTAAAACTGCGGTCGTGATTTTTTGATTCGGTTAAAAAAATATATTTAAAAGTAATTGAATACATGTATCCGACGAATAATTACCAATATATGAATGTAGATATGTCCACTGTGAGAAAAAGTCTTAAAATCAATGACTTCAAAAATTTAGTTGAAAATGTACCTACAAGGCTATTTCTCACAGCGAGTCACTGTATGTACGAAGCGGGCTATAATACAGGTATTATTAATTGTCCATAATTATTGTGCACTAATTATGAATTTGCTGTAAGTTAATGAGAAAATAAACAGATTCCCACAACACTATTATTCTACTTACAATCCGATATATATAGGTCTTAGTATATATATTATATTGATGAAAAATTTGTTCCATTGTGGAATTCTTAAATTAATAAAAAAATGTTGCTAAAATTAATGGATTGTTTTAATTATATGTAGCGCCGTATTTATTTATATGAACGTTTTTGAAAGGAATCGTTTTCGAGCAGTACCTATTCAAAAAATCATAGCAATTTTATGTCTATAGAAGAAAAGTTCTCGGCTGCGTTGAGTAGTTGAGTTTTTTGTTGGATAAGCTTGTGGACTTATTCCCGGGAGGTACATGAATTGCAGCTTAATTCACTGGCTTTTTGGAAACAATACATTTAAAAAGTTTATGCAATAGTTTCTTTGCCTTCATATTGTTGTTTTTTTTTTATTTTGGCATATTGTGCAATTGAGCAGACAAATCCCTTTGGTGGTAAGCGACAAACGCCGCCCATAGACATCGTTGCATTGCTAACCTTAATGATGGATATTCAGGAGGATAATAATAAGTGTAACGAAAAGAAGAGTAGGTAGCAGACAGCTATTTGTGCGTAAATACATACATACATTTACGCCAAGTTCCTTGCACGATAGGCAGAGAAAACTTTCATGTGAACTGAAAGAAATAATTATTTCATATGGATGAAAATATTTTAATCTCCTCTAACCCTTGATGTTTGAAACTGAACTCTTCGAAACGATCAAATTTGGTACTGTATTGTAGTATGGTACTGTAGTATGGTATGGTATTGGTACTGTATGCCTCAATATGTAAATTACTAGCTGATAACTGAGTAATTAATACTCGATAGTCAGTGATTTAACAAGCAATAAACCTGACCATGTGAATATATTCATAGGTCCTTGTAGGTTTAAAATACAACCTTAATGGTAAGGTTGTATAATATATCGAGCATGTTCTTGATGTATTCTGTCACATCTGCTCGAAGACCTTGCAGTTATTGAGAGATATTATTAAACATTATCATTGTATTGTATCTGTGTGGCGCCGGCTTAGAATACCGCCACCCCATCTCTTCCCGTGGGTGTCGTAAAAGGCGACTAAGGGAAAAAGCTGGAGGAATGGGCAGCAGCATTCTCTCTCAACAAAATACAGCCTACTGCGATCGCCAACCCGCCTGCCAAGCGTGGCGATTATGGCAAAAACCCCCCATGAGTGAACGGACCGGCAGTTGTGGCGCTCTATGGGGGAGGCCTGTCCAAGGCAAATGATGATTGTATGTAAATATTTTAAATGTTTCTACAGAGTCACCTCTGTCAATTTCAAGTTTATTTAATGAAGCCTCTTAAAACTTAAAACAATTGAAATAACTCATATAAAGAAAATGAAGCAAAAATGTGGTCGTCGCTGCACGATTGGCTGGACCATTCATGCAGCGACGACCACTCTGTGTGAAATATCACGACCGGTGAAATATCACGACCTCTCAAAATATTGTCAGAATATTGTAAAGTGGCTCATGCCGCGTTTAACTCGGTATCTAGCGGCCCTTAAAGGCCGGCAACGCAATTGTAACATTATCTGTGTTGCAGGTGTCCATGGGCGGCTCTAGTTACTTACCATCAGGTGCCACGACTGCTCGTATACCCCCCTAACCCATAAAAAACTTCCAATTTTTTTAGTGGGTTTTCTATTTATTATCATGGATATGTATATAACCTAAATACTAGTTCAGGCATATGTGTAAAATAAATGCATGGAAAAGTTAAACTAACCTTCTGGAGCAGATGCAAAAACAATTGCATAAATAAAATGTATACTTCTAGTATTTTTTAATTTTTCTATTTATTCTTTCTCACTTACGCCCGTAAGATCAATCACAGTTTAAACTATTTTATCTAGTTTAAACCTCATCTGTCGTTTATTTTGTAAGGCCCGTAAGATCAATCACAGTTTAAACTATTTTATCTAGTTTAAACCTCATCTGTCGTTTATTTTGTAAGATCAAAGCTAGATAAACCTCCAATAACAGTTTAAACTATAGTTTAGCTTACACCAGGAGATTTTGCCGTTTAAACCGTGGTCCTGCCTAGTTTAAAAATGGCGGTCGTTTATCAGCTGACATCTGACACAACGATTGTGGGTTCATACATAGATTTAGCATAGACTACAATAGATGGCACATGTCAGGAAAAATTTACTAATAGCATCGAATCACTGACAGCGCAACCGCTTATATTAGATTTTGGGATATTTTATTTGCATTTCCACACATGAACATTAACTTTGTAAAAGTTAACGTTTTGAAGCGCTTTTTACGAACACATTGATAATAATAATAATATCTTGGACACAAATCACACAGGGCCTCCAGTTCCAAACTAAGCAACTAAATGCTTGTGCTATGGATACTAGATAACGGATACTAATACTACTACTAATACATATACTTATATATCTATATCTATATATATATATACTTTTCTTTTGTAAATACATACTTATAATACACAGAAAAACACCCAGACGCTGCACAAATATTAATGTTTGTCGTAAATATTTGTGCTCAGGTGAAAATCGAACCCCCGACCTCAGTGCTGCAGCCGGTTGTTTTACCAATGCGCCACAAGCCCCGTAAGTCACTCACACATTAACAACCCATTTTTGGTCACGTTGTTAGGGTGACTATTGCCGATCTATTTTTCTTAAATCTATGGTCACACTATAAAACTTCATAAAAGAAAGAGAAAAAGAGTTTTTTTCACGAAATATGCCACAGACAATGTACAAAAGAGTGAATGATGAGCGAAATAGGTACATTAAATAACCAAATGTTGCCATCTGTCGAAAACTAAACTTAGTTTACGTAATCTATGTCCATTTCGCTGTTGATCTTACGGGGCAGGTTTAAACTCTAGATTAAAATTGACTATAGTTTAGAAAATCGACAGTTTTAACTATGATTGATCTTACGGGCCTAAGATCAATGCTAGATAAACCTCCAATAACAGTTTAAACTATAGTTTAGCTTACACCAGGAGATTTTGCCGTTTAAACCGTGGTCCTGCCTAGTTTAAAAATGGCGGTCGTTTATCAGCTGACATCTGACACAACGATTGTGGGTTCATACATAGATTTAGCATAGACTACAATAGATGGCACATGTCAGGAAAAATTTACTAATAGCATCGAATCACTGACAGCGCAACCGCTTATATTAGATTTTGGGAACCGCGTATATTTTATTTACATTTCCACACATAAACATTAACTATGTAAAAGTTAACGTTTTGAAGCGCTTTTTACGAACACATTGATAATAATAATAATATCTTGGACACAAATCACACAGGGCCCTCCAGTTCCAAACTAAGCAACTAAATGCTTGTGCTATGGATACTAGATAACGGATACTAATACATATATATATACTTATATATCTATATATATATATATATACTTTAAAGAATATATATATATATATTCTTTTGTAAATACATACTTATAATACACAGAAAAACACCCAGACGCTGCACAAATATTAATGTTTGTCATAAATATTTGTGCTCGGGTGAAAATCGAACCCCCGACCTCAGTGCCGCAGCCGGTTGTTTTACCAATGCGCCACGAGCCCCGTAAGTCACTCACACATTAACAACCCATTTTTGGTCACGTTGTTTGGGTGACTATTGCCGATCTATTTTTCTTAAATCTATGGTCACACTATAAAACTTCATAAAAGAAAGAGAAAAAGAGTTTTTTTCACGAAATATGCCACAGACAATGTACAAAAGAGTGAATGATGAGCGAAATATGGACATTATATAACCAAATGTTGCCATCTGTCGAAAACTAAACTTAGTTTACGTAATCTATGTCCATTTCGCTGTTGATCTTACGAGGCAGGTTTAAACTCTAGATTAAAATTGACTATAGTTTAGAAAATCGACAGTTTTAACTATGATTGATCTTACGGGCCTATGTGTAGTCAAAATCGATTTCTCAGTTCATCATTCGTTTTACAGTACTTGTTAACAATTAGTTTTGAATTGAAATATAAAATGATTTACCTTTGCTAAAATTATGCACTTTTGTTCCTATTCTAAAACTACCATAGTCAAATAACAGTCTCAGTGGTCGAGAACCCCCATTTCTGAATTAAAATGTCGCGGGTTTAAAATCTCACTCTTAGGTCTTTTCAAAATTAAGTTATGTGAGACTGTTTCGACTGTTGACTGAAAACTTTGTGCCCTGTATGGTATAGGTTCGCCACCTATTCCGTTTAGGACGTAAACATAACGGCGAGATGAGCATTAACAGCCTACACCTTCTGGTAGAAAAAGACGTGAAGTTATGGTATGTAATCTTAGTCAATGTTATCTGTGTTGTTCAAATACATAATATGTGAATATTTCCAGTATCTATTAAACAAATGAAAAGGCGACGAACAGAACTAATTTTAATATAACCGTAGAAGCAAGACATATATCCGACTGAGAACTGGAGTAATCGACATAGCTCCTAGAATGAGATTAAAAAGACTGGATGCAGAAGAATCGGATGTTGCGGCACAAATTGCGAGAGGCCTTTGCTGCCTATGCGGACCAGCAGTGGAGTGTTAAATATAGTTATATTAGGTTAAATTATATCATCTATATGTAAAGAAATTTGATTTCTTCATTTGTAAAACAGTTTAAGTTACATAACATTTTTAAATAGATGTCACCACTGACATTCCAAATGTCATTGCGGTGAAATAAATGGAGTTTCTCAATATGGCGAGAGTGTGCAGATTAAAGTAATATTACCAAACAATTTAGTAGAAGAGGAATCTAAAAATCTAAATAATTAACTTTAAATGGTAGGATTGTATACCTGTAACGTGTTGTTTTCGTTAAGTGTAAAATTGTGCTAATAAAAATACTTATATTTTTCAGAGCAACAAAAAGAGTTATTTATTTTTAAGATTCCAAATATTTATAAGAAGATATATATATTTAGTATATATATAGTACTAAGTATATATATATATATATATATATATAAATTATATATATATAATATAAATTATATCATCTATATTAAATTATATCATCACACTATGGTCATTAAGACCGGAACACTAATGGTTTTTGCGAAAAAGTACGATGTGCGCGCGATCAGATATTATGAAATAATATCATTTCATTACAGAGAATTTTAAATGTTAATATCATATGTCACGATCTTGTCAATAAATATTCCGTCTGACAACACTTCCGGTGGACTAATATCTGTTTACTTCCTCGTTGTCGTTATTATTCAGAATAATATGACATATTGCATCGAATTGGATGGAACGTTGGATGGAAGAAGTGGCGTACGCCTGGAACGCCTCTCAATTTGAAGGATAACTTCCTTAAAACTAATATCAGCCCTGTTGTCGTGGATCAGAGTATTGAAAAAGATGGATAAAAAAAGAATAAATGCAACAGAGAAGTGAATGTTGAGACAGATGTGTGGAGTGGCGAAAATTGATAAAATACAGAATGCGAATGTAAAAACACGAGAACAACAAAGATCAAGTACCTCACTTCTGAATCAAGAAAACGCGGGTCAGAATCCTGGCTCACATCAATGAATTTTCAAAATTATTTTCGGAAGTTGTGTGATAAATAAATATCGATGAATTTGAAAACTTTGTGCCCGGAATGGTATAGGTTCGCCACCTATTCTGTTTGAAACCTAAACATAACGGTGAGACGAGGCTTAACAGCCGCTGCCTACACCTTTGGGTAGAAAAAGGCGTGAAATTATGTTATGTTACGAGAACGTAAGAGGAAGCTTAAAAGTTACGCTTGAGAAGCATTGGGTGGTATGGACATGTGATGAGGAGAGATGCTACTCACGTTGCTAAAAGAATGGTAACCTGAATGTGGAAGGAAATAAGTGAATAGGATGACCTAAGAAAATATGGATGGATTGTGTCATGATTAGAATAGATGTTAGTGCGGAAGAATAGAATGGTACGGAAGTGTGGAAAAGAAGAACTGTGTCGTCCCCATATAATTGGAACAGGGCAGGAAAAAGAATAAAAAAAATAAAACAATAATATTAAGCTAGAAACCGGTCAATGTTTTACGGTTGTTTTTACGGTAGTTATAAATTTGTCTTCTTTTTATAAATTATTTATTTATTAAGATCGTTGAAATTTATCACAGAAGAAGCTATTTTTGGTGATATAGTGATGATGGCAAATATTCATTTATTTCTTCAAATAAAATAAATTTGCCAAATACAATATTAATGTGTGGTAACATTTAATTTATTATGGAATATTGAACCAATATCTCTCCACGTGTGTGTCGTAAGGATCGACTAATAAATAAGAGCTACCGTGGACAATCTCAGGGATCTTATTTGTCATTTTCCTAGTGGTGGGTTCGAATCCTGGCTCATAACAATAACTTTTCATCATCATCATCATCATCATTTTCGAAAAGACTATTTACGTACTGAGCGATAGATAAATGTGTTTTTTGCAACTCACGTGGTCACAAATAGAAGTCGCAATTCTGGTAGGCTCATTAATATGCGTATTTATTCGTCAAGGTCATAGTTCATTAAATCAAAAACTGCTAAATATCAGCACTATATAAACTAGGACATTATGTGATATACATCATTTGACCAGTGAATATCTTCAGGATCACCAATGGCAGCCAAGGTAGGTTACATTCAATTCAATGTTTAATATATTTAATTTTGGAGGTTGAATTTGTAAGAAAAAAACACGTAAATCTTTAAATAAAATATTGGAATACATATTAATAGATTAGTTTAGCAAGACTTCTTTTAAATTGGGTTTCGAAATATGGTTAGAAGATGTGTCTATATTGTAAGCATTATAATTTAACTTATTTCTTATTTCTAAGGAAGATGCCTGTTTTGCATTGTTATTTTTGAGTTTGATTCATAATGTTTGATTCGCAGTTCGTAGTTCTCGCCGTCCTAGTGGCCTTGGCCCACAGTTCCGTGGTGCCAGTAAGGCGAGTAGACGCTGAACAGAACAGCTTCGCTTACGATGTCGCTGACCCTCTCTCAGGAGATTACAAGAGCCAAGTTGAGACCCGCGTAGGTGGCAGCGTTGTTGGACAATACTCCCTGCTCCAACCTGATGGCACCAGGCGCATAGTTGACTACACCGCCGACGATATCAACGGTTTCAAAGCAGTCGTGCGCAATGACCCAGCAGTCGTTGCCACTCCTGTAGTTGCTCCAGCTCCTGTTGTTCCTCCTACATCAGTGGTCGCCGCTTCCCCAGTTACTTCTGACTCTGTCGTGGTTGACTCTCGAGCTGTTCCTACAATCTATGCTGTTCAAAACATCCCATCTCTGTACTCTTCTCTCCTCACTCCTTCACGGTACTCCTCTGTAATTTCTCCTTCCGTATACAATGCTGGTCCAATTTCTCTTTACAAGTAAATACCATTTGGTATTGCTTTTTGTAAAAAGAGTTTTCATAAAAGATAATAAATAGTGAAACTACCAATATATTTGTATTTTTGAGATATTTATGTGGATAAATTAGATGGAACAGTGGAACCATTTATTTAATCATCTTCCTTTAAACTCTAAAATCTTTGGAAAGTAGAGTAAGTTGGAAATTAAAAAAAGACAAGCTCAAATTGGTGTATTTTATGGGATAGGAGTCACAGGATAACACAGAAGTCCATCTGAGGTTACTTGATGGCCACTATTTATATAAATACATTTGTATAACTTTATTAAACAGAACATAACTTCACGCCTTTTGTTACCCGGAGGTGTAGGCAGCGGCTGTTAAGCCTCGTCTCGCCGTTATGTTTACGTTCCAAATGGAATAGGTGGCCAACCCATTGCGAATAATAATAACAATAATTTCGAAAAGTCATTGGTGTGAGCCAGTGTCTGGAATCGAGCCCGGACCTCTGGATGAGAAGCTGTGTGCTTGACCACTGCGCCACCGAGACTAACTTTATTAAATACATTTATTATGATTGCATGTTAATATTTATGTCAAGATATTGCTCAAGTCTATTTTATAGTTATTTAAAATGCGCTACATTTACAATTATGGGATTAAACAAATCTTCGTAATATCATTACATAGTATATAATAAAGTCACTTTCCGCTGACTGTCCCCATGTATGCGTATATCTTTAAAACTACGCAACGGATTTTGATGTGGTTTTTTTTACTAGCTAGAGGATGTCAACGGGGTGATTTTGATCTATAATTCATGTATAGTGTAATAAAAAAAGTGATAATTTTCAAGATTTAGATCTTTAATCGCAAACGCTGCCTGAACCCTAAGTGATAAAACAAAATAATGTACTACATTGTTATACACCTTCAAAAGATCTACAAAAAAGTCCGCAAGAGCATATGTCTATCTCTTAGGGATAACCCACAATAACCATTTTTATTTTTTACTTTTTACGAGAAATAAGGGCTTATTTACGAAGCGATTTGAAACATTACAGCATTAATTTTCATCCAGTTAAGTGTATTAAATAGATTGTGCATTTAATATAGATCAATATTGCCCGTTACAGTATGTAATTCAAATGAATATTTACGAAAATATTACAGTATTAACATAGCGGGACATAGCAGTTGCCTTGCGCGCCAAAACGCGTGCCGATAAATAGCACAAATTAAACTTTATAAAATCTAAATTTTACTCATTTATTATTATTGATGCGGAACAAAATTCACCGGGTCAGCTAGTTTAGTAATATACCTTAAATTGTTATTTTGACTATCATTCTATTTTTCAAGTATTATAGTTTACTAGATTTATTTGTTAAGTAAAAGGAAGTTGTTATTACTAAAGCTTGAGTTAGATGGTGGAAATATGATATGGTGATAGGGGTGAATTAGGGATTAGAGCAAAAACAATAATATTGTTATCTACCAAAATATTTTATTAAATTGGACTTTACAGTATCTTGGTCATGTCTCTGATGCATAGCATACAATTTTGCGACTTTCTGTCATAAGAATTCTTCTTGCTAGAACTAATACACGGCAATCCTGTCAAAGTCACACATTTATGCGACCTAAATAAATTTTCTTGTAATATGGATATGCCAAATTACATGTGAGAGAAAGAGATACATTTAGATCTATAATATTATTTTAATGTGTGCGAAAGAGTAAGAAATATATTAATTCTTTAAATATGCATTAAATTTGCGTTGTTTTTACTTTTAATATTTTATTTATAGACAATTTAACAGTAAGAGAGCCAAGCAGTTCGCTGCATGAATGGGCCGGCTCGACCGGTGAAATACCACGACCTCTCAGAAGACCGACGTAAAGTGGCTCATGCCGCGTTTCGTTCGGTGAGAGAGGTACCCGGAGGCCCACACCCCTTCCCCATCCTTTCTTATCCCCTATCCCTTAAAGGTCGGCAACGCAACAGTAACACTATATGTGTTGCTGGTATCCATGGGCGGCGTTGGTTGCTTACCATCAGGTGACACGCCTGCTCGTTTGCCCTCCTATTCCATAAAAAAAAAAATTCGCACATGACTATTAAGGTTTTATAATATTTTTTACATTATAATTTTAAATTTTAGGAAATTTAGGGCTTTATTGAAAGTATCCATGGTAAATAAATGGCAAGGTATATGAAGAGCATAAATAAATACAAAGTATAGAAAAAGAGGAGTCCAGATGTTCTGGGCTTTTACATAGTATTAATGTACACAATAATAACTTAAGAACTTAGTTATCTTTTTGCCACTGGCTACGCCTTTATTTGTTGATTACATACGTACGTCGCCTTTAGTACTTAATCGGCGTGGTAACGGCAAAAAAACTTCCCGCTTAAGGATTTGAACCAGTGCTTCACGAAGAGTGGCGCCCTCTAATAGTGAAAACTCTTTCCACTAAATACAAATCATTCGTTCAACATTACGATCGGACTCCAGTGCCCCTATACTTTGTGGACACAAACATCACAAAATGTCTTGACATCGAGTGACATTCTACTTTTTTTTTTAATTTCGAATACTTTAAATTTCTTACAGGCTGATCAGAAAGAACTAAGTGCAACAAAACACGATTCTTATTACTCGTTTGACATGTTCAGGTAGCTTCTGAAAACATCTTTTGCGCGTTACTCGCATCTTTAACGCTAATCGTATTCTACTTTAATGTACATACCATAGTATATGTACATATATACGAGTATGTACGTATATGTCTCCAGAATTAGTCATCCAAATTCAATTCAGTCTAAATAAAAGTGTTTGTTGTATATACAGTTTTTAATCGCGGTCTCCGCAAACAGAAGTGTAAATGCTGAACCACTGTTCAGAAACTTAGGTTTTTTTACACAAGTTCAGTGCTTATTGAAATTCGACATGCTTAAAAGTGCTTTAATTATTTAGAAAATTTATATGACTGTAGTTAATTTCATTAAATAGTCATAATTGTTAATATTATCGAGTCATAATTAATTTTATTTCGATGAATAATAAAATATGGTGAAATAAGAATACTTATATTAGGTAACGTAATAAAACAAATATATAAGTAAATAAATCAACACTCGGTTTATTTCCACAAAATATTATACATATATGTACAGGTACACGGTATTTGTATTATTCAGAGAATATAGCATTCACATTATTTTAAAACAAAAACTCTCATAAAACTATTGATTTTATGATTTTGTGAGAATACGCGAATAATACATCGATCTATAGGGACAAGTTTCAAAATTACCAGTAGGGGGCGAGAGGGGAGTTTGCGTAGTACGTTGGGGCATAGGAGCGGGCGACAAGAGGGCTGGCAACACCACCGAAGCTGTATGCCAAGGGAGTATTCCAACCGTGAGCAGCGAGCACGGGACCGGCAATAGTGCGTGCCGCGACTACTCCTGGGGCTACTACAGCTGGAGCAGCAACAGTGCGGGCAGCAACGACTGCGGGAGCAGCGGCGACAACTGGTGAAGGAGCTACCACTGGAGTAGCAACTACGGCCGCGTCATTACGCACAACAGCGTTAAAGCCGTTGACATCATCAGCGGTGTAGTCAACCACGCGTCTGGTGCCATCAGGCTGCAGCAGGGAGTATTGTCCAACAACATTGCCACCTACGCGGGTCTCAACTTGGCTCTTGTAATCTCCGGTGTTTGGGTCAGCAACATCGTAAGCGAAGCTGTTCTGTTCAGCGTCTACTCGCGCTACTGCCACTGGCACCACGGAGCTGTGGGCCAAAGCCACCAGGGCGGCGAGAACTACGAACTGTGAACAAAGACACCAAATGAAACTTTTAATATCATTTGATACATTATTTAAAATACCCAACTATTCTATTTTTTTTGACAAGTGTCCTTCAAGTCCTATAAATAACCTTCTTCTGATGTTGATTGATTTATTGGAGATAAAACGAAGTATTGAAAAACTAGCAAACGAATGAGATAATTTTTAGAAAATTCTTAACAAATCAAAAATTTAACATATAGATGAAATCATTTAAAAATTAGTAAGACTGTTTTAAGATAACAAATAGTAATCACCTTAGCTGCCATTGCGTTAGATGTGTGATTATCTACTCTTCGAATGATATTCGTCCAGTCCGCTGGAGGCTTTTATATGGGCTTCATACGCGAGGGCGTGGCATTCGGACGACTAAGATTACTTGTTGATCTTTAAAAATATGCTCAGCGTACTTATATTTAATTGAAAAAAAAAAAAAAACGGTTCCGTAGCTATTATTCAATTTAATTCAATCAATCAGGCAATCATTGATTTATTCACAAAATTTTGGGTATTTACAGTATGGTGACAACGTATTTTCAAGTTTCTCCAAAATTTGCCAAAGGAAAACGCGGGTGAATATTTAAAAAAGTATACAAAAAAATGTCTAACAGAATAATCAAGTAATAATTAAAAATTTATATAATGTTATAAATATTATAAATGTCTGCATACAACATGTAATCAAAAAGTCCAGCAAATTATATTCCAATAAGGCCAAAAAGTCCGATAAATTAATTAACTTTAACAGCTATACATAAAACATAACTTCACACATTTTTCTTCCCGAAGGTGTAGGCAGTGGCTGTTAAACCTCGACTTGCCGTTATGTTTACGGGCACAAAGTTTTTAGTCATCGATATTTATCACACATAACTTTCGAAATTATTTAATTTCGAAAAGTCATTGGGTGTGCGCCAGGATTTGAACCCGTGACATCTGGATTCAGAAACCGTGTGCTCGACTACTGGACCACCAAGACTAAACAAAAAAGAAATATATACCACAGCTATACAGTTGAGATAATTGGTTACAATAGTTTGTTATTGAAAAAACATCTAAATAATAAGTCTCGGTGGCCTAGTGGTCGAGCACAGGGCCTCTGATCTAGAGGTCCGGGTTCGATTCCTGACACTGGCTCATACCAATGACTTTTAGAAATTGTTTTCGGAAGTTATGTGTGATAAATGTCGATGACTGAAAACACCTATTCCATTTGGGACGTAAACAAAACGGCGAGACGAGGCTTAACAGCCGCTGCCTACACCTTCGGGTAACAAAAGGCGTGAAGTTTATGTCATGTTATCTAAACAATGCTATTTGCTAATATAGTTTTCGCAATAGTTTTGACTATTATTATGTTATTTATATTTAGTTTTATGTGCTGCGGTATTCTATTATAAATACTTGGCGCCATACACAGTCATACACAACAGGCTTTTGGTCATCAGAGCTGTTTTAGCACTGTGCAAAGATAGTCTAGTATCATCACGTCTATTTATTTTTATCACATCTCACTTGCGCTGGAATAGATAGGGAATCTTGTAGACAAATAGAGCTACTTCTAATATGTACAATCACGGGATTGTTAAAGTTTTATGCTTGATATAATGTGGCTTTTACGTGTCCGTTGACTGCAAACCAAATATTGCTCTAATGCAGCGTTTCTGGGCTTTAAATGCATATATAAAGTTTCTGGAGTGTCTCCAAAATATGAAAGGACTCGTTCTGTTTGGGCATGGAAATTGTGTTGTGGCCGTCCTTGACTCCTACATCCATCCGCTTTTGAATTGTATATTTGCTTAATCAAACTTACATCATTCATTCTTACTAAATGTCTGAACCATCGGAGCATGACCTTTCTTACTTTTCACCAACACTCCCTTTTAATACAACTTTATATCGACGCGGTCAGCGCAAATTTTGCACAGTGCCCTCATTTCGATCGCGTTTATCCCACTTTTACATACATTCAGCCATACCCGACTCGCCAATTTACACACAATCCTCTGTGCATCTAAAAAATAACATTTCATCATGCCTAATGATCCAGAAAACTCTTTGAAAGCAAAGAAAGGGATTGCTTGATGGTAGAGCTCCCTCAAAAAGTAACATTTACTTTGTTAGAATAGGTCACCATGAAGTAGTTAGCAATGTATGAGGCTGATGTTTTCTTACAGCATTTTTAAAAAAAATAGAACACTGAAATTTCATACAGAGTATTGGGTACATATTTGAGTTTAAAAATTATAACTTATTATGGGCTATCGATATTATTAGCTTGTTAAAGGTACTCTTAGGTCTTACAGAATCTATTTTCTGCAGTGTTTTCCTATTGCCACCATACTATGCACAAGGTAATTTTAAAATTCTTGCTTTGTCGAGCTTTTAGGCTGCGAATGTCACATTCTCTACTTATATTTTACGATTATAAGCGTAAAAATTTTTGAAAATCATTTACTTACGTTAAAATGTTTCAACTTTTTAAGTTACTAAGGTTCTGATATCTATTTTTGTGTACTGATCCCTAAATAAATATAAATTACTACTACAGCCTTTGCAACTACGACGGATACGGAAGAGCAAGGTTGTTCTTGGCGACAATTTATTAAACGAAAGATATAATATCAGACTAATCATATTAATGTCATTTAAGTAGTTATTAACAGCTAACGGTGTCTAAATTGTGCTCTGATATATAATTATTATTTTAAAAATAGTTAAATATAAAGAAAACTTATTATTAAGTTACAAATTTTCTCGTCTTTTCTTCTATTCATGTGTTTATTTCAGAAAAGAAATTAAACAAGAGACACATATTCAATAAATAGATTATTGTTTTCGGTGAAAACTTTCATGTTTGTGTTATCAAAATAGAGAATTATCGGTGGTCCAGTGGTCGAGCACACGGCTTCTGATTTAAGAACTCGCTGGTTCAAATCCTGGCTCACACCAATGACTTTTCGAAATTAATTTCTAAAGTTATGTGTGAAAAATATCGATAGCCGAAGGTGTGAAGTTATGTAATTAAGGTAATATTAGTAATACACCAACAGAAAAAAGAGAAAGAAACAGCCATCAAACAAATATACGGTAAATGGATGATCATCACAATGATAACTCATGATCAGTTATTGGATTATCCTTTGGATAAAGGGCAATAATTCTCATTTCATTTTTCTAGTCCCAAATGTAGCAAAACCTATTATCATACATTGAGAATAATTCTATTAGTCAATTATATTCATAGCAGGCAATATGTGGAAATTCATTAACTTGAGCCAGGATCGTATCCAGAATGCTAAACCGATAAGACTACAAGAGATGGTCTAAATCAGGTCAAATTCCTTAACACTTGTCGTAAAATTATTTTAAGGCACCCACAAGAAGAGATGGAGTGTCACTGTTCTCTAGAGACGATATATTCTGTAGAGTTTACCATATATCAAACACTACTGGAGCTTTTTTATAAAATTTCCTAGTAGTTTTCGGTATCTATCTAGAAACTCACAATCAGAAGTGGGATTGCTTGACGTTTTTTTTATCGTTATATATTTTTTTTATCGTTGTATTTATTATTTATTATTAAGCATTTTTCATCTACTATACATATCGTAGATTGCAAGTTATCTCTTTTAGTAATAATTTAAAAAAATATATTAAAAAAACCCGACTTTATTTTCTAACTTTTTGTAATTTATAAAATAGTATTATATAATTGAGATTTTGGACAAGTTAAATCATCTCAAGTAATATATACAAGTGTTTATCTATAAGTATATATGTCGGAAATAGGGCTGGATTGTGTTTGAAAGTATGTCACAACTAGTGGATGATGACCTGTAGTTTTGCTTCTAAATAATTTGTTCTATCTGTAACTATCAGCAGAATTATTACTGTAAAATATGGTACTGTGCAATATTACGCTATCGGTAGTTACTGTTGCGTCTCAACTCAAATACAAATTCAAAATATCTTAGACCTTCCTTAGAAACTTAGACTTTACAAAGTACTTAGAATCGTCACAAAACAACGACAACACAATACTACCAATGCACGTCCAAAGAGAGGAACTTAGGTCTACTTGGGTGCGTGTCCATCCACCTCGCCGCAGTCACCAAAAGTGCGTCTTTACACAACTGCGCATCCCTTCCTCTTATAATCGTCGCCTAACTGCGTAATAATTTGAGTTTGAATACTTTCGGCTCAGGTGATCGATGTGCTTGAATACTAATCACTGCGTACTACCAATAATACCAGGTATTATAATGATTTATGAAACCAAAAAAAGTTCACGTCGATTGGACGAATAGGAAATGAGACTACTGTGCTCAAGCTCTGTTATTCCACGAAAAATCTTCTTATTCCTTCAATATAGTGTACAAAATATAATGTATCTTTAAAGCCTCGATATCTAATTAAAGCTTTGATAATTATTACTATTGGACCCTTATGAGAGCATTTTAAATATTTGGTGTCATCGTAATTTACATAAAAAAATCAGTAAGGATACATAGATACATAACTTGGGGTAGGTAGAGAGAACAGAGCGCCATAAGGCACGATTCTTAGACGCCTCACTCGATTCTTTGACTTTCATAACCTTTTTATGCACGCGCGTCGATTTTTGAGGCTCCTAACATCACCTTCTTCCAGGACACCATCTATTTAGTCATGGAATATGTGTCTTGGCCGTCCTTGACTCGAAAGATTTCCATAAAGTTATTAAGCCGGTTATTGGAACTTGGGACCTTTTATATTAATATAATTATTTATCAAATGTAAATATGTGTGTACCAAACTGGATATGTATATCTACTATTATTGTGGCGGTTATTTTTTAAGGGAATAAACATGTTAAAAACGGTATAGACTTTAAAAGACAAATTATTCCGGTATACCTAGAAACCCAGAACAGTTGTCCCTTTTTCTGGGTATAGGATTCCAAAATCACATAGATTTATTAAATTTTCTCTCATGTTATCAGAGTTTGTTTTCTATTTTTAGTTCTTATTCTACAGGTAAAACCTCTTGTAGATAGGGACGCTGCTGCCCGCCCCCACCAAGAATATTTAGGTTGACCCATATTTAAGAATAGTTATCCCGCCATTTTTCGGTGTTTTGCTGTGTAAGCTTGTCAGCCATATGTTTTTCTTTCGCTCCCGGCTGACAGAGTTGATGATGATGATGATGATATTCTACAGGTAATAAAGAAACCACAATAATATTTTATAATGACTTTATTTTTATGGAAACAGTTAGGTACCTATGTACATGATAGTTTAATAATATTTACATTTCGCTAGAGTTTTAATGCGATCTGTATAGACTATGTAATTTATAATAAGTTTTGAAGATTACCAGTATTGGGCGTAAGGGTAAGAGTTGTAGTAAGCTGGTGCGTAGGAGCGAGCCAACAGAGAGCGAGCGATAACACCCTGTCCAGCTACTACTGAGGGTACGTTGTAGGCCAAGGGGGAGTTCCAAACTGGGGACGCGATCACTGGACCGGCAAGAGTACGGGCAGCTACTACACCGGGAGCAGCTACTACACCGGGAGCAGCTACTACAACTGGAGCAGCAGCGACAACAGGGGCATCTTTACGAACGACTGCGTTGAAACCGTTGACATCATCAGCAGCGTAGTCAACCACACGTCTGGTGCCATCAGATTCAAGCAGAGAGTACTGTCCAACAACGTTACCACCCACACGGGTCTCCACTTGACTCTTGTAATCACCGGTGTTTGGGTCAGCAACATCGTAAGCGAAGCTGTTGTAGTCGGCGTCTACTCGCGCAACTGGTACCACGGAACTGTGGGCCAAAGCCACCAGGGCGGCGAGAACTACGAACTGCGAACAAAATAGTTACATATTTAGTAAATAATGTAAATGGGTTATTTAAGAAAAATCCCTGATTTGACCCTTCTTAGTGTGGGTTTAATTAAAAATTTAATTGTCAAGTACATATAGATTTTTTTTTTCTTATTTTATGAATCACAAACGCTAAACCTTACGAGAAGGGTTATATTTCATAGTCTAATATTATATTTAACCGCTGTCTACGAAGCGTGAAGATCTGATAGATCAATTATTACGAATCGATCTTGTCTCGTAACACAATATTGTCCACTACACCAAATATTAAAAGTAAGTAATCACCTTAGCTGCCATTGCGTTTGATTTGTGATAAAACTTGCGTCGAATGATACCAGTCCAATGATCTGAGAGCTTTTTATATGAGCTTCATACGCGAGGGCGTGGCGTACGGACAACTATGGTTACTTGTTGATCTTTAAAAATTATGTCAAGTACAAGTTGTACAGGAAATTATTAGTCCCGTATATATATTATATTTTTATGGAATAGGAGGGCAAACGAGCAAGCGTGTCAGCTGATGGTAAGCAACCTGCGCCGCCTATGAACACCAGCAACACATAGAGTGTTACTGTTGTGTTGTCGACCTGTAAGGGAGTGGGATAGGATAGGATGGGGAAGGGGTTGGTCTTCCGCGTACCTCTCTCACCAAACGCGGCATGAGCCACTTTACGTCGATCTTCTGAGAGGTCGTGGTATTTCACCGGTCTCTTACATCTCCTAGTGGTAAGAAATAGTTTTATTTAGATCATTAGTTAGTAGTTTTATTTTCACTACGTCCAGATATTTTATATGCTACATCAAAACTTAACCCAAAACTTTATTTGACGCCAAGTCCCTAATAGGCTAGGCATAGACGATAGATCGCCATAAGACATGGATCCTACACACCTTTCTCATATATTATATTTATTGCTGTGTAATTTATATTATGTATTTATTTCTATCTTCATGACTAATCAAAATTTCAGATCATAATTTAACATTAAACGTTATATGAGATACAAGACGAACAGATCAAAACCATACGCTCACAAATTAATATATCATCAAAAAAGAAAAATACGATATTTAAAAGTTAAAGGTATACTGAACCCTAAATACGAGCAAGCAGCGTAATAGCCTTTGTGACGCCGACGGATGCGGAAGAGCAATGTCGCTCTTGATGAGAATTTGTAATGTAACGAAGAAATTGGTTCGGAGTTTCATAAAGAACGGATCAGGTTCATGCATCATTGTGCACGTTAGCATTTAATGAAGCTGAGACGTTGCTTTGTTCATTCAACTTTCCGATATTATGCATGCTTTGTTTCTCTTTTTTTTTTTTGTTGTAAAAAAATATTTTACTTTTGATGTTGCAAACATCTTTCGTTACTGAAAGAAATTTCATTTTTATAGACGTAAATGTTTTACAAGGAAATGGGGAAGCGCTCTATTTGATTTAATCCATGCGCAGTGGTGCGTAGATGAACGTAACTAAACGTTTTTGCGACAGGATCTCGGGCTCAGATCAATTACCTTTCGGAACTTGTAAGTAATAAAAATTGATGATCGTTTAATTTATGCCTGATGTACATTAAGCAGTGTGTAGTGTAGGACGCCCACCACCGCGATGATCAGACGACCTTAGAAAGACTGCTGGAAAAGACTGGATGCGGAAGTCAGAGAATCGGATATTGTGGCGCAAATTGGGAGAGACCTATGTCCAGCAGTGGACTGCAATAGGCTGATGATGAGAATGTATGTTTCGCAATAGGTTCTGTTTGAGATGTAAAGACTTGATTTAATAGAAGCTACATCTTCGGGTAGAAAAGTTATGAGTAAAAATCGTTTAAAATATCCATATCAGAGTGAAGATGCACGACAAATATATTTTCCTGCCATTCATAAAATAGTTTGAGAAGGTCTTATTGGCTTTGTCATTCTCTATTTTCTCTTTAGATAAAGGACGTGCTCCGATGGTTTGGACATGTAGAAAGAATGGATGATGCAAGATTGACTAAGCAGATATACAATGCAAAAGCGGATGGATGTATAAGTCTTTGATACACACATCAGCGATTTTATGTTCTTGTTCCCACTAAAGACGTTTAGAGTACGCAGTGATAAAATTTCGATTAATCTTATCTCAGTAAATATCGAATTTGGAGTTTTGGATTTTACTTAAATCCTTTTGTGCAATCAATATAATCATTACATAGTTTAAAACAAAGTCATTTTCCGTTGTCAGTCCCCATAAATGCTTAGATCCTTGAAACTAAGCAACGTGTTTTGTTGCGGTGTTTTTTAACATATAGAGGGTGTCAACGGGGTGTTTTTATTTATAATTAATGTATGATATAGAAAAGAAAAAGTGATAATTTTCGAGATTTAACACTTGGCACCGCTGTTAAAAATACTTTTGATGCGGAACAAAGTTTGCTCAAGTCAACTAGTACTTGGATATACATGAGATCCCATTTGTGAACTACATTTACTAATCAGTAAATCTCACGAACTACTAGGCCGATGGACTTAAAATTTGGTAGGAGTGTTCCTTATGCAGTGTAGAGGTCAGTTAAGAACAAATTTTATGGTAAAAAATAATCACGATTTTCAAGTATTGCTTGCATATGAAAGAATGAAACTTGATTTTTATGAAACTCGAGTAGCAATGGGGATCGCGTTAAATTTAAAAAGCAACATCCACAATAAGCCCCTTCGAAATAGTTCGACCGATTTTTATGATATTTTGTGTGCATATAGTGTAGGACTTCTTTCTGCCAGGTGAGGTAGTTATTTAAAAAAAAATATTTTTTATAGTAAGATTAGCACTGTTTCCCAGACTAAACATACCTTTCAGGAATCCAGGATCAAATCTTCTTTGTTTGCCCCTGCCAGAACCTGTCATACTCCAGCATTTTAAGCTTTCTCCTAATAATGGATGCACTAAGATGCACTTGATTAATAAACTTATGTCCTTAAACTTGACCTATAAAACTTTGAAATGCCAAATTTTGTCGTTCCCATGTAATAATAACTAACGGAAACAATTGGCATAAATCGGCCATAATTTTCTCAGCCATTTATATTATAATTTGAGAAAAAATATCCACAAGTTCAGCTTTTCTTGGTACAATTATTGCTGCCTATACTTACAGCTATAAAGTGTGTGAATTTCTAAAATAACAAAATAAAACTACAACAACAAAAAAAAATACCAACTCGTATATCATAAAATAATAAAGAGCATGTTTTAACATTAAAATAATTAAAATCGTAAATTAACGACGCACTAACTAGATCTGTTATCATTTATGCGCTTGTTCTACATTCACAAATCAAGGCAATGTTCAACTAAACTGAATATTATTATTTGCATGCAAGTATTACAATATATTTCGTTTGAACAGTGTAAAAACAAATTTAGTGTAAAAAAGGTTAAAATAAAAAATAATTTTATTATACGGCCATTTGATGTGTAAGGCATAATATGCTCGTAATTTTTGTTGTGAAACATTTTCCGCATTATGAGGTAGGCAGGTATCATTGTTAGAAAAAAAATCCTTCACGCTCTTATTATTTGAAGTAGTAGGCAGTGGTAACCTTAACTCTCCTAATACAATCCGGTATATTGTACATAACTTATCTGGTGGCGAGACCTATTTTAAATTGGCCACAATTCTTTCAGTCATCAATGATAATATGTAAAAAGAAAAAGATTAAAAAATATTTGATTGCTTTTGGTAATTTGAAAATTCTTTCACCTATAAATTTTGAAACATATTTTCTGTGCATCCGAACCCACGACGATTAAATTGGAAGCTGAAAAGCTAATGCTAAGGCTGTTGATTAAAGTTGTACTTATTACCTACTGTGTGTTTTTATACATGTGTCAGTAGTTTTTACAAGTTTTTCAAGTTTTATAGATTGATTCTATCAGCTAAATATATTACAATTACCGAGCACTAATTATATTAATACGTAATGGTCAAACAAAATCAACAGCGACTTAATTCAAGGTCGTATGATTTAAATTACATTAAATTATTAACATTGAATCCACGACCCACGTGTATGTTAACGTTAGTAGTTCTGATCAATGCATACAAATATTAGTCGTAACAGTTTTAAATCCGTTTTTTTTAATCTTAACTACAAATTATTTTACATGGGGATATCAATTTGTTGTCTGTATGTTACAACCTTACAAGCTACATAACCAAATTTTATATGCATTGATTAGCCACCAAAAGACGTGAAAAGTTTTTTTTCTCTTTAGTGCCGTTTACTTCATGTCTTATTTGATTGGTGAAGTACCAGAGCGGAATCCGGAGGCCCAACTAATGTCCCCCTCTTCTCCTACTCTCCCAAAGGCCTATAACGCATCTGTGAAGCTGTATGTGTTGCAGGCGTCGATGTCCTCGTCACTTATCATCCGATTGATATTGAGGATTCGCTTCTAGAAACTCCTCGGCAGACTTTGCTGTTAGTAGCTGAAGGGTGATAAGTGCGTATGTATCTTATGACTGACAGTGGCGTCTGCGCACTGCCACCCATATAGGAATTGACGATGGGCCTAGCATTGGCAAAGACCTGCACCAATTCTTTTCAAGCGTGGCCAAAGGTTGCAAACCAGGACTGGCTCTTGTTTGAAGTTTAGAGTAAAAACTAAGGCCTAGGCAGCTTATTTCCGAATTTTTTATTAGAATAGCGTGAACTATTAACTAAGTGAACGCGATGTCTGTAGTTAGAAACAAAAATAAACCAGTCTTCGACGCATGATATAAATATAATACTTGGTTTATTTGGACCCACGGTTACCATGGAGTTGAAGCTGGTGCGAATGAGGTCGCGAGCCGCAACTGGTATTCTAATCTGTACCATGTTAAATATATGTTCAAAGAGAAATAAATTATATAGCCGTTGCAGAAGGTTGTTAATTAAGTGACTGTCGTATTATTCTGGCGTTGCTATACAAATTGTTGTATAGAAGACAGATATTATTTATTTTCGCGTAATAGCAATTTGTTACATATATTTTTTTTGTATGATCTCAAAACAAACCAGTCGACCAGGAAACTGTTTTATTTAAAAATGTAATTACATTAAAAATGTAACATTTACCTTAGCCCATAAATATTGTCCAATTTATCGAACCGGTTTCACAATTATTAGTGCTCCAGTATTAAAACAATATGTAGTTATACATTAAAAAATGAATTTATTACTTACAAGAATTTTTTGTATATGATAATATTTTAATCTACAAACTCTTGATTACTTAACAGATTTATATATATATAGTTTTAGTTGTAATATTTTTCATATATTTTCAAATGAAAATATCATCTAAATCCGTTAAGATATTTCATCAATTACTAGTAAAAACTGGCAGATCCAAATTTACAAAAGATATGAAAATATAATCTGTATTACAGGGTATTATTATTAAAGGGTACTAAAAGTTTATTTATTTGTGTAGGTAAGTTATTATTTTACTACTTATCTTCACACCTAGTCCCTTACGGGGTTGGTAAAATAAAATAAAGCACCACATACATTTTGTAAAAAGAAACAAAATCCGCCATGGTCCAGTAAATTCTATTTATAAACTACACTTTTTATAAAAACTAAGTAACATGTTATCATTGATAAAAATTTAATCTTATCATATATTTTTTAATATAACAAATTTACACAATGTCCAATACAAAACTAACCTGTAAGTATTAATTCCCAGCAGTTTTATATACAGAAGGATATTGAGTAACTTAAATATGTACACGGATTTGAAGACAGCATTTTCTCACTTAAAACTGAGATTTGTATTTTTTTTTAAACTTATCTTACTAAATAATTGCTTCTTTGTTGGTACGGTCGTTTGCTCAATAGCCTTTGAGAATATTTTCTAGTATTATTTACAAAGAGGTTTTGTTGAGTTCTGATAGCAAATCTTATATTTATACGGGCGATCTTCAGTTAATTTTAACAATAAAGTTGAAATTACTATTTTTATATATACGTAAACGAAATTATAGAGTTTGTTTGTATATTTATAGTTTTATACTGTATTTATTTTGGAATGTTAATTTATCTATCACATGCCTAACATATTTGACACAATTTCTTAAGTTTTATAAAGCCAAAGAATAATAAACAATAAAAAGTTCCAATAGTAGACATAAGTTTAAGATTTTTCTTAAAAAATCTTAAAAACGGGACTGCCGATTGATTATAAAAGAGATTTATCCCGCATCAAGGCAATGAGAACTGAAATTTTTAATTTTATAAAATATTTTCTGTACCTTCACACCTTTAATATTCAGAAAGTTTTATTTAGTTAGACCTATTTCTATATTTTCCTTATTGACGAAAAGACGATCATCAAAATCAAAAACTAGTAGATTTTGTAGATAAAAATAATGGCGATTGAAAAGGCATCTAGAAATTCTTAAACTAAGTACTAAATATTGATTTACTAAGATACAGTTCAAAACATCGATAAGTTTTTCCAAAAACTGTTGCCATAGTATGCTGTTGTTGCAACAGCATATTATGGCAACAGTGGTACAGCAACGCAGTTCGCTGAAAGAATAAGCCGGCTCGACCGGCGAAATACCTCGGCCTCTCAGAATGTCGACGTAAAGTGGCTCTTGTCACGTTTCGTTCGGTGAGAGAGGTATCCGGATGCCCAACCCCTTTCCCCATTCCATTCCACTTCCAACCTCTTCCATATCCCATTGTGAGGACTGACAACGCAACTGTAACCCTATTTGTGTTCAGGTGTCCATGGGCGGCGTTTGTTACTCACCATCAGGTGACACGCCTGCTCGTTTGCCCCCCAATACCATAAAAAACATGAAAATAAGCAAATAAAGTCGCAGCAAGGAGGTTGTTATTAATTTTACGAGTTTTTGAGTTAATTAAAAACACCTTTAATTAGCTGTACAGCCGGAATCTATAATGGGCTTTGTATTCATGTTTGTATTAAATCTGTAATTAGTTTTATGGCGGAGGAGATAAGGTTTGAATTACTGGTATTTTAGAACCAAAAAATATTTTAGTAAAATAAAATGTAATATCTTCATGTTATATCTATATCGTAGAGAGTCGAAAATTTGGGGTTATATATATTTTTGTAAGTTTTTTCATAAAATGAATAAAAAACAAAAACTATCGAAATATCAAAAAACAAAATTAGGTTATTAACATTTAGAGAATGAAAAATAGATCTTGTCCTATTCTCAGACGTACTCGATATGCACACAAAATTTCATGAGAATCGGTGAAGCCGTTTCGGGGGAGTAGAATTACGAACACCGTGCCACGAGAATTTTATATATTAACTAGCATGCAGTGGCTCTAATTATAAAATACTTATGAATTTAAACTAACAATAAGACTTTCCGATCTGTCTCAACAGTCTACTGGTTTGTCACTCCAACTGTGAATTAAGTTCTCCCTAGTTCTAATCTACGTAAATAAAAGATATCATATCGAAAGATTTGAGCAGTTATTTGATAAAAATGTTTTTGGATTATTTTGTAATTACTATACACCGCCGAGGAGAATTGCCAATATTCAAAATGCCTGAGGGATTTGATGCCGTACATTAGTATACATCTCTAATATTCTTCTTCTTCCTGTCATGCCTCTTCCATTATTTGAGGTCGGCCCAACTGGTTTTTTTGTCTCCACTCTTCTGCATCATTTGCATCTTCCACACTAACAACCTTCTTAATCATGTTGTAACTTTTTAGGTCTTTCTCTTCTCTTATTTCCTTCCACATACTGGTTTATCATTATTCTCGCAACATGTGTATCATCCCTCCTCATTACATGCCCACAGCACGAAAGGCGATTTCCTCTTATCCTTTTAGATATTGGCGGAAATTTGTGTGACAGATTTTTTTTTGAAATTTTGAAATCAAAAGAGTGTATTGAAGTATTTTAAGGGCATTTTAAATATCAGTTAAATACACTCATAAATATAATATAACATAACAATTATATTACTAAAATGTCTTATTTTTTTATATTAACCTTATTAGTATATGTAGCTATTTACTTAATCGTCATATGTATAATTATCTTTTTAAAGTATTAATTATGTAAAGAAGTAGACTTTTGTTAGAGCAATTGAGATGTGAATTCAGATGAGATAACACCGTTTATTTTAAAATTATGACTATGTATGTCGATTTGGAAGTGAAAAGTTCGAATCCAAGAGCGTGTCAATGATTTTTCTAAAAGTATCGCGTGTTATGATGAGTAAGCGTATGTTTCTTTTTAGGTGTCGATCTATATATACTGAAAGTAACGAATAAATTTCGATTAATGTTCCATCATTCTAAACTCACTGTATTCAAAAGTTATTTTTGTGGTAGTTCCGTATACCCCTTGCAATTGTATATTAAGTGTCTAGATCATAATATAAATTATACTTTGGTTAGGAAATCATTTATTTCTCATAAAGCTAGTTCACTTAAGAGGTAAGTGTTTGATAAATATCAATATTTTACACACTTTGGTCATGAAATTAAATTATATGGTATAATGTAATTTAAGTATCAAAATGTCTGGACGTAAATTACGCTCTGTATCGTTTTTTTTATTTAATAGTTAACGGCAAACTATTTAATTGTAAAATATTAATAAATATTCAATTAAGTACTATTATTCAGTACTTAAGCTAAAAAAAGCATCCAGAAGTCTCGAGATAAAATTTTAGCTCATCATATCAATGATTTTCGGAAAACTTTTTGGAAGTTATGTATGATAATGGTTAATGACTGATAAAATTATGGCCTATTTATGGCAACAGAAACCACTGCCATATTCCATTTGTAAAGTAAACCTACAAATTTAGACAAAAAAAGCAGGGAATAGAAGTATATAAACAACAGTTATGACAAAATATTATGCTAATTTGTTATATTTAAATAATAATCATTTTTTATTATTTAACATGGAAATTAAATTCACAGCACTTACTGATACCACATCTTAACGTGTAGTTAATTCCTCAACGAGGCCGATGTTATTGTTCTAATCTAAAATTAATTTACATAATAGACATTTCAGATTCTAATTAACCTCTGAAAGAGAATCTTTCGAAATATTAGAGCAGATGTGTGCGCAATCGTTTCAAACTATGGCCCCCAAAACCACAATGCGATGCCTCCGTGTGAAGATATATATATTTGAGAACAAACTTGTAATATCATTCACAATATCCAGTTGAAGAAGACAACACTTCAACATGACTGCAAAGGTAAATAGCGCAATGATCTTTTAATAAGAGTATTTTAAAATTCACAATCATCTTAAATAGAATTCACTCCATTTCGAAGAGATCTTATCAAAAATCATTCATCACTCTACTGGTGATTAAATGTATCATAATCACAATCATGTTTTTGTCCACAGTTCATAATATTCTCTGTGCTGGTGGCGTCGGTATACGGAAGTGGTGGTTACTCAAGCTTCTCATACGGTGTCTCCGATCCTAATACTGGTGACTTCAAGGATCAGCACGAGAAACGCATAGGAGATAGTGTTGTTGGAAAATATTCACTATTAGAATCCGATGGAACCAAAAGGATTGTGGAGTACGAAGCCAATGCTGCAACAGGATTCAATGCCATTGTACGTAAAGAGCCTGCAGCTGGAGTTCATGCATCTGGACACTTAGGCGCACAAGGTCCTCTTGGACATGGACTTTTAGGTCATTCGGCGCATGGCCAGTACGGCCCTGCTGGACCACACTCCGCTCCTATTGTACCAGGTGCAGTCCACGCTGCTCCCCTAGCACCTGCTCCCCATCAAGCACCTATTGTACCATCCGGTCCAGTAGCTCATTCTGCTGGCATGGCACACTCAGCTACACTTCCTCATTCAGGACCTCTGTCACATCCCGGTGCACTGCCGCACTCTAGTCCATTATCTCATATCAGAGCCCATCCAAGCGCTATTGGATCACTGAACCCTGCTGGTGGTCTCCCTCATTCTGGTGCATTCAATCCTCATGCTAATCCCCATTTCAATGGTGGATATGCTGCTGCCAATGGACGCAATAACCTGAATGGTCACCAACCTGTTCCTGCTTTATCACATTTCTCTCACTCAATTGTCCATGAAATTCCTCAATCATACTCTTATGGTGGTGCTTTTAACGGCGGATATGGTGGTGCTTATGGCGGCAATGGTGCCTACGGTAGACGTGGCGACGTTGCTGGTCCCTGGTCAAATGGATTCGGTGCATCTTTTGGAAATGGTCTTCAAGGAGCATATGGTCTAGCTGGAGCTCACGGGCCTTCTGGAATCAATGGCCTGGCTGGTACCGGCGGTTTCCCAGCAGTGGGCTTAACGGGAGCCCACAATCTTGCTGGATCTCATGGCCTTGTGGGAGCATATGGATATTCTGGCATTCAAGGACATCCAGGTGCTAATGGAGTTGCACAGAGTTATAGCAGCCTTACACGGGGTGAGGCTTATCCCCACGGTTACGGTGGATTTGGAGCTCGCGGTCACGGGGCGGGCTACGAAGCTGAACTAGCGTCAAAACTCGCTTGGTAAATTAAACACGAATAGCAATTATATTTCACTGTGATTTATTTAATCATTAATATATAAGTTTCAAAGTAATTTTCTGTTTTTTTTATTTCTTATTTTTATTTTCTCACTGTCCTAATCCGCGCTAGTATCGGTTAAGGAACTCCTGAGGATAAGTTGTTCAGACAAATTAATCCTTTCTAACATTGCTTGATGTTAGTTTACATTTATTATAAAAAACATATGTCGAGCCATTTTGTAGTCTATTTGTTACAAATATCTTTTTGATAACTTGAATATTCCGTCACATGGTAATTTTATCTTTTATATAATATTTATTAGATTGCAGTAAATAATTAAACCAATATTTATTATTAAAATTATTACAGTTTGATCCTATAATATTCTTAAATAACTTATTGCAGTTTTTATATGATATTGGCCGAAGAATTGTCTATATTAACAATTCTAAGCTTTGTTTTCCTTATACGTAGTCGTTAATTATATATTTCATAATTAGATTTTTTAACTCTTCTGAAGTGGTTGAAATCTCGTTAGATGTTTGGAATTTCAAAATTATTAGACAGTTAGATAGATAGATGACTCTTTATTTGTATCATAAACATTAAATATCAATTAAAATACAGAAAAAAGGTCTTAAAACTATGAGTACGGCGGCCTTATCGCTATGAGCAATCTCTTCCAGGCAACCTTTGGAAGGACATAAATGCTTGAAAGACGGGTAATTCTAATACTCTACTAAATCTGTGGTAATTACTCTGCTAAATATTAATATTATTATACGACTTGACCATACTTAACGTTGCCTACTTACATGCGAATTGAGAGCATGAAGTTACATTTACCGTATTTTATCATAAAAAGTTCCCAATATTGTATGTAAAAAAACCGTGTAGAGACACAAGAAATTAAGCAAGTATATGTACAGTTTGAACTGGCTCGTTTTAGATAATAACTAAAACAATTTTTCCCATGAATATAGAACAAAGGTCTTCTATTTGAGTAATCATTATATAATAGGAAATTCATGGACCGTATGTATGTACCTATTTCAAAAATGCAGTCGAATTCTATGAGGTGATGTCATCGGAGCGACCTAGTGCTCTTCTTAAGTTTGTTTTATTTATATTGTAAACATAGAATGTACAATACTTCCGGGATAATATTTTGGGTTTAAAATGCAAAGATGCAATAATGCAATGCATATGATGATAAGGTAACAGTATTGTCTCAATAGTCTGGAGTTTTATGTGAGACTAACTGGCCCTGCGAACTTTGTTTCGACTCAAAAGCAATAAATGATATAAACAAAAGTTTTTTTTTCTAATATAAAGGTAGCACAAGTTACTCCTTGTTACATGAGCTATCTGCTAACATTCCAAACATTTTAGAGATTAGCTGGAACAAACAGAGACACAGCCAAAAAAATGGTGTATTTTATTAAAATTCATATGCATATAATAAAAAGCAGCTGTTTCAATATTACAAACGATATGTGATGATTGATTCAATTGTATCCAAAATTGCGATACTTGCCAGCTATTTTGCTTAATTCTGGGGTTACTGTCACAACGTGAACTTATTTAAGCTAAATGAATCTCGCTGTACTCTAAATTTTAATAAGTATTTAATATTAGCTGTTGCCCGCTACTTCGTTTGCGTGGAGACCATAAGGCAGCAAAAATACTGTGCCTGTGCCACCAGAGATCATTGCCCACCCCCAAATAGTGATGGCATGATAATGTTTATGCCTATGTGTTGACCCAACCTCCTGACTATATTTATGCAAAATTGGACGTAAAAGCATGCAGGACTTTTAGAATTTATACTTAACAAAAATACAGACAAACAGACAAACATTCATATTTTTGGGTTCTGTATCGATTGTAGGTCATTTTAATGTAATTTATATATAGTTATTTAAGGTACAGTTTTAACTTTCCTACAATTTTATTATAAGTATAGATTAATATTAAAATAAATTATTATAATATAATTTGAAGTTCTATAAGATTGGGCAGTAATCATAAAGTAGATTGCATATTAAAAAAAAACCTAACAATAAGTTTATTAAGTAACATTCATAATAATCATTACATAGCTTAAAACAAAGTTGCTTTCTGCTGTCTGTGCTTTTATATGTTTGAATCTCTGAAACTACGTAACGGCTATTGATGTGATTTTTTTAATAGATAGAGGGTGTCAAAGTCAGTGGTTGTATGTATAATTTATGTATACTCCAGTTAAAAAAGTAATAATTTTCCAAAAATTCAGCACTTTAATTGCAAACGATAAATTATAACAATGTACTACAATATTATACTGTCTGTATTATGTGTATGTATTAGTCCGCGATTGTGTGTGTCTATTTCTTAGGGATAACCCACAATTACTATTTTTGTTTCTTCGTAACGCCAATTATAATGAAGCCAAGAAATTCGCTACTTGATTAGGCCGGCTCGTCTCCACGACCTCGACGTTTGGCTCGGTGAGAGAGGTACCCGGAGGTTCCCTTCAGTTCGCTGGGTCAACTAGTTTGAAATAAAAACAAGTATTGAATCAAATTGTGAACATGGAAAGAACTTATTACGCAGGAGATTTGAACCCACGATGTCGTAGTAACGGTGGCGTAAAGTATTTTAACCAACTTAGTAAAAGTGAGAACATAAAAACATTCATGTTATTAAAAAGGTAAGGGTAATTAATAAAACCTTTTCTTAAAAAGAAAACATATATTTAGTAAAAATTCTATATAATCACAGCATATTCAAATTATAGTTATCTATAATATCATTTTAAACTATTTAGTAGAGACCGTTGCCGTAGAGACCATGAGCGCCATAAGCGATAGCTCCATGGGCGAGGGGAGCACCATAAGCAGCAACGCCATGAGAATATCCACGGAGAAGAGGTGCGGCGTATCCATGAGCAAGAGAGGAGGCGTATCCGTGGGCAAGAGGAGTTGCAACAGCCAAAGGTGCAGCAACGGCTAGAGGTGCAGCAACAGCTACAGGTGCAGCGACTACGGGTGCGGCATGAGCTACTACAGGAGTATAGACAGGGTCCTTGCGTACGACTGCGTTGAATCCACTGTGGGCATCAGCAGCATAGTCGACGGTGCGTTTTGTACCATCAGAGTCCAAGAGCGAGTACTGTCCAACCACGCTGTCTCCTACACGAGTCTCATGTTGACTCTTGACATCACCGGTGTGAGGGTCAGACACACCATATGAGAAACTGGTGTAATCACCATGGATGGCGCTGCCATGAGCAGCTGCCACCAGGAATGCTACGACGACAAACTGTGGAAAAAAGAATAATAAAAAAACATGTAATGCAATACACCTCATTTTACTTAAATCAAATCAATTTCTAACTTCATAGCCTTTAAAATTCGGATTCCTTTAAAATGCAGATAGGAATTCGTCCATCAATTTATGACTTAAATAAAAAAAATAATGAAAAATCGTTGGTGTATTCGTAAATCGCTAGACAGTCGTGATTAATTTTATGTTTAAATTAAATATAAAACAAACCTTAGCTGCCATTTTGTTATATTGATTGTTGAACAGTGAACTGTGAATGATCAATACAGGGTGAACACTTCTGTTTTTATATGACTCAAGTGCCGACATAATTCCAATAGGAAATGTATTATTACAACTAAAAGACATGTTAAGGTCACACATTCACCGAACTATAAAGACATTCTTTAGTTTTGTTAATATGAAAATTTAATATATTTTCTATAAACTTTGCATATTAATTAAGACTAATAAACATAGGAGTTAATTATACTCCAAGGTTAGAATAAGGATAGCCCAGTGGTAGAGCTAAGCAGTTCACTGCATGAATGGGCCGGCTCGACCGGTGAAATACCGCGACGTAAAGTGGCTCATGCCGAGTTTCGTTTGGTGAGAAAGGTACCCGGAGGCCCACCCCCTTCCCCATCATTCCCTATCCCCTATCCCTTAAAGGTTGGCAACGCAACAGTAACACTATATGTGTTACTGACGTCTATGGGCGGTGTTAGTTGCTTATCATCAGGTGACACGCCTGCTCGTTTGCCCTCCTATCACATAAAAAAGGTTTATCCATTTTTGAGAATATAGCAATTTATATTGCACGCTGTATATAATTACGCTGGATGGATTTAAGTAGGAGTCATGGTGTTTTTTATTTTGTAACTTCACGCCTTCAATACCGCTAAGAGGTAAGCGTCTTACGTAAACTTCAACCAGGTCAAATTTTGTCTGATTTCCTTAATCTAATCTAATCTAATATGCGAAACATATGTTTTATATTTTCGATATTTTTTTGTTTTATATAATGTTTAAGAAAGAAAATACGAAAATAACCCCCAATGTTCACCTCTCTCACTTTATTTTTTTGCAAGACCACGTTTGCCGGGTCAGCTAGTATTCTATAGTCCCTGTGGTCCATGGGTTGAGCTTGCGCTTACTTGAGCTGCATAAAGAAGTCCTGGGATCGATTCCAGGCTTATACCGATGTCTTTTAGGAATTATATTCGGAAGATAGGTATATGTGTTAGGTCGATCACTGGTGAAATTATGCCCGCTGTCTGGGAACAGGTTCTGCCACCTTTCTATTCAGGGCATATAAATTCAATCAGTTGAGGCTTAACAGCCGCTGCTTTCATCTTCAGGTAGAAAAAAGCACGAGGTTAAAGACATAAAGTCATCACTAATTCTTATAAAGTAAAGTTGGGCAATGTAAATCAATTTGCCCCTATACATAAAGTGGCTCTACCCAGGGGTACCCGGCATGAGCCACTTAACGTGAGAGAGGTACATGAGGTCGAAGGACCACCCCCTTGTCCATTCTTTCCACATATCATCTTACTATACATCACTTTATGTCTTGCTGGTGTTCATGGGCGGTCAATCAAAGAAATAAATAATAAATCTGTGCTTTTCATGTTTTATATTAAATTGTTTATTTTATGTATTGCACATAATATGATCCACATTGTCTCTTATCCAATTGTAAAAGTATCCAATATCGGTATAAATAGTAATGCTTTCACTGTACGCGCGTTTTTTGGCAGAGACAATGCCTATTTGTATGTAATCCTTTACAATTAGCGCACTGCCTGAATCACCCCTGAAAATGAATAAATAATTATAATTTAAAAGTAAAATTAGGTTAAAAATAAATAATTATAACCCAACACAAAGAACTGCATTGGTTGTGCCAGTTACATAACAAAACTTGACGGGTTCGAGCCCCCACTTGAATAACAGTTGTGTGTTGTTCTATGTATAATAAACATAGTTTGTAAAAAAATAGCAGTAGTAAATTGGTTATTTTGAAAACTAACATAACATAACTTCACGCCTTTTTCTACCCGAAGGTGTAGGCAGCGGCTGTTAAGCCTCGTCTCGCCGTTTCATTCATTGTTTCATGTCAGTCATTGGTGTGTGCCAGGATTCGAATCTGCGAGCTCTTGATTTAGAAGCGGGGTGCTCGATCACTGTACTACCGAGTCTTTAGTTGAAGACTAATTTCATTTGATTTTAGTTAGAAAGGAAAATTGAAAATAAGTTTGTAAGGAAGGAGATTGGAAGAAAAGAGAGACGGGGTGGATGCAAAAATAAGAAAGGGTATGCACCGATGGTTCGGACATGTAGAAAGAATGGATGATACAAGATTGACTAAGCAGACAATGCAAAAGTGGATGGATGCAGGAGTCAAGGACGGCCACGACACGCTTTTCATCACCAAATAGAATAAGTCCTTGATGAAAGTAATGATAGGAGCCTTAAATATCGACGAGCGTGTAAGACAAGGGCTATGAAAGTCAAAGAAGCCAGTAAGGTGTCTAAGTATCACCTTATGGCGCTCTCTCTACCTACCTCGGATGGAACTTAACGTGAAGTAATTTATGTATGTATTTTAGATAAGCTTATGGCCAAAGAGCCAGCGACCACCAGATATTAGTTATTTTATAAGGCCTGAAAGTTTTCCAGCACATAGTTCCAACACAGGTAAGAAGAATAGTCAATTATTAAATTTGCATCATGGTTACTTTGGCAGGTACCTTGGTATCATGGTAACCAGAAGGTGATTCATAAATATTAAGATTGTCTGGCAAGGGGTTGCAACTATGCTAAGTGTCCAGCAGTTAAAATCGTGGTTTACAATAATATTCTGAAGGTATTATCAAAATATAAAATAACGAGAGTAGTTTTTTTTTCATATTTGGTGCCCCGCACCGCCAAAGTAACTATGATCCAAACTTAATAATTGGCCCTCCTTCTTACCTGTGTTGTAACTATGAGCTGAACAACTTTCAGCCTTTATAAAGTAACGAAGATCTGGTGATAGTTCTAACTCTATTATTTTGTACTGCTAGGAGTACAAGAATAAATATAATAACTTTTCGCTTTTATCCTCCAGAAGGACCGGCTATTAATGTTAACATCCCAAAATGAATTGATAGCGTAACCTATTGCCATACACTGGGCACAAAGCTGTCAGTCATTGATATTTATCACACTTCGATAAGAATTTCTAAAAGTCATTGGTGTGAGCACGGGTATAAGAATTCTGGATTAAGAAGCACGATTCACGATAACTAGACCACGAGAAGCAAGTTTCAAAAATGTATAATAAGCCTATACTTTATAGTATAAAATGTAAGCCGGCTTTCTAAAGCAAATAAACGATATTCTACATAAACAATTTCGTAGTTCTTTAAAATCGCTCAATGCACATCGTTATTTTGGTACGAATCTACTAACAAATCAGTAAAACTGGCTGGGTCACTGTTTTTGGCGCAAATCGTGCCTTCTGGCAGTGATTGTAGAATTTTCTCGCAAACTTTTTTATTCAAAATCGATTGTTTTGTGTATTGTAAGACGTCTGGCAACACCATGTACTCCGTCTGAAAGGCAATTGAGTTATTTGAAAAATAATAATAATAAAAAAGCCTTACATTGATAGTTACAGTGGTAGCCAAGAGACAAGCAGTTGGCTGCATGAATGGGCCTGCTAGACTGGTGAAGGGTATTTCACATCATGTTAATGATCTCTCAAATTATCGACGTAAAGTGGCTCATGACGCATCTCGTTCGATCATAAATCACCACCTCATCTCATTTACTGTCATATTTTAAAGGATGACAACGCAACTGTGACACTATAAGTATTGCAGAAAATCATGGGCGGAGCTAGTATCTTATCACCAAGAAACTTGCTTGTTTTGTTTACTCCCATAAGAAGGATCCATCAAATAGGACAACATGTAAAAACCCTATAAAATACACTGAAAATATTAATTATTTATTTACTTATTCAGGATCTGAATAGGGGCTTTCTTTTTATGTCTCATAAATAACAATAACTAACAAAATTGTATTCGACTCTCTAATTGCACCTTTAGATTACATCTCACATCTACCTACCCTTGTCCCGTTGTTTAGGGTCGGTACAACCTGTTTTTCTTTTCTACGCTTCCCTATCATTTTCATCTTTAACACTTACACCCTTCTTAAATCATGTCGTCTTACACGATCCATCCATATTTTATTACATCTATGACTAAAGAAAATCTTCATGCTATTTCATAAATATTTTGTATACTTACATCAACTGCACCCCAACCTGCGACTGTTGCGTCTAATTTGTAAGGAGGATTACTCATAATGCTTACACGATGAACATTTGCACCGAATTTGATTGGGCGTTTAACTTTTAACAATGCTATATCGTTACTAAATATAGTTTCATTATAATCCTGATGTATGATATAACTGACCGCCGTGGTGGTATAACCGTTTGATTTGGGGACTGAAGGGACAACAGCATCACCATAATAAACACGGACTCTACTTCTGTTACCGCATTGGTGGAGGCAATGAGCCGCTGTCAGTAGCACATACTGATTAACTATCGAAGAGCCGCATATCCAAGGACCATAAATGAACTCGTTATCATCAGACTCTTTCTGACATTGAATTGCAAGTAAGGCTGAATATGGAAAGTCAGTTATATTCGCATCTTTACCATTAACAATAAACGGTTGCAAGTCACTTTTACAAATATCTAACGAGCCAATTATAATTAACGCAAGAAATAATCCCGACATTGTTCGTCGTAGTTGGTTCATGAAGCCTACACTAAATAATATGGTTGCGTTTTTTCAGTTTATGATGTCTAATTAAAGATTGTCGCTAAACGGCATAATAAATATTTTTATAACTTTGATAGCTGCCAAATGCTAGGATTTTAGTAGGTATATTTTACGACATTATTATCCAAGAGTCTAGCCAATGCAGTCATCACGCTGAAGAAATGTTTGGTCCCACGATCCTTTTGGTCCTTTTGTCATAAATTGTGGATTCATACACTTATGTGTCACATATAGCCTCTGAAAATACTTGGAAATTGTTAAGACCAAAAAGAGGGAAACTATTAGATTGACTGGTCTATATGGATATGTATGTTCGCGTCACATTACTTTTAGAGCGAAAAGTTGATGGAGCTATTGAGATTGTTGATTTTTAGCTTAGAACAATTAAAAGAAACTGTTTTTTTTTGTTACATTGGGATATTTATAAGTACCTGTTTTCTATTCAAACTTTAAATAGACAATAACAAGTTGTTAGCTATTAAACATGTAGGGAGATTGTGGGAGTTCGGCCACTACGCACTTTCCATTACTAAATTACTGATCGTGCCCTTGCAGTAGATGTTAGTACCATAAAAAACTGACAAGAATGCGTAAAAACAATGTCTTATAGCTTTTTGCTCTTTTCGCCTACAAGGTTTAAAATAATTTAAAAATCACAACTTAATTAGGTATAAAGGTACCTATTTCCAAAGGCACAGCAAGGCAGAAGCCTAGATTACTCTTACAATAATAGTTGTAAAAGCTGGTTCTTAATAACTTAAAGGTACTACTACTACTTCACGGCCCTCGTGGTGCATTGGTAAAACTACCGGCTCCAACAATGAGGTCGGGGGTTCGATTCCCACCCGAGCACAAATATTTGTGACAAACATGAATATTTGTGTGGGTGTTTTTCTATGTATTATAAGTAATACTTAAAATACTTATTAAGTATGTATTTAAAAAGAAAATTATATATATATATATATATATTAATATCCGTTATCTAGTATCCATAACACAAGCATTTAGTTGCTTAACTTGGATCTAGAAGGCGCTGTGTGTATTGTGTCCAAGATTCTTATAAAATAAAAAAAAATAAAAATATATAGCCAACATAACAAAAACCGTACGTTCAAATTTTAGCTCCGACTTAATAACTTTGCTAATGGAAACTATGTATATTATGAAAAAAATATCTCAACGAATAAATACATAACTGCGGGTACCTAAGCTTTGAAGTCGCTTTAACTATTAAGAGTGTAAAATTATTTAATACTTAGGCATCTGGATAATATGGGTCAGTATAATTTTCGTATCCAGTAATGTTTTCAAAATTTTTCGTTAGTTATGTATGCTTATAATCTTGATGGTTCAGTGATCGAGCACCCTGCTTCTGATTCAAGAAGTCGCAGATTCGAAAAATAATTTCGAAATTTATGTTTGATAAATATTGATGACTGCAAACTTCGTGCCCGGTATTTCAGGGTCGCCACGTATTCCATTTGCTTCGGATAGAAAAAGGCGTGAAGTTATGGTATGTTATGTATGATTAATTCCTAATTAATTCATAATTAAGACTGTTGATAAAACCAATACGTCACACAACACATTGCTGCTGCCTACATCCTTTTATATCAACACCTTGATATTACAGAAATATAAAATTATACTTTTCGTATATGAACACTATGTATTTAAATACTAAGTAATATAAATATTATTATCAAAGAATAACTTGAATATATTCTGGTCATCTCATTTATTGATCAACTACACATAATTTTAGACAATGCCTTTTTTATCCATTTGGAAAAATATCCCACGTCGGTGTATATCACTGTACTTCTACTCCTGGCTGAATATTTGAATGAGACAATGCCAATTTGCAAGTATTTATTTACAACTAGTGCACTGCCCGAATCACCCCTGAAAAAAAAACAAAGGAAACTGTCAAATTTTGAGTAGAAACTACGTAAACAAAAGTATTTTTCGAGGAACTAGTATGCACATAGAATAAGATTAATTGATCGGACAAGAATAATAACAAGAATAATTGATCAACTAGAACAAAAATGGGTTGTTGATGTGTCAGTGACTTATCAATGTGTGGGTAAAAAGTGCTTCCAAGTGTCAACTTTTACTTAATCAACGTTCATGTGTTGAATTAAAAACATCCTGAGAATCGCTTACTCGCGGTCGCGCTGTCAGTGATGATTAGTGAGTTCATTTTTACGGACACGTGCCATCTACAGACTATGAGTATGCCATTATAACATCTAATATTATGGCCGGCTGATTTATAATTATGGATAGTAAATATTTACAACAATCTATTCCAAAACAATAAACGTTTAATGTGTTAACATATAAAATTTTATCAAAATAAGAGAACCGTTTCGGAGGACTACCTCCGAATAGGTATAACTATGATATGGGCATATACGAATTTTCATATTTGCGTTTGACTGGATTTTAACCGCATCATCGCCCGCATTAAAGCCATATAATGAGAATAAGCATCAGAAATGGCTACAATAGAAACGGGTTAGTTTAACGGTTTTCTCCATTATTTTCCGTCACAATTTTTATTTAAATTAAGATGTTACTTCTGATGTTTCTAAGAGTAGGTATACACATTTTGAATAATTCAGTTCAGTAGTTATAATATTGAAGTTGCATGATCCATCAATTTCAAATATTTGTTAAGCGTATTCATTATTTAACACCATGCATGTAACTATAATTTATAGAATGAATGACTAACTCGGCCGCATAAGAGTCAGTTTTGTCGTTAGAAGCGCAAAATGCGCCTTTTGGTACGTGTTGTATACGTTGAATGCATTCATTTCTGCTCAAAACTTTTTGTTCTGTGTACATCAGGACATCTGAGTTTAATCTCTTCTTTTCCTGAAATTCAAACACGTCATTTATTATCCAAGCGTATATAATATTATTTATAGGTATTATTTCGAGAAAATAAAACTTAATTACTATATGCCAAGTATTTTGCTTGATGAGCACAAAGTTAAAACAGTGAACACTAATAAACCATGTGATAACACACTTCAATAGCTAGTTTTAGTAGGATAAGTTCAATTATGCATGCAAGGTCTAACAAAGGTCTAACAACACAACGCTATAACGCTGTCAATTTACTTTTGGAAAGTGTGTCATAGCCTGTTCTAATCCAAAAATCCTTTCAATTTTGAGCTGGTACATAGTTAAAAACAACTTTTAGGATACCTTATTAATAATCAACTGTATTGATCCTACCTAGTGTGGATTATTACGAGAAGAAGCTGACAAGAAACTCACGAAGCAAATAGGTATTCTATCGAAACCATGTTTTATGATAATATCGCCTCGAAAAACATAGCAGCGGGCTCGTGTAGCTAGAATGCTCAACCATCAAACTTTATTAAATTATATATAACTTCTCTTTTAGATACTCACATCTATGAAACCCCAACCGGCAATTATTGCCTCCTCATTATCTCGTGGAGAACGCATGGCCACCCGAAGTACGTTATTACTAAATTTAAAAGGACTTTTAACTTTCACCAATCCAATGTCATTGATTAAAATGTCATCGTCGTAATCTTCGTGGACGACATAACTGTCACCAACGAAGGTGTTGCCTTTCCACTTACGTACATCACCAACGTTCACAATGATATCGGTCGTCTCACCGCAACCGTATAGGCAGTGTGCTGCTGTCATCAGCACATACTGATTGACGATCGAACCACCACAGATCCACGCGTTGACGACTTCTGATCTGTCGTTTTTACAGCGTATTGTTATCAAAGCAGAATAAGAAAAGTCTGTAATATTCGCTTTTTTACCACCTACCACGAAAGGTTCGAAATGACATTCGCAAAAACGTAGAAAACATACAATAATTACAGAAAAATGTATATACGTCTCAATCATTGTTAAGAGGATAAAAAATGGACGTCAAATGAAATGAGTTTTTCTTATCGAATGAAGTTTTACTAATTAATGTTATTTTTTGCATTTATGTGGCGTAATTACTATTTTTATTGTTTGAATTTGAAAGAAAAAAAAAAGGGAAAATTGTTAATTTTAACTATTGATAATCCCTGCTTTGCTGTAAATGTGCAATGTAATATCTAATATCTTTCAAGTGATTTATTTTAAAATATTACATGTCATATGTTATTTTAATTGACAAGTTTGTACACCAATTGCATTAAATTTAAACATTTTTTTCGGTGACAAATTAGTATTAGCAATTTGTTCAATCAAAATATGTTTCCTACAAATCAATGACAGTGGCTATTTTAGTTTTGGTGAGATATACTCTGCTCTGTCCATATCAAGAATTAGGATAAATTGAAAAAAAAAAATGTGTACATTTGACACGACTTCCTTGACTAGGATATCCAAGAATTTCTAGCATTGACAATAAGTAGTATATTTTATACCCTCCGATCATTAAATCGGCTCGTCAAGCACTATATTGACCATCATAAGGAATTATTACTACTTTGGAATTAGCGACTTCTGAAGTATCTAGTTAGAACTATAAATAGATTAAGGTTGTCATTTAATTTTTTTGAAACAGATATAAACCTCATCAAAGATTAAAATAAAAAGATTTAGTAATTGGTTGATTAGTAGTATAAAGTTAGTAAATAAATGGATTATCCTCTTTTGTTCCTGTGAGATGGTTTATAGTATATTGATGATAAATTATCCAATATCATGTTGCAATCTTGGGAATACCAATAATCTTAAACGTATTACCCAATCTACAACCCAATTCTTAACCGTAGGGTACATCCAACAAGTTTTGTAATGAAAGAGGAAGATAGAAATGAAACCAATGAATTATTTTGATATACTGAGTTCAGTTTTTTATTGAAACATAGCGTCTTCCATTGGCGATTATCCTAAATTATTTGAATATTCTTAGTACCAGCCGTTACCGTTGAGTCCCCAGGCGCCGACACCGCTCCATGAACCAAGACCTCCCCATCCGCCGAGACCACCCCAGGCATTACGGACGCCCCATGCTCCAACACCCAGAGGAGAACCGTAGGCACCGGCAAGGGGAACTGAGTTGACGTAGCCAGTGGCAAGAGGAGCGACTACTCCGTGGCCGATGACTGGGTCTTTGCGTACAACAGCGTTGAAACCGCTGTGGGGGCCGGCAGCGTAGTCCACGGTGCGTTTTGTGCCATCAGAGTCCAACAGGGAGTATTGTCCTACTACATTGTTGCCAACACGGGTCTCGGTCTGGCTCTTGACATCACCGGTGTGGGGGTCTGCTACTCCGTATGAGAAGCTGCTGCTGCCACCGTGACCGAGGATAGCGCTACCTTGGGCAGCTGCCACCAGCAAAGCCATAACGACGAACTGTAATAGAAAAGGAATTTAGCAAAATATATGTAAATATATCCTCCAAAGTCTGAATACTCCTGTTGCTTAGCGTGTGGATTTGCATGCTTTAGAGTGTTCCTCAGGTTATTCAAGGAACCAGGGTGTACATCGAAGTGTTGTTTAATATTTTTTCGAAAATGAGTAAATAAAGTGAGTAATAAGTTTTGGATGGCACTTAATGAATTGAGGCAATAGATAATATTATGATTAAATTTAATTAAAATAAAATATTAAATAGAACAAACCTTAGCTGCCATTTTTGTTGTTGATTGTTGCACAGTTAACTGCGAATGATAAATTGGGATGGCTCGTACGGCTTATATACTGTCCAGGTACAATATGAAATAGAACATTTTTTTTTACAAATTGCACAAGGAAATATAATTTTATATTCTCTAAGGTCGCGTGTAGTGTAAATTTGCAAAAAAAAAACTAAAATACAAAAATATATATTAGAAATATTAGTCAATGTTTGCGTGATAACTAAATAATATAATTATATATATAAAATTTTAACCAAAATTGTTTTAACCTTTGTGTTGGAATTAGAAATTTTGTTATTACCTTCACGTCTTCAATTAATGGTACATAGGATTTCCTGGTATTTGTTGAGTCAAATACAATATGACATGTGTCATTGTGACATTTATCACACCGGGAACCAATTATTAAGTCAGCGAAAGTTAAATACAAGTAAAATCCAAAATAAAATCTAACCAGGAAACGAACCATCAAACCCATTATGGATATTTGAGAATAACTGATCTGTTATGATTGTAGTAACACCTTTGGTCTTTTCACGCATCCACTAATGTCAGTAGGTTTAGGCAGTTATTTTTCGTCAATTTTTATGATACTTAATGTAAATGCTCTTGAAATCCCCAGACTTCTGCAGGTCATACGTGTACTCGTATAATTTTGTGAGTTATCTAAATTCATAAATCACACATACCTTGCAAAAAGAACTCTAAAATGTCAATCGTTGGAACCAGGATATGAAGTCGAGACTTCTCGATTCAAAGCTAAGATAAACCACCAGGCCACCGAAATAATAAAAAGTATATCGTGGCCGTCCTCGACTCATGCATCCTTCCGCTTTTATACATTATGTCTGGTTAGTTAATGTTGCATCATCCATTCTTTTCACGTGAGGGAATCACTTGTCCTTCATTATTTTAGTTTATTTATGCAAGTTAAATAAAACCAGTATAATATTATCAATCAATTCAAGTCTCGGTGTTACAGTGGTTTAGTTCCCTGCTCCTGATTGAGCAGTCGTGGGGTATATTCCGAGCTCAAACCAATGATTTTTTTGAAGTTATTTCGGAAGTTAATTGTGATAGATATCGACGATTGACAAATTTGTGTCCGGTATATATCGCAATAGGTTGCGCCACCTATAGAGACGTGTAACCATTCGGCGAGTCGAGGATTAACAGCAGCTGCCTACACCTGGTTATAGAAAAAATTGAACAAATATGTATGTATATAATCCCTACTAATATTATAAATGCGAAAGTAACTCTGTCTGTCTGTCTGTTACGCTTTCCCGCTTAAACCTCTCAACCGATTGTGTTGAAATTTGGCACAGACAATCATTAGACCCTGAGAAAGGACATAGGCTACTTTTTATTGCGAAAAAAAGGGATAAAAAGGTTGAAATAAAGGTTGTAAGTTTGTATGGGATTACTTAATTTTAAAAGATAAAACCATGTAACTTTATAATTAAGCACTTGATAAGAAATAATTAAACATTAGTTCTAGCGTTTTTGTAATTTCGACATGTGAGTGGATGAAATAAGTAGGGGTTGAAAGTTTGTTATTATTAATTCTAATTGAGGCGAAACGAAGTTAGCTGGGTCAACTAGTATGTAATATAAATCAGTAATTGTAGATTCCCTTATTGTAATGTATTGTTGTTAATTATGTAAAAAAACAAATAAATTTGATTCCTAGTTAGTACAATATCATTACGTTTTTAAACGGTTTTAATTTATTATTTTCCTTTCACGGAAATTAATAAATAATCTTCAATTAGTATTTTTATTTTGTGTTACAGTAAGGAACAATTGAAACAAACGTACTTATTTGTCTATATTTTACCAATTATCAAATAAGGATAGTATAACATTTTAGTGCAATCTCATAGATTTTTGTCCAAGTAATAAAAAGAAAACTCCCAGTAAGAGACTGACGCCTTATTTATTAAAATTATTTATTTATTCCCAAGAAAATAAATCTATATAAATATTTGGACGTTTGATCTTGTTGTATCTTTTAAATCTTTGATAATTTGGTAGTTGGAGCAACCGAATTTTATATACGGCAGTATAGTTGCAAGCAGTATACGGTCTGATATAAATAATGCGTGGAGTCCCTCCGCGCTAAAGAAGTGAAACTTTGTAATTATTATTTATTAAATTTAAAAAAAATACCGTATTAAATCAAACATCCTTTAAATCAAATTATAAATGAAATAATGAATATTACGAATAAATATCGATATAGCATCAGAATGGATTTTAATTAATTTTAAACAACAAACATCACCAAAACTTTTACTGAATATTATAATGGAAATTAGTTTAACCACATAACTATAAACAATTAAAATATACTTGTAATATACATACATACATAACTTCACGCCAAATCCCTTGCGGGGTAGGCAGAGAGAACAGAGCGCCATAGGGCACGATTCTTACACACCTCACTCGCTTCGTTGACTTTCATAACTCTTCTCAGGCACGCGCGTCGGTTTTTGAGGCTCTTAACATCACTTTCCTCCAGAACACGTTCTATTTGGTCTTGGAATGTGTGTCTTGGCCGTCCTCGACTCCTACATCCGCCCGCTTTTGCATTGTATATCTGCTTAGTCAGTCTTGCGTCAACCATTCTTTCTACATGTCCGAACCATCGGAGCATGCCCTTTCTTACTTTTACACCGACACTCTCTTTCAAACCAACTTCCTTCCTTACAACCTTGTTTTCTACGCGGTCAGCGAGAGTCACTCCGCAGATTTTGCGTTGAGCCCTCATTTCTACCGCGTTTATTCTACTTTCATCCACACTCTGCCATACCCAGCTCTCGCTTCCATAAGTTAGTGTTGGGATCAGGACTGCATTGTGGATTGCTAACTGGGCCTTTCTGCTAATATTTTTTGCGCCCAGGAATCTGCCCAACACTCCGTTTACGCTATTTCCTATCGCCACTCGTCTTTCTACATCCGCGGTGTACCTTCCATCTCTGCTACAATTTCATTCACCTGTTCCAGCACTACATCATCAACCATTATCCTTGCATCTGTTCTGGATACCTCCCTTTCAAACACCATTACTTTCGTTTTCGTCGCATTCAACTGCAAGCCTTTAATCATGCAATCATCTTTCATAGTAGTGACTAGTGTTTGCAGGTCCGACGGCGATTCGGCTAGAAGCACGGCGTCATCTGCGTAAAGCAGGCAGCTCACAACTAGGTCACCCATTCGCATCCCTACATCCATCGATCTCATTCTCTGGAGACAACTGTCCAGGTACAGGATGAACAGTCGAGCGGACAGCACGCAACCCTGTCTGACGCCGATATTGACGTCAAACCAGGGGGACAAGCCGCCGTCAACACGCACACACGCTGTGCAGCCCTCATAAGTGTACTGCACAGCGCGCAGCAGTGCTCCGCTCACCCCGTAGCCCGGGAGTATATCCCACAGATCCTTTCGTAACACTCTGTCAAACGCTTTTTCCAGATCCACAAAACCGCAGAAAACCTTCTGGTTAACAGCCAGTTGTTTCTCCACGATGTTGCGGAGAGAAAAAATCTGATCCATGCACCCTCGTCCGCTTCTGAAACCACCCTGAGCCTCCCACAACACTCCATCAGATATCACCCTCATTCTCCTTTCAATAATTTTCCCATACACTTTTGCTGCTAAACTGATCAAACTGATGGCCCTGTAACTGGCGCACTGCATACGTGATCCCTTACCTTTATACAAGGGCACGATGACAGCGCGCCTCCAGTCCATGGGAACCTTACCCGACCTCCAGCACAGATTGCTCAAGGTCAGGAAAGCGTCCCGGACACAGGATCCACCGTGTTTGATCATTTCAGCAGACATCATATCAATTCCAGCTGCCTTACCATTTTTCATACTTCGTATCGCCCATTCAATCTCTTCCATAGTAATGTCCTCATCAGATGTTGGCGCAGCGGTGTCAGCCTTAGGCTCACTCGCGGCGCCCACATCCGGAACATACTCGTACATTTCCCCAAAATACTCACTCCACCTGCCCAATACATCGCTTGGGTTTGCAAGAATGTCACCAAACTTAGACATAATTTTGTCCATTCTGGATGTTGACGAAGAACCCCGAGACTTTCTAACTTCCCTCCAGAAGAGTTTGTTATTCGCCTCGAAGTTCTCCGTCAACCTCACTTCCTCATTCGCAACAAGTCTTTCACGCTTCTCTTTCACTAAGGCTTTGGTAACATTCCTGCAGCGGCGGTAGCTCTCATACTTTTTCTCTGTCATACTATCATTCTGGTTCAAACTTGAGACATAATCCAACCATGCTTTTTTCTTTCTTTCGACGCTGGATTTCACATCCGCGTCCCACCAGGCGTCACCTCTCAGAATCTTATGCCTCTTTGCACTACCACATACTTCTTTTGCACTGTTCACTATACTTTCTTTCATTCTTTCCCAGCATTCTTCAACACCTAGGTCAGAAAGACTCGTCTCATTGAGTCCTTTACTGACTAGGCCTACATACATACTCCGTACACTTTCATCTTCTAATTTCTCACATTTTATCCTTTCAAGCTCTCCGAAATGGGTACGCACTCGCCAGTGTCTCCACTTCTTGAAAAGGCCCACGAATCGGCTTACCACCAGGTAGTGGTCCGTATCAAGAGTGGGGCCTCTGTAGGCTCTTGTATCCCTTAGAGTATTTCGGAGACGACTATCTATCAGAATCAAATCTATCATACTCTTTTGCTCATTCCGTCTCCACGTACTCGTATACGTGTGAATATCTTTATGACGGAATAATGTGTTAGACACAAGGAGGTTCCGTTCCAGGCATACGTCCAATATCGGCTTACCAGCATCATTCACTCTCTTGTCACCATTCGGACCAAGGACAGCCTCCAGGCCGTCTCGCTTGGTTCCGACCCACCCATTAAGATCACCACACAGAATTATCCTTTCATTTTCCTCAGCTAGATCCAGAATATCCCTAACAGTTTCCCAAAACTCCTCGAGTTCGCGGGGATCCGCGGAGCTAACGGGAGCATAAGCTGCGACCAGGAAAACTCGCGTGATCCCCAGTTTTATTCGAACCCAAAGATGTCTTGGGCCTACCAACTCATAAGCTTTCACTCCGGAAGCAAAGCGGGAGGAGAGAACGACTCCAACACCCCCACTGGCACGGACGTCCGGGTCCACTCCGGACCATAGGGCTACCATGCCACCGGGGAGGTCCTCGGTCTCCCTCCCCCTCCGCTTTGTCTCCGTCAAACATAAGGCATCCAGGCATCTCTCATTTAATACATCCATCATCTCATTCATCTTTCTTGCCATGCTACCTCTAACATTCCACGTGCCTATACGGCACTCCCCTCTCCTCGTCCCGCCAGGATTGGCGCTGCGTGAAGGGTGGCGGCCCCCTTCGCCGCATGCGCATGCAGCCGCACCGACGGGGGCTAATCGGTGCCCGTCGCTTGCGGGGCACGCCCTAGCAGCCCGTCCGGCTGAGTTTGCTTTGGTCAAGATTGCGTCCCACTGGGACGGCAGGGATCGCGACGCGCACGCTCTTGACATGACCCCCACTTGTAATACAGACTTGTAATATAGATTTTATTAATATGTATATTTACCAAAAAGATAAACTTAACGAATGAGTTTAATAAAAATGGAACAGGTGGCGTACCTATTGCCATACACCGGGCACAAAGTTGTCAGTCATCGATATTTACACACACAACTTCCGAAAAGTCATCACTGTGAGCATGGATTTGAACCTACGACTTCTTAATTCTGAAGCGGGCTGATAGACCTTTTCCTTTTAGCGACTCGCGGCTTAACGGCCGCTGCATAAACCTTCGGGTAGAAAAATACGTGAAGTTATGTTATGTTATAAAACTGTAATAATTTCTAGTCTCGATGGTCCACTTGTCGAGCATCCCCCTGCGGAATCAATAAGTAGCGGGTTCAAACCCTGGCTCACAACAATGACTTTGCGATATTATTTTCGAAAGTTATGACTGAAAACTTTGTGCCCGGTATGGCAATAGGTTCGCCACCTATTCCATTTGGGACGTAAACATAACGGCGAGACAAGGCTTAACAGCCGCTGCCTAGACATATATAAATCACAAATTAACATTATTTTGTAACAACAGATATTCTTCTATTCGGGATGCCGAGTCAGTTAGAAAAAAAAAAACGAAAATATTGTAACTAAGCCATCAATAAATTCATATCAAAAGATATAAAATTTATAGTCCATAAAATCACAAAAAAAAGATAATACATTTTTTTATGGGATAGGAGGGCAAAGGAGCAGGCGTGTCATCTGAAGGTAAGCAACCAATGCCGCCCATGGACACCAGCAACACATATAGTGGTGTGTGAATAGACCTTTAAGGGATAGGGGATAGGAAAGGATGGGGAAGGGGGTGGGCCTCCGGGTACCTCTCTCACCGAACGAAACGCGGCATGAGCCACTTTACGTCGGTCTTCTGATAGGTCGTGGTATTTCACCGGTCGAGCCGGCCCATTCATGCAGCGAACTGCTTGGCTCTACCACTGTTAAAATGTCACCCAATTGTTTTGCCGTCCCGGATCCTCTTCATTAGCAACTGAACTTTATGTCATAGGCCTAAAGTTCATATTCACATTGACGTTGAATCGGACGAATCTTTCGTTAGAGAGTATAAAAAAGTTTTGTTTTGAGATTATTTCAGGGATATTCTTAAAATATCTCTGCATAATCGTATTGCATGGAGTTTTATAAAAAAAAGAAGTAGCAAAATCGGTCCAGTCGTTCATGCGCGATTCAATGACCAAGGGAAATGTGGATTCATTTTAAGACGTGTAAAACTGTCTGACCATGCACTCATTTGTATCTCCTTCACCAGCTATCGCCCAATAAAATACGTTGATATTGAATTTACTGTAAAAAAATAGCGTATTTTGAAACTCTTTTTGTTCTTCCAGGCAAAAATTTAATTTAATGGTTGTATTTTCCTGTATTATTCAGATTCGTGGAATAGGCGATGGATTCTATTGTCATACAGAGACCACATTTCTGATAGTCATCTATATTTATCACACATAAAAATGCATGTTATGCTTGTATGCGTAACATACATACATACATAACTTCACGCCAAATCCCTTGCGGGGTAGGCAGAGAGAACAGAGCGCCATAGGGCACGATTCTTACACGCCTCACTCGCTTCGTTGACTTTCATAACTCTTTTCATGCACGCGCGTCGGTTTTTGAGGCTCTTAACATCACCTTCCTCCAGAACACGTTCTATTTGGTCATGGAATGTGTGTCTTGGCCGTCCTCGACTCCTACATCCATCCGCTTTTGCATTGTATATCTGCTTAGTCAGTCTTGCATCAACCATTCTTTCTACATGTCCGAACCATCGGAGCATGCCCTTTCTTACTTTTACACCGACACTCTCTTTCAAACCAACTTCCTTCCTTACAACGTTGTTTTCTACGCGGTCAGCGAGAGTCACTACGCAGATTTTGCATAGTGCCCTCATTTCTATTTGTATGCCCTCATTTGTATGCGTAAAGTTGCCATAAATATGACCAAAAGTTAATATTAAGCCTCCTACCCGGTTACAAACTGTGCTAACCTCTAGGACATCGAAAATAAACATTTTAAGAGAAGAAACACACGGCTTCTGAATCCGAAGATCACGAGTTTAAATCCTGTATCAGGCCAATGACTTTTCGAAATTAATTTCGAAAGTTATGTGTGATAAATATCGATGACTAATAATTATGTGCCCGGCATGGCAATAGGTTCGCCACCTTTTCCATTTGGGACGTAAATATAACGGCAAGTCGAGGCTTAACAGCCACTGCCTACATCTTCGGGTACAAAAGGCGTAAAATTGTGTTATGCAACTATTAGGGTTAGAGCTCAAAAAAATTAAAATAAAAAAAAATTGACGCTAAAGATAATTTTATTTCTTAAGTAACAATAGCATCTTTTAGGCTACTTAAAAAATATATCTAAAAAACTTAGTACCAAAGTCCACCACGTAGACCTTTAGCGCCGTAACCGTAGGCACCATATCCATAGCCAATTGGGGCGGCAAGTCCACCGTAAGCAGCAATACCAGCGGAGTATCCGTGGGCAAGAGGTGTGGCATATCCATAGTTCAGGGGAGCATGACCGTGAGCAACGGATGTTGAGTAGCTGTAACCATGGTCACGAGGAGCAGCATATCCGTGAACAAGAGACGCGGCGTATCTGTTACCATATCCTAGGCCTGAATATCCCAGGGAAAGAGGAGAAGCATATCCGTGGGCAAGAGAGGAGTAACCGTGGGCAAGAGAAGAGTAACCGTGGGCATGAGAGGAGTATCCTAGGGAAAGAGGGGAGGCGTATCCGTGGGCAAGAGGGGCGGCGACCACTCGAGCTACGGGAGCGGCAATGGAGTGAGCTACCGGAGCTGCGATAGCGTGGACTGCAGGGGCAGCTACAGCGTGTACTGCAGGAGCTGCGATGGCGTGAACTGCAGGAGCTGCGATGGCATGAACTGCGGGGGCGGCAATTGCGTGTGCTATAGGAGCTGGGTGTAGACCATGAACGGGGTCTTTGCGTACAACAGCATTAAAACCATTGTGTGCATCGGCAGCATAGTGAACTGTACGTTTTGTGCCATCAGACTCAAGAAGAGAATACTGTCCTACAACTTTGTCACCGACACGGGTCTCATGTTGATTTTTGACATCACCAGTGTGAGGGTCCGATACTCCATATGAGAAGCTGCTATGACTAGCGCCATGACCATGAATGGCACTACCTTGGGCAGCTGCTATCAGGAGAGCGATGGCGACAAACTGAAATCGAGAATAAACTATTATAACTAATTATATTTCTACAATATTGAATTCGAATTTCACAAAAATAATAAATAACAGTGATAGAGCCAAGCAGTTCGCTGCATGAATGGGCCAGCTCGACGTAAAGTTGCTTATGCCACGTTTAGTTCTGTGAGAGAGGTACCCAGAGGCCCACCCTCTTTCCCCATCCTTCCCTATCCCCTATCCCTTAAAGGTCGGCAACGGAACAGTGACACTATATGTGTTGCTGGTGTCCATGGGCGACGTTGGTTGCTTACCATCAGGTGACACGCTTGCTCGTTTGCCCTTATATCCAATTAAAAAAGGAGATTATATTACTTTCTTAGTTATATCTCGAATCTAGCCACACCAGGTTAAAGGTCGCAAGAACGTCAAGCATGTTCCAATAAAATATTAAAAACATATCTGTATTTTTAGCGCAGATGATTAATATCTTTAATTTAAAGTTAATTTAATAATAAAATTATTATTTTCATTAATTTTTAATAATAATATTCAACAAACCTTAGCTGCCATAGTTATAAATTTGTTGAATGGTGAACTGTTAATGACTAATAAACTGTTTGTATAGCGCTTTATATATGATACAAATTACGAAAATAGAGTAAATATACTATTAAATGATAATGGTTACGTGTTGAGGTCAAGGACCCGATAATTAATAAATTTCATATTTATTAATTGACTTAAAACAAATTGGAAGTTCTTAATTAGGCTGATTTTGGTGAGTTCGTTGCGCGATATCCATCAGTTTCATAACCGGGTCTTATTAAAATTGTGTATGACAACTTTAGAAGTCTCGATGGTGGCTTCTGAAGCCAGAGGTCGCGGGTTCGAATCCTGGCTCACACCAATGACTTTTCGAAATACATTTCGAAAGTTATGTGTGATAAATATCGATGACTAAAAACTTTGTGCGCGTTATTGCCCGCTTCGGGTAGTAAAAGGCGTGAAGTTATGTTATGTTGTGTTATGTTATATGACAATATTTGAAGCTTTCGATTTGTTAATAATTATTTTAACAAAGACTTCAAATTTCCTGATTATAAAAGCAAACTTAAATCTTATTAACTAACCCAGTCAATATTAGAGCAAGACTAGCTAAGCAGATATACAATGCGAAGAATTTCCATAACCAAAATTTAATGTGTTCTTGCATCTGATGGCTTGAAAACCAAAGTACATTTATGACAAGGGTTATGAATATCTAAGAAACGACTTAGCTGTGTATAATCTTAAGGCGTCTTATAATTGTTTTAAAAATTAACTGTAAAGCGTATTGTGTACCCTCTATAACTGAAATAAATTTGTGTCTTGAAATATCTCTTTCTTTTCTTTCTCTTACTTTTCTCTATTTTTACTTCAAAACATCTTGCATATTAAAGTAAATAAAATTGGCTCGGTGGTCCAAAGGTCGAGAACCCTGCTTCTCAGAAATCTTTTTGGAAGTTTTTTTGTGACAAATATCAATGACTCACAACATTGTGCTCGGTGTATGATAATGAGATCCATTTGACACATAGAAATCTACACCCGGACGGGTCAAACTTATAAAACTGAACCATTACAAAAATACTTCAGAATTTAACTATTAATGTACTCAATTAAAATAATTATTGAACATAATACATTTAATGATTTAATCTGGTCATACACGCTCGTTGATTTTTAAGGTACCGGACGTTACCTTCGCAAGAACATGTTCAAATTGGTCCGAAAAACTGAGTTGTACCTGTCTATGACACTTACATCTTTCCAATTTTGTACTGTATATCTGCTTAGTAAATTTTGCAACAACCATTCTTTCTTCATGTCCGAACCAACGGAGCGTGCGTTTCCTTACTTTAACACTGACACCATTAATTCCATGTAAATGACTGTTAAGGTTGTATATTATTAGCCGACTTGTACTACTAATACAGTTTTTGTGTATATTTAATAGATACCAAGTCTTTGAACACCAAAATAGAATTAATATTAATGCATTACTCTCAAGAATTAACAATAACATTATAAGGCTTTCTAATTTAAATTGTTTTCATCTTCTAATTGAGACCTCGGTGGGCCAGTTGGTCTCGGTGATCCAGTGGTCAAGCACACAGCTTCTGAATCCAGAGGTCACGGGTTCGAATCCTGACACATACCAATTACTTTTTGAAATTAAATAATTTCGAAAGTTAGTGTGTAAATATCGATGACTAAAAACTTTGTGCCCGGTATGGCAATAGGTTCGCCACCTCTTACATTTGGGACGTAAACATAACGGCTAGTCGAGGCTTGACAGCCACTGCTTATACCTTCGTGTAGAAAAAGGCGTGAAGCTATGTTATCTTCTAATCTTATACTCTAGAACATTTAGGAAATTATAAAATACTTATATTAACATGCTTATAATATATTAACAATACTTATATTAACAATAAGTATATTCATGTTATTTAATGAACCTATTGAGGAAAGTTTTCAGTTTTCAGTAAATGTTATATTTATATTCTTATATTTATATTATCCAACTTTCCAAGAAAAAGGTTTGCCTTTTTTTGGCTATATCTACATGGTACGTATGGATGTTTTCTGGCATATTCCATATCATATATATAGACATAGTACTCGTAAAAACGAATTAAATTATCCAAAATTCGATGTAGTTCTTTTGTGGTCATATAATACTTCTATCCCTCTTAAATGGTGGATTTAGCTCGATCAGTATTTTATTCAAATATTTCAAAATTTTGTAATATACATATCTATGCAAAGTATCAATCCGAAATGGCAAAATACAATAAGTGTCCCTTGGAGAAGTTGGTCACAGCCATCCGGACATATAAAACAGACAAGTGCAGATAAATTCCTCCCTTTCCCGCTTCAGGGGAAGAAAAAAATAACGAAGCAGATATAAACTGTATCAAGTATGAGTGCAATTAAAAAAAGACTTATTCCTTGACCGAATTAACCACAAGAGCTTTAAAAGAGTGTCCTCTGGCTTCCATATCTTTTGAATACTACGCAAAGCACTGGCAGTTGTTGTTGTTGTTTGAAAACGTTAGGAAATTTTGGGAAAATAAAACTTAAAAAATGAACAGCTATGCAATTATTTTATTAAATAACGTCATCCACTTTGGGGTTCTTCATTAATTTAATTTATTATCAACCTATTTCTGGTACTCAGTACCAACCTTTTCCATAAACACCATTAAGTGAACTGCCGTAACCGTAGCCGAGTGGGGCAGCGTATCCGTGAGCGACGGATGTGGCGTAACCATTTTGGTAACCGAGACCGATGGGAGAAATCAGTCCATTGCTAATGGGAGCGATAAGTCCATTGCCAAGAGGAGATGCCAATCCATTGACGAGCGGGCCAGCCCATCCTCCGGCAAGAGGAGTGGCAATACCGTGACCGTATACGGGGGCTTTACGTACGACGGCGTTGAAGCCATTGTGAGCATCAGCAGCATAGTCGACGATGCGCTTTGTGCCATCAGAATCCAACAAGGAGTACTGTCCCACTACATTGTCACCAACACGGGTCTCGGTCTGGCTCTTTACATCACCGGTGTGGGGGTCTGATACGCCGTACGAGAAGCTGCTGCTGCCACCGTGACCGAGGATAGCGCTACCACGAGCAGCCGCTACCAGCACAGCCATGACTAGGAACTGAAATTATTAAAATATTTTATTACTTATTATTTTCATATTTATTAGAAGTATTTTACATTTTTATTTTAAGATTATCGCTTCACTTTGAGTACAATGGCCCCTATGAATCATAAAATTTCAGCAAGGCTTATTACTGTTTACCGGGAATACGTTAGCTATGAAATAGATTTGGCTGAGAGCCGCAAATTGATTTGGTTGTGATCAAGGCAAATTTAAAATAGTTGTCAAATGTAGGGTACTGTCTAAAATATTTTTATTAATTTTATATATTTATTTTATATTATTAAACAATGTTTAATAAACACACCTTAGCTGCCATTTTGATTATTGTTTTGTTGAAGAGTGAAGTTTTAATGATAATTAAAAACAAATTTAATCTCTTTATATATGTTTTACGAATATGACGTTATTAAACAATATTTAAGTTTGTAAAGGAAATAGTTTGTCTTTGCAATCAATTTTGCACTAGGTCTAGGTCACATGTTTGCAATATTTAAAATTAGTCACCAAGTTTTTTTTTTAATATATTATTTCTCGCTGACCGCGTCGTAAACAAGGTTGTAAGGATGGAAGTTGGATTGAAAGAGAGTGTCGGTGTAAAAGTTAGAAAGGGTATGCTCCGATGGTTCAAACATATCGAAAGAACGGATGATGCAAGGTTGACTAAGCAGATATACATGCAAATGTGGATGGATGTAGAAGTAAAGAACGGCCAAGACACACATTCCATGACCAAATCGACGCGCGTGCATGAAAAGAGTTTCGAAAGTCAACGACGCGAGTGAGGTGTGAAAAAACGTGCCTTATGACGCTCTATTCTCTCTGCCTACCCCGCGAGGGATTTGGCGTGAAGTTATGTATGTATGTATATTTTTTATTTTCAAGTTTTCTGCTAAGAAGGTCCAGGTTCGATTCAAAGTAACACTAATAAGTTTTTGAAAGTTGTGAGTGACAAATATCGATGACTGAAAATATCGTGCCAGATGCAAGGCAATCCTTCACCCGCAATGTCATAAGATCGGATAAATCGAGTAGCATGTATTGAAATAACGACGCTGCTGGCATGCCAGTTCCGGTGATAGGGCTTCTTGAGAAGAACTGGCAAGTAACTCAAGGTTGAATCTTACACAAAAATTAAAACGATTCTTTAGAAGTACTGGGAGCGAGTTAGGCTAGTGAGCCAAGTATTGGGCACAGTCAGTTTTTTTTATTCCTTTAATTTTGATTGGTATCAATGTTTTTCCTAAATTTAGTTTGATTTTTATGAACTTAAATAAGATTTTTATAACTATATTGGGAGTGTAATTTCATAATTTTTTAGGTCTAAAATTTTAAAGTCCCGGTAGTCCAGTGGGATAGCACACGGCTTCTGATCCAGAGGTCCAAGTTTGAATCCTGACACTGGCTCATACCAATGACTTTTCGAAATTGTTTTCGGAAGTTAAGTGTGATAAATATCGATGACTGGAAATTTTGTGCCCGGTATGGCAATAGGTTCGCCACCTATTCCATTTGGGACGTAAACATAACGGCGAGACGAGGCTTAACAGCCGCTGCCTATACCTTCGGGTAAAGGTTGTTTAAATTTAATTTTAATGTATCAATAGGACTTATCATAATAATAGCAAGAACAGGTTATCCAGGTTATCCACATCCACGTTACTGCCTCAAAGCAACAAGCCGTATGCAAGCCGGCTTGCTGCAAAATTAGCTAAACTAAACGCACAGGTCAGTTGACAAATAACATCAATCAGTCGCTTTTTTTATGGCGTAAGCTGCGTAGCTGAGCCATTTTGATAACGTTTCTATATGTGGCCCTCATTGTAATTTAGAGTCTACTGTTATATCAAGAAAGACGACCTTATTGACCCATTCCAATTTATCTTTGTCCATCACCACACTGATATTTATTTGCTAAAATTTTTTTTACAAAATTCTAACATATGGTCATGCGGGGCAAATGTGCGCAATGGCTAAATAAGTGCATTTTTAATAACTCAAAAAATAGATTGCGCTAAGAAACGGCCTCCCCCTCTTGATTACTCCACGACTCGTCCTGTGAAGGGCTCGTAATACAGCGGCTGCTCGGGCGCGATTTTCATTGACAGAAAAATGAAGATTTTTGCTGTAATATTAAGGGTAATATTAATTAGTTTTGTTACATTTGATCCGTTACCCTTTGTATTAATGTATTTTTTTAAAGTTTGCTTTTTGCTGTTGAGTCAGCATAATATTAAGTTTGTTTCTTAGCCAGTATTTAAGCTGTTATGATGACGTAATAATAAACGATATTTTCTATGGTTTGGGGTAAATATGCGCGGAAGCCTGTTGTGTAAGCATGTGCATGCGAAAACTTGCCCCTTTGCATTTATTTGTACATATGTTGTTATTTTTTTGTTAAAGCGTTGTTCATATTTACAAGAGATACTTAAAACTAAGAAAACCAGTAAAAAATTATATAAAACTGAGTAAAAACAATAATAATAATAATATCTTGGACACAATACACGCAACGCCCTCTAGTTCCAAGCTAAGCAACTAAATGCTTGTGTTATGCATACTAGTTAAGGGATATTAATACATATATACTTTTCTTTTGTAAATAAATACTTATAATACATAGAAAAACACTCAGACGCCACACAAATATTCATGTTTGTCACAAATATTTGTGCTCGGGTGGGAATCGAACCCCCGACCTTATTGCTGCAGCCGGTAGTTTTACCAATGCGCCACGAGGCCCGTCAAACAACAATGTCAAAAGACTCTTAAGAAACCACAATTTCTCTTTTTGTCAATAAACAAAATCATTTTAAATCAACATAAGAGATCAAATCTCTTATATTGATTTAAAATGATTTTGTTGATAACTTCAAGTAACTATGATAAAAAGTTTAATTATGTTACCATATGTTATATTGTTGCTGCGTTACCCCGATATTGGGATAAGAGAGCGCATATTCAAGGGTTTTATGGTCTTTAGTTTCTTAAAATATAGGCTGCTGACAATACTATTGTTGTGTCTATGTTGATTATAAATAAACACTCTTACTAATAAATAACACAGTTTTGTTTCACTCTACTATTTAGAGTTTGTAAAGCATCAAAGTTTATTGTGCACACTTGCCCCAGATTACTCTATTTGTTTTTGTTACCGTTTAAAGTCAAACTGTCATAATCACTATACCAGTTTACTATTTAGAAAGAGCATTGTCTCGGTGGTCCAGTGGTGGAGCACCACGCTTCTGAATCAAGAAAACAGAGGTGCAAATCACGCACCAATTAAAAAAAAAACTAAATATAGATGACTGAAAAGCTTGTCTTAGGAATGTTCGCCACCTATTCCATTTGGGACACAAACATAACGGCGAAAAGAGGCTTAAGAGCAACTGCCTACAACTTCTACCTTCTGCCTTCTTCTGCCTTGACGCAACCTCAATGCTACAGCTGATCGATGTAATCGCTTCCGATAATATCTACTTTCTAAATTCTATCACCCAAATAAGAACAGTGGCAGAGCCAAGCAGTTCGCTGCATGAATGGGCCGGCTCGACCCAACGGTCGATCTTCTGAGAGGTCGTGGTATTTCAACAAATACCACGACCTCTCAGAAGATCGACGTAAAGTGGCTCATGCCGCGTTTCGTTTGGTGAGAGAGGTATTCGGAGGCCCACCCCCCTTCCCCATTCTTTCCTATCCCCTATCCCTTAAAGGTTGGCAACGCAACAGTAACACTATATGTGTTGCTGGTGTCCATGGGCGGCGTTTGTTGCTTATCATCAGGTGACACGCCTGCTCGTTTGCCCTCCTATCCCATAAAAAAAGAAGAAGCAAGAAGATTCATTCGTCGCCTCTTATACCGTTCTGGTGTAATTTTTTGATCAGAGTTACATTACAGTTTGCCAGACGATCGTGTATGCAAGAGTTATGAAAGTCAAAGAAGCGAATGATATGTGTAAGAATCCCTGCCTTGTGGCGCTCTGTTCTCTCTGCTTACCAGGGAAGGGAATTAGGGTGGAATTTTGTAAGTATGTAGGAAATAATAAAAATAATATTGATTTATATGGGGCATGTATTTGAGGCACGAAGAACGTAAGTTATAAATTAAAACGTATAAATTAAATAACTACGCAGATATACACAAAAAGAGATGAAAGCCAGAAGACATTATTCTCACATACGGCATTCAGTATTTTTTACTTTTAAAATTTGTATCATCATAATAAGTATGAGTATTATTTCATGACACAAATTGACCGCAAGAGCTTTAAAAGATATGTTGGATACAAATTTTCTGAGCTTTTTCTGGCTTTCATCTCTTTTTGAATACTCCGTAAAGCACAGGTCATGAAGTTGTGTAATTGTTGGAAACGTTGGGGAATTTTGGGACATCAAAACTCAAAAACTGAACAGTTATTCAATTATTTTATTACATAACGGCATCAACTTTGGGCATCCTCAATTTTATAATTTATTATCAACCTATTTCTGGTACTCAGTACCAACCTTTTCCATAAACGCCATTAAGTGAACTGCCGTAACCGTAGCCGAGTGGGGCAGCATATCCGTGAGCGACGGATGTGGCGTAACCATTTTGGTAACCGAGACCGATGGGAGAAATCAGTCCATTGCTAATGGGAGCGATAAGTCCATTGCCAAGAGGAGATGCCAATCCATTGACGAGGGGGCCAGCCCATCCTCCGGCAAGGGGAGCGGCAATACCGTGACCGTACACGGGGGCTTTACGTACGACTGCGTTGAAGCCATTGTGGGCATCAGCGGCGTAGTCGACGATGCGCTTTGTGCCATCAGAATCCAACAAGGAGTACTGTCCCACTACATTGTCACCAACACGGGTCTCGGTCTGGCTCTTGACATCACCGGTGTGGGGATCTGATACGCCGTACGAGAAGCTGCTGCTGCCACCGTGACCGAGGATAGCGCTACCACGAGCAGCCGCTACTAGCACAGCCATGACGAGGAACTGAAATTATTAAAGAAATTAATGTTATTTATTATTTTCATATTTTTTAGAAGAATATTATATTTTTGTGTGAATGCAAAGTCACTTTTGAAATTTTGAATTAGAAAAATTATAAATTATTATTTAGAGTTTATATTTAGTTGAGATCTTTTCAAATGGTTATTTTAATCTAATTTAATCTATAAATAAAGTAATTAATGTTTAATAAACACACCTTAGCTGCCATTTTGATTGTTGTTTTGTTGAAGAGTGAATTTCTAATGATAAAATAAAACAAATTTAATCTCTTTATATATATTTCACGAATATGACGTTGTTAAAAAATATTTAAGTTTGCAAATGAAATTGTTTGTTTTTGCAATCAATTTTGCACTAGGTCTAGGTCACTTGTTTGCAATATTTAAAATTAGTCACCAAATTCTAAGTACTCTGAAAAAAGTCTCTGTTTGCGAAATGGCTCTTTTGATTTCTTTTGTTTTCAAGTTTCGAAGATCCGTGTTTGATTTAGGATAAACACCAATGAATTGTGTATAACACAATTGTGCCAGACGTAAGGCAATCCTTCACCACGAGTGGGAAATGTAGAAAAATTTGAGAAATTGGAGGATACTGTTTTATGGGATAGGGAGGCAAACGAGCAGGCGTAAGCAGCTATCGCCGCCCTTGGACATCTGCAACACTGATAGTGTGTTGCGTTGTCAGTCTTCAAGATTACATAAAAAGACCCAGTCGAGCCGGCCCATTCATGGTACGAAACAGATGGATTCACCACTGTAAATTATAGAGTACTCTGTAGAGTAAATATTGGTTTGAATAATATATCGGTATATATTTTTGAAAGCTTAATTTTCATCAACCCTGGTCCCTTTTTATGTTCGGGTTTATTAATTTTATGTATTTAATTAAATCAGAAAACCTGCCGACAAGAACATTTTTATTAAAAACGCAGTTGGGTTAGGAAGGTTAAGCGTTTATGAGATTTAAATTTTATCATTTTAATTTTATTATGTATCTTTACTTCCGATATCGTTCATTATTAATTGACCGAAAAATAAGAATTATTACATAGTTTAAAACAAAATTTCTTCCCGCTGTCTATTCCATAAGTGCTAAGATCTTTCATACGTCGCAGCGAATTTTGATGTGGTTTTCTTAACATAATATAGAGGGTGTCAACGGGGTGGTTTGTATGTATAATTCATGTATAAAGTTGTAAAACATATCCTAACACCTTTTGTACCCGAAGTTGTAGGCTCATCGTTATGTTTACGTCCCAAATGGAATAGGTAACTATTGGCTTACCGGGCACACAGTTTTCATTCATTTACATTTATCACTCATAACAATTTCTAAAATTTATTCGTGGAAGCTAGGATTCAACCTCGCGTCTTTTTGATTCAGAAGAGGGGTGCCCGACCCAGTTGTCGGGTACCCTGCTGGTCCAGTGAGCGGTCCAAACCCGTCCAGACCAGTCCAGTCCAGTGGTCTAGTGACCACTATGTGTAATAAATATCGATGACTGAAAACCTTGTGCCCGGTGTGGCAATAGATTCGCCACCTTCTGGTAGGAAAGACGTAGTAAGTTAGATGATGTTATATAATCATTACATAGTATAAAACAAAGTCACTTTACGCCATTTGTCTCCTTACATGCTTATATCTTTAAAACTACGCAACGGATTTTGATGCATTTTTTTTAATAGTTAGAGGGTGTCAACGGGGTGGATTTGATCTATATTTCATATAAGATGTTGTAAAAAAAAATGATAATTTTCGAAATTTAGCACTTTAATTGCAAACGCTGGCTGAACTCAAAACAAAATCATAAAAATAATTTTCGGATTACCTTTTTCGACTCGGACGCATACTTTATACGAAAAAACCAAGATTATGAATATAAAACAACTTTATGTTCTCAATACCTGCCTTCTAATTAGAAAGATTCTAAATAAAACAATTCATACAAAACAAATAGATATAACAAAACGTAGTTCTCGACGCGCAAGCTTACTTGTTCTTCCCAAAAAAATTAGAGCAAATTATGGGAAAAGAAATATTAATTTTGAAGGTGTACAACTTTATAATGCTCTGCCCTCGTACATAAGAAATGCTAGCTCATTTGTCTTATTTCGATCTACCCTCATTCAACATATTTTAGATAAACGTTCACTATTATCTTGAAACATTTTTTTTTTCCTGACAGACCGGACAGATGAGCTTAAAACATTCTTAATATTGTTGTAACGACCACTGTTATTTAAATTTAATATTGTTCTCATGTAAGTGACAAATGTAAGTCTTTTTGAGAATAAAGTCTTTAAACCTAACTCTAAGTGACCAAAACTATGTTCTACATTATTAAACACCTTCAGAATTAGGGATAACCTTAGGGATAACCCACAATTTTATTTTTTTACTTTTTACGAGAAAGAATGGCTATTCTTTCTCGTATTTACGAAGCGATTTTAATCATTACAGCACTAATGTTTATCCGATTAGGTGACTTAAACAGATTGTGCATGTAATATAGATGATCCTGGCCCTTTACAGCATACAATTTAAACAAATATTTTCGAAGATATTGCGGTATTAACGTGCCGGGACAGCAGTAAAAGCCTATGAATAGCACAAATGGAACCTCATGATATACAAAATTTACTCATTTATTACTTTTGATGCGGAACAAAGTTCGCCGGATCAGCTAGTAAGTAATAAATTAGGAAAAAATAGCAATGTGAATTTTATTAGTTCGTGTGTATCTTGTAACTTAATTTTATATCTATTTATTTTATATGACTTCTAAAGAGGGGTTGCCGTCAGGCAGGCGATCGTCATCTTTTGACAACATGGATTGTTCCAAAAGATGACAAATTGTGTCGACCACACTTAGAGTGGGATAAAGGCAGAAAAATGATGAGTTTGCTTTTATAAGTCCGAATGCTCGTGCACTTTAGAAAACTATTGCAAAGAGACGGATCGAGGCCTCTCGCTACCAGAGGGCTAGTTTATTCTTGGCATAGAAGAATAGTATTGCCGTTTAGCCAGTAGACCGAGATACGAGAAAATTTCATTTCACTCGTCTATTATTTGTATATATTATAAATAATGTAATAGACTACAGATAATTATCTCACATAACTTCCGAAGCAAGATCTAACAAGTCATTCGGATTCGAACTCTGAATATTAAGTCATTCAGATGAAATTTGTTCAACAAAGAAATAGTTTAGATATGTATTTACGGTATGGGTATAGATTTTACGTTTAAATTAATAAGAACAACATCAAAAATAATCTTTGAATAGTTTATTATTGGATCACAGTCTATTTGTTTGGAGTCTATACGGGTTAAGTCTTTAGTACCATCCATGGGCACCATGAACACCATGCGCGCCCCACGCTCCGTAACCACCATAGCCGAGGACACCGACACCACCGTGGCGGGGAGCGTCATATCTGTGAGAGTATGAGGTAGCGTGACCATGACCAAGAGGAGCAGCCCATCCGTGGGCTACTGGTGCTCCCCAACCGTGAGCGACGGGTGCACCCCATCCGTGGGCAACTGGAGCAGCCCATCCGTGAGCAAGAGGAGCGGCAAGTCCGTGGGCAAGAGGAGCGATGAGTCCGTGGCCGTGTATGGGGTCCTTACGTACGACAGCATTGAATCCATTGTGGGCATCAGCAGCATAATCAACGGTACGCTTTGTGCCATCAGAATCCAAGAGTGAGTATTGTCCTACTACATTGTCACCGACACGGGTTTCGTGCTGGCTCTTAACATCTCCGGTGTGGGGGTCTGCTACACCGTATGAGAAGCTGTTGCTACCGTGACCATGGATAGCGCTACCACGGGCAGCTGCCACCAGCACAGCCATGACGAGGAACTAAAATTATTGATAATATTAGCATTCTTATTTTCATATTAGCATACTTTCATGTTTATTAGAAGTATATTATATTTTTGTATGAGATTGAGTTCAAACACCCGTATTATTAATGAAGTTCCATAGTCAGCCTTTAAAACTAAAGCAAAGCTTATCACTGTCTACTGGAAATACGTCTACTAAGAAATATTTTAATTGATGTAGTAGAGATCAAGTATATATATAAGTATATGTATTTTCAAATAGTTTTTTTATTTAAGCCTTAATTATGATTTTAATATAATAATTAATGAATAATAAACAAACCTTAGCTGCCATTTTGATTGTTATTTGTTGAAGAGTGATTTTCTAATGATAATTAAAAACAAATTTAATCTCTTTATATATGTTCCACGCATGTTCCGTTGTTTAAATTTTAACGTTTGGAAAGGAAATAGTTTGTTTTTTTAAATATTTTCTACTAGTTCTAGGTCAAGTGTTTGCTTTATTAAAATTTGTCTAAAACATTTCGAGTTTTCTAGTGCGAAGATCCGAGTTCGATTTAGGGCAGGACACCGATGACTCCTTGTAAGTTATGTATGACAAATATCGAGGACTGACCGAATTGTGCCAGATGACATGGGCTACACTTTGCTCAGTGTGCGCAAGAGTTACATAACCTGATACCTCCGTATGTTTTAGAAACCCCACCTGTACAAACTAAGCGCTTTGGATCTTCATTCATCATCCGTACGGCTGGTGAATGGAACAAACTACCTGCGTCGGTGTTCCCCGTTAGCCACGACATAGGTCTTTTCAAAAAGAGAGTAATAAGCTACTAACTGGACAGTGCGCTTTACCATCAACGGCCTCGTCGTCACTTGCCATCAGGTGAAACGAGGTCAAGCGCTGCCCAGTAAAATATATAGAAAAAAAATCGTGCGTGGAGTCCCGCCGCGCTAGAGAAGTGAAACTTTGTCACAAACATAAATGTAGGTATAACATCACACGTTCTAGCAGTGCTAGAGTCAAACAGTACGCTGCATAAATGGGCCGGCTCGACCGGTGAAATACCACGACCTCTCGGAAGATCGACGTAAAGTGGCTCATGCCGCGTTTTGTTCGGTGAGCAAGGTACCCGGAGGCCCACCTCCCTTCCCTATCCTTTCCCATCCTACTTCCTTAAAGGCCGGCAACGCAACTGTAAGAGTAAACGTGTTGCAGTTGTCCATGGGTGGCGCTGGTTACTTCCCATCAGGTGACACGCATGCTCATTTACTCTCCTAGCCAATAAAAAAACACGTTTAATTTAAAAAGAGCACATCTTAGATTAGGACGGGCCTCGTGGTGCATTAGTAAAACTACCGACTGTGCAAAGCATTAAAGCATTAAAAAAAAAAAACAAAAAAGCATTAAAACTATCTCTGAATGAGAGGTAGTGGTATTTCCCTTGTCGAGCCGGCCCATTCATGCAGCAGACTGCGTGTCTCTACGACTGTTAATAATAACATCCCAACTTAGCGTGTATAAAAACTTTAAAATGGAGTTCTATGATTTAAGAACTACATAATACATTTTTATTACATACATAATATATACATACAAAATATATGACACATACATTGCAAAATTAAAAATGTCGATTTAATTATCTTTGTAATATCAAATATTAACAGTACGGGACGCGTCCGCCATGGCCGGCACTCGCTTCGTAACTACTTGATGTTACTATTTGATGTTAAAAAAATTACATACATATAAAATTTACAAAAAAATGTACTAGTACAGATAGCACAAAAAGTAATATTAGCACGAAATTATTTATTTAGCCCATTTTTGTTTCTATGCCTCCTTCTATGCCCATAATTATAAGGTTCTTTCTGTGTATCTATTATCTCTTGTGTACAATAAAGTATATATAAATAAGTAGATAATTAAGACAAATCAAAATTTAGTTTTTATAATACTGTATAAATAAAATTTTTGACAAACATTTTTTGTAATTACATTGCTTAGTTTATTGACATATATAGATTTTTTTTATTTTTTTGTTTGCAGACAATTTTCTAATAGCTATGACATTGTTAAATTATTATTTATTATTATAATTATTATTGACATGTTACATGTAATAATTTTATTATTTATTGTATATTGACAACTGCACTTACATATCACACGCCTTACCAGGCAAATTTTAGAGATGCATACTTACGTCATGTCACCATACTGCAAATACCCAGAATTATGTGAATAAATGATTGATTGATTGATTGATTAATACTGAATTAGTTATTATTCCTGTGCTTGTATGTATATGTACTTCTATTATGCAAAATTCCCAAAGTTAGCTTTTCGGTTATAGCGGCGTCAAACTAATTGTTATTTGTTATTATTATAATATTACATTCAAAAATGTTCAAACAGATGTCTTGTTTGTATATTCCTAATAATATTTAAATTATTTAGTTTATTTTAATTTTTGGTTGCATATAAATTTAAATATTAAAAACAATATTTTTTATGCAGTTAGTACTTTAGGGGCATGGTGCGATACAAACAGTGCCGCTACTAGCTACTAGATGTCTATGTACTGTTTTTAATCACGCTATGCAAATTCTCTTCCTTGGTTTATATAACCCGGTTTAAGTTCTAGTCTTATATATTATCTATAATACCCGCGAGGGGGCGTTAAATGCGTTAAATGCTTTCGCAAGAGACATTAGAAGTTCCACTTCAAAAAACACCTATTTCTTAGGATAAATCAAAAGGCATGTTGTGGTATTATGACGCTGCCGGTTTGCTACTTATTTGAATTAGGTCGTTCCGTGAGACAAATTTTGGGAAAATTTAAGAAATTGCTAACTCTATAAAATAAATATTGATTTAAATATATCGACCTATTTTCTCGTAAGCTTAATCTTAATAAACCCTAATAAATATTAGGGTAAATACCTTGGACCCTTTTCTATATCGAGGTTCATTAATTAGATTTATTTAATTAAATCAGTACATATGTTTACAGGAAAAAAAAATAAAAGGCGGCCGGTTTAGGAAGGTTATAAGATATTTAATCTAAATTTTTTTAAATTTTATTATTAATTTTTACTTCCGTTAAGAAAGAACATAAATGCTAAAGAAATAGTAAATTATGGATTTTATTGATTCACGTGATTGATGGGATGTTTAACAAAACTTTTAACTCTAGGCTTTTAAAAAGAGCTAGGTATATTTTTTGTTTAGGAATACAGTCATATATTAGAGCTTAACAAGGCGGCTTTGCTTGCGTTAAATCGTTTAAACATTAATAAAATTTTGGCTCTCATTGGCTCACACGAAATTTCGAATTTTTTTTCGGAAAAATATCGAATTTTTGTGTGATAAATATCGTTGACTAAAAACTTTGTACCCGGTATGGCAATAGGTTCGCCACCTATTTCATTTGGGACGTAAACATAACGGCGAGATGAGGCTCAATAGCCGCTGCCTACACCTTCGGGTAACAAAGGCGAGAAGTTATGTTTTGTTATAAATAAAATTTCTATGCTAAAAGTAGTCAATATTACTTTTTAAGACTTCAGAAATCTGGTTTTGTGAGTTCATTTAAAATTGATGCAAAATTGATGAAAGCAAACTAATAATCTAATAAATGTTATTTTCATAGATATAGCATAGACTATAATAGATAGCACATATCAGGAAAAATGTACTAATATTCATCACTGACAGCGCAACCGCGTATATTAGATTTTCAGGATATTTACATTTCAACACAATAATCTGTCATGAACATTAACTATGTATTATGAAAGTCACTCACACATCAACAACAAATTTTTGGTCTCGTTGTTTGGGTGACTATTGGCGATCTATTATTCTTAAATCTATGGTTATTTTAGTGTATTCCTTGTTTTTTCGTAAAGAATGTCATGTTATGTCATGAGAGTCAAGACTTTGCATCTCTTTATACCTTTCCTATAAATAAGGTGAAGACTTTGCATCTCTCTCTCTCTCTGTGCGATCCTTGACGGCTGGAGATTATGGTCATCATAAAATATGGATGTCGGTGACGTAGTCCGCCTTGATCGTATAATTTACTTTATATATAATATATGTATATATATTATATATATTATATATTATATATTTAATACTGAGTTTATTTTACCTGTATATTTTGTTTTCAAAAAATCGAGCTAAACTTTTGAGGTGACTTTATCGGTTTATATTTTTTTAATGTAGCAGTGCTTCTCCGTTGATAAAAAAATCAGCAAGTCGATGCGTAATAGCCTCAGCTCATCATAATTCTCATGCCATTATTCCACTTTAAGTAGAGTCGGCACCACAAGTCATTATTACGAACATATTGTTACAAATATTGGCTGGGGATTCATGACTGGCCACCTACCTGAAGTCAATCAGCTTCGGGAATGTTTACTTCTGTCGTTTATTGTAATACAGCAATATAAGATGTTCAACTGTAAGCCTTAATTGTGAGTAAAAAGTCTTACAGTCTGACTTTCTTAATGATTAAGGTATTTAAACGCTTTTTTGTAAAGTATATAATAACATTACAGTGTCGGTGGCCCAGTTGTCGAGCACACGGCTTCTGATCCAGAGGTCCAGGTTCGACTCCTTACACTGGCTCACACCAATAACTTTTCGAAATTGTTTTTCGGAAGTTATGTGTGATAAATATCGATGACTGAAAACTTTGTGCCCGGTATGGCAATACCTATTCCATTTGGGACGTAAACATAACGGCGGGTCGAGGCTTAACCGATACTGCCTACAACTTCGGGTAGAAAAAACGTATGAAGTTATATTGTTATTATGAAAACGATACATCGAAAAAATGAACGAATAAAAAATTAAATAAATTTAATAACAATGAATAATTTGTTTGATAGCATCTGATAACGTATTGGGAACCATATTGTCCGTCTTACGAAATGTATTTATATCATAGAATTTCTGTAAAGATTTCTGAAACAAACGACATTAATAAATCCCAATCTGCAGAATTGGGATTTATTAATGTCGTTTGTTTCTAAGTAATTTGGATGACTTTTAAATAACAATAGATTTGGTGTCTTTATGGAAATGGGTTTAGATTTTATATGAATGAATAAGAAATACTCAAAATTAACTTTGAATAGTTTAATAAATTGATCACAGTATATTTGTTTTGCCGAGTCTATATTGATTGATTCTTTAGTACCATCCATGGGCACCATGAACACCATGCGCGCCCCACGCTCCGTAACCACCATAGCCGAGGACACCGACACCACCGTGGCGAGGAGCGTCATATCTGTTAGAGTATGAGGTAGCGTGACCATGGCCAAGAGGAGCAGCCCATCCGTGAGCTACTGGTGCTCCCCAACCGTGAGCGACGGGTGCACCCCATCCGTGGGCAACTGGAGCAGCCCATCCGTGAGCAAGAGGAGCGGCGAGTCCGTGAGCAAGAGGAGCGATGAGTCCGTGGCCATGTATGGGGTCCTTGCGTACGACAGCATTGAAACCATTGTGGGCATCAGCAGCATAGTCAACGGTACGCTTTGTGCCATCGGAATCCAAGAGAGAGTATTGTCCTACTACATTGTCACCGACACGGGTTTCGTGCTGGCTCTTAACATCTCCGGTGTGAGGGTCTGCTACTCCATATGAGAAGCTGCTGCTGCCGTGACCATGGATAGCACTACCTTGGGCAGCTGCCACCAGCACAGCCATAATAACAAACTGGAAATAAAACAAATATAAAATTATAAATAGCTCTGGCTATTATGTAAGCTAAAATTCTGGCGTACTCAGGCTGTTGCCTACACCATCATGTATTAAGAGCGTAAATATAAAGTTACAGATGGAGATTTTTTTTTCTATATCGCGTAATTTATATTATATACTACATATATTACTAGCTGACCTGGCGAACTTTATTCCGCAATAAATGTAAAAAAATTATAAATTTTGGATCTCATGAGGTTCAATTTGTGCTATTTATCGGCTTTAACTGCTGTCCCGCTACGTTATTTCTGCAATATCTTCGAAAATATTCATTTAAATTGCATGTTTCAAAAGGCCAGGATTATCTATATTACTTGCACAATCTATTAAAGACACTTAATTGGATAAAAATTAATGTACTGCTTAAAATCGCTTCGTAAATAAGCTATGATTTCTCGTAAAAAATAAAAAAATAAAAATGGTCATTGTGGTTTATCCCTAAGAGATAGACATCTGCCCTTGCGGATTTTTTAATAGACTTTTTAAAGGTGTTTAATAATGTAGAGCATTGTTTTGATCTATCACTTAGGGTTCAGCCAGCGTTTGCAATTAAAGTATTAAATCTCTAAAATAATCATTTTTTATTTACAACATCATATATGAATTATAGAACAAAACCACCCCGTTGACACCCTCTAACTATTAAAATAAACCGCATTAAAATCCGTTGCGTAGTTTTAAAGATAGAAGGATATAAGGGGACAGACAGCGGAAAGTAACTTTGTTTCATACTATGTAATGATTAAACTTTACTATTACGATTAAGGTCATGTTTGTGATATGATGATATTAAAATTATTTTAATGCAAATATTTTTATTTTACAATTTGTACAGTATAAGTCTAATTTGTATTAATTATTATTTTTTAGGCTATTTTTTCATATGAACAATTTTAATAAGCCTTACCTTAGCTGCCATTTTTGTATTTTTCTAGTATAAGAATATACTGTGAATGATGCTTCAGGATAAGTAAGTTCCCTTTATATACTATTCAAGTAAAATATAAACTGATTGTTATTAATTATGTTATAAAGGAAATAACGCAATTAGGGTCATGCACTATAAATTATAAGGAATTTTTTAAATTAAAATTGTTTTATACGTTGATTAGCTGATTTTATATAATTTAAGTAACATACCTTCCTTGATTGTCCTATTTCAATATTCTTTTACAAGATTAGACACAGGGAGATGATTATTTGATAACATTTTAGAGAATCAATTACTAGCTAATTACGTCTAGCTGCAAAGAGTAAAATTATTAATCAAATCCAACATTATTATGTGGTGTTGTTTTGGAATTTTATTGTAAGTGTCTTAAAATTAATCAGTATAATCTTTTTTTCATTTTAAAACTATTCACCGATTTGTCTTGGTAAATATCCTAACCTCTCAAAATATTGGCGTAAATTGGCTCTTGCTGCGTTTTTAATAGAGATGTATACGGATTCTCACCATTTTCGAAATGCCTTCTTCATTCCCTACTTCCCAAATCCTTTTCCCCTCTAAATCCTCTACCTTATCCCATCATAAAAGAGTAAGTGTAACTGTGACCTTCTTGGAGCTGCAGTTAACATACTTTTATCAGGAGTTGTAGATGTATAGCCACGCAGTTTGGAGCACAAATGGGCCTGCTCGACCAGACAAATATCACACACTTGAAAAAAAATACCCATAGTGGTTCATATTGCGTATCGTTCAATGAAAGAAGTGTTGAAAAACCCACTTGCTTCCACTTAAACTTCCTCCTACATCCCCCTACCTATTTCATTTTAAAGCAGTCAATACAATTGTAACCCTCTTTATAAGTGTCGCACTAGTCGCTTACCATCTGGTTAGATCTGATTGCTGTTGCTCTGTCCATAAAAAAGAAGACCCACTTGCTCGTTCACCGATTTTGAAAAAAAAATACTTAAAACGTAACTTAGCACAAATATCATTTTCGCACATGACGATCTATTCATATTGTACTCAGAGGTTATTGATCAGGCTATGCTCATCTAAGTCATTTCATTAACCTCTTCGTGAATGCATCAATCAGTTGACGCGTAATCTCTCGAGAGTATCAACTGTTAACTCTTTAAGAATCTTCATCACCAGCAAGTTCTTTGATTTCAGCACTGGAACTCTTGTTTTTATTAGATATTTTTGTTACTAGTTAACAGGTATGTGGCGAAACTTATTGCCATACACCGGGAACAAAGTTGTCAGTCATAGATATTTATCACACATAATATCCGAAAAGAATTCCGAGAAATTATTGGTGTGAGCGCGGAATAGATCCCACAACTTCTAAATCAGAAGCGGGAAGCTCTACTTGTCCGCTTGATGTGTAAATGTATTTGTATGTTTGTGCTCTACATACATAATATGTGGGGTTAGTTTCTTGATAAGATAGCATCCTGCAATCTCCTGAGCAATAATAATCAAAAGTTCGATTCCCACCCGAGCACAAATATTTGTGACAAACATGAATATTTGTGTGGTGTCTGTGTGTTTTTCTATGTATTATAAGTATGTATTTACAAAAGAAAAGTATATATGTATTAATATCTGTTATCTAATCCATAACACAAGCATTTAGTTGCTTAGCTTGGATATAGAGGGCGCTGTGAAAAAAAAGAAAAAAAAAGTAAGGTTTAATTTACATACTCATACACACATACATGACTTCACGCTAAATCCCTTGCGGCGTATGCAGAGAGATATGGCACGATTCAGGTTTGGTTTAGAAATTAAAATTGAGAAAATTTAGTGTCTGCAGGCCCACAAGCGCAGCATTGTTATTGAGATATTCAAAAAACAGGTTTTAATAAAACACAATTATGTTAGAAGCTAAATAAACATTTTAAATAAATTCATTAATTAGTTTTGTACTTCAGAAAATATAATTTTAAAATCCATTCAGTTGTAGAGCCAAGCAGTTCACTGCATGAATGGGCCGGCTCGACCCGTGAAATACCACGACCTCTCAGAAGATCGACGTAAAGTGCTCGTGCCAGGTTTCGTTTGGTGAGAAAGGCACCCGGAGGCCGACCCCCTTCTCCATCCTTTTCTATCCTACTCCCTTAAAGTTACAATATATGTGTTGCTGGTGTCCATGGGCGGCGCTTACCATCAGGTGAAACGCTTGCCGCTTGCCCTCCTATCCCATAAAATAATAATAATAACCGATAATCGTCATGGAACTTAAATTGTTTGAATCCGGGTTAACATCAATCATATGTCTGAACGATACTTACGTTTGTTGTACGATCAATATTTTATCAGTGACTGACAAATTTGTCTTCGAGATATGGCAACAGGCTTCGCCACTTATTGTTTGTGATTAATAATTTAATCGAGATTATAATGTTGTTACCTACGTCGACTGCTATTTTTGGAGTGAGGGATATTACTACTACAAAAAAAAAACGTTTTCTGACTAAAATGACTTTTAAATATAATAATTAATTTTAATTTTCAATTTCAATGTCTCGGTGGTTCAGTGGCGGAGCACCCCGCTTCCGAATACGGAAGCCGCGATTTCGAATCCTGAGACTGGCTCACACCAATGACTTTTCTAAATTTAGTGTGATAAATATCAATGACTGAAAATTTTGTGTCCGGTGTGGCAATAGGTTCGCCAACTATTTCCATTTGGGACGTAAAACATGACGGCGAGACTAGGCTTAACAGCCGCTAACTATATCTTCGGGTAACAAAGGCGTGAAGTTATGTTATGTTAAATGATCTAATTATGGGTTTTATATAAAATAAAAAGTATATATTCGTATATAACAGTTTTAATTAGGTACATTGAGTAGTTTATAAAATGATCACAGCATCTTTTATCGGCATTCGTAATAAGTTATCTTAGAGCTACAATTTAATACAGATGGGAGCCATAAAGTCCATGAGCTCCATGAAGACCGTGAGCACCATAAGCGACGGCACCATGTGCGTATCCGTGGGCGAGAGGAGCGGCGGCGTATCCGTGAGCAAGGGAGGTAGCGTATCCGTGGGCGAGAGGAGCGGCGGCGTATCCGTGAGCAAGGGAGTTAGCGTATCCGTGGGCAAGAGGAGCGGCATAACCATGGGCGAGGGGAGTGGCATATCCATGGGCGAGGGGTGCGGCATATCCGTGAGCGAGAGGAGTGGCGATTGCGTGGGCTACGGGAGCTGCAACCACAGGGGCGGCATGGGCTACGATGGGAGCAGCATGGGCATACACGGGCTGTTTATGTACAACAGCGTTGAAGCCATTGTGAGCATCAGCAGAATAGTCGACAGTACGTTTTGTGCCATCTGAATCTAAGAGGGAGTACTGTCCTACAACGCTATCACCGACACGGGTTTCGTGTTGGCTCTTGACATCACCGGTATGAGGGTCAGACACACCGTATGAGAAGCTGGTGTAGTCAGCTCCGTGGCCGAGGATGGCGCTGCCTTGAGCGGCGGCTACCAGGAGAGCAACAACGACGAACTGTAATTGAGAGTAAGATGTTAAATATGTTTTTTAAGCTGATTATCTTAATGAGCACAAAGTTTCTAAATGTTAAGATAAAAGAGGTCCGGGTGCGATTCCTGATACTGGCTCACACTAATGACTTTTCGAAATTGTTTTCGGAAGGTATGTTTTTTTTATGGGATAGGAGGGCAAACGAGCAGGCGTGTCACCTGATGGTAAGCAACCAACGCCGCCCATGGACACCAGTAACACATATAGTGTTACTGTTGCGTTGCCGACCTTTAAGGGATAGGGGATAGGAAAGGATGGGGAAGGGGGGTGGGCCTCCGGGTACCTCTCTCACCGAACGAAACGCGGCACGAGCCACTTTACGTCGGTCTTCTGAGAGGTCGTGGTATTTCACTGGTCGAGCCAGCCCATTCATGCAGTGAACTGCTTGGCTCTACCACTAATGCATGTGTGATAAATATCGATGACTGATAACTTTGTGCCCGGTGTGGCAATAGGTTCGCCACCTATTCCATTTGAGACGTAAACATAACTGCAAGACGAGGCTCAACAGCCGCTGCCTACACCTTCGGGTAACAAAAGGCGTGAAGTTATGTTTATGTTCATGTAATATATATAAAAGAAACGTTGAAATTATAAAAGAGTAACAGAATACAAAAGAGACATATTTAAATATTTCTTTAAAAACCTCGGAATATTTGCTTTTATTTTATTAAACTCGGACGAGGTAATCATAACTAAAAAATCCACGCGATCTGAAGTACCGGCACCAGCTATTAATTGACCTTAATTAAAATTTATAATAATAATAATTAAGACATATTATGACTAATTTTCCCACAAAATATCCAAAACACGATCATATTATTGAATAATTATTTTAATATTGCATTTGAGCAATGCAAATATCAACATAAAACTGTCAATTTAACACATAACATACATAGCTTCACGCCTTTTTAACCCGAAGGTGTCGGCAGTAGCTGTTAAGCCTCGACTCGCCGTTATGTTTACGTCCCAAATGGAATAGGTGGCCAACGTATTGCCATACCTGGCACAAAGTTTTCAGTCATCGATATCAATCACACAAAACTTTCAAAAAGAATTTCGAAAAGTTATTGGCGTGAGCCAGGATTCGAAGCGGGGTGCACAGCCACTGGCCCAGCGAGACTTTTTAAAATTAATTTATTATTCACAAAAATATTATCACTTCACATTGCACAAACCTTGGCTGCCATTTCTGTTAGGATATCGTATCTTGGACAGTGAACTGCGAATGATCTGACCGGGGTGACCAATTCACTTTATATACAAATACCCTTACTTTACTCAATGGGTAAGTTGAAGGAAGTAAAAGACAGCTAAGCAGTTAAGGTCATACAGAGCGTTGGGTTTTTTGGTACAGTATCGTTGTGAACTGAGTTATGCGGAACTATGTTATTACACTGTGATTAGTTTGATCTCGTTTTGTGTAAAATTTAATAAATGATTAGTTATTTTCTAGTCACGAATGTCTAGCAAGTAGCTTAGGATTTTTATGTACAATATCTAGGGTTCCAATCCAAGCACACAATTATTTTTCGGTAGCTTACTCAAATCATTAATGATTGTATAATAACTTCAGCAATAGATAATGATGGGAAAATCCTCTATCTACGCACAGTGATCAAAAACCTGAAAGCATATATATTTATAGGAATCAACTGCTTAGTCGGGTTCTGAACAGGAGACTACTAATAGAATTTAACACTCTTTGGATTGGTATAGTTGATATTTGGACCTTAAGAAGAGATTTCTTAATCGTCAATAATTCGACTTTTACCTTCATATTTTTGTAAATCAAGTAGGAGTCTGTTATAATAATAGTTGTCTCAGAATAAGAAAATAAAAACAAGAATTTAGCAGAGAGATTCAGATTGAAATTTTAGAGTGAATGTGTTGCTGTTAACTCGAAAATGCGTTTCGGGAATCTTTTTGGAAGTTGGTGTCATAAATATTCTTGACTGATAAAATCGTGTCCTGTGCTATGATCACAAATGGGATAATACGATTATGTTATTTCACAGATTTGACAATTTATTAAGGATGTTCAAAGTACCTCTGCCTAACCCTTCGGATATGAAGCCGTGAAGGTGCGTGATCAAATCTATATTTTTTTTTACATCTAACAGAGTCAAGGTCCACGATGGCGGATACAATGAGCCGTTAAAACCTACTTATTATTTGAGAACGCAAATAAGTGGGGTAATTAAACTAGATTGGTTTTTGAAATCACGAAAGAATCTATATACAACTCGCTGATGGTAGTACTTTCACATCCTTAATACTATTGACGGCCTCGTAGTTAAATACTTTAACTTCAAATTGAGAGGATCCTTGTTCAAATCACACATAGAAGATAATTTTTTGGATTTTTTGTGTCTACCCGCTTTTAATGTAGTATTTTTTTGGTTCCTTGTTTTGTTACAGAACCTATTGCCATACATATGAGATTATTGTGTCAGTAATAGATATTTATCGAACTTAAAATCCGAAAGATTTCTACAAAGTTTTTATTGAGGGTTATTTTTTCGGAGACTTCTGAGTCAGGAGTAATTTTTAGAGCCAGGTATAATGTGATAAATAAAAAGTGTTCTCGAATTAACACATCAAGCTTTGTAACTTACTGGATCATATTTAGTGGCATTATCATACTTAATGAAGAAACCTTTAACATGGTTATACACCCTGAATCACTTATCAAAATGATGGATCTTGATTCTCTTATCATCAAACGTCACTACAGCCTTCAAATGTAACACATATTATTACAATACGTTGTGTGAACGTATCTTGTTAAGTGCGCTGTTTAAATTTTAATGAGCCATTCTTGCCTTAACATAAAGATTAAAGAATAGAATTTATAATTAATATAGAATACACATTATTTTACACTGATTTTGTAAAACTTATTTTTAATGCTGAAAATTTTGGGTAAGCTAGTGAACTGTCGAACTTATAAATTATCATTAAAAAAAATAACTAGGACTTTTACAAATTCAGTCTTAATACAAATAATATAAAGATAAAATAGATCCATAATCGATAAATTCTGAAAGATTTTAAGAGTTTATCGATTGGAATATTTATTATAAAATTAGAAAACAGTTTTAATAAAAAGTAACTTAAACTAAATTTGTTAATAATTAGGGTCCCAAATGCAAGATCAAAACGCCATAATATCTGTATGGAAATTTTTATGGTGGAACCAAGAGAGAAGAATTATAAATTTAAGACTAAAAAAAATTGGCTTTAAACTAATAATATGTAATTCTGGGTTAATTGTGTCATGGCAAGGATCCGGCGGCCTTTGACTCTCTTTTAGGTTTTCAATGTATAGCCGCTGGTTCCTTTCTGTTTTATAAGGTAGTATAACATAACATAACATAACTTCACGCCTTTTGTTACCCGAAGGTGTAGGCAGCGGCTGTTAAGCCTCGTCTCGCCGTTATGTTTACGTCCTAAATGGAATAGGTGGCGAACCTATTGCCATACCGGGCACAAAGTTTGTCAGTCATCGATATTTATCACACATAACTTCCGAAAACAATTTCGAAAAGTCATTGGTGTGAGCCAGTGTCTGGAATCGAACCCCGGACCTCTGGATCAGAGGCCGTGCGCTCGCCCACTGCGCCACCGAGACTTCTAAGGTACTATAAGCTGTTTAAAAATAATTATAAGGGTAATTTATACATATATCTATTCTTGATTGAAACTTAAAATACCCTACATAAGAACGAGAGCGTGAAATCATACATTTAATTAGTGACCTTACCTCGACCTTCAGAATACAGATAGATTTGTTTTTTTTGTCAACATTTTAATATACTCAATAATAACATAACATAACATAACTTCACGCCTTTTGTTACCCGAAGGTGTAGGCAGCGGCTGTTAAGCCTCGTCTCGCCGTTATGTTTACGTCCCAAATGGAATAGGTGGCGAACCTATTGCCATACCGGGCACAAAGTTTGTCAGTCATCGATATTTATCACACATAACTTTCGAAAACAATTTCGAAAAGTCATTGGTGTGAGCCAGTGTCTGGAATCGAACCGCGGACCTCTGGATCAGAGGCCGTGCGCTCGCCCACTGCGCCACCGAGACTATTGAATAACTTGATTGACTCAATAATAGGTAGGAATTTATCAATATCGGTAATTATTAGTCTCAGTAGTCCAGTGGTTGAGCACTCCGCTTTTGAATCAAGAGGTCGCGGGTTCCAATCCTGGCTGATACCAATGACTTTTAGAAATTAATTTTGAAAGATAAGTGTGATAAATGTCGATGACTATAAAACTCTGTGCCCGGTATGGCAATAGATTCGCCACCATTTGGGACTTAAATATAACGGCGAGGCAAGGCATAACAGTCACTACCTACACTATGGGGTAGAAAAAGGCATGAAGTTGTTTTAATAATATGCATTTAGTAGTCTAGTGGTATACCGATATAATATATTAATGTTATTCTCTAGAGCTCCAGAGCTCTTTGTTTTTGAAGTTTCTTTTTACTTTTTTGCGAAATTGTTGCTAGTTATTTGTTTTTAAAATAATACCAAAAAGTATATTTTAATTCATTCGATTGTTAAAATATATTTATCTTAATGGTAAAACAAAGTATGTTCAAAATACATCACGACTCTAAAAACGAGCAAGCGTAATGATACGAAAGAAAGCGTAAGTAACGAGTGAGGTGTACACGAAACGTTCAGTTCTTTCTCCTACCCTGCTTTAGACTTGATGTCAAATAAAGTAACTAAGTAAATTTATGATGGAAGAAAAGAAATTAATTATTAAATCAATTATTCGCTTGAATCAAAAATACAAACAAAATGGTAGCTTCCAATTTTTATAAAATTTTATTAACATAGTCATACATTATTTACATCTCAAAAATCCAATGGGCAGGTTAATAATAGTTTATGTAAGGGAATGGGATCGCATAACCAAGCTTGGAAACACCAAATGGAGTTGAATAAGGAAGAGGAGCGGCATAGGAGATAGCAGGAGAGGCAATTATAGGCGCGCTGGCTATGATTGCAGGATTTTTGCGCACTACAGCGTTGAAGCCTTCCGCACCAGCTGCATAGTCAACGGTACGTTGGGTTCCATCTGATTCTAAGAGTGAGTATTGTCCTTGGACGTTGTTGCCAACTCGGCTTTCAATTTGATTCTTGAAATCACCAGTGTAGGGATCAGCCACACTGTAGGAGAAACTAGATGAATCAGATGCGCTCACGGCGACAGCCAATGCCAGAATAACGACGAACTGAAAAAAACATATAATTGTAGATAAAAGAAATTTAAGTTACGAAAAAATGTTTTTAGAAATATCTATTAGTTGAAAATTAGAGGCAAACGACGACTGGAAAAAATGTGCTTATAGGCTAAGCAAGTTTGGGCTATAAATTGCACTGTCTTCAATTTATAAATAGTCAAAATCCCCGGTCAAAGCAGCAGTATCGATTAGGAACCAATCTAAATGTCTTGTTTTCCTGATAAAAACAATCCTAAAATCTTTGCTATTTAACTTTACCCAAACTCTGCAACTACTAATCTTTGCAGTCTTTTTATTTAGATACAGTTTAGATGTAGATAGGTATACTTCAAGCGCGTCAGTCCAAAAATTTTGGCTTAAATAGGCTAAGGCGGGTGGAGGAATAGATAACGAGGGTTCTGCTGTTTATCTTTTGAGGTACGCAGCCTTAACACAATATATAAATAAAAAGTTTAGATTATTTACAGGCGAATATTGATAAAAATATTTACCTTCGCAAACATATTGATGATTAAATTTAATGGTTGTGACTACGTCGAAGAATTTTGTGAGTCTGATAATTTTTGCTCCAGTATAAGAGCTTTTATATTATCCATTAATTTATGTTCCAGTTTAATTTTAAGTTTACTCTTTTGAAGAAATTCAGGAAACTACTAAAAGTCAAGTTCGTATAGGGCGATGCACTTAATCAAAAGGTCTCTATATTTATAAAGTAAACCAGTTATTATTTACATACAATTATATCTGTCCTGGTTATAAAAAAAGATCAAAAACAATTGAGTGATATATATGTCCAACAATGCACTTCTGAATCAGAAATTATACCTTTGTGAAAATATTCATAAGTCTCCAAAAAGATTCGAACTTAAGACTTAAAACATCTTATTTAAAAACATGATATTTAATTCACGTGATACATTTAAATATTCAAAAGACATCACATAGCTTTGCAGTATTTATTTACAAAAAAATAATACATACATATATACTGTTACAAATAAATTTGGTCGATATTCAACAATATGTGTTATTTAAAATTCCGGTTGCAGATTGCGTGTCAATTTCCTCTAGAATAGTGACCGCAAAGTTACAAGGTGAGCAGGCTCTGACCGGCAGTTGCCTACTAGTTTGATCATTATCTCTTAGTCATACAAACATATTATATATATATTAGAAGCGTAATATTACACAATAGGAAATTTAAATGCGAGATGCCGTTGTCGTAAGATTTTATCGTCATAGCTAGAACTAATTAAGCCCAAACCGATTGCTCATGTTGAGAAGATGGTACTGGGCCATGTGAAACGGTTTGGACAAACGAAGATGAAGATACAGCAACAGGTATATGCACAGGTGAAGTCGGAGCAGAACGACTAGCAGCAGAAGAAGGCCAGCCGGTTTGATAGTTCTGCGCTGATCCCAAATTTGCTAATCTGGTTTCCAAATCTGGATGCCTTATAGCTTCGTTGTTAATATTTATGTCAGTAGGATAGGTGTTGGAATATCTTCCTTGGTTGTGAACTGTGGCTCTGAATCCGCTGTGATCATCAGCTCTGTAATCAACGGTTCTTTGCACTCCATTGGGTTGTACCAAGGAATATTGCCCCAAGACAATACCACCACGTCTGCTCTCATGTTGACTCTTAATGTCTCCTGTATGAGCCTCGTTCACCTCATATGCAAAATTGTAGTTTGGGTTCTGATCGTATTGTAGACCATATGTAGGAGTCTGAGGATGTTGTAAAACCATGCAAGATGTTGACAATACCAGGCTGGTGAGAACAGCGAACTGCAAAAATATGAATAATATAAAATTTGGAAGGAATTCTATATTCTTTTAAAATAGGATTGGACAATCCTGGGTTTAAGTAATATCTGTGATTGGACCATACTACTATATATTCTATGCGTTTAAATTAGGAGATATCCTTCTTTCTGATCAAGTCAGGTTAAAATGGCAGTTTAGTTAATAATATTTAATAGTAAACTTAGCCCAAATATATTTAGATTATTACCTTAGGAATCATGATGCTGATGGTTCTTGTTTGTTTGTTTTCTTCACTCTTCGACAGTTGTTAGAAGTATGATTCTTCTATGATTTTCTCTCAATTTATATATGAAATAAATTGAAAACTAACACCATTTGTGTAATGCATATCTCTTTTCAGTTGCGGTATGTGTACCTGTGTGCGTCTGTGTCTGTGTTGATGTCTGGTGTCAAATTCATTTTACGCTCTCTGGATATAAATTAATTTCAATAATATTTTAGGAAACTTAAAACTCTATCACATTCATTATTTATTAAACAAAATTTAAAATAACAACTACGGCTACTGTGTTATTATTTTACTAGCTTCAACCCGAGACTTCGCTCGTGCACATGTATTTATTTAAATCATCATGCTACAAATAACTCAAAAGTCAAAGTATTAATCATAGGGGATACTTCTCTAGAATAATGTTTTTTAGTTTAGTTGTCCATATCAATAGATAAAAAGTTCAGACTATTTTATTCTACTCCCTTGGAATTGAATAATTCAATTAATTCAGGAACCTTGTATGATTCGGAACAATGTGTTTTATAAAAATTCCGCATTAAAAATAAACTGTTATTGTAAGGCAGTACAAACAAACTTCGATTTTAATTATTATCTATCTATCTAATATTATAAGTAGGTACTACTGATTGTTGCGTAAGAAATACGATTGTCTGATATGGTGAGAATTTCAAAATATATTTGAATGTAATGCAACTTAATACATTAGTAACTATTACGAATCTGGTATAAACATAACAATGGTATGATAACTGTAATCTATAGTGCATCGTTGTATTAAAATGATACGATCGTAAGTGCAGTGGTTGACATTTTTAGCTGTCAAGGACTTAAGCTCCATTAGCTCCGATATAATAAAAGTTATCTGAGGATTAGACGGCTGACTGATTTTCAATTGCTTGTTCAGTGAGTTAAGTTATTGAAACTTTAATAATCTGGACAATAAAGCAGATTCTATCTATTTATCAACACTTTGTTTGAAGAATGTTATTAGATTTATCATTAAAATACTACAAATGTTGGCTCAAATTTTCAAATAGTTGTAGAGCCGCTCATTTCAAAGGATCAATGAGCTGGCTCGGATGACTTAAATATCACAGCCTCCCGGAATATCGGTCACAAGTGGTAGAAAGGTAGTTCACTTTCCTTGTCCAGGAAGTCCACTTTCCTTCGCTAGCTTTCCTACTCTATACCCTTAAAGTTCATCAGAGCAGCTGTGCCACTATCTATTTTGCAGATGTCCATGGGTGGCGTTAGTCACTGACCTTCAAGTGAGCAGCTTTCTCGGTAGCCCTCCTATCCCATAATTAGAAGTTAGGGTAACACGACCCACATGTAAAAAAAGTAAATCTATTAATACAAAACGTCGCACGGTAACCAAAATGTTCAATCACGAAAGGTATAATTGTCGTCAGTAACTGAGAATGTAAACATGTTCTTTGACGTCACTTTACACGCAGAGAAAGGGCGTACAGTCCCTTTTAAATAGGAAATTAAGACCATATCCTTATTGATCTGTTCTTTTTTCTTTACAAAATATTTCCGTCTAGACGAGATCTTTTGAGTCCTTGGAAATTAAAAAACCCTGTCACAACGTATTTACTGAATATTTTTTTGCCGATAATTGTAAGGAAATCAAGTTACATTCTTTCATTAGATTGTAATGTAATATGTCTCACATCTTATGCATTAATATTTTTTATATAAAGTTAGTTAACCCAGCTAACTTTGCTTCGTCTCAGAAGAACTAAAAATAATAATTGCGGGTTATCCATAAGAGATAGAGATACACCATCGCGGACTTTTTGTAGACCTACTTAAGGTGTATAATAACGTAGTACATACATTATTTTGATCTATCACTTAGCGTTCAGCTAGCATTTGCAATGAAAGTCCTAAATCCCGAAAATTATCACTTTTTCTTTAATACATAATACATGAATAAACCACCCTCTATCTTATAAACAAAACCGCGTCAAAATCCGTGGCGTAGTTCATAAGATATACGCATATAAGGGGACAGACAATAGAAAGCGAGTTGGTTTTATACTATGTAATAATGCACCTTTTCTTGTGTATTAATTTTGGCAGTAAAATACCACGACTTCTTAGAATATCGACGTAAAGTAGCTCATGCCGCGTTTCGTTTGAGGTGTAAGAGGTATCCGGAGGTCCAACCTTTTTCTTTCTCCATTTTGTATCCAACTCCGTCTCTATCCCAATTTAAAAGCCCATGGGCAGCGTTAGTTGCTTACCAACAGGTGACACGCTTCCTCGTTTGCCACTCTATCCCATAAAAAAGTGAGGCTAGTATTATTCATATTATTACTATGGTTTTTTGATTTGTTTCTGTTTTTAGATACACATGTGAAAATGAAGCATAATGAAGGAAGCGCTAGACATCAGAGCATCACATGTGGATTGTGTCAACCTAGGTAAGGTTCCTTATTGCTTACATAAAAGATCTTCATGAAGCCCTAAAGTCTTCCTTAGATACAGGAACATAGCTAAAATGAGTGCCATTTGACTATGGCTTAAATAACCTGGGCTTACCTGGTACCTGGTTAGCCCCAATTATTCAAGGAGTACAATATTTTTCATTAAGGAGCATATTTTGTTGAGCATGTTTTTGTTTTCAGTAGTTACAATAATATTATTATTTAGTTCAAATGGTTTGAAAAGAGTATTTGGCACATGAGTTTCTTGCCCGATTCTTCTCATGATAGCCCCTACACTCGGAATCGGGCCGCTCGTGGCGATTGCGTCCGTGTCCTTTTTTGTTCCACGTAGGCACTTTCCACAAGCGCTCGTGTTTGTATTTAATTTGAAATAATATGATAACTGTACTTGTTGAATACTTTTAAGTGTCTGTGAAGACCTATAAAAATAAAGTTATTTTGACTTTGACTTTTTTGACTTTAATAATTGCATTTTACAAAACAATATTACACATGACGTAGGAAATTAAAAAAAAACTTACAGTAAAATGTTAAAGATTTATACATTACTAGCTGACCCGGCAAACGTTGTCTTGCCGAAAAATAAAACTTAAAAAATAGGGGTTCATCGTAGGGGGTTGAAAATTTAGGGTTGTATGTATTTTTGTATCCCGTTTTATAAAAAAAAAAAAAGAAATATATCGAAAAAAAAAAAAAATTAGGGGTGGACTACCCTTAACATTTAGGGGGATGAAAAATAGATGTTAGCCGATTCTCAGACCTACTCAATATGCTCACAAAATTTCATGAGAATCGGTCAAGCCGTTTCGGAGGAGTATGGGAACGAAAACACGGGAATTTTATATATAAGAGTTTAGGTTATATTTTGGAATTTTCCTATATAATAATGTTATTCATATAAATTATCATTTTTTATAACATGTCACAAACTCATTAACTGATGCGGAATTATAAGTAATAACGTTTAGCCTTGTAAACGTGCGCCCGCATTCTGCTTATGGCCCATTACTGGTGATACGGTGATGGCAGCACTGTTAGCGTATTGATGAAATAATTATTATTTTTGATCCTCTTTTTTCTTATGGATCTGGAAGGCAAACAAGCAAATGACAAGTAACTTCACACCGTCCATAAACACCGTGGTGCGTTGCCATCCTTTTAGAGAGTAGGAGGGATAGGAAGGGGAAAGTTGATGGTCCTCTGGATACCTCTCTCATCGAAGGAAACACGCCACCAGCCACTTAACGTCGGTATTCCCAGAGGTCGTGGTATTTCACCGCTTGAGCCAGGCCATTCGTGCAGCGAAATGCGTGGCTCTACCACTATTAAAACTTGCACCCTTTTCTCTTTTAGTGAATAACAGTCACTAAAGCACAAAATGCCTTAATTCGTCCAAGTTTAAAGTTCCAAAATTTTATGGGTGGCGAATAGATTGGCATTCTCCGAGATTTTGAACGATCGCACTACTGCTTGTAAGTAGAGTGCTCGACTTCCAGACGTCTGGGATTACTTAATTATAATATATCATAAAATCATTAATCTCGATAATAATATTAAACAAATTAAATTATGTTATGTTAATAACACTATTATTTGTACCTAATGACCTGTTACTTAAACTTTTGTAATAAATACGTTAAATTTACTTTTTTTTTCTTGAAAATAATGCCAAATCGCTAACAGTGACGCGTAAGCTTCACGCACTTTCATAAAAATATCACAAATTCTGTCACATATTGGATTTTATTTTATAGGCTCATTACGGCCTGCTATTTGCCTTTGTTATGACTCTATACTCCATTTTCTACATTTTAGTAGATTAGTAAGTTTTAGCTTTGGACTCTGTAGGTGTGGTTATGAGTTTTAAGGGAAAATCTATTATATAAAATCCTCATATCACGGTGTGCGTTTATTGAACTCCTCCGAAACTGCTCACCGATTCTCATGAAATTTGTAGGCATGGTTCTAGATCAGGTCTGAGAATCCCCAATTGTTAAGTGTAGTCCACCCATAATTTATAGTACCAGGATGACGTTTTTTAATCATTTGTGTTTTTTTGGAAATTATAATATTATTTTTGTTAATTATAGTAATTATATAGAGTCATATGTTTCAATTTAAATTGAGACTAATCTGACACCACCTTCTTGTCATTTTACTTCCAATAAAAAAGTAAGTTTAAGTTGATTATTGATAAAACACGATAAAATAACATTTTTAAAAAATGATTCCTAACTAGATCGATTTATCGCCCACGAAACCCTCTATATACTAAATTTCTTGAAAATCGTTGGAGCCGATTCCGAGATTCCAATTATATAAACAAGAATCGCTCGTTTAAAGATGTAGGATTTTTAGATTATTTGTACAATTAATCTGCATACTAAAATACATAAAACCCTAAATTTTCGCCCGTCTAAGTTCAACCCCTTTTTTTATTTGTTTATCAAAAACTTTATTTTTTGGTTTATGACGGCATTGTACATCTAGTTTTTGAATCGGAAGCCTCGACTTCCAGGCGGACATCAAAGAGTTATATAAAATTATATGCGATAAACAATGGTTAATTACAAAATTGAGGTCAATAAATTCCAAAAGCCACCATTGCAACCAAAAATGTGTCGAGCGTCGAGACATACTTGACACTGCTAACATCAGCGGGTATATGTGATGTAAAGTAATAAAAAAGGCATTACTCAGTATAGTTTGTGCCCTGTTAAGTTTGTTGTTTATGGATAAAATACGGAAGGACAACCTTTTATATGTAACTGAGAAGATGAGAGGAAATTGTCTCGCGTGGTGTGGGCATGTAATGAAAAAGCATGATATACATTTTTTTTATGGGATAGGAGGGCAAACGATCAGGCATGTCACCTGATGGTAAGCAACCAACGCCGCCCATGGATACCAGCAACACATATAGTGTTACTGTTGCGTTGCCGACCTTTAAGAGGTAGGGGATAGGAAAGGATGGGGAAGGGAGTTGGGCCTCCAGGTACCTCTCTCACCGAACAAACGCGGCATGAGCCACTTTACGTCGGTCTTCTGAGAGGTCGTGGTATTTCACCGGTCGAGCCGGCCCATTCATGCAGCGAACTGCTTGGCTCTACCACAACGTGAAAAGTATGATAAATCTGAATGTGGAAAGAAACAAGAGAAATGAGATCGAGCAAAACATGGATAGATATGATGAGGTATGGTGTCGCCGTCGAAGGCTCTACGTAGAGGGAAGCATGGAAAAGGAAAGCCTTCTGTGCCGACGACAAATAATGGGAACAGAGAAGATGGTGATGAAAGTGTGTGTCCTGTCACAAAAACTTAGCCGTATGGTTTTATCTTTTATATCTGTGCCAATGATTTTATCCTATGATTTCCTGCTGTCTTCTGCTTTATTTTGTCTTTTTCGGTACCTGTCAAAATAGGCAACTGAGCAGTTTTAAAAATAAATATGAATACGAATTCCAATTAAATCTTCTCCAACTTCAATATTTATGTAACTGAACGTTTTCGAGCACTATACTCAAGCTCCATTTTCTCTAAACCTATATTATATACACATAAATAAACAATTGAAAATGATTGATTGACTCTCACTCGTAATATCACACTTAAAATAAATGATGATGTGGTTAATAGGTTTTACGTAATACAAACTCTGAGCGCGGCCGTGGCATTGAACCTTGTACGGCATTGCGTGATGCGCGCGCGCCGAATACTGTTGCATAATGTCATGTGTGGTACAAGTTGGAAATACATTTATATTGAATGCTTATATTATAATATTGTAAATATTTTGAACCAATATTGAATACGACAAAAGTTAAAAAATATTAAACCTACTTTTCAAATTCGGGGTAGTAAATAATAAAAAGAAAAAAAACGCTATCGTACGGAAGCGAGTGTTGGGTATGGCATTTTACTTTACATGGTATTTTACTTTTGTGTACACCCGTACACAAAAGTAAAATAAACGCGGTCAAAATGAGGACACTGCACAAAAATTGCAGATTGGCTCTTGCTGACCACGTCGAAAACTAGGTCGAAAACGAAGTTAGATTGAAAGCGGGTGTCGGTGTAAAAGTCCGATGTTTCGGACTTGTAGAAAGAATGTACTACGCCGATGTACAATGTAAAACAGATGGATGTACGAGTCGAGGGCAGCCATGACACATCTTCCAAGACCAAATAGAACGAGTTTTGGAGGCAGGTGATTTCAGGAGACTTATATATCGATGTGCGTGGATGAAAGTCAAAGAAACGAGTTAAGCGTGTAAGAATCATGCCGGCGTTCTGTTCTCTTTACCTACCCTGCAAGGGACTTGGTGTGAAGTTATGTTTGTATGTATCTATGATAAAAATTTAATTTATTTCGTTTTGAAGTCGCTGTACATAAACATTGACTATAATAGTTTCTGCTTTCTAGATTAAACCACTATTCAAGTGATGTTTTTTTTTTTCATCAATTAGTTAAGAGAAATAAAACAACTTATCTAGCGAACTTAAAATTGTTCCATAAAGAAACATAATTTATCCAAATTGAACATAAAGTTGAATTACTGACCGACCTTGACTGTGAACAAGACATTTTGTTGAGAATTTAAAAAAAATAAACGATCGAGACAGATCTAATTGTCAAGCTGTTTTTAAACGCCAACAAAAAACAACATCACGACTTAAAAGAACTTTAATATATCCATTTACCTCGAAATAAGTAAATTTATAAATAGCGATAAACTTATTTGTAATGAGTGTTATTAGATTTTAGATTAAGGAATTATGTTTAAATGGCGCTAATAATTTGACATTGAAAATTGTTCTTTAAGTACCTTTACAAGTTCTTTTCATCAAATATGTTATTTTTTATACATATGTATCGTTTTTGGTGACTGCAAATTCCACCATTTAACGCATGTGTTCATTTTTTATACTAGTTGGTCTGACAAACTGTGTATCTGCATGGAAGCAATAAATAATATTAATTTTTTTTTTGAGATCGTAGCCTAAGTTACTCATTAATGAACCAGCTGCCTGCCAATGGCCCACAAAATCAGTTCAGCCATTTCAGAGATTACCTTGAACAAACCGACAAACAGGCGGAAAAAAACGTTTTATCAGTGGTAGAGCCAAGCAGTTCGCTGCATTAATGGGCCGGCTCGACCGGTGACGATGGTGACCTTACGATGGTAAGCAAACAACGCCGCCTATGGACACCAGCAACACTTAGAGTTACTGTTGCGTTGCCGACCTTTTAGGTATAGGGGATAGGGAAGGATGGGGAAGGGAGTGGGCCTCCGGGTACCTCTCTCACCGAACGAAACGCGGCATGAGCCACTTTACGTTGATCTTCTGAGAGGTGGTGGTATTTCACCGGTCGAGCCGGCCCATTCAGCGAACTGCTTGGCTCTACCACTCCGAATGTATGTACCCTATACATAGAAGCAGATTTTACTTGAATCAAGTTTATTTAGATACCCATTTGATAACATTTTACTGGCACCGCCTCTTTCTTCATATACAATAAGTTTTAAATTGCAAATATATATTAATACATGACCGTGGAGGAGGCCTTTACCTTTCATAGAGAGGATTCTTGCTAACAAAATAAAACTTTAAATACTATTTATATCATTTAATTAAAATACAATAAATTATTACTGTTATATTAATTTCAAATTTAATAATTATTGAATTATGTAATAAGACATTTATTATTATGTTTTTTTCAAAATCAAATTATTCGTTATATTTATATATAAAAAAATAATTATATTATTACTAAAAAATGATTCAGAACTAATTTAAATTTATAAATAAATTTTGCATGCAAATTGCTACTGTATTTTACTAATTGAATGATTTTTTTCAAATTTATTAATTATTGAATAATGTATTAAGACATGTATTATTTTTATCCAAACGAAATTATTTGTTATATTTATATTAAAAAATAATTATTATATTATACACTAACCACGATTAAAAACAAATTTAAAATTGTAAATAAATTTTGCATGCAAATTGTTACTGTTATTTCACTAATTGAATGATAATGCAAGAAATAAAAGGCTTTTTTATTTTTTTTATTTATTTATTAATACATAGGTTTTATATAATAACCAAAAGGTTTCATTGTATTGTATTGGTCTTTTTAGACTCTTAATGCAGTATGTTAGCAGAATTAATATATGTTATGGAAATATTGTTAAAATGTTCAACAAATTTTATGTTTCACAAATTATTATAATTAACGATCAGGATATAAGCAATATTATTTCGATGTTATAACATCTAATATTGATACTAAGTTTGATATAAAAAATAGTAGTATAAGTGTGTAGTTTATAACTCAAGTTTAAATACGAACGTAGATACCTTACAAGTTAGTATAACCTTCCTTTCACTCAGTAACTAACAAATAACAAAATAACTCAACAAAGTGACTCAGAATATAATATTTATAACATAACATAACTTCACGCCTTTTGTTACCCTAAGGTGTAGGAAGTGGCTGTTAAGCCTCGTCTCGCCGTTATGTTTAAATCCCAAATGGAATAGGTGGCGAACCTATTGCCATACCGGGCACAAAGTTTTCAGTCATCGATATTTATCATACATAACTTCCGAAAGCAATTTCGAAAAGTCATTGGTGTGATCCGGTGTCAGTAATCGAAACCGGAACTCTGGATCAGAAGCCGTGTGCTCGACCACTGGGCTACCGAGACTCCACTGGGCTACAGAGACTAACAAAATAAGTCAACAAAGTGACTCAGAATATAATATTTATAATTATAATATTGAAGCTTATTACTTGATACGTGTACTTGTATAACGGAAAATGCCTCTATGTTAATTTATTTTCGTTTTCATATGATGTAACCCGTTGTCTTGTAACGAGGTTGTACAAGCGTACAGTTTTAAAAATAAAACAAGTGCATTGTTAAATTTAAAATAATCAATTCTCACAGCTGTGATTGATTGTGTTAAAACTATGACAGCCATAACTAGATGCGAAGATTAGATTAGACTTAGCTCGTTATAGAAAATAAAATGGAATCTTTACAAATGAAAATAATAACTTTGTAATGTAAATGCTTTTATTATAAGCTTTACAATAGATGTCTACTCAAATAAAGTTGGTGTCTTAAGCCCGAATACTGAACCGCCACTCAAACATATAAACGCCACTTAAGCGTTTAAGTAGCTGTCACATTAGACAGAATACGTGAAATTTGAGCACTAAGTAGCACTTTATTGATTGTCGGATTTGAGTGGCGGTTCAGTATTCGGGCGTTAAGCTCATTGGCTGAAGGTAATTGAAGTATTATATTGTTTATATATGAAGATTAACTATAGTAGAGCCACTCAATAATAATGGGCCGACTCGACCGGTGATATACCACTACCTCTTAGAAAATCAACGTGGTGGCTCATTCCAAGTTTTGGCGCTAGTATCTTAGCATCAATTAGCCAAATATATTTTGCTCGTTTGCCGCCTATCTGAAACAAAAGGAATTTTGCAAGTCTGTCAATTAAAAAGATAATTGTATCAGAACATATAGTTTAAATTAAAAATTAATAAATTAAGATCATAGTAATTTTTTAAAGTATCTATATCCGACTTCAAATGTATTTAAGTTTATTTCTAAGACTTTCGCGAATCTCGCTCATCAAAACAACTTTTAGGAACTCTTTACAGAGATCATTTTCACGAGTGATGAACAAAAAGATGGTAGTTGTTCAAAAGCTATTTTCATTGATACAGAGAGCACCCACTTTTTGGAAATAAAAATCAAAAAGTTGATGTTAAAAATATGATTTTTACTATTGGTAACCCACATCAGACCATGAAAACAAAAGTTAAATACTTATCTATAAGATGCATTCATATTTTTGTTTGTAAAGATCCTTTGTTGTTTGACTTATGTAAGTCATATATTGATTTTTATTTCCAAAAAGTGGGTGCTCTCTGTATTAATGAAAATAGCTTTTGAACAACTACCACCTTTTTGTTCATAACTCGTGAAAATGATCTCTGTAAAGAGTTCGAAACGTCGGGAAATAAATATAAATAAATAAGAAATAAACGCGATATAATCCTAAAAGTTGTTTTGATGTATTTAAGTTCTCAAGGACATAAGTAAATATTATAAAACCTCAATTTCCTCATTCTATTGGTAATGAATTTACAAATAATACAAAAATACGAGAAGAATGGCAACACTCAAAGTCTAATATAATTTTAATGATAAAACAAACTCGATTATGACCTTTTGTGTGTTGTTCATAGTTTTGAAATAAATTGGTCGTAATCTAAAGTTAATTAGAAATATATAGTTCGTGTACACGAATTTCGTTTTAATTTAATTTTACTGTTTGGCTCATTTAGATATAGTATATTAGATTAGTTGGTTGTTGGTTTTGACCTTTTCTTTGTATATAGCTCAGTGTAATAACGAAAATATCAGCTTACATTTCATCATCATCATTAGCCTATTGCAGTCCACTGCTGGACATAGGCCTCTCCCAATGTGCGCCACAACATCCGATTCTCTGCCTTCCGCATCCAGTCTTTTCCAGCAGCCCTTCTGAGGTCGTCTGACCATCGGGCTGGTGGGCGTCCTACACTACGCTTACCAAGTCGCGGTCTCCACTCAATGACCTTCTTGCTCCATCTACCATCGGTCCTTCGACAGATGTGACCAGCCCATTGCCACTTCAGCGAGCTTATTCTACGAGCTATGTCGGTTACTCCGGTTCTCTGTCGGATATACTCATTCCTGAGTCTATCTTTCAGAGATACTCCGAGCATAGCTCGCTCCATAGCTCGCTGAGCGACTTTAAATTTGTGGACTAGCCCCACCGTAAGTGTCCACGTTTCGGCACCGTAGGTCATTACTGGTAGGACGCACTGGTCAAAGACTTTGGTCTTCAGGCATTGCGGTATAGGCGAGCCGAAAACTCGACGCAGTTTGCCGAATGCGGCCCAACCCAGCTGAATCCTCCTGTCGGCTTCCTTCTCGAAGTTTCGTCTACCTAACTGGATAGTTTGGCCTAGGTAGACGTATTTGTTTACGACTTCGAGAATTGACCCATCGACATTTATCGATCCGGGCACGACATGTTCGTTGAACATGACCTTGGTCTTGTCCAAGTTCATGCCCAGACCGACACGTCGAGAGGATTCGTCTAGGCTGCGCAGCATTCCGCTTAACTGTTCCAGCGATTCTGCCATTACAACTATGTCGTCGGCGAACCGAAGATGCGAGATGTACTCACCATTCACGTTGATACCCTGTCCAGTCCAATCCAGTGTCTTGAAGACGTCCTCCAGAGCGTTGGTGAAGAGTTTGGGAGATATGACATCTCCCTGTCTTACACCTCGATTTAGCTCAATGGAGTTCGTCACCTGGTCCTGTATCTGGACAGTCATCGTGGCGGTGTCATACAAGCATCTCAACACCTCGATATAACGCCAATCAATCCGACATCGCTGCAATGCATCCAGAACTGCCCAAGTTTCGATGGAGTCGAAGGCTTTTTCGTAGTCCACGAATGCCATACACAGCGGCTGATTGTACTCTTCGGTCTTCTGTACAATCTGCCGAACAGTATGGATGTGGTCCACGGTACTAAAGCCTTTTCGAAACCCGGCCTGCTCCGGAGGCTGGAATTCGTCGAGTCTTGCAGCGAGACGATTCGTGACGACCCTCGAGAACAACTTGTAGATATGGCTCAGGAGTGAGATGGGTCTGTAATTCTTCAGTAAGGTCTTATCGCCTTTTTTGAAGAACAGCACCACCGCACTCCTGCTCCAAACCTGTGGTGTTATACCCTGTTGTATGACGGAATCAAAAAGACTTGCTAATTCCTTTAGGATAGGAGTCCCGCCGGCCTTTAGAAGTTCTGTTGTGATTCCGTCATCACCGGGTGCCTTGTTGTTCTGGAGTTGCTCGAGAGCCGCACTAATCTCGCTTTCTGCAAAGTCGGGGATGTCCTCACTATAGTGACGCGTTAGCGGGGCTCTGTGGTCATCATCGCTGTGTCTCGTCGGCTTGGTCATCCGTGTGGAATAAAGGAGCCCATAAAAAGATTCGATCTCTGCGAGAATCTCGGGCTTAGAGGTGACGACACGTCCATCCGCAGTTTTCAGCTTCGTCAGATGGGACCTTCCAAGCTGCTGAGCGAACACTTTCGACCCTTTGTTGCGGTCGATCGCGTCCTCGATCGCTCGAGTATTCGACCGACGAAGGTCGCGCCGCATCAGCTTTCTAATTTGCTGGTTCAGGCTTTTCCATTCTGGCGAAGACAGCTGATCGAATGGAGTTTCTCGCCTTTGCCTCATCAGCTCGAGCGTCTCAGCAGAGAGTTTGGACTCCTTTTTCTGCGATCTCGGGAACAACCTTTGAGACACTTTCCTCAGCGTGTTGACCACAGTGGCGGTCTTTTCGTCCACGTTGCCTGTGGTTTCCAGCAGGTCGAACCGATTTTGAAGTTCCATTTGGAACTTTTCGGTTTCGGCTATTTGGAGTGGCGTAGGTCGGAGAACAGACCTCATCTTCCGGGTCCTTTCAGCTTTCAGGTTAATATTTAGAGAGCCTCGAAGAAGTCGGTGATCACTTCCAGTATTGAACCTGTTGATCACAGAGACATCTCTAAATATATGCTTACTATCCGTAATGATAAAATCTATCTCGTTCCTTGTCACAGAATCCGGGCTTCGCCATGTCCACCTCCTGTGGAGACCCTTCTTGAAGAATGAGTTCATCAAGAAGAGCCCTTCAGACTCCAGAAAGTTGACCAGCATCTGGCCCCTGTGATTCCGGCACCCCAAGCCATATGGACCGATTTTCGTTTCGCCGCGTTCTTGTACTCCCACTTTGGCATTGAAGTCCCCCATAACAACGTTGTAGTGAGCCTTGGCGGTACCATGTATTGCTTTTGCAATATCTTCGTACATTGCCTCGGCTATCTCGTCAGAGTATGTCGAGGTCGGCGCATATACCTGTATTACCTTCAGGGTGTACCTGTTGGTGAGTTTCAGTACAAGGTACGCTACCCTGGTCGACACACTACTGATCTCCACACATATAATGTAATATAATTTCAAATTTTAACATTTGAATGTTTATTTATTTTACAGTTTTATATTCATTTAAGAGTTGGCTATGTTGTATTTTTTTCAATTTTTGTCGGTGAAATTATTTTAAGTATAAATATTAGGATAATACTAGAGAATTTATTAAGTAAGTATCTAATTGTATATGTTGGATGCGGTTTTAGCAGGGATGGAAGGTACACCGCAGATGCAGAATGAAGAGTGGCGATAGGAAATAGCCCAAATGGAGCATTGGCTCGATTCCTGGGTGCAAAAAAAATTATATCACACTTATGTTCCAAACAAAATTTTGAAAAGTCATTGGCGTCTACCTGTCTATCCCACGATTTCTTGATTCAGAAGTGCGGCGCTCGAAATTTCGACTAGCGATAAGACAAAAATATTGCACACATTACCAGGATAATGTTATCAAATATAGTATAATAAATCTCCAGCCAGTATCACTAAAGTGTTAGTAAAACTAACAAAGTTTGAACGACCTTCCATTTTGTGCAATTCACGATGACGTGTAAGTCTTTGTAAGCCGTTCTGCATATTAAACCAGTTTACTAGTAGGATATGCGTAAGCGGAAATTAGTTTTAGGCAGATAAGGTAGATATATCAAGCCGGCCCGTTCTTGCAGAGAAAGGTTTTAATATAGAGGAAGGCAAAGAAAAAGTGATGATTTTCTTGAATTAAAGTTAGGTACTCATTTATAACTTTTGATGCGGAACAAAGTTCGCCAGGTCAGCTAGTTCATGATTATAATACATTTTTGCTACTGGAAAAGACTGGATACGGAAGGCAGAGCATCGGAAGATGTGGCGCAAATTGGGAGAGGCCTATGTCCTAGGCTAATGCTGATAAAAATATTATCAGCATTAGCCTGTTGCAGTCCACTGACTGCAACAGGCTAATGCTGATAATACTTTTTAAGAATTAGATTTTGATTCTTTTGATTATCAATACGCCTGATTCCAATATGTTTATTATTGAAAGTAATTATCACTTATTAAAATTGGTTATGTTACATTATACATATTTATATGGATAAGTTTAATTTAGCACTACTCATAATAGCTTTAGTTAATAGTCGTTGAAAGTGAATTGCATAGATCAGTTATTATTAGTGTCGATATTAATCATATTTCAATAATTTATCTCAAGGTCTAACTTAAATGTACTGTGTATAACATTATTTGAGTTATTCAGCTTATTATAGGTGAAGTTGTATTTATTTCACATTTCAATTAATTCATCAGTCAATGTTTATTTGGAACTATCCGCAACTATTCTATTTGTTTCAAGAGTAATGTCATATTACAGAAAGTATCTTAGTTCAGTGTGCCTCTTAGCACAGGTCTCCTCAAACATTTTCATATGCTTTCGGTCTTTTGCAACTCTCCTCCAGTTGGGCCCCGATTTTACTTTTATTCGTTGCTTATTTCTATTTTTTTTTACAATTCGTAGGGTACCAGTACCTATTTTGCTCAATTTTTCTTGGGTACATCATAATAAATGGCCTGTCCACTTCCAGTTTAGTTGGTTCATCTTATTTACTATCACCATTAATACAGAATAATATAATTAACCTCAAATTAAAAAAAATATAAGAATAATATACAAAAAAAAAAATACAATACTAGTGATCTATCATAACAATATCTTGGCTCATATAAACAAAACTATTCTCACAAATGCAAGCGAAACATCTTCAATAAAATTATCATAAATATTCCCACGATATTATTAAATATATACAAACTCATTATCATAGATGAGTATTACTCATCACTCGACACCGGTCTCATCTCCGGTCATTCACATTTCATTCACTCGGGCATGAATGAACGTAAACTGTATTACAATAACCGGTCGGTGAAGATGATGACTTCGGCACGAGTTTGTTATGAAATGATGATTGACACATCTTTTTATGTTAATTTTATGGTCGATTTATATTATTAACTTGTTGTATTTATTTTATTTTTCTTTATTTATTCGTAGGATAGGTGGGGCAAAAAGGAATCGGGTCACTTCAAGATTAGTTATTACTTTAAGCCAGCCTTTAAGATATGAAGACGATGATATTTATGGGGAAAAGGGGTAAAGGGTAAACTCCGGATACTGGTCTCACCAAATTAAACGCTATGTGAGCCAATATTCTTTGTATTTGAGAGATCGTGGGATTTCTTCTGTGGAGCCAACGCATCCATGCGGGATACTACATGATTGTACGATTGCGACGGGTAGCTTTACCCTCTATCCAACTTTTACGTTACTTAACAAACTTACTTAACGTATTTACATCAGATACATTGGTACGTACAACTAAGGTTGTATGTACGAGTATGTAACTTCCTTGCTTATTGTGAAAACAGCAATTAGCTTAAATTTTTATTTTGTATAATTGCTGTCTGTAAAACTGTCATCTTATTGCTTTAATTTTAGTGTGTCAAGGAACTCGTAATTGTCTAAGTCTATTTTAAATGGAAAAAGAAAAATCTTTTTTATTTCTATTTTTGGACACAATACACACATTGCCTTGTACGGATACAGGTATGGATACATACTTCCTTTTGTTGAGAATACATACTATAATACATACTATAATACATAAAAAAATACCCAAATGCCATTTATGATTATCCAAAATACCTATTTGTACTCAGGGAGAATTGGAGTTGTAGTTGGTAGTCTTACCAATGCACCAAAAGGCCTGTCGCAGTTATGATAGTACAAAAGTTAAAAACTATTGAAATAATAAATAAGACTTACAAATATAAACGCAGACCATGCAGCTAAAATATTTTCAGATTTACTGTAGAAAAGCATTGTGATGATACAAATTTATCAGTGTTAGACCCAAGCAGTTCTCTGTATAAATGAGCCGTTTTTACTGGTGAAATAACACGGCATCTCAGAATATCGACGTAATCGTATCGACGCTATCCGGAGGGACCCACTTCCTGTTTCTTATCCCGTCCCATCCTATTCCCGACAAGTGTAACACTATTTGAGTTACAATTGTCCATGTGCGGCAGTAGTTGCTTGCCATGAGGTGACCCGCTTTCTCGTTTGCCCTCCTATTTCATAAACATAAAAGAATAAAATATCAGAGTCAACGCTTTATTACATTTTCACTTTCTCGAAACGACAATTAACCCTGAAAACTAAACATCATTTTTTGGGTCGATGTCACCTTGATGACTTGACGAATGAAAATTTCACTTAGTTTAGTCAGACAACAACGATGATATTCAGTTCTTTTTTGTCGGAATGCGGATTAGGAACTTTAAAGTACAGTCAGCAATAAACATCAAATTTTTAATGAATCATTTATTAAAAAATAAAATAGCTATAGGGTTATTTAATTCGCTTCATTCAGTTTGTTTTTGTCTGGGTAGTCCAGCGGTCTAGCTCCACGCTTCTAAATCAGAAGTCATGGGTAAAAGTCGGTGACGCCCACCAATGACTTCTCGGAATTATTTTCGGAAGTTATGTGTGATAAATATCGACCACTGCAAACTTTGTTCCCCGGTTCAACCTATTCCCTATCCCCGGTTCTACCATTTCGGACGTAACGTAAAAATTCAGCGAATTTATTCTTTAACAGCTGCTGCCTACACCTTTGGGTAAATTCTTTTATCTATTCATAAATCGACGAAAAATAGCGATTTATCTTGACATTAAAAATGAGTAATTATACATAATATATTTGAAATTTTAATATTTATTTTAGACTTCGATTTCTTAACTGTAGTGAGAAGAGCTCGTTTGTGGAAGTTAGAAAGGGCATCCACCGATGGTGCGGACGTGTAGAAAGAATGGATGATAAAATTGACTTAAGATATCTACAATACAAAAACGATGGATATACTTATATAGGAGTCGAGGACGGTTACAAAACCGGACCAGATAGAGCAATTCCTTGAGGAAGGTAATATCAGGAGTCTCAGAGTAACAGGAGTAACAAGCATTATGAAGTGTATGACAAGAGATAAGAAAGTCAAGGAAGCGAGTGTGGTCAAAGTGAAAAAACTGCTCTGTTCTTTCTGCCTACCTTGGAAGGAATTTGGCATGATGTTATGTATATATTGAGTTTATCCATTGGCCCACTAACCGAATTGGCTCTACCATCTATATCTCCATACTATCTAGTATATTGAAAAAATATTAAAATAAACACAGTTTTTTTTTTGTTGACCGTACTAAATTTAAATGAGATCGAAATAGTTGCGTACGCGCAGCCGTTCCCGCCTTCTCAACTCAAGGTCAGCAACTCTTTGTTTGTTCGCTAGAAGAGTGGGGCTATTTTTGTTTCATTTTTTTCTTTCATATTATATAATTCATATAAGGTAATGTTCATTTTAACATAATTGGATTATATGGTCATGGAGTTAGTCGATATTTGGTCTCAAGGATATAATAATGTTACTTAAATACGAAACCTTCCTGCATTATAAATTTTATGTTATGTGTACTGTGAGATATATTTATAGAAAATTAATTCTCTAATTAAGGTCTATATTGTTCTATATAAGTTTGAATACTAAATAGGAAATGTTTTAGTCAATAAATAAAAGATAATTACCTCATTAAAATCAAGGAAATAAAAGGATGGAAATATTAAAATCCTTGATTTCATAAAAAAATGCTTCATTAAGTTATTATATATATTATATCTCTCGGTGGTATAGTGGTCGAGCATCCCGCTTCTGAATCAAGAGTCGCAGATTCGAATCCTGGCAAACACCAATGACTTTTCGAAATTAATTTCTAAATATCGAATGAAATAGGTTCGCCACCTATTTCATTTGGGACGTAAACATAACGGCGATTCGAGACATATGACAAAAAATGTATCATATGATAATTCGCGAGGTTAAGCGTCCAAATTCAAGCAACTAGATTTCTAAATGCACCTAAAGATATACTTAGTAATATATGCATTTTTTTACAGTGGTAGAGTCTTGCAGTTCACTGCATGAATGGGCCGGCTCTACTGGTGAAATAGCTCGACCTTTCGGAATATCGGCGTGAAGTGGCTGGTGCCGCGTTTCGTTCGGTGAGAGAGGTATCCGGAGGCGCGACCCCATTTCCCCATCGTTTCCTCTCCTACTCCCTTAAAGGACGGCAACCCACCACGGTGTTCATGGGCGGTGAGTAGTTGCTTACCATCAGGTAACCCACAAGCTCGTTTGCCCTCCAATCCCATAAAAAATGCACAAATCGTCCTGAAAACAAACTTTTCTGGAACATTCGAGTTAAACACATCTAAAAAAACAAGGTTTTTGTGAGTGACAATACTAAGACAGCACTAAGAATCAGCAAATTTTTACTCATTGGTTCTGTAAGTCCATATTTAGTATACTCATAGTACTTGTGTACGTAGTATTAAATACTTTATATAAAATTACAGCCAATTAAAATCTACTGCCAATTAAATACTTCAATAATTTGATTCGCAATAAAATCAAATTGACTTTTAGTAGGCAAATATGTCAACGTCTATAAAGGTTTGTTCATAAGGTTCAACAGAAAACGCTTTGCGTCCGGTACAAAAGATATCGGAAACGTGGAATGAGTCACTTTACGTCGATATTCTGGAGGTCGTGCTATTTCACCGGATGAACCGGCCCATTCATTTAACTTATTGAAATCAAACACAATTAATAGTAAAATTTATATGATTTAAAATTAGCTTTACAACCAATTCATACAAATAATGATTATACTAAATGTTAGTTGCCGGAGGCCAACCGAGACTGTTAAATAAAATTAACATACCTATATACCTATTTATTACTGATTATATATTATTAAATAGCTTTATTCATATCGCTTGATCGTAATAGCTCTATGGTTGGACTACATATAAATATTGTTTTCATTATGTATCACGGAATAGGGAATCAGCACCCACCTTCTGAATCAGACAATTCGTATTCAAGTACCGGTCTAATAAATATCAATGGCTGGCATAAAATATACTATAATTGTCGTCGTAAGTCGAAGCATTCAAGTTGCCTACACCTTTTAGTATTAAGGGTGTGAAGATACTTAATATGAGAAGACTAAAGGCACTATATAATATCCTGTAACGTTATTACAGCTTTAATTTAGTGTTTAAAGCTGCATACGTAATGATCCAATTAAAGTATAATTGTACTACAGCGCCATCTATTAATCATTTATGTTTAACTAAAGTGGGTAGGAGGTTCATTCGGAGAGATGCCATATAAATTAATATCGTGATATTATATATTACATGTATTTAATTGATGTCGTGTAAGAACAGGAATCTCAATACAAATTACTACGTAGCCCGCCATTACGGGTTTATTGTTATTGTGCTGGGAAATAAGCGCTGAATTAATATTACAGGACATTTTACAGGAAATATCAAGGATTTATGAGTTCTGTGTGGGTTAGATGATGTAGGTATTTAATAAAACAGTGCGAAGCAACTCCTTATAATGTTTTTATTATTAAAAAAATGAGTTTTCATTGTAATTTTAAGAAGAAAAAAGTTTTTCTCATGATTCATGCTCCCTGGTTTGACCAAATAGAACGTGTTCTGTAGGAAGGTGATGTTAGGAGCCTCAAAAATGGACGCGCGTACATGAAAAGAGTTATGAAAGACAAGAAAGCGAGTGAGGTGTGTAAGAATCGTGCCTTATGGCGCTCCGTTCTCTCTGCCTACCCCGCAAGGGATTTGGCGTGAAATTATGTATGTATGGTTTGATCATTTCACCCATTTCAGAAGAAAGACTACATATCCATAGGCATATAACACACATAACATAACTTCACGCCTCTGTTACCCGAAGGTGTAGGCAGCGGCTGTTAAGCCTCGTCTCGACGTTATGTTTACGTCCCAAATGGAATAGGTGGCGAACCTATTGCCATACCGGGCACAAAGTGTTCAGTCATCGATATTTATCTCACTTAACTTCCGAAAACAATTTTGAAAAGTCATTGGTGTGAGCCAGTGTCAGGATTCGAACCCGGACCTCTGGATCACAAGCCGTGTGCTCGACCACTGGACCACCGAGACTTGCAAATAATAAAAATTATACTTTTACATCTCAAAGTTTTAAAAAGTAAAACTTTTTAAAATACACTTTTTTTTCACCTGACAAACTGTATTTTTATAACTTATCTTCATCATGAGGCACAGTTTTACAGTGCATTTATCACATTAAATTACGAAAACTGTCATCTTAGTGACCTGAATTTTGAACACCACACTTTTGAATCGAAAGTCTCATGTACAAATCCTGTTTCAGGCCAATAAATTTTTAGAATTGTTGTCGTAAGTTATTTTTGATAAAGATAGATTGGAAAATTTTTATGCCATGTACGGCCATAGCTTCCACCAAACATTATAATTAGGATCAATTAAATACATAAATTTGTTTTATTTAAGCATCTAACACTGATATTTGACTAAAACATTTTGCGAAACTTATTGCGTTTGCTTAATTTATTTACTGTCTAGTTTTAGATGTAGGTAGATATGTACGATCACGATTGGATTACAGGCGACAGACATCAATCATTATTGAATTAAAGGGGATTTATTTCGCCTAAATTGGAGCTGCCCGAGTTGGCAATTATTCCCACCTTTGCCGAAAATCAATTCGACACTAGCTTTCGGGGGTGTTGTGTTCTTCTATATAAGGTTCTTGAACTTTATGAGATTTCTCCCCTATTGCCCTGTTGGGTTTAGTATTACTTTATTTTGTAGTCTCGGTAGTCCAGTCGTCGAGCACCCCGATTCTGAATCAAAAGGTCGCAGGTTCAAATCCTGGTTCACACCAATAACTTTTCGAAATTAATTTCACAAGTGTGATAAACATCTATGAATGAAAACTTTATGCCTGGTATGGCAACTGGTTTACCACCTATTCCATTTGGGACGTACATATAACGGCAAATCGAGACGTAAAAGCCACTGCCTACACCTTCGGGTATAAAAGGGCGTAAAGTTATGTATGTTTAACTGTCGATATGAACGATGACAATGAATTTATTGCTTACTAAATATATGCAGCTATGTTTAAAATATCATCATCATCATCATCATTAGCCTGTTGCAGTCCACTGCTGGACATAGGCCTCTCCCAATGTGCACCACAACATCCGATTCTCTGCCTTCCGCATCCAGTCTTTTCCAGCAGCCCTTCTGAGGTCGTCTGACCATCGGGCTAGTGGGCGTCCTACACTACGCTTACCAAGTCGCGGTCTCCACACCATGACCTTCTTGCTCCATCTACCATCGGTCCTTCGACAGATGTGACCAGCCCGTTGCCACTTCAGCGAACTTATTCTGCGAGCTATGTCGGTGACTCCGGTTCTCTGTCGGATATACTCATTCCTGAGTCTATCTTTCAGAGATACTCCGAGCATAGCTCGCTCCATAGCTCGCTGAGCGACTTTAAATTTGTGGACTAGCCCCACCGTAAGTGTCCACGTTTCGGCACCGTAGGTCATTACTGGTAGGACGCACTGGTCAAAGACTTTGGTCTTCAGGCATTGCGGTATAGGCGAGCCGAAAACTCGACGCAGTTTGCCGAATGCGGCCCAACTCAGCTGAATCCTCCTGTCGGCTTCCTTCTCGAAGTTTCGTCTACCTAACTGGATTGTTTGGCCTAGGTAGACGTATTTGTTTACGACTTCGAGAATTGACCCATCGACATTTATCGGTCCGGGCACGACATGTTCGTTGAACATGACCTTGGTCTTGTCCAAGTTCATGCCCAGACCGACACGTCGAGAGGATTCGTCTAGGCTGCGCAGCATTCCGCTTAACTGTTCCAGCGACTCTGCCATTACAACGATGTCGTCGGCGAACCAAAGATGCGAGATGTACTCACCATTCACGTTGATACCCTGTCCAGTCCAGTCCAAGGTCTTAAAGACGTCCTCCAGAGCATTGGTGAAAAGTTTGGGAGAGATGACATCTCCCTGTCTTACACCTCGATTCAGCTCGATGGAGTTCGTCACTTGATCCTGGATCTGGACAGCCATCGTGGCGGTGTCATACAAGCATCTCAACACCTCGATATAGCGCCAGTCGATCCGACATCGCTGCAATGCATCCAGAACTGCCCAAGTTTCGATGGAGTCGAAGGCTTTTTCGTAGTCCACGAATGCCATACACAGCGGCTGATTGTACTCCTCGGTTTTCTGTACAATCTGCCGAACAGTATGGATGTGGTCCACGGTGCTAAAGCCTTTTCGAAACCCGGCCTGCTCCGGAGGCTGGAATTCGTCGAGTCTTGCAGCGAGACGATTCGTGACGACCCTCGAGAACAACTTGTAGATATGGCTCAGGAGTGAAATGGGTCTGTAATTCTTCAGTAAGGTCTTATCACCTTTTTTGAAGACCAGCACCACCGCACTCCTGCTCCAAGCCTGTGGTGTTATGCCCCGGTGTATGACGGAATTAAAAAGACTTGCTAATTCCTTTAGTACCGGAGTTCCGCCGGATTTTAGAAGTTCTGTAGTAATTCCGTCTTCACCGGGTGCCTTGTTGTTCTGAAGTTGCCCGAGAGCTGCCCTAATCTCGCTTTCTGCAATTTCGGGGATGTCCTCACTATAGTGACGCGTTAGCGGGGCTCTGTGGTCATCATCGCTGTGTCCCGTCGGCTTGGTCATCCGTGTGGAATAAAGGAGCCCATAAAAAGATTCAATCTCTGCGAGAATCTCGGGCTTAGAGGTGACGACACGTCCATCCGCAGTTTTCAGCTTCGTCAGATGGGGCCTTCCAAGCTGCTGAGCGAACACTTTCGACCATTTGTTGCGGTCGATCGCGTTCTCGATCGCTCGAGTATTCGACCGACGAAGGTCGCGCCGCATCAGCTTTCTAATTCGCTGGTTTAGGCTTTTCCATTCTGACGAAGACAGCTGATTGGATGGAGTTTCTCGCCTTTGCCTCATCAGCTCGAGCGTCTCAGCAGAGAGTTTGGACTCCTTTTTCTGCGATCTCGGGTACAACCTTTGAGACACTTTCCTCAGCGTGTTGACCACAGTGGCGGTCTTTTCGTCCACGTTGCCTGTGGTTTCCAGCAGGTCGAACCGATTTTGAAGTTCCATTTAGAACTTTTCGGTTTCGGCTATTTGGAGTGGCGTAGGTCGGAGAATAGACCGTGACATAGAATGTGACATGTTTAAAATATCGTTGAATAGCATTTTAAAGGGTTACCGATAGTGTCCGACCGAAAATCTATTTTTGGCCGAAGTCGAAGCCATCCACAACTCCACAACCTTAGCCCGAAGCTGAAGCCGAACCCGAAGGTTTGTAAACTATTAGTAATTTAATATTTTTCTTCAATATTATCCACAGCTAAAGAAGAATATCGGCGTACAGTGGCTCATGCCAGTTTTCTCTCGGTGATAGAGGTATTCGCAGAACTAAGTGCAGTCCGGTCCGTCAGTCACTCACTCTTTCGTAACAGTTCGTTTAATTCCGACTGTTCTCAGACCTTCGGCGGGACCCCGGCTTCGGCCCAGAATTCGGCCGAAGTCGAAGATCTCGCCGAAGATGGATTTTTGGCCGAAGGTGGCCGAAGGTGGCCGAAGTCGAAGTCGAAGCTTCGGTCGGACACTAGTTACCGACACGAAAAAACTTTCTCCAGATCCACCTTTCATCAGTAACATCAGGACACTGGGTAGGCAGAGAAAATAGAACGCCAAAAAGCAAGATTTTTACATACTGCTACTTTCATAACTCTTGTCTTACACGCTTGTCAGTTTTTAAGGTTCCTTACGTCCTGGATGTCATAGACAGTGTATCGCCGCTATCCTTGACACCATCCTTCTGGTTTTGTAGTGTATATCTATTTAGTCTGGTTTGCACCATCGATAAAAATGGGAAAACTGTTAAAAACCATCCATTTCAATATATAATAAGTCATATGACTTATCTTTTAACAGTTTGCCGAGGCTTTTAAAGTTAGTCGTGTGGAGTTAATGCCTTGCTTGTAGTCGTAGTTTTATGGAGAATGAAATTAATGTTCTGGATGGTTTGCGGATAAAATGGAAAATGTTAGTGGCAATAAAGTACTGTGTCATCACGCTCGGGTTGATTGAGAGATGTAAAAATTTTCAGTATAATGGCGGGTAATTTAATTACTTGAACAAAAATATTCACATAAAACTTGCTATTAAGAGATTAAGTACGCCGTTTTAAGTTTAGTTGTAAGGAGTAACTATGTCAAGTGCGATTTGGTAACTCGAATCGTTCAATCTATGTCTCAGTGGTCTAGTGGTCGAGCACACCCCACTTCTGAATCCGGAAGTCGCGGGTTCGAATCCTGACACTGGCTCGCACCAATGACTTTTCGAAAAGGTTTTCGGAATGTCATGTGTCGATGACTGAAAAACTTTGTGCCCGGTATAGCAATAGGTTCGACACCTATTCCATTTGGGACGTAAACATAAAGGCGATACGAGGCTTAACAGCCGCTGCCTTCGGGTAACAAAATCGTGAAGTTATGTTTATATTTGAATCATTTGCAGTCCAGATGTTTATAATATGCTTTAAATTTAAATCGTCCCTTGCCTCAAAACAATGTGACATTCTCAGTTCTTGAAATTTATAAGGATGGTTATAAATCTTTTTATTACGATGAGAAAACAATAATATTTTTTGCCAAAACTTTGAATCAATGCCGTAAACTTTGAAAAGAGTTTAATGTTATTTGGTTGTTCCTAATAATAATATTTTTGCGATTCAAAATAATTTCCATTTAGCTCGAAATATGCAAGTTTGTTTGTACAGATGTGGCCATTTTATTTGTCACTAATGCTTTGGCCTTTTGAAGCATGAAAAGACTTAGCCGACCACTTGAAGATCGCATTAATTTTGATAACAGTTATACATAGGTAGATTTTAAAGACCATTCGCTGAACAGTTAAACCAATTATCTGCAAATTTAGCTAATCCTGACGAAATCCTAAAACCTCACTCATTCAGAGGAAAACACTGCAAGTACCACATCAAAAAGTAGTGTTATATGCTTAATATTATAATAATCTCGGTGGCGCAGTGGCTAGCATCTCACTTCTAATTCAAGAAATAGTGGGTTCAAATCCTGGCACACACCAATGACTTTTCGAAATTTTCGGAAGTGACGAGTGATAAATATCGATGAATGACAACTTTGTGCCCAGTATGGCAATAGGTTCGCCACCTATTCCATTTGGGACGTAAACATAACGGCGAGACGAGGCTTAACAACCGCTGCCTACACCTTCGGTGAAGTTATGTTATGTTATTATAGTAGTTAAATGGAAGGTAGACTCGCTGAGGGTGGTTTTCAATATCAATGACCGAAATACTGCTGGACTGTAAAAAAAAAATCAACGCCATTTGACCTAATTCGCCCAATCCACTCCGTAACAATAATTGGCTAAGTTTTTTAGCAAATAACGCCTGTTGAAATCCGCCTGTAAATTTCTACTACTCAAACAAACTAAATAAATAGTGATATTTTAAGTTATTCCCATATATTACCCAAACATCTAATCATTAGAAATTTGTTTGAACTTGTGCTGATGTTTACACTTTTGTTAAACGTGTGAATTAAATTTACTTTATTTGTAGTCGCCGGGACTCGGGATACGAGGAAATAACAGGTCCTAAGTAAAGTGTTGCGAGGGACTTTTAGAAATCCTAACCTTGGGTACAGTAAATACTTTAGTTAAAGGATGCTTAGATTAAATTGATTATTTTCTAATGTGAAAAGTTTTAGTGTTACTGCAGATATATTAAAATATCAAAGTATTAGTCATCGATAGCCGAATTTTCTGTTATTTTGTTATATTTTTCTTGAACACTACGTTGTTTTTCTAATGGTTAACTTTGTTCACTACACTGTATAAAAGTTCTACCATATGATACTAGATGGCGTTGTACACCTGTTACAAATTATAAGATTTTAAAACTTATCAAATTAACTTGTGTGTTTCTTACAGGTTGGAATATGTAATAATAATTAATAAAATAAATTTTTGGCAGTATTTTTGATTGATAACTTCATTCTAACAGTGCCAGATCTAATAACCTCTAACGTTTGCCAAAAAAACATATGCCATGGTTTGTGTTAAAAAGTTTAAGTGTTAAATTTAGTTTCAAAACGACAGAGATTTAATTTATGTATAAAAATGTATATTTGTATATATTCATATTACTTATTATAATACATGTAAACCTAACGAAAAAATAATTATAAATAATGTTAACAAAAAATTTTGCTAGCAAGCTCTTTTAATATTAAGATAAGATACAACAATCAGATGTTTTTTTTATTTGTTGACGTTCTGTTCTTAATGAGAAGACAGAATTCAATTAAACGAAATCCCAGTCCAAAATTACATTACTCCCATACACCCGAACGCCATCAGTCACTTGAAGTAATTCTAATTTTATAAATCCTCAGCGTCGTACTATTTTCGTCGACCGTGGGAGTGAGTTCTATTTTTGCACCTGTTGTTTGAAACATTGAACTCTTGGTGATTTCTGTGCGCCTGGTACTTGCGGGGCTAAAAGTGACTTTTGTGACGGAACGGACATACTCCCGTCACTGTCATCGACCTGTCAACGTGACATGAGCGCGAGGGAGAGGTAGCTGTAGTAGGCTGAAGCTGGAACGGACGTTTGATTGATCGTCCATTGTTACAGAGCTTTTTACTGAGGGTTGCAGAAGCAGTTCAGCAGAACGGGGCAGAGACTATTCGTATGATTTTCTTTGTTTCTTTTTTGTTATTTGGCCTAAAAAAGGAATGATGAATCGTTTTGTGATTGATCTTGGTATTTAATCTATTTCTCACGTAAGGAGATTAAGAAGAACAATAAAAAGAATAAAATTAAATGATATATTGAATAGTCTTGGATAGATATTAATAAGATATATATCCAGCATATTTGTACATAGAATAATTAAAATATCTAATTTAAATATTTATGTATGAATATTGGTGATTTAAATCCTGTAACTTATTCAAACATCTTCATCATCATTCGAATCCAAATTACACACTAATGACTTTTCGAAATTAATTTCAGAAGTAATCAATAATAAACGTCGACGACTATTAAAACTCTAACTATATATGGCGATACCGATACCAATGTGTTGAGGCATATTATCAGGGCTTATACTGTCGCATAACAAACGCTTGAAGTTATAAAAATATTATTTACAAATTATATCGTAGGAAACAATTTTTATTTTCAATATCCGTTATGGCATTAAAGACAAAGGAATAGATTCTCGTTTGATTGTAGTGATATTTTTTAAAACACCTATTGATTTTCAAAATAATATATCTATATAAATAAATAGCATATTGAGCAAGAGTTACTCAAATTTGTGCCCGTTTTCAGGAACGAGGGCGTCGGGTTTCCTTGAAACTTCAGGAATAAGGTTAATTGTACCAGGACACCATAAGTTACAGGGTATTGGAGATAAAGCATCGACTTATAACTACGTATACAAACATGTATTGCATCCGTGTTCAACTTATTGGACACCAGTGAGAGAACTTTCCAAAGGATTTACTTGGCAACGAGTATTTAGGTATTAGTAGAGTCCAGTAGTATTGCTACAGAGGGTTTTATTAAAGTTTTAATTAAAATTCGAAAAGAAAAAACCACACAAGCTGCGCGTATTTATACATAAATTAAAATTAGTAGTGTACAGTTTTATTATTTTTTTTATAATTTTCTTTATTTAATTTATGCAGTACCAGCTGGCGCGGGAGATGTTGTGTTCTCATAATATTATTATAGACGGAGTGGATTCATAATAAGAACTATCTATGGTCATTAGCCAATGCTGTACATATGAAGATAAATACTGACATTAAAATACAAATTGTTTTGAATAAAATTAAAAATTTAAATAAAAAAATTAAGTATATTATTTTCTAAAAAAGTTAGTTGTTTATTAAAAACCAGCCTTTATTTAGATTACTGCTACGTATTAAACCTCAATACATATGTTATCTTATCCAAAAATAATATTTGATATTTTTTTCATTGTGTAGGAGAGGCCAACGAGCTCGTAGGCAACTTTTCACCGCCCATAAACACCGTGGTGCGTTGCCGTTGCCGGATACCTGTCTCACCGAACGAATTGCCGTCTTTTAAGGTGGTAAAGGATGAGGATGGCGCTCCAGATATATCTCTCACCGAAGAAAACGCGGCTCGAGCCACTTCAAGTCATTCTATGAGGTCATGGTACGAGTATTTCACCGGTCAAGCCGGCCCATACATGGAGCGAACTGCAAGACTCTACCGCTATTAAATATTTGTATAGTTCAATATTTCAAATATTGAAAGTAAATTTCCTCTTTATTATATTGTAGATATACAAGTTACAAAGCTTATAATTTACTTATTTAAGTAATACGTGATTCTATACTAATATTATATGATAAGATTACACGCCCTATTTATTTGATGGCAGTGTTACCATCATTACAAATAGTCCACAATAAAATGATAACATTTATCTGATAAAATTATAAACATATGGTGTGTTGGAAAACTTATTTATTAGTTGCAATTAAAGTATTATGTTTTTTTTTACATGTTTAATAATATATTTTATTTCACTGATACTTTAGGGTACATAGGAATTTGTTGAAATGAATATTACTAAATTGAATTGAAGATAAATAAATCCCAATAAGACCAATTATTCGGTTTTGTATCTTCACACAATACAATAGATCTTAAATACACTTCAATACAATACATAGGCCATAATTTTAAAGTCATCGTTATTTATATCATACAGCTTCCGAATAGCTTTCCGAGAAGTTATTGATGTTTACCTCAATTTGAATCCGTGACTTTCCTAACAAGAATCCGTAATCGAATACGGCCAAGTTAATCCTTAATGTTAATCACATCATTTCCAACTGAATAAACCCGATAACAAAGTTGTACTGAATATTACTTAATTAAAATCGAAATTAATTATATACTTAATTGCAGTCAGCCACTCTATTCGTAACTTTCAACTGAAAGTTACTAAATATGTTTTATTTGTGTGCGTGAACACACACAAAGACTACCCAAATACTGTATACTACACTCACTGCATTACAGACTGCTTGACGCTTCTGAAATATATGAAATAGCCCGTATAACTGTCTCGCTTCATCCCCTATTTTTAGAATAACGCCGTCTCTTTCCTTCTCGAAGCTTTTCTTATAGCTTTCCCTCATGTCGTTCGGGCATGCGCCGTGCGTCCCGACGCACGTGTTAAAATAACTCCTGCTATTACCTGTTCTCCTGGTATCGGGCGCGCCTTGGGCAGCCGCGTCGCTGCGCCACCGCCCGATCCGTACGCCGCCCAAAGCTTTCCGCCCGCCCAGAAGCTTTACCATTCGCCTACGAAACGGTTCGTTGCCGAGTTGTGCGAGATTTAAGCGCGCACGTGCTTAGTTCCGCGAAAAGAATATTCTTAAGGAAAAAAGTTTACAAAGTGTGCTTTCTTTTTCGTCTCCATTGTCTGAAACCTAGTCGATACCCTTTTACTCCTTTTTTTCCTAATTAAATAAATAACATTTTTTTCTTTGCCATATATTTTTTTTATTATTTATTGGTGTTGTTCAAACACAGGTGTGGTGTTGTGCAGTGTATTTATCTACGTGTGCTGTGTCTGCTGATGATCTGCAGATCCTGAGAGAGGGCTGCTGTTCCAGATACAAATATGAGGAAGTATTCGGCTGTGCCAGGTAAGTACCTATAAAAAAGTAATATTTTACAGGTTAAATAAAAATTAACAAGTGAGGAAGGATAATAATGTTTTGATGCATAACGAATTTTTAGGTCGTTATGTACTAATTTTTCCATTTACTCTAAGTTATAAATATTTCCGTGTGTGTATTGTAAACTTATTTTACTTATATACTTGTAAATACTCTATTGACTGGATAAATTATAATTTAAGGTTATAAATATCCAATACTTGCGCTCAATAGGCATTTTTTTTAATTAACATATTTTTAAAGTTTACCACAATTGTCAATGATGCAGGCCAATTGTCAATAAATAAATAATAATATCTTGGACACAATACACACAGCGCCCTCTAGTTCCAAGCTAAGCAACTAAATGCTTGTGTTATGGAAATAATTGAATAACGAATCACATTATTATCACTCCAATTAAAATTATAGTTCATTTAATATATTAATATAATATATTTATATGACAACTTCTTGCTTCTGATCTTCAAAATGTATTAAGATAAACATATAGACACTGATGCAAGGGAGCAAGGGAAATTATATTATAAAAATGAGCAAAACTAATTATTTAATAAAAAAAAAGCAATATATTAACCGAAATTTTAACGATAGCCAAAAATTTGCGATAAATATGGATACCTGACAACATTGTGCCCAGAGTATGGCTCAATTTGGGACATACAAATTTAGCGAGTCGAGATTTAACTGCCACTTCCAACACCTTTGGGTAGGAAGAAGGTACTAAGCTAATATTTTTTTTTTATACACATAACATAACTTCACGCCTTTTTCTACTCGAAGGTGTAGGCAGCGGCTGTTAAGCCGTGTCTCGCCGTTATGTTTACATTTCAATTGGAATAGGTGGCGAACCTATTGCCATACCAGGCACAAAATTTTTAGTCATCGATAATTATCACACATAACTTTCGAAATTAGTTTAGAAAAGTCATTGGTGTGTGCCAGGAATTGAACCCGCGACCTCTGCATTCAGAAGCCGTGTGCTCGGTGACCGGAGCACCGAGATTACATATAATATACATTAATAAGATTTCGATAATAAGGAGTATTAATGAAAAGTGGAGTTTTTTAAAAAGAGCAATGCCAAGGAAGTACAAGTCAATAAATAATCTGGCAAAATTATCTTCTGGATCCTTGAACGAATGAATAATTCTGTCAGCATTATTTATTTTAATAAAGATGTTTTGAAAGTCCAATTAAAATTTTAATAAAGTTAAAGTTAGAAGTGGCCTTCTGCTATATAGTAGTTGGTATGTAGGATGTTTGTTTCGCAAACATACTTGAAGTGGTCGAGTGGCCTTTTCACGTTCCGGGCCCGTACTTCAAAAGAGAATTTCTCTATTGAGCTAAGTTGTGATGAAAATATACTAAATATATTGCTTTTATGATGCATATAGAAAGTCGAATAAATATCTAAATTAAATTAATTAGTTTTAATTTTTTTTTTTTAGTTGGAAGACTAATTATATTTATTTTTGTACGCACAAATAGGATCCAACTTATCTATCAATATCTCAACAGCCACACACGCGAAGTATTGTTTGAGAAGTCCCGAGTTCAAACTCAATCTATTTTTAGAAATCAATTTTGTTATTCAATTATTGATAAATTCACTTTGGAAATTTGCTTGTTCTATCCAAAGTAATATTGAATCAGGAGAGTACAAAATATTCATTAATATTATCGATTTAATATAATATTAAATTTCTTGAAATAGTTGAGAGTCAGTTACTCACTTAAGTCAGGTACAGAAAAAACTATAGTCACATTACGGCCAAAATAATTACACCAGAGACTTGAATTTACTCATTCGTTATTCAGAGTGATAGAGCCATGCAGTTCGCTCCACGAATGGGCCGGCTCGACCGGTGAAATACCACGACCTCTCAGAATATCGACGTAAAGTGGCTTTTAGCCGCGTTTCGCTCAGTGAGAGAGATATCTGGAAGCCCAATCCCTATTCCCGTCCCCCTCCTATCCTACTCCCGAACTCATCCATATCCTATTGGGCGGCAACGTAACTGTAGCAGTAGTTTAGGTGTCCACGGGCGGCGTTTATTGCTCACCTTCAGGTGACACGCCTGCTCGTTTGCCTCCTATGTCATAAAAATAATAATAATGCGTTGAGTTTCCTTGCTAAAAGAATTCTTCTACTCAACATATAAGATTGTGAAGAAGTAATAGGTCACTTGATTTGTCGGTTGCATTCCAAGAACGTTCATAGTGACCGGGACTCGTAAAAGTGGAACGTGGCTATTAATCATTCAAATTCTTTGTGCATCGGAATTATTTATTAAACATTCTATTCAGTCTTTACTGTTCTGTTGGATAATTGTTGTATATTTTATTATTGTACTAGCTGACCCGGCGAACTATATTTTAAATTTTGGATAACATGAGGCTAAATTTGTGATATTTATCGGCACGCGTCTTGGCCGGTACTATTGCGAGACGCAACTGCTGTCCCGCTATGTTAATACTGCGATATCTACGAAAATATTCGTTTAAATTACATGCCGTAAAAGGTCATGATCATCTATATTACATGCAAAATCTATTAAGGACACTTAATTGGTAGAAAATTGCTTTTATTATATAGATAAAAACCACCCCGTTAAAACCCTCTATCTATTAAAGAAACCGATGTTATATTCTTATATTATTTTTATTGCTAATAGCGAGTTGTTGTCTGAAATAGTATGAATGAAGCGAGTGAGGCGTGTAAGAATCGTGCCTTATAGCGCTCTGAAATCTCTGTCTACCCCGCAAGGCACTTGGTGTATGTACCATAAAAATATATAGTATAAAATGAATATTCTAAAATTCGATAAGCATTGCCAAACAATCCCATATTACTAAGGCTTTACTATCCTCCTGTCACTCACCAGGCTTCATCTTATGAGCCTTTTTTAAAGATGACACATTTCTGTTACCTTTTTCTGTTTCAATCGAATACACGAAGGAAAATAAAACAGATATTTATTTATTTTATATTTATACTCGCACATGGCTGGTGCCGGTTTTATAAAGCAGTTTAATGTATTTTTTATGACTCGTCTAGAGCCGTGAGAGATAGGAAGAGACAAAAGAGAGATTGAGTCCATCTCGTCATATTTCATTTAATTTACTCTACTACATATATAATCAGAATTTGATGATTTAGTTACGCACTCCACTATACCATGAAAACAATATTAATAATGGATTATCAGCTAAACCACACTCAATTTGTCAATTGGTAATTTGTAATAGCAATTGTTTGTAGTACAGTGTCCTCTTTGATTAAATTATGACACAAAATATCAGTAATTAACTAAATATACTAACTAGTTAAACTAACTAGTCTAATCAGCTTAAAAATTAAGCACAATAGCTTGACATATGTTATTAGTTATCGGAAAGTGGCAGATGTCACCCTCCTAGAGAATAGTGCCACCCTTTCGCCTTCTGTGGGTCTCATAAAAGGTGACAATGACAATGGTAGGACATTCAAATTCTGTGTCATTACAATAAGTTACCGGTAGCTATAAGTATTAAATGTATCATAGGATTTCTTGAAAACGTTAGTAACACCTTGGTTTATTAAAAATATTGACTATATTAAGATATTTATTTCTAAGACTTTCGCGAATTAAGATATATTTCAAATTCCCTGTCATTTATATCAATTTTATATACTTTCATGTAAAACATATAATAAATATAATAAACAGTTAAATGAAACAAACTGTTTCATTTAACTCTTTTCCATTTCCCGATTCGTAAAGTCCTTTGTAAATACAAATTCGCCGTCGAATTCACGTTTGACGAGTCGCTTTAAATCACATGGATTTAATTAAATTTTATAAAGTAAATAGATGTAATGAAATTAAAATAAACAAAAAGAGTGGAAGTCACGTCAAAAACAAATCGTCTTCAAGGTAAAAGTAATTGAGACAGCTTAAAAATTTAGTCGATTGTTCTGACATTTATTAACACTACGGAATTGTTAAATTAAGATTTCATATTTTGAGGCGCAATATTATTTTAAATATAATATTAATAACTTCACGCCTTTTGCTACCCGAAGGTGTAGGCAGCGGCTGTTAAGCCTCGTATCGCCGTTATGTTTACGTTCCAAATGGAATAGGTGTTGAACCTATTGCCATAGCGGGCACAAAGTTTTCAGTCACCGATATTTATCACACATACGCCCGAATACTGAACTTCCACTCAAATCTGACAATTAATAAAAGGCTACTTAGAATTTTAAGATCGCTCACATTTAAGTGGTATACACAAACGTCATTTAACCTATATTCGACCATGATCAAGTAAGCACCGATTAAATGTTTGTATTAAATGCTCACTTACGTTTGACAGTTGATTTGACAGATAAATAAAGTTGAGTAGCGTTTATGTATACGAATTTTGTTCTGAGTGGTGTTTATGTGCCAGTTAGTTTAAATTGCATTTAAATTTATCAGATGCTCAAATTTGACGTATTCTGTCTAATGTGACAGCTACGTAAACGTTTAGGTAGCGCTTATATATTTGAGTGGCAGTTCAGTATTCGGGCTATAAATTCCGAAAACAATTTCTAAAAGTCATTGGTGTGAGCCAGTGTCTGGAATCGAACCCCGGACCTCTGGATCAGAGGCCGTGCGCTCGCCCACTGCGCCACCGAGACTATGTTTAAAATCGCTTCGTAAATAGGCCATTATTTCTCGTAAAAAGTAAAAAAATAAAAATGGTCATTGTGGGTTATCCCTAAGAGATAGACATATGCCCTTGCCGATTTTTTTGTAGACCTTTTAAAGGTGTATAATAATGTAATACATTGTTTTGATTTACCACTTAGGGTTCAGGCAGCGTTTGCGATTAAAGTTCTAAATCTTGAAAATTATCACTTTTTTTTACTACACTAAACCTGAATTAAAGATCAAAACCACCATGTTGACACCCTCTAACTATTAAAAAAAACCGCATCAAAATGCGTTGCGTAATTTTACAGATATGCGCATATAAGGCGACAGACAGCGGAAAGTGACTTTGTTTTATAATAAGTATAATGATATAATAGGTTATAATAATTATATGTATACAAATGTTAGAAATATGAAATAACTATAGCAAAATGTTAGAGTAATGAAAATTAAGAACCCTTTGGTAGAGTTACGAATAAAAGTCTAATAAAAGTTAAGAATAAAACTGGTTGGTGATTCAGCACTTCGTAGTCGAATTTATCACAAAATTGCTCTAGATATCAGTCTACTGAAATAGCAATAGACTGCGCATTCAATCGGCACGTAGAGGCATAATAACTGCTGCCTACATCTCCTGGTATTAAGGGTCAGAATAAGAATTTCTCAATTTATCCTGATTCAAAGACTGGATTGGAATTATTGAAATTTTCCATTCAGACTTTGAACGGTTTTGCCGCATCAATAGACGCAAATAGCCTTTTAGATTGTATTTTGCCGGATTACGGATGCTACAAAAGTAGAAAAACTAAAAAAAAATCTAACTTAAAAAATCACATTTTATAGGCACAAGGGTAGGAATTCAAATGAACTGGAATATTAATAATTTATTTATGGGATAGAGGGCAAACATTTTAGCGACGTACCTTGTGTTGAGTGACTAACGACGCCCATGGACTCTTGAAACACAGATTAACAACCAACAGAGCTACAGGTACGTTGCCGTTACTCGACCTTAAGAGATGATAATGGAGAGCAAGGTAGCCTACGGAACCTCTCTCATTGAATGAAATGATACATGAACCACTTGACGCCGATTTTCTGAGAGTTTTGATATTTTACAAGTCGAATCGGCCCATTCACGCAGCGAACTTCGTAGCTTTAACACTGTACAAAGATAAATAGAGGTACTTTTTAATACAAAGTACGCGTTGCTTGTAGTGACAAAACAATGATTAAATTCTAATATTTGTGAAAAAAGTTACCATCATTATAAATACCACGCGTCTACCATCATGTATTTAACAACGGGTTTCTCTCACCAAAAAAGAACCCTTTTTCATGAAAAATTGTAAACACATAACTTCACGCATTTTCTACCGTAAGGTGTAGGCAGCGGCTGTTAAGCCTCGTCTCGCCCTTATGTTTACGTCCCAAATGGAATAATAGGTGGCGAACCTATTGCCATACCGGGCCGAAAGTTTTTAGACATCGATATTTATCACACCTAACTTTCGAAATTAATTTCGAAAGTCATTTTTGTGAGCCAGGATTCAAACCCTGGACTACCGAGACCAAAAATTGTAAAATACGTAATTATATTATCCATTATATGAGACATGCAGATAATACATGAAGTCAGAGTAATCCATTTTGAAAATTCCACGTTAACTTCTGACGTGGCATCTCTCTCTCTAATTTGTAATTACATCAACGGAACCTTTTCCTAATTGAAATTTACAAAGTTAGTATGACGCGAACACGTGATTTGTACACATTTAAATGAAACAAAGTTTAGAGATATTACTTATATATGGACGTTTTATTCGTTAATTTCATTTCTGACGAGAAATTAACTTCATCATGAAGTTATTCATTAATGGATGATACAAGATTGACTAAGCAGATATACTGTGTAAAATTTTAAGTATTGTAGCAGTCGTGGGCAACCACAATATACTTTTCGTGACCAAATTATTATAATAGAAGGTGATTTCAGTTGCTTTAAAACCCGTCGAGTCCATATGCCACATACTTATTTATAATTAACAGGACTTCTGTAACATGTATGAAATAAAAGTCCTGAGATTTATAACTATTTGACATATTGGAGTCGATATTACTAAATAAAATAAAAAATTCGCCTTTCCTGTCCCTATATCCCTATGTATGCTTTAATCTTTAAAACTACGCAACGGATTTTGATGCGGTTTTTTTTAATAAACAGTGGATGTCAACGGGATGGATTACATGTATAATTTATATGTAACTAGCTGACCCGGAGAACTTTGTTCCGCATCAAAAGTTTTATCTGCTGTCCCGCTATGTTAACACTGCAATATCTTCGAAAATATTTGATTAAATTGAATGCTGTAAAGGGCCAGGATCATCTATATTACATGCACAATCTATTTAAGACACTTAATTGGATGAAAATTAATACTGTAACGTTTAAAATCGCTTCGTAAATAGGCCATTATTTCTCGAAAAAAGTAAAAAAATAAAAATGGTCATTGTGGGTTATCCCTAAGAGATCAACATAATATGCCCAGACAGACAGCGGAAAGTGACTTTGTTTTATACTATGTAATGATGTATTAAATAAAATCAAATTATTAAAAGGTTTATATGTATAAATCCAAAATTTACCTATATCTTACTTTTGATGTAGAACAAAGTTCCCGAGTTAAATAGCTCTATATGTTTTACGAAATTAATTTAATGAATATGAAAAAAATATCTAAGACAAACTATGAATTAACTATGAATCATAGTTTATTACCATTTCCAAATATATAAAGATTGAGGCACACTAAACTTCATATATATTCCTATTACATAATCCACTCAGTCACTATATTACACTTGTCGGGACTTTCACGTCCAACTCTAATATTTATGTCACGTCTAAATATCTCGCCCGTCTGTCAGAAACTACTATTTGTGGGAATATTACCAACTTACATCTACCACATTCCTTTATGAATTCCTTCGATAAGATATTAAGCGTTAAATTATTAATTTTGCAGTAATTTTTTGTTGCAGTACTACGGCCAATTTTTATTATATCAAAGTGAATATCTTACAATAAGAATTCAAAACTTGACAAACCCAGTTGAGCTTTGAATTTTATATTAAAATAAATTGAATTGAAATTGCTTAGGCAAGTGGTTCTTAAAGATTTGTCGTCACCCCCAAAGTTATAAACAGTCCAAGTTATTTCATTAAACTACGATTAATTTGTTAGCAGTAAACAAAACGTTTGTTCGTCTTATTTGATATCACTTATTATATATATATTTGGAGAAAATCATTGTTTCCAATATTGAAAAAAAACCATTTAGATTTACAATGGACTGTTATATAGAAACTCAAAATTCAGAAATAATATAATTTGTGACGCTCCAAGTGCTGAGGGATTCAGTTATTGATATTTAACATATAATTATTTATGTTTATGTGTGCTAAATAACGATGACTAAAAAAAACTTTGTGCCCGGTATGGCAATAGGTTCACCACCAGGTTGGGACGTAAACGTAGCAGCGAGACGAGGCTTAACAGCCGCTGCCTACACCGTCAGGTAGAAATGGCGTGAAGTCATGTTATGTTAAACATTCTGAAAACGGATCCTACATTACTGAGAAGAAAACTTTAGAAGTCTTTTAACTGAGCGTTGAAGTAAACCGTCGGTAGGTTTTCAGCGTATCTATGGGTGCCGGCTTATAGATATTTTATACAGATATTAAATATACTTTATAAAATATAACAGCATTTTACGTTGCAAATAATGTTGTTACCATTAATATATCATCAATATTGAATCTCAAGAGATTGAGAAAGGAAGAGAGAGAGAGTCGCGTAAATTTCCTATTCATTGTGAAGCCACAAATTCACGACCATCTTCATCAATCTGTCTCCATCATAAAGTGATTTAACTGCGGCACTAAAATCTTGATAGTACCGTTGGAATTGATTACTGCCTTAAATATTTTTATGTGGTTTCAATATGGCGCATGATAAACTTGGATTAATATCTTTCACGCTAAGAGATTGGTACATTGGTCGATGGTGTAATAAAAATGAGGTTATATTTCAATAATCAAGAGGTGGGTTACATTTAAAAACATATATTTACAATCTAACGGTCCGCTATAACAAGTACTTTGACCACTAAAAAGATTAGTAATCTGCTCCGCTGGATCATACCGTGATGATATATACCTTGAAGCTTTCCTTAATAACTGGTTAATACAGTATAAAAAGAGCTTTTCAATACGACGTAGAATAGAAAGAATTTCCCGAGATAAATGCCTTCAAACAAACAAACTCTTCGGTCTTATAAAAGTAGTATTTAAATTACAGCTAAATCTAAAGTTAAGAATAGCATTTAAATTTAGAAATTCTACTTTAGCACGACTGAATTTTATAAATAGCTTAAATATTAATAAAAAAAGACCGATTTTTTAGAACTGTACTGATCTTAAACGTTAGCTCATTTGATCTGCTCTCTTTATGATATTAGTATAGTTTGGCTATGATACTAAGATTGAACTGTAATTGAACGTTTGAATCAATCCAAAATCAAATTAAACGTTGCATTAATTTTATACTGTTTTCCCGTTCAGGTTTATTAAAAATGGACGTTTATTTTGTAAATGATTGACTGCCTCGGGACTGCTGGCAGTGATTGCTAAATATTCAGATTAATCATAAAACTGAAATTTGCAATGCTCTGTTATTTGTAAAATGTTTGTTAAATCTCCAGAACTATCCAGCTGTTCGTTTTAGTTGGAAACAAATTTGAATAAAGCTAAATATAATAATATAATATACACCAAACTGTAGGCCGCAGTAATTGGGTCCAAATGCCTCAACTGTAAAAAGTGACTATATCTTATGCCATACTCGTATATCAGGGTAGAGCCTGGTGGATCTACCCTGATATAGTGTATCATCTTCAGTGGTAGAGTCTTGGAGTTTGCTGCATGAATGGGTCGGCACGATTGGTAAAATACCACGACCTCTCGGAATATCGGCGTGAAGTGGCTCGTACCGAGTTTCGTTCGGTGGGAGACGTATCCGGAGATCCGATCTCCTTTCCCCTTTCTTTCTCCTCCTACTCCCTTCAAGGACGACAACTCACCACGGTGTTTATGGGCGGTGAGAAGTTGCTTACGATCAGGTAACCCACTTGCTCGTTTGCCATCCTAGCCCATAAAAACAACATAGTTTAATGGCATGTACAGGCCGGCTCGACTGGTGAAATACCAAGACCTCTCAGAATATCAAGGTAAAGTGGCACATGTCGTGTTTTGTTTGTTAAGATAGTTCTCCAGAGACCCACACCCTTTTGCCATCCCACTACCTTAATGGCTGACAACACAACTATAATACTATCAGTGTTTAATGTATCTATAGACGGTGGTAGTTGCTTATCATCAGATGACCCGCTTGCTCGTTTGCCGCCTAATCTATAAAAAAACTCATTAAAGTATGCAACTCATACAAGTTTTGGGCAGAAATGGAACTGAGGCTGATTTATAGATAGGACCTTCGAATTATAAGCCTGTGTGCTGATCCACTAGTCTATTGAGAGTTGTGATGCAACTGATGGCCCGCTCCAGGCGAAATTTCTTTGTCTTGTAACTATATTACATACATAAACAGAACATAACTTCACGCCGTCTGTTACCCGAAGGTGTAGGCAGCGGCTGTTAAGCCTCGTCTCGTCGTTATGTTTACGTCCCAAATGGAATAGGTGGCGAACCTATTGCCATACCGGGTACTAATTTTTCAGTCATCGATATTTATCACACTTAACTTCCGAAAACAATTTCGAAAAGTCATTGGCGTGAGCCAGTGTCAGGATTCGAACCCGCACCTCTGGATCAGAAGCCGTATGCTCGTACCACTGGGCCACCGAGACGTCAAACGTAACGTAACTATATTAGTTTCTCTTATTTATAACAATGAATATTTTTTCATGGAAAAGAAGGGCAAATGAGCAGCAAATCACTTGATGGTAAGTAACCATTTGCGCCAATGGACACCTGCAACATAAATAGTGTTACAGTTTCGTTGCGGGTCTATAAGGGAGTACGATGACAATTAAGGGGGGGGGGGGGGGGGGAAGGGAGTAGGTATCCGAGTACCTCTCTTACCAAGCAAAACGCGGCATGAGCCAATTAACGTCGATATTGTAGTCGGTAGAGGCCGTGGTATTTCACCGATCGGGCCAGCAAATGTATACTACTGTTAACTTTCAGAGCAGTGCAGCTCTAAAAATCTGTAGATTTTTGGAGTCACCGGTCGAGCATACAAGCGACGTCATACAAACATACAAACGTCTAATAATATTAAGTAACTGTTACTAGTATCAATATCATATTTAGGTAACTAATATATCTCTGTATCTTGATTAATAACAGCCATGTTGAACCATCTATAGTTTGGGTAAACAAAACCAGCTTCGGGCGTTTGTGAGAAATCGTTGCCCCGAAATCAATGTTGCCTACACTACTACTGCACTGCGATGACATGTTAGTGTATCATAAAATTGAGGGTGTTGTTTTTACCGCCCAGAGGCTGGATTATAATATATAATAATATGCTGTAGTTTTATAGCCACGGTGGTCCAGTGGTCGACCTCCCCACTTCTGAATCAGAAGTGGGATCAATTCCGGGCGACACCGATGATTTCTCGGATTTTTTTCGGAAGTTATGTGTAATAAATATCGATGACTGACTACTTAGTGCCCGGTTTATGGAAATATTTAGGCACCCGGCCGTTCGGGACAAAACGTAACGAATCGGCGAGTCAAGACTTTAACAGACGCTGCACACCTTCGGGTTGAAAAAGCCTTGAAGTTACGTTTTTAATTACAAACACTATTAAAAAAATCATGTAAGCCCTATAATTCAATATATATGTTATTTTTTATTAGTTTATTAGCATTGCAAAATTAAGTGACACCCAAAGTGTGTCGAAAAAATAGTTATTTGTGAAAGAAAAAGTATAAAGCTCGTCATAAACTGACACAAACATGCCCGCATTGAAAGTCTTTTCGACCTTAGAGACTAATTGTTTGAAAAGGTCACCCTTTTTTCTCTAAGCCTGCCCTCATAACCCTCACAAGTCCCTTCCGTATTCTTCAACACTTAAGACTTGTTAGTGTATTTTTTACGTTTTAGGTTTTCGCTTTGAGTTTTAAGTACACATGTTTCAAAATCTTGTTTTTGTTTAATGGTAACCTATACTAAAAATATATATCACAACAGCGGTAGAGCCAACCAGTTCGCTGCCTGAATGAGCTGGCTCGACCGGTGAAATACCATGAACTCTCAGAATATCGATGTGAAGTGGCTCATGCCACGTTTCGTCTGGCGAGGACTTTATTTTGAGGCCCATCCTCTTCGCTGTCTTTCCTCATCCTATGCCCTTAAGGCCGACAAATCAACTGTAACAGTATATGTGTTACAGGTGTCCAGGGGGACGGTAGTTGCTTACCAACAGGTGACCTGCTGGCTTTTTTGACCGCGTATTCCATAAAAACAGAAGCAATAAAGTTTATTTATTATACTATCAACAAAAACTAGCTAGGAACTCCTACTAATATTACAGAAGGCATTTTATGTTATTTTTGGTATTGGTGGTCGACCACACCGCTTCTGAATTAAAGATTCGTCAGATCGGATTCGGGCACACGGCAATGAATTCTAGGAATGCTTTTTAGAAGTAATCCGTGATAAATATCGATAATCGACTGATAGTGTGATGTATATGGCAATGGATTCTGCCAGTTGTTCTATTTGAAACATAATAATTTGGGTCGAAGCAAAACCGTCACTGCCTACACATTCAGTAGTTATACACGTTAAGTTATGATTTACATATATATATTTTAATAAAATATACTTGCTCTTTTATGTTTCACAGATGACTTTTATGGCAAACTACTCAGACAGTAACAGTTTTTTATATTTAACAAAATATAAAAAATATTTTTGTTAAAAATTAAATATAATATGATACTATCTATAAAGGTATATAATTATATTTATAATGTATGGAATAATAATACTGAAACTAATGCGAACTCTTACCCAAATTGAAGTGTTAAATTTGAAATAAATCGAGTTTACTAATACCTTCTAATTAACTTTAAAACAACTCGAAGCCTTGTACTAAATTATTCCAATGAATGTTCGTTGCGAAAACTCCGTCGACAATTTAAAATAAAGCCTGTTTGGACATGGCCGACCCAATTAAAGAACAAGAAAGTTTATATATTGAATACTTTGCCAGGGGGTGGTAGATAGAGACTTTGGGTAATAGTAAAATTATATATATTTTTAAGACATAGAATTTGGTACACATTATCCACTGCTTATCCCACAAAAATTTCAAAAGGTTGTCCGGAATTATTTCTAATGCTGTGCGGATAAATAATTATTAAATAAAATACATCAATCAAAAATCTCACACTTCGAAAAACCAGATAGATTAAACCATCAGTTCACAAAATAATTCAGAAAAAGATTCTTCTATATGAAGGCATAATTACCACTGCGGAACTGCACGGGCATATTAAGGCTGCAAAGTTAAAATAAAATCTTGTAACAATATAATATATTTACATAATGTCTTAGGACCTTGAGATGCATAAATAGGGACTTAATACGGTAAAAGTTGTAATGTTTTACAACTTATACTGATTCAAAATGTCATCAATTTAAACGTCTGCGTACGCTTTTGTAAAGCTTCCTGTTTCTATAGAACTGGATTACGTTTTTAAATTAATATATAAATACGAAAAATACGATGTGTCAATATCAGTCTCCTGTCAGAAGACACATTCGCAACAACAAAATAAAGAAAATGTTTACAAAGGTAAATATTATTTCGTTATATTATTATCTACCGTGCCGTACCTTCATTAGTAGAAACAGCAATTCATTTTTGGCCATGACGTTACGTATATTTCTGGTCCTTAATAGTTGCTAGTGCTTACTGCTATACTGCATAACTAAACGAAGTAGGAATTTAAAAAAACAGACCGTATTCTTATCTTAAAAGATAGATTCAGATGCGAACGGGCGGTGGTGATTGATTTCCATCAGATGACTCGCTTGTCCGTTTTCGCCCTATCTAATAAAAACAAGTAATTTTAATCGTTGATCGTGATGAAACAAAATACTTAAGTATCATAATGATTAGCCTAAATAAATAAAAAGAAATCCTTTCCATATTTTAAAACGGAAGTGAATAAAAAAAATTAAACGCCTGCACATTTTTTTATAGCATCGTTAATATCGTCGTCATTTGCATTCCTCCTTTTTCACCGCGGGCTGATACCAATAACTTACAAATTGATGTCTTATAAATTTGTTATTTCCTATGTATTTTCCATTTGACATATTTTAAATTGAGATACAGATATGAGACATGACAATCATCATTACAGCGAAATTGTTTAATACTATAAAACAATACTGTCCGCTGTCTGTCCCTTTAAATGCTTAGATCTTTAAATTTACACAACAGATTTTGATTTAGTTTTTACTAATACATAGAGGGTATCAACGGGGTGGTTTGTATCTATAATTCATATATAATGTAGTAAAAACTGTGATAATTTTTGAGATTTAGTAATATAGTATTTTTTTTGCAAACGCTGACTGAAACCTAAGTGATAAATGAAAACAATGAACTACGTTAATAAACACCTTCAAAAGTGTTACAAAAAAGTCTGCGATGGTGTACGTCTACCTCCTAGGGAAAACCCACGATAAATTTATTTCTTCTTATTGCTTCTAAAGCGAAACAAAGTTCGCTGGGTCAACTTGTTTAATTATAAAATTGAACAAACCGCCTGCAGTACATTACCGCAGCCAAAACCAACTATAGTATCAAAACTTCCACTGCAAGTATCCTAATTTAAACTAAACAATTAGGGTGGTACTATTCCCGCCTGAGCTAAAGATGTATTAAATTTTGATTTCAAAAAATTAAAAACTAAAAAAACAATTTTTATTTATGTTTTTTTTCTGGTATTTTAGTTCGTCACCATTTTGGCCGTTGCCGTGGCAGTGAGCGCATCCGACTTCTCCAGCTTCTCGTATGGAGTAGCAGATCCTTAAACTGGTGATTTCAAACATCAATTTGAAAGCCGACTTGGTGATAATGTACAGGGTCAATATTCGCTATTGGAATCAGATGGAACACGTCGCACTGTTGACTATACTGCTGGCGCTGAAGGCTTCAATGCTGTAGTACGCAAGGATCCCGCTTTCGTATCAACTTTACCAGCTCCAGCTCTAAAAGCAATTCCTTACGCTTCAGTATACCCATATGCTGCTCCGTATAGTATTTCAAAATTGGGATCTCTCTACAACTCTGCGAACCTTGTAGCCGATTCTACTTCTAGCACATCACAGGACTGTACTTGATAATAAACGTTTCCTAACATTTTATCGTTTGATTTGAATCTTAACTATTGCTGGCTACGGGATTAATTAGTCAAATGTATGTTATTAAAGTAACGAAATCGGTAAAACTCATAGAAAAAGAGATTTTGGCGAATATATTCCCAACCATAAACATTATCCAATTCGAGAGGTACAACTAGATTTTTAAAGAGTTATCAAAGCGTGTGATGCTCTCTGATACAAACACAGAGGATTTCTTTATGGAATAGAGGGAAAACGAGGAAACAGGTCTCTTGATGGTAAGCAGCTACCGCCGCAACTAAGTCTACACGCTTTAAATTCCGTTGCCTACATCGTCGAGTATTATTGCTTTGAAGTTACAGTCGCAGCAATATAATGTGATTGGAACATCGGGCCGATCAGTTAGTTATGCCTTTACAGGAAATAAGCCTTTCAGTTGCTGTATAGGTTTGCATTTAGCCCAGTTTGAAATTACTTTGTATCCACTGTAAAAACTTGCCCGTTCTATGAGCGGATTCCATTTCAGAGAAGAAGAGCATAAATAAAGTACAAGTCAGCAAATCCGCATACACATAAATGTTCATAACCTATTTATTTGAGTACCTAAATTGAGGAAATCTGGAGACGAATATTAAACACAAAATTGTACAAAAATATTTGAGTGTACCTGTTTTAGGATATACTGTGGTAACAAATACTACAGTTTGTTGAAACATATCTTTGTGACAATTTCAAGTTCCCTCCGAGCTTTACGGCCAGTTAGGACAATATTGCCTCTCCCTTGAACCTGACAAATAAAAGTACTTTCAGCGCCGAATGTTTTTTATGTGACAAATTCCAATTCAGCAGTAGGGATATATAAGAATAGAAAAATTCAGCTCCAATAGTTGGAATAGTTTTTATTTTAACTTTCAGTTCATTTCCACTCCAAATTGAAGCAATTTTGGCAATTTGGTAAAATGTCTGACGCACCTTTATTCGTTTTGACTGTATGTATTTGTTCTGTAAAACTGTATCCGTATATATCTAATTACTCTGAAGTGTATTCGGCAAATGAATATAATTTCTAAATATCTGACATACATTTACACGCTTAATATCCGAAGTTGTACGCAGCGAAAATTATGCCTCAAATTTCCGAATGCCATTGTCATTTGGTATACAAATTGGGCGTATTTCACGTTCATCGGAACATATCGAACCTAGACTATAGGGACTGCTATGAAACTGAATATTTGAAATTTCAATGGAAATTCATTTTTGTGGAATATATTATGGTATTCGTTAAAAATTGCCTCCGTTTTGGTCACTCTGTAGCCTTCGTGTTCACGAGTAATGAAGCCGTTTATGAATACTGTGAGTTTCAAATTGAAATACATGCTGTATATTGTTAAAAAAAAGATTTTTTTTATTTAAAAATATTTTTTTAAATAATGTTTAAATACAGAACACAATAGGAGTGGTTATGTTAACATGTTTTAAGGTAATGTTTTACTTTCAATTTTTTTTTTTTTATAAATTGCCACCTTTAATAATCGAAATTATTTCATAGTTTCAAAATATATGATGATGCCAGAAATAATTATGTCAGTATATTATATCATTGACTCGGTGCTCCAGTGGTCGAGCTCCCCGCTTCTGATTCAGAAGTCGGTGACTGACAAATTTGTGCCCAGTGTTAACAGCCGCTATCTATACCTTCGGCTGGAAGAAGACGTGAGTTTATATTATGTTTTATTATAATATAATAATAATATCTTGGACACAATAGACACAGCGCCCTCTAGTTCCAAGCTAAGCAACTATATGCTTGTGTTATGGATACTAGATAACGGATATTAATATATATATACTTTTCTTTTGTAAATACATACATAAAATACATAGAAAAACACCCAGACGCCACACAAATATTCATGTTTGTCACAAATATTTGTGCTCAGGTGGGAATCGAACCCCCGACCTCATTGCTGCAGCCGGTAGTTTTACCGATGCGCCACGAGGCCCGACCGTATTATACAACACTTACAAATATATTTATCTTCAAAATCAAATATAAAATGTTATATAAACTCTTTAATTCAAAATCAAATATGTTTAAAAGAATTAAGTCATTATTGATTATCCATAAACATTGATTTGAATTCGAGACCTAACAGGACTTTCGAAACTATTAAGAACCATTATATTTTCAGCCAATGGCTCACAGTTCCCCGTTGCCAACGGACGGAATATTCATGAATCCAATAAACTTACTAAGAGGGCAAAAACTGAACACTATCAAAAAGCAAAGCTTTAAGACTACATTTATGAGTACTAACTCATTTCAGCGAAATAATTCCCTCTGTGCCTAACCCATAAATTTCAAGACTAATAAATATTATTATTTTTCATGACTGTATATTAAAATATGTGTACATTTTTGCACCAAACAAGCCACAATTTTCTGTGCGGTCAAGCGCGCTGTCCTGAAATAGCTTGTCACTGAAATAGAAGTTCAATATCGACGTATTATAACTTTGAAGCCTTATATCTATGTATATTATAACATACCTTAGCATAACATAACTTTAGGCCATTTTGTACCCGAAGGTGTAGGCAGCAGCTGTTAAGCCTCGTCTCGCCGTTATGTTTACATCCCAAATGGAATGGTGGCGAACCAACTGCCATACCGGGCATAAAGTTTTCAGTCATATTATATTATTATACATAACTTCCGAAAATAACTTCGAAAAGTCATTGGTGTGAGCTAGGATTCAGATCCCGCGACCTCTTGATTCAGAAGCGGGGTGCTCGACCACTGGACTACCGCGACATTACCTATTACATATACCGTATTATATTATTATATCTTATATATGTAAACATAATATGTGAACGTCCTATAAACTTGTATTTTCAGGTTAATTACCAATAATATTCTGTTGTTCATCCAGGATTACTTTTTATTATTTCAATAAACAATGGTGTCGTGAGCTTATTGCTAATTCTTTAAAAATATTTTCTCCATTTCTTGGAAATGGATTGTACGCTGGTTTTTTTTAGATTTTTTACTACATTTACACACATATATTATACAGGTTCTCTGGTGTTCTTTGTTAACTTGAAAAAATCAATACCTGTTTTAAAACAAAAGGGTAGTAAGCAAAAAAATAATCCCCATTTTGAGCGAGAGAATTATTTATCCACTGGTTGTTAACATATCACATAACATATAATAACTTCACGCCTTTTGTTACCCAAAGATGTAAGCAGCGACTGCTAAGCCTCGTCTCGCCGTTATGGTTACGTCCCAAATGGAATAGGTGGCGAAACCTATTGCCATACAGGGCACAAAGTTTTCAGACTATCAAGTTGTTGTTAAGATACTAATAATTTCATTTGAGAATTAAATTAATTACCATACCTACTTGTTTCATATAAAAAATATTAAACAAACAAAAAACAAACTTTCCACAGACAAAACTCGAGCAAGATAACAAAAGGCTTTTTTTTCATCAGACGTTCGTAAATTACGAAACTCTGATATAACTTTTTACCTCTCATTAGCGCAAGAGTTTAATAATTACAGTTTTTTTTTTTGAAAGAAAAAAATAATCACTTGTGCCGATTTTGATATCACGAAGATATTTTTTTGTAGTTTGTTTCTTATCGATAAAACTATTCTTCTCATATTATTTGTTTTTTTTTTAATAATTACAATTCTTTTAGTCTGGAATCAAGTACTCAGTTTGTTAAGCAAGAAATCATGGATTCGACTAAGGGCTCGCAGCAGTTCTCAATTTTTTTATCGAAGTACGTGTAAATATCAGTGACTGACAATATCGTTTCCGGTGTATGTAAAAACCACTTCCATTTGGGACGTAACAAATCTGCAGGTGGCTTAAAAGCCGCTAGCTACAGTTTCAGGTAGAAAAAGACTTACACGTAGACTTACTAAAGAAAAAAAGTTTTTTTTTTTTACTTTTGCTTCACAGAGCTATAGATACTATACAAGCTGGATTCTCTTTCTATCAAAGCATCTTAACATCATTTGTCACAGGAAACTTAATATTATCTTATCTGAAGGACTCCAGCTGCACAAACAATGTCAATTTAAATGAGATCATACCGTTATGATAAGGTCTTGTACACACTGTGCAATTTAATATTGCCACATTTACGTTTAGAAGGTCCCATCTTCTATTCTTAGCCAACGACTCTTCAAAACCTATGTGTGTTAATTATATTGTAATTGTATTGTATGTACTTATTCTCATCTCCAAATCAAATTAAAAAAATATACAAAAATAATTGAAATCAAATATTAGAATTTGTCACAAAAGAAGACACTGCATACACCTTTAATCATTAAAAGTATGAAGGTATAAAATTATAGATAAATTGCAGTCGCTATCGAGGTTAACAACAGTGCTTATTATAACCAAGTCTAGATTTTAAAATAATTAAGTGTTAACTCATTTTATCCGACCATGCTAATAGGAGATTTCTGATTTTTTAATGTACGTAGTAAAAAGCGTAGGTTATTTAGCAAACATTTAAAAAATCATTATATCATCATTAAATAAAGAAGTCAAGAACTGCCTCAGCAATCGTCATGATCAAATTGAACCTGTCTTTGCGGAAGGTGACGTCAGAAGCATTAAATACCGACGAGTATGTATGAACTCTTGACAAGAAAGTTGAAGAAACAAGTGAGATGTGTAAATATCATGCCATATAGTACTCTGTTCTCTCTGCCTACCCCGCAAAGAGCTTGGCGCGAAGTTAAGTAACCAAGAGAGTATCCAATTAAAGACGCAAGTAATCTTTAGCTATACTTTAAAGGGTGTCTTGTTAGATCGTCCGTAAGATAATAATATTAATTTAGCCCCAAGTTACTAGTGGTTACATGTTTATCTTAATTGTGTTGACGATCAGGTTTCTAGAAGACAAATGAGGGGAGAGAAGAAATGATGACAACGAAGTAAATGCTTTGCAGTTGTTTTTCTTTGAAAAAGACCCGAGACTCAAAAGTTTTGAATGGTGTATTATTTTTTCTCTTGTCGGTTTTCTAGTTATTGTAAGCCGTTTTATTTGGATAAACTTCAGATACTTGTTGCTCTATTTTAAAAGATACTTGACTTCGGATTTAAATCGTTTTTATAATTTTAATATATTTGGTAATATAAGTTACGGAAGAAATTAGTTTTTGTACCTTTACTTATTTCATATACAAAGGTATAGGCAGCAACAATTAAGCCGGAATTAAGTTTTTAATATCTTTTTTAACTACATTACCAGCATTTTTAAATGAAGTGGTCGTGATTTGAATAGACAACTATACATCATAAATGTAATAATACTCTAATCAATGAGCCATCCGAGTCACAAACTTTGTTATTAAAATTCGTTTTTACAGCTCTTGTTTGAACATAATTATATAGATAGTAATATAGTCATGCAGTTCGCTGCATGAATGGACCAGCTCCGTGAAATACCACGACCTCTCAGAACTTTGACGTAAAGTGGCATATGCCGCGTTTCATTCGGTAAGAAAAGTCCATTCTCCTATCCCGTCTTACTCTCTTAAAAGCCAGCAACGCAACTGTAACACTATTGCAGGTGTCCATGGGCAACGCTTACCATTTGACCCATAAAAGATACATAAAAAAAGGTTTATATTGAAAAAAAAATCGAATGTCAACATAATTGATACATGTCAAACGGCAACATCGCCTCAGAACGTATTAGACCCCGGGGGAAGCCTCCTAACATGCGGGAAATTTTATTACTTAAAAATTTGCTGAGAGACGTTTGCGAATTGATCAAATGAAATTTGTATCAGACAAAGTATTTTCTGCTGTCAAACATACAACCTCATTAAATACTAACTGCTTGTAGAGCTTGAGTAACAAACAAATGCAATATCTGTTCCTCCAATGAAAACTGAAGTACATAAAATAATGTAGAATTGGCTGGTGGTCGTAGAACTAACGGCTGGCACAAAAACAAATCAATTCATTTATGACTTATTTAACTGGAATTGGTATTATATAAGGAAGCTATTATATAAGCAGGCTACAACAGGCTACATAATTGCACTTAATCGCATAGGCTTTTGCTTAGCTTAGCCAATGTAATTTAATCATTGGAAAAACAAGTAAAAAATTATTAAGAACGTGAAGCAAATGTGTTAATATTAAGCTCTAATCATGAAAAATTATTATGGCTATTAAAAACTGTAATTCATATCAGCTAATTCCTATTTATATTAAAGATACTATAACATTTTTCTATGTATGTTACATCTTCATGCTTTATAAAACTTCCAGTATGAAAACCGTTCAATTTTGTGAAAATTTGTCTAGGAAAATGATCATATTGAATAAAAAAGACTTACTTCACTTAGCTTGAATTAGAATGGAGCAAAATAAGCTCAATAACGTAGCTCAGTAAAATTACCTAAATGAATGAACGCTAATTTCGACACTACAGCTGATGTCCGCGGTAAAGTCAGATTGTTGGAGTGTGCCACGGTTAGACAGGTGGTCACGGATGAGGAGTTTTGGCGGGAATGTAAAAGAGTCTTGTCTGTCCTTTTCTGAAATTTGTGTTTCAATGGATATTATTAAATAAAATTTATAGCGTTTTATTTAATAACTGTTCATATGTGTGCAAATATGGAAAATGGGTGTAAATATCGTATGGAACGTGTTCTCCTGTATTGTCTTCAACATTTCTTTGGAACATCATGTGTAAAGTCTTACAACTTTATATATGATTAAATTACGTTAGGTTTAGGTTAGGAGAGGGTCAAATTAGGTTAAGAATGAATATGTATTATATATTATAAAAATCTCGACTTGAAGGTCCTAGTAACCAGGTCCTTAAATCCCAAAAAAAAGTCATGGACCTACTGTTGGTATGATCCAGTGCAATTAATCTACATACGTTACTTTAATTAAATTGATCTTGCAAAGAGGCTGATCGAAGCCTCTCGCTACCAGAGGGCTGGTCTATTCTTCGCACAGAGGATTAGCATTGCCATTCAGCGGGGCAATGTGGCCAGCCTTCTGGGCACGCTGCCAGTAGACCGAGATGCGGAAAAATTTCATTTCAGGTAGTTATTTGATTGTATATATTGTAAAAACTGTAATTAATTTATTTCTTCTTATTATTGTAAATAAAGATTATTAATCTACTACATTATGTAGAGTCAGAAACCAGGCCGAATGTACACATTGATAAAGATTAAGAAATGCTCATAAAACTTTTTACAAGTCCAGATATATTATATAAAGATTCTTGCACGGAAATTGACTGCGTCGTGTTTAACTCAATTTCACTCTCCCCAAAGTGTCGGAAGCTGGAGAACCGCTCTAATACCTTTTATCTACCCCCCCCCCCTATTTATTAAAAATATCAAGAGTTTCATAATAATATTGATGATTAAATTTTCGTCGCGAACAAGGAGGAAATTCAATTTTTAAATTAAATGTCCACGCGTAAATTAAATAAATTAAGTAAATTAAGGTAGGAGTCTGTTTTTGTTTATTTTTAATAAAAGTATAAGCAAAGCTTTCATTTTATTCCTAGTGTTGCAATTATCAAATCCTGGCTCAAACCAATGAGTTTTTGGAGTTATTTTCGTAATTTGTAAGTTATAAATATCGATGACATATAGTATTGTTTTTTTTTGGAACGAGGATCCTTACGGTAGGCTTGGAGGAGATAGGGATTTTGCTGAACGACCGAACTGAAAAAATTGTGATGGTAAAACCGTAAGCAAAAGTCCGTGGAATAAAACCGTTAAATGAGACGTGCGCAGGCCCGAGAGTCGTATACACAAGCGAGTAGTGTATAATACCTTTCTCTTTCACCTTCTTTCAGCAATAGAATTTAATGACGAGACTGATTAATAAGATTTATTTTTTAAATTTTCGCGAATCACATTCATAACATTGAAACAACTTTTTATGGATTATATCGCGTTTATTTCGAACTTATTTTTTATTTATTTTCCGACGTTTCGAACTCTTTACAGAGATCATTTTCACGAGTGATGAACAAAAAGATGGTAGTCGTTCAAAAGCTATGTTCATTGATACAGAGAGCACCCACTTTTTGGAAATAAAAATCATAAGGTTGATATTAAAAATTTTATTTTTACTAGCCGTAACCCACGTCAGACCTTGAAACAAAAAAAAAATATTTATAAAATATATTAACTAAAGAAAAAAATTGTTTGTAAAGAAAGATCCTTTGTTGTAAGATTTAATAGGTAACAGTTGTTATTTTTAATTATTAGATAATTATCTTATTTTCCTAAGTTAGTTAGTTAGTTAGTTAAAAAATAAGTTCTAATTAAACGTGATAAAATCCATTAAAAGTTGTTTTAATGTTATGATTAATAAGAATTACTTATAATAATAATAATCCTAAAAGTTGTTTTAATCAATGAGTGAGATTCGCGAAAATCTTAGAAATAAATAATAATAATTTTTTTTTGTAATTATTTATATTTATATGTAATTTTATGTTTTCAAACAGAAATAATGGGACATATTTTGTTATTTTAATTGATAATTTGAATTACGACTTTTTATTTTACGTAATTTAGTTTCGGAATTTAGTGTCGGTGTAAAAGTAAGAAAGGGCATGTTCCGATGGTTCGGAGAAGTAGAAAGGATGGGTGATGAAAGATTGACTAAGCAGATATACAATGCAAAAGCGGATGGATGTAAGAGTCAAGGACGACCAAGACACACATTCCATGACCAAATATAGAACGTGTCAAAAATCGACGCGCGTTCATGAAAAGAGTTATGAAAATCAACGAAGCGAGTGAGGTGTGTAAAAATTGTGCCTTATGGCGTTCCGTTCTCTCTGCCTACCCCGCAAGGAATTTGGCGTGAAGTTATGTACATAATTATTATTTCCTAAAATTTGGTTCAAAAGGAACTTCGTTCCTACCTGGTTTCTCACGACACTACATCTTTTTTTTTAAGTATTTTGCTATTATATTCTCCTGAAATAGTCTCTCATTCAATAGAGTCGAATTAAAGAATAAAAGTCAAGGAACTGAAGAAATGTCAAATAAATAAATGTTTTTAAAACTACCCTTCATACATATTGTTATCACCCTGTTCAAATTTATCTCTGGATATAATTAAAAAATCTCGTAATAAAAACAAACAATACAACCTGCGTCATTGTGACTTTCTCCCAATTAGAAAGGCTGTTCCAGCTTCAGTTAATGATGTGTCTGTATCAAGATAGCGCTTGTACTTCCACCTACTCACTCGGGCGATAACAAAAACCTTTAGATTCATTGTTAACGAGAAAACTTTTAAATGATACTTTATGTTATAATATTGGTTGAGAGTATTTCCGGCTATTTGTTATTAATGATTTTTATTTCCGAACTAGTTTTCAGCGAACTACTTTCATGGGCTTTGTAAGGGATCATAACTTTTTCACAGGGATTTTTACTGTTGAATTAAGTTTTTATTATTGAATGCTGAATTTATAAAATATATTTATAATGTACCCAATTACAGAACCTAATTTTACACGTGCAACTGCCACTATCAAATCTAGTTTATAACAGCTAATTGATTATCGTAATATAGTGAAGTCTTATAAAATATTTAAAAAAAAACTTTTACCAAACTAAGAGATAATAAGCCCGATATATTAAAAAAAATCTCTTTAAAAAAACTCAAAACAAGAATTCTCTTCTAAAAACTTTTTTTTCCCCTTCATATGACACTCGACAAGAAAGAAACTGGGCTACTGGCACACATACATTCCTTCAACAAACATTTTATTATCCTTCATAAAATCTGGTTCTGGCATAGGGAAGGTTGCGTATACTGACAAAAAAAAAAGAAAAAAAAATACTATTTTTTTTTTGTGACAAACTCACGACTATATTACATAGAATGGCACAGATAATGAAACTCTCGTGTCGGAACATTTTTCCTTAAGATGGCACTCGACCAAATGTTACTTATGTCAATGTTACATCAAAAATACTTAGCAATGTTTCTTTTATTCAACATTATATTTGCCCGACTGCGCCAAAGAAAGCAAAGTTTTTGATGCTCTTTGTAAGTTTTTTTTTTTATGGTATAGGGATAAAACAGCAGGTGTATCACCTGATGGCGAGCAACAAACGCCGCCCTTACTGTTGCGTTGCCAGCCCTTATCTTTCTAACTCTGAGACGTATATTTATATTCATTTTAACTAAAAGTCTGAAATAGTTTAAGTTGATTCTTAGATTTTTCTCGGTATCAAAAATTAAGTCATATTTCGAAGTTTTAAAGCAGACTAATATGAAATATAATTATAAGCAGTATTAATTTTATTCCATGAAATCTTAATTATCAGGTGCTAACATCTTATTGTGGATTCGATTGGTATTTGACCCCGTTTGAGCACGTTATATTGGAAAATACCATTCATTCTACGATTTTCTCGATCAGACGCGCTTGGAAATTCGAGAGTAATATTTAAGTCTATAACTTCACTTACAGCCGATATTTTATCAAATAAAATTTGTATTTGCCTGTTCTATTTACGTGACGCTCACTTAAATTGTATTTTTTTTAAGAGCTGTTTAAGATGAGATTCTGTTTTAATTACAAATTGACAATTATTCTTATTGTGTAAAAATAAAGTATATCATTTTTATTAAATTAGACTTGATTGGAAATCGGGCATCCCGCTTCTGAATCAAGAAGTCATGGGATCGTAACTGAACTCACAGCAACGACTCCCCGTAATTCTTTTCGGAAGTTATGTGTGATAAATATCAATGACTGACAACATTGTGCATTGTATATATGGTATAGCAATAACTAACTTCACATATATAATTTGCGACCTAAAAATTTCGCATGTCGAGGCTTAACAATGACAGCTAACCTTCAGGTGTAAAAAGGCGTGAAGATGGTAGAGTGGTAGAGCCAAGCAGTTCGCTGTATGAATGGGCCGGCTCGACCGGTGAAATACCACCACCTCTCAGAAGATCGACGTAAAGTGGCTCATGCCGCGTTTCGTTCGGTGAGAGAGGTACCCGGAGGCCCATCCCCCTTCCCCATCCCTTCCTATCCTACTCCTTTAAAGGTTGGCAACGCAACTGTAACACTATATGTGTTGCAGGTGTCCATGGGCGGCGTTGGTCACTTAACATCAGGTGACACGCCTGCTCGTTTGCCCTCCTATTCCATAAAAAAAAGATATTAAAAATATCTTGTGTGTTTTTGGGGTGTTTCCACAACTGAAAAACAAAAAGCCGATATAAGGCAAAGAAAATCAACTATCGTAACTAACAATCACTACTACATGTCAAAAAAAAATCCTTCAAATTTCTACTATAAACATAAAAATATTAAGGATAACATAGTAAAAAAATTGTGTGGTTTTATGAAACCACCGTAAAAGTGAAACTTTTTTTCACATTATAGACATTTAACTAAAAATTTTCGGAATAATATTCCATTAAGGGTATAAAAATTGCTTCATCAATCTTAATTTTATACTTAGAAAATGGGAATGATAATGGGAAATGATAAAAGTAGACTAGGTCTCCAACTAATATTTTTATTGAACTCTGTGTCTTAGAGTACGACATAAATAATACTTAACAATTATTTAGATGATATACACATATTAAAACACTGAAAATAATATTTTATAATCGTTGAGTCATTTTGATCCGTTTTTCAATTATTTTCAATCATTCTATTATCAATTCCATCTTCATCATGAGTTTCACAGTTTATAAATGTAACCAATATTTTATGGTAACTAAAATACGTGATTTTAAAATTGAGTCTTGGGTTATTGATTTTTAAATCTACTTTTTAAATATACATAAACAAAATATTTTTTCAATAATTATTTTTCAATAATTTAGTTAGTAAGTTTTTTAAATTGATGATTCTGATAAAATGATTAACATTTATATTTTTTTAGAGTGCAACAGTGTAAAACAGTTACTTCACAGCAATTTTTTTAAAAGTTTGCTTTGGCTTCGTTTAACTTTAAGTTAAAGATTTAAATCAATTAATTCGATAATCTCATCATTTTCAAGTTCTTTGGAAGTTAACGACTGAAGATTAAGAATTCCTAGATGGCGCTACTAGGTTGCTACTATTGATGATTCTGCCGTAATATCGTATTATATCGATAGATGTCGCCCGAATCGACAAGTATTCCAGCTTCGGCACTAGGGATAACGCGACACCTATTAAACGTTAACAACATTACAACAAAGGATCTTTACAAAACAAAACGATATTTTTTCCTCCAGTAAATATGATATTTTGATTTATTATGAAAATGTGACAAATACATATATATAATGTTTTTTCTCTGGGAAATGGGAACTTACGAACCAATAAATAGAAATACCACGTGTTGCTCTGTAAATAGAATTTGTTTTTATTTAACATAAATCACATCACCATATATATGCTAGGTAAATATTATTAGGTACAATACCTGTAAATAGAAAAACGACGATTAAAGTATTTATATTATGGAGGTTCTCAATTCCCTTACATTTTATTACACACTCCCTAGTTCTACCATGTTCTTTGTTTAATGTTCTAGATAGTACGGCCCTACAACACCATCTATCGAATTATGACTAAAGCAGTTACTAGTAAAGTTTTCAATCAATCATTATTGTTGTGCAAATGTCAATAGATGGCATTGCAGAACAACATATTAAAGAAAACATCTTAACGTTTTCTTTACATCTCCCTCCCCCAAAAAAAAAAAAAAAAACTTACAAAAATTTCACTAAAACTACACATTGAATACACATACACTCTTAAGTAATTTAACAACAAAGTTAAAGTACAAAGAGTTCAATAACAATAGTTATTTATTTTATAATTGTTTTTTCTTATTATTTTTTTCTAAAAACAATGAATTTTTACAAAAATTACACATTTAATAACTCTTAAGTAATTTAACAATAACGCTAAAATACAAAGAGTCTATAACAAAGGTTTTTTTATTTTACAATTAGCTATATGTATACTAATTAATACATACATTAGTAACTTAATAACAAAGTATGTTCTAGTAAATAAATTCAAATCTTCACTATTTTCCAATGTTTTATGACTCTAATGATAGTATTCAAGTTTATTGTTCAAGAAATGGTATAAGTTTAGTGATATGGAAAAGATTTGATTCAGATTTTTTATGGCCTGTATCAATTTTATAAACTGAATTAGATATTTTTTTTATAATTTTAAATGGACCAACTTTTAGTTCATCTAATTTGCGTCTATTCAGTTTGTTACCATTTTCTATATAAACCAAATCTCCTGCGTTGAAATCAAAGTGTGTCCTATTCTTATCAAATCTTTGTTTATTATAGTTATGTGATTTTAATGAATTTTCGAATGCTATTTTTTTATCTCTTATCCACTCAAATTCTGTTTTATTTACTTTTAATTCATTTGGTAAAAAGGAAACATCTGTACCATTTAATAAGTAGTCTGGTGCAAACCCTGTAACTGTATGTTCTGTATTATTATATTTATTCACACAGTCATGAGCAATGGTTGTCCATGCCTTTTTATTATTATTATTTTCGTTTAATTTACATCTTATTTTGCTTATGAGAGTTTGGTTAAGCCTTTCATTTAATCCATTAGAAAATGGGGCATTTACAGCAGTAAAAATTATTGGTATTGATTTTGTATTCAAAAATGATTTAAATTCTTTTGAGTTGATTCCCGGGTACTGATCAGTGAGAACCATACCAATAGTATAAGACTCTGCTACCTTATTGAGTAGTTTTACAAAATCATTAGCATTTTGTGTCTTTGAAGTAACAATGTATGCATATCGAGTAAAATGGTCAACTAATAGGTGTAGATACTTTTTTGTTGATCGTGAGCCTCCAAGACCACCAATTGTATCTATAGAGACAATTTCAAAAGGTTTTGTGGCTGGTCCTAACTGGGACATTAGACCAAATTTATCGTGGCCTCTGTTCTTATTTTTTATACAAATCTCACAGCTTTTACAATATTTTTTTATGTTTGTTGTTAAATTTTTTGCTGTATATAATTTACTAATTTTGTTTTGCATTTGCTTAATACCTAAGTGGTACATGTTCTCATGGACTAACTTAATTAACTTTTTACTATAATCTTCTGATAAAATAATTTTTTGTTGCTTTTTAAAGTTTTTATAGTACACATTATGTTTTAGTATCACATTTGATTTATTATTCTTAATGTCTAAATTGTTTTTTTGATCTTCAATAATATCATTTAATTTTATCATGTTTACAATTTTCAATTGTTCATCTGTATGCTCGTGTACATCTAGTACTGGGTTCCTACTCAAACAGTCTGCTTCAACATTTTGTTTACCAGGGGCATATTTGATTATAAAATCATACTGTGATAAATAATATGTCAAGTCTCCCAGTTCATCATCTGTCCTAGATTTAATATTTAAATTTTGTAGTGGTTTATGGTCAGAGTACACAGTGAATGTTTTACCTATCAGCCAATATTGCCAGTATCTTATAGCTTCCTTTATAGCTAAGCACTCTAAATAGATTGCTTTTTTTTTCTTTTGAGTTTGGTTTAGTTTTTTTGAAAAATATGCTACTGGTTTATCTATTCCATTTGGTTGTGTTTGTTTTAAAACTGCTCCAATACCTTCTAAGGAAGCATCTGTGTGAATATTTATAGGCAAGTTATGATCAAAAATTTCTAAGATTGGTTGTGAGCATAATAAATCTTTTACAATTTCAAAGGATTTTTGGCAATCTGCAGACCATACAAATTTAATATTTTTTCGGAGTAAATTGTGAAGAGGTTCTAAAATTATTGCACTTTTTGGCAAATACTCATGATAAAAGTTAACTTTTCCAAGGAACTGTCTAACATTCTTTTGTGTTTTAGGTATTGGGAAATTTTTAATTGAAATTAAGTTGTCCTTTACAGGTCTTACTGTGTTATTTTGTATTATATGGCCAAGATATTTGACATAATTTGAAGCAAATTTGCATTTTGTGAATTTCAATCTAAAACCTTCTTTTTTTATAGCTTCTAATAATTGTGAGAGATGGTTTATATGGTCAGAAAAGGATTTTGAATATATTAGTATATCATCTATGAAATTGACTGTAAAGTCAGTAAGCTTATATTTTCTAAGAATGTTACCTAGTATCCTTTGAAAAATGGCTGGAGAGGTCTTCAAACCAAACGGCAAACACGTCCATTGATAGTGTCCCTCTTGCGTGACGAAGGCTGTTTTTTTTCTGTCTTCAAATCTCAGAGGAATAGACCAGAACGCAGAATTTATATCTAATGTTGTGAAGTAAGTAGAATTTCTAGTCTTTATTACTAAATCTTCAATCAATGGAAACGGTTGAGCTTGCGGTACCACAATCTTGTTCAGATCTCTAAAATCAATACATAGTCTCGATTTCTTGTTATCTTCTTTTTTGAACGCTAATGTTACAGGAGCTGCAAATGGACTATAGGATTCTTCTATTAGATTTTTATCAAGTAATTTTGTTATTTGTTCTTCTATTTCCTTTTTATCATTTATTGAACATTTATAGGGTCTCTTACAACAATATTTATCAATGAGTAGATCAATACGTGCTTCATATTCTTTTACTGTGCCAATGTCATATTTATCTTTAGCAAAAATTGATTTGTATGCATTTATTAGGTTATATATTTCTGCCTTCTGCTGAGTATTTAAGTTATCCATATCCATCTTGAAATCTTCTAGTATATGTTCATTATAGTTTATTAAACATTGCTGTTTTCTACTATTCTCTCTTTTTTGACTTATTTGTAGATACTCATCTTGTACCAGTTTAAATTTTTTTATTATGTCTAATCCAATTAGAAAGTCATATTTAAATTGTTCTCCATCAATTATATAGACATCAGCTTTATCTTCAATATCGAATATTTTCATTTTTATAGTAGTCAAACCCATTGTCTTTTTAACACCATTAATTGTTATTAGGTTATCTGTTTTTGTCTTAAGCTCTCTATCTTTTCTCAATCTGATTAATTTTGAATTAATTATTGAAACATTTGAGCCTGAATCATATATGCCGATTATCTCTACTTGTTCATTTAATAGCAGTTTGACTTTTATTAATGGTGTCGTTATTCGTTTTTTTTGTCATCATTATTAATTTCAACATCAATCACTGAATTATTTACTGTTTTATTGTATTTTCTCTTTTGATAATTATCATCTGCAGGTTTAAACCAACACTTTTCCTCGGGATGAAACCGTATTCCTTTATTTAAAATTTCACAAGTCTTACAAGGTTTCTTTTTATCAAAATTTCCTTTAAAAGCAGAGGTATTTTGTTTAGGAGTGTAGAAATCCTGTTTCTTCACTGTGTATTCGTGTTTTCCAATTTCATTATACAATTTTGCTGTTGATCTTATTGATTCTTTATCAATTTTTTCTATTATATAGTTTGGTAGTCCAATTACTATAAGATTTATCATTGTTTGTGTATCAATGTGCTTGTTAACTTCTAATAGAAGTTTTTCTTTTCTTGTGGCATATTCGAGTAATGAACCGCTTTGAAATTTAAATTTAAATGCATATTTAATTTGTGACCAACCTTTATTTCCGTATGTTTCACAAAAGTTCTCCTTCCATAGTAACCACTCAGAGTTCACCGTTAATTTAATCAACATACTTCCATACCAATCTAGGCACTGTTTTTCTAAGAGATGTTTTAAAATCTCAATCTTCTCTTCGTTTTGTGTTATTTCGAATCTCTCACATTCACTTTCAAATTCAGTGATCCATTGGTTAGCATTATATGTTTTATTTGAAAATTTTTCTAACATAAACCTTTCTGCAAATTTACTTATATTTTTCTTCTCTGGCACGTTGATTTTTGTATTATTTTGTGTAAACATTGTCCCCTCTATAATTTCATCTAAATATTGGTCACCACACTGTATGTTTTCACCCGCATCTAGATATACATTTTTCAGTTCTTTACTTAGGGGAATCCATATTGCGCGTGTTTGATGTCTTTTTTTCAGTGAGTTTTTTACCTTCGCATAAACATCTGTAGATGTTAAAGCAGAGTGCTTACTTGCAGGTTTTAGATCATCAGGGACCTCAAACATACGTCCGTCCGGTGTGCCGATTGAGGTTATGCAGATTATGTTAGTTTTCCCATCTGCTGCCGCCAATGAAGCAAATTTAAATAGCAATTTCTCCATATTTTCTCAACAAAAGTCGTCGTTTTATAATGTTTTTTCTCTGGGAAATGGGAACTTACGAACCAATAAATAGAAATACCACGTGTTGCTCTGTAAATAGAATTTGTTTTTATTTAACATAAATCACATCACCATATATATGCTAGGTAAATATTATTAGGTACAATACCTGTAAATAGAAAAACGACGATTAAAGTATTTATATTATGGAGGTTCTCAATTCCCTTACATTTTATTACACACTCCCTAGTTCTACCATGTTCTTTGTTTAATGTTCTAGATAGTACGGCCCTACAACACCATCTATCGAATTATGACTAAAGCAGTTACTAGTAGAGTTTTCAATCAATCATTATTGTTGTGCAAATGTCAATAGATGGCATTGCAGAACAACATATTAAAGAAAACATCTTAACGTTTTCTTTACATATATAAAGAGCACTATCTTATCGCTAATAAATTGACGAACATAACTGTGTCACATATATGTAGTTCCGGTGGTCCAGTGGTCGAGCACACGGCTTCCGAATCGCATAGGTCGCGTGTTCGAATCCTGGCACACTTTTTGGAATTGGAAACTTAAGTAAAGTAAGAAAGGCGTCAGTCTGCTTCCTCCACTAATTCGTTAGTTACAAGTCAGTGGCAGTTTTGCAAAGAGAGAGAAAACTAGTTTAATTTGAAATCGAACCGGACGTCACCGGCTTTCAGGGGATTGTGCGATAAGGGCTATTTTAATTTACTTGCCATCTTGTATTTGTTAATAGGGTTTAATAAATGTTTTTTATTTTACGTGGTCACGACAATAATTCCTAGATGGCGCTACTAGGTTGCTACTATTGATGATTCTGCCGTAATATCGTATTATATCGATAGATGTCGCCCGAATCGACAAGTATTCCAGCTACGGCACTAGGGATAACGCGACACCTATTAAACGTTAACAACATTACAACAAAGGATCTTTACAAAACAAAACGATATTTTTTCCTCCAGTAAATATGATATTTCGATTTATTATGAAAATGTGACAAATACATATATAAAGAGCACTATCTTATCTTATATCTTTAAACGAGCAATTCTTGTATATATATATATATATAAAATTGGAATCTCGGAATCGGCTCCAACGATTTTCATGAAATTTCTATTCCAGCAGATGGCGTTGTTAACTAACACGAAGTCAATGTGTGTTTGCTTTGCTTTTATTACAGTTTATCACTGCAAAAAATTAAGTATATGTTTCTAATATAATATGTTAGTACATAGTATATATTAGTATATATTTATTATTCTGTCGGTAAGATCGAAAAATATTATTGATATTTCATTATTTTATTAGTATGTAATTCGTACTTAAATATAATTTTCAAAAAACACAATTTATAAAAAAAAAGAAAATACCGAGCAAAGCTCGGTCATCCAGATATTAACTACTAAATTGACGAACATAACTGTGTCACATATATGTAGTTCACTTTTTGGAATTGGAAACTTAAAAGCCGCCGCCTACGCCTCCGTCGTTTACAATACATACGAATTTATTATATTCCCTTTTATCGTGTCATTTGTTATATTAATAATATATTTTTTTTTCTCCGCCTGCAATACGTACGTACGTATATGTATGTATGTAAAAAACAAACAAACAAACAAACCCGATCCTAGAAAATGTGTCGAAATTGGTAAAGAGGACGGTAATTAGACGATTATACATACGGCCCTCGTGGTGCATCGGTAAACCGCACTACCGATAACACAAGGTCGGGGCGGGTTCGATCCCTCGTCTGGGGGTGTTTTTCTACATGTTTTTACGGTATTTATTTACAAAAATAAAGTGTATATTTGGGTAATTAATTAATAATAAATAAATAAATAAACGATAATAGACGTGAAAGGCGCTCTGACGAGCGCCTTTCACTTTATCCCTACTCCGCGGCCGACCGTCACGCGACATGCAACACGCAGACGAAAAAGTTGGAGACGATGTAATAAAAGTTTCACTTTAATAAATCAAAAATGTTAATACTGGGCTGGTCATCGATCCTGCGCCCTTTATTTACTCTAGACTCAATAGCTTTACCAAAGCGCCACGAAGGCCAGTGTTGAACTTCGTTCATTATGTTTGATTGAAACATCGATTACGAAGCGCGTTAACTGCTCATTAGCACTCAGTGTTCGAGTTTACGTTTTAATATGCACTTATGAAAGCTTTAATTAAGTGCCTAGGGCTTTTATTTTAACGTTGCTTTATGCTTTCTATTTTTGATTTTAAAAAGGTTTTTTGACAATCTTATCTCATCTACCTATTAATGACATTCATAGATTTATCATAGACTGTAGTAGATGGCACATGTCAGTAAAAATGTACTACTAATCATCACTGACAGCGCAACCGCGCACATAAACAATAAATAAGTAAAAGTTGACACTTGGAAGCAATTTTTACGCACACATTGATAAGTCACTCAACTCAACAATCCATTTTGGGTCTCCATGTTTGGATGACTATTGCCGATCTTTTTTAATAATAATAATATCTTGGACACAATATACACAGCGCCCTCTAGTTCCAAGCTAAGCAACTAAATGCTTGGGTTATGGATACTAGATAACGGATATTAATACACATATACTTTTCTTTTGTAAATACATACTTATAATACATAGAAAAACACCCAGACGCCACACAAATATTCATGTTTGTCACAAATATTTGTGCTCGGGTGGGAATCGAACCCCCGACCTCAATGCTGCAGCCGGTAGTTTTACCAATGCGCCACGAGGCCCGTCGATTTATATCAATGATAACATTTGTTTGCCTTTTGTTTAAAATAAATTTTGTGAAATGTTGGAGGAACATTTTTTTTATCCATCTGCATGTTTAAAATTTACTGGGTCGTCTTTAATATACCGATATATTGTTTTTAATCTCACTAACACTCTCACTCACAAATTTTATAGATGAAATTTTGTCCATTTCGATTTGACCATTTCGATTTACCGTACTAATTCCTGTGACAGGAGTTATCGTCAATAGAAGAAAGACATGCCAATCTGCGAGAAAGAACTAGTGTAATAATAAAATAGTTAATATCGACAGTTGACGACAACGCTACCAAGAATGGACAGATAATTAATTATTTTATCAAAAGACAACGAAAATAAAATGGAAGTACATATTTCACAACTGAATTCTTCGAATACGCGGGGCTCAATCATACATAAGGTTTCTACGGACATGAAAAAAGAGACATGAATTTACAATTTACTTCTGTGGCTTCCTATTCAATGTCTATGGAAGCCTCAATTTTTACCGTCAGAACATTCGTTTAATTATAAGAGCTACTTGCAACTCAAAAGGACGATTTAATCTCTTTGATGAATGACATGAATCCATCATTCTTAAGTTCCTTTGAGTATCTGATAATGGAGATACCGATTTTCATTCGCCGATCAACTAATTTTGTTCGACAAATTGTTCATTAAACTAGACCAAGTCAAGATTTTATTATATTTTACATATATAATTAAATATTTTGTTACAAAGATCCGATATTAAGGGCATCCAAAATATTAAGGTTTTTGGAATCGTTATCTAATAAAACTCACCCGTTTAGCTCGTCTTTAACGAGTCGTGGTCTTCCATAAGTCTTAAATCTAATCGTTTGTGCCTTTTTATTAAATACCTTCTGCTTATACACTGATAAGTGTATAAGCAGAAGAACTTACGAGTTGAGGACCAAATATATGTCTATATGCCCAATGTAAAGTCAGGACCCTTAAAAACCAATGAGCATGTATGTGACAATAGCAATTAAAATCAAAGAAGCGAATGAGGTGTGTAAAAATCGTGCACTCCACTATCTGTGCCTACCACACAAGGGACTTGACGTGTGAAGTTATGTATTTAGTGAGTACCATATCTTAGAAATTATATATATTTAAGTTTTGTGACCCCATTAGTCATTTATAATTGCTGTGTTATTATTTTGATTTACTATTCGTTCCATAATAAAACCTGCTTGCATTGTTACAATTTGACGAGAGCGTAATAGTATACCATTTATTTATAAAGAGGTATTACCTAAAAAACAAAATTTCAAATTGTGCACCCAAATTTTGGGGTATTGAGTTTTTTACTTATAGTCCATTGAAATGTTACATGAGCTTTGCATTTCTTATTAGTTTTGAAGAACAGCCGCTGAGTTTTCTTGCTGGGTCTTTCTCAGGACTGGCGGCGTTTGCGACCCAGGGGTAGATTTTTTAACAAATACTTACCTTTAAATTTAAAATCAATAAATATTTCATAATAGTTATACTCTGATCTCAACTAACTTAAAAGAAATAAGATAATTAGCTAATTATTAAAAATAACAACTGTTACCTATTAAATCATACAACAAAGGATCTGTACAAACCAAACTTTTTCTTTTTTCTTTAGTAAATATATCTTGATAATAAATATTTAATTTTTGTTTCATGGTCTGATGTGGGTTACCAATAGTAAAAATCATATTTTTAACATCAACTTTTTGATTTTTATTTCCAAAAAGTGGGTGCTCTCTGTATCAATGAAGATAGCTTTTTAACAAATACCATCTTTTTGTTCATCACTCGTGAAAATGATCTCTGTAAAGAGTTCGAAACGTCGAGAAATTAATAAAATTGGTAATAAATAAACGCGATATAATCCTAAAGTTTGTTTTAATATCATGAACGTGATTCGCGAAAGTCTTAGAGATGAATTACTGTCAATCTGTTAATCTAAATTACTAACGTAAAAATATATTCCAATTAAATTTTGTCTCATGCAGTCAGATAAAAAAAATAAGTGATTTTACTGAATATTCTCTCATGAAACGTACTGAAACTACACGATCTGCTGATAGATTTCTCATGAAAATGACATTGATTGAAGATTCCTTTGTTGGCAAGATTAAATATTAATGAAACCTTTAGAGCAGAGTTTAATTATGTAAGTAGATGCACACGGCGTTTGACTGTCACTATCGGCTTAGTTAAACATTATTCCAGCAAAATTAGAACTTAGTCATTAAGACTTTGGAATTTGGTAAGATAGAGAAGAATGTTTAATAACTTTTAACATTTAAGAATATTTTAGTTGCAACCTTAATGGTACGATACAGAATATTGGTTCATAAATTTTCAAAATGGATTTTTTTATAGTATAGGGGGCAAACGATCAGGTTTTTCACCTGGTGGTGAGCAACAAAGGCCGCCCATGGACACCCAAACACATATAGTGTTGCAGTTCCGTTGCCGGCTCTTACCAAATATGGACGGGGTCGGTAGTCAAATGGGAAAGGGAGGGGGAAAGGGGTTGTTTCTCGGGATACCTCTCACCGAGCGATACACGACAAAAGCCATTTTACGTCTACATTCTGAGAGGTCGTGGTATTTCACCGGTCGAGCCGGCCCATTCGTGCAGCTAACTGAGTGACTCTATCACTGCCAATGGATATATAAATTTATGTCTGAATCATGATTTTTAATGGATTAAAATGAATAAAAAATGGACGAAAGGAACTTTTTAAGTACAGGAAAATTCTTACAAAACGATATTTCCAACGATAATTCCCAAGCCTCTTAGTATATAGGCCCTGGGATTTAAAATAATCCCTATGCAAAGTAGTTTGTAAAGTAGCTAATGCATTTAATGTTATACAAATTTTCCTCCTTTTATAAAAAAAACTATTTTAAAAGTCTTTGTACATTTTAATTAATATATTAAAATGAACAAATACTTATATTTAAAGTAAATTTATATAATTAATTAACTATACCTACTCTCACAGACAACGCAGATGTGACCCCATCAATGTGACAAACGTCCATGGGCACTCAACAAAATTATGAATTAGATTTAATGTCTTTTTAGGAATATTTTTAAATGATAAATAAAGAAATTTATTTAAGACAGAACAATTTTTGTTGTTTGCAGATCCACTCGCCTCTGCTATCTAAAAACGATATTTTTTTCTGTAAATCAGATAAAATATGACACAAAGACAAGTTATATTTTAATTTGACATCAATCAATCTTCAAAAGTGGTAGAGCCAAGCAGCAACAGTGTAGAGCCAAGAAGTTCCCTTTCCCATCCTTTCCTATCCTACTCCCTTAAAGGTCAGGAACACAACGGTAACATTATATGTGTTGCTGGTGTCCATGGGCGGCGCTGGTCGCTTACCATCAGGTGACACGCTTGCTCGTTTGCCTGCCTAGCCCATAAAAGATATTATAGACAGATACATACATAAACTGAAAGATATATATATAAAAGAGGGAAAGATACAGAGAATAAAATACAGAGTTTTTTTGGGCGAAAGTCTGACGTTTCTTCCGCGTGGTATTGCTATAAAAAAAAACTGTCGTACGATAGCAGCGAAGAATAAAAAATGGAAGAAATATACTAAAATACAAATGTCCATGGTGTTTTGACATTTTTTACAATAAAGTACTCGTGTTACATTTTTTTCTGACATGTTTCATATGTATCATTGTATTATATTCCAGTTTCATTTTTCAATATAGATTATATCATTGTTCAAAACTGTTCAGTAGTTTTTGCCGTCCGTTCATACCAATGAATGACATGTTTGTTTTTTTGTTTTTATTCATGTTTGAGACTTTGGAGACATGGGGTCCGAGTTCTCGTGCACTTCATAAAGATCTTGCAAAGAGGCTGATCGAAGCCTCTCGCGACCGGAGGGCTGGTCTATGCATTCAGCGCGGCAATGCGGCCAGTCTTCTGGGCACGCTGCCGGTAGACCGAGGTGCGGAGAAATAATATAATAATATTAATATCTTGGACACAATACACACTGCGCCCTCTAGTTCCAAGCTAAGCAACTAGATGCTTGTGTTATGGATACCTGATAACGGATATTAATACATATATACTTTTTTTTCTAAATACATACTTATAATACATACAAAAACACCCAGACGCCGCACAAATGTTCATGTTTGTCACAAATATTTGTGCTCGGGTGGGAATCGAACCCCCGACCTCATTGCTACAGCCGGTAGTTTTACCAATGCGCCACGAGGCCCGTCAATTTGATTTCAGATAGTTTTTCAATTGTATATATTGTAAATAATGTAATTAAAAAATAAAAATACAATAACTTTATATGTACCAATCAATCAATCAATATTACTATGTACTTAATTTGAATAAATCCAATTTATAAATGAACTCTTATTAATTTATTTTAATTAAGTTACCTGAAGCTTTTCAGCTGCGCTTAAGGAGTCATCAAAACTTGATTCTGATTCAATAAAGTTTCTAACTATTTTAGTTAATTAATGTTTAAAACCAAAGTATATTATAATAAACTAATATTAATAGTTGTTCTCTAACTATGGTTAGAAATTTTGAGAACAATAGGTTTCAACACAAAGGTAATTTTTACAACTTTTTCATATTGCCTATTTCATTGATATTTTATTCGGCGGCCCAACTGCCTTCAAATATTAATAAAGTACATAGTTATTAATATTTGAAGGCAGTTGGGCCGCCGAATAAAATATATGTTCTCATAAATGAGATGACTTGATAACTGTAGGTACTTCTATACTAATATTATAAGAAGCAAAGATTTTTATTTTTGTATGTAACAAATAATCTCAAAATTTACTGGACCGATTTCAAAAACTCTTTAACTATTGGAAAGCTGCATTCCCCCGGAGTAACATAGGCTATATTTAATCGTCATCATTATTTTGTTTGTACGCGAATAACAAAACGAGGTGAAAGCTAATTGATAGTACCTATAAGATGAAAATTATAGGTACATTATTATTATAGTAGCCAGAATTAGAAGTCAGTTAGTTTTTAAGCGCTTCTGTTCAGCAGAACAGAAGCGCTTAAAAACTGTTTGGGCTATTGAAACTCTGAAGCAAAATCTTTAAATACTTTATCATATATTTGTGATCTGAAAAACTTTACTCCATGATGATGAGATGTCACTGGTATATTGCGTCACTATAATATAAATAGCTGAAGGTGTAGGCAGCGGTGTTATGCCTCAACACGCCAATTTAATTATTCAGTCTTTTGGAATAGCTGACAAAATCAATCGCTATGCCCGACGTAATTTTATATCGTTCACAATTTCCTTAATATATTGTTCTATACATAATCATAGCACCCCGATCCTGAATCAAGAGGTCGCGGGTTCGAATCCTAGGTCACACCAATGACTTTTCATAAGTTATGTGTGATTACTATCGATGATTGAAAACTTAGTGCGTGGTATGGTAATAGGCTTGCTACCTATTCTATTTGAGACGTAAACATAATGGCGAGTCGAGGTTAAACAGCCACTGCCTACGCCTTTGGGTAGAAGAAGGTATGAAGTTATGTTTAATGTTATACATAATCAGAAGAAGCCTAATCAGAAGTCATAGTGCTAAACATTTAGGCTATTAAAACAAAATATTTCTGCAATTTTATTAAGTTTGATATTAAACGGAATAAACAAAACCTTTGCTATGTTAATAGCTATGTTAATGAAGGTCCATCGGGTTTTAAATGCGCTTTGCTTGGGTTCTGTATACTAAAATAATAATCTCATATCGTTTGAGACTTTTAAAGCAGGTATTTTGTGGACCCCTTTGGTTATAAAACACCTGCGGTAAGGTAAGGGGGCAAATTTTACATATTAAATATGTTACGTAAATAAAATATGATGTCAAGTATGTCATATGGTTAACCCTTTCTAGTCGAAACCTTTTACGGAAAAATGGAGGAACTCCTTAATTGGTATTTGCTAGCAGTATCATCCCCGTCGTAGAAAGAAAGACAATAATAATAATAATTTCTTTATTCAATTAAACAAAGTTTCACAAATTCGGGGTTGGGGCTACCTTTTAGGTATTAAATACCTGTGCCAGATAGGCCCCGCACTTCCATAACATATAAATACATCAAATAGAAACATTTTACTAACAATAAAATGAAATCATTTCATAATCTAATCAAACAAATAATAAACTTCTCATATTCAACAATGAAAATTTGAGGGTACAAATAAAAACTTATCTAGTAGATAGATAAGCAACTTAAGCCAGGTAACAAATCCTACAAAACAATGTGTACACTATTTTATTACTTTTGATGTTGTGTGGTCCAAGAAAAAAAAAAAATATATATTTTTTTTATTGCGATATATTATATATTAATAAATATAAATAAATAAATGAAAAATAAATAAATAAAATAACAAAATAAATACATAAATAAATAATAAGAAAATAAATAAATATGGATAGGTGAATGTGTGTGTGTGTGTGCGTGTGTATGTGTGTGTGCGTGTATATATATATATATATATATATATATATATATATATATATATGTGTGTGTGTGTGTGTATGTGCTTGCCTGTATATATGTTTGTATAGAACAGTCAGTCAATGAAATTTAGCATCGATTCAACTTCTTCGTACCGCAAAGCCATTAGCCAAAATTGTACTATTCTTTTGCATTCATAAATAGACTTTGGGAATATATTTAAAATTTTGTTGACGTGATTATAGATATAGCTGCTTATTTTAATATACTGATGCCTGGCAAATGTAGTTTTAATTGCAACAGATTTAGCAACATTATGTTTTAATCTCTTCCTAGTTAATTTGCTGTCATATGGAATCGATTTGTGCATTTTTAAGATAACTTGCAGTACATACAACTTCCTAACACTCAGAATTCCAGAAATTTGGTAAAGTTGAAAAGTAGGATATCTATAATGTTTAAAGTTCATAACTTTTAAAAGTGATCTTTGAGCTCTTTCAACCAGTAGAAACTCCGTCTTTGCAGCTCCACCCCATATTGTGATACAGTAACAGATCACAGACTGAACCAAAGCTCGATAAATGTTCTGTAATAATTTACCAGTAGCTACATTTCGTAATACCTTGAAAACCCATATTAATTTTCTAATTCTATTTGAAACTAGCATTATTTGGCTATGCCAGCATAAACGTTGGTCCAGCATTACACCCAAATATTTAACAGTTGCTACTTTCTCAATAGTAGGACAGATACAGTCATCTTTCAAGTCATGACATTCATGGATCTTGATTTGGAATGATTGCGGCTGCAATCTGTTTACCAATGCAAAACATATATAATTGGTTTTGTTTGTGTTAAGAGTAAGAAGGTTAGAGTTCAGCCATTTACGGACTAGAGCTAATCCTTCTTCTGCGTTCTCCTTTACCTCTGCCCACGTATCCCCCCAAAACACAATCGCAGTATCATCCGCATATGATACGGTGTGTCCTTTTTTTAATTTGATGTCAGCTAAGTCGTTTATATAAATTAAGAACAAAGTGGGCCCTAATACACTGCCTTGTGGTATACCGAACGAAATTTCAATTTCATCACTAATTACATCACCAATCTTAACCTGTTGCTTTCTGTTTGTGAGATAACTTTTAAATAATGAAAAAGATGCATCTCTAAATCCGATGCATTCTAATTTTTGTAATAAAAGAGGAACAGAAACGGTATCAAATGCCTTTTTCAAGTCTATAAATACACTCATACACTTTGTACTAGTGTCAAGGCAATGAGAAATTTTTGATGTCAACGATGCAATTGCGTCCTCAGTTGATTTACCACGTCTAAAACCGAACTGTGAATTTGATAAGATCTTAAAATGTTCAATATAGTTTAATATTCGCGTATTCATTAATTTTTCGATAATTTTAGAAAATACTGTTAAGATTGAGATCGGCCTATAGTTATCAACATCTTCTTTTTTACCCGTCTTATATAGAGGAGTTATGATAGATTTTTTTAGACATATAGGGAAGAGACCTTTGCTGAAGCATAGATTGGCTAAGTGTGTTAAAATGGGAGTAACAAAATTCTTTGCTAATTTTAAAAATGTTGTGTTAATACCATCCCATCCTGGGACACTGTTTGTATTGAGGTTCATGAGCACATTGCTCACTTCTACCTCATCTACACGCAGTAAAACTAATGATGATGGATAACGGCGGTTGGATTTTATAGTGTAGCCTTCCTCTAATTTCTTTTCCAATATTAAATCTGCTAATTTTTTTCCAATATTGCCAAAGTGTTCATTTACATTATTTATAGATTCAAGATCTGTTGATTTATTATTTAATAGTTCCTTATTTTGGTTAGAGGGTGTTTTTAAGTTTGTAATGTCTTTTATATTATTCCATAATAATTTATTATTTTTTGAATTAGTTAGTTTATCCTTTTCATAGTTATATTTCAACTTTTTCAGTAAATTAAAGCAATAAGTTTTATATCGTCCGTAAGTCAGTTTCAATGTCTCGTTTGTGGGATCAAGCTTTAGTGATTGTTGCATTTTGTTTCGATTTCTAATGCATCTTAGTATACCAGGAGTGATCCAAGGCTTCATTATACGTTTACTCTTAGGAATAGATACTGTTTTGGTACTTGCCGTTAAAGAAGCTTTTATTATTTCAATCAAATGCTCCGCTATGTAATTAGGGTCATTAGATTGTAGAAGTCCTGAAACATCTTTTGCAGCTAGTATAGATAAGGCTTTATCATAATCAACTATGGTTTTATTTTTTAAACATGTTTTCTTACGGACGTTCATTTTTAAGTTTAGCAATGTAGAACAATGATCTGTTACCGAAGTATTTAAAATTGCAATAGATGCGGGAACATTATTCTTATCAATTTTTAGCATGTAATGATCCAAACAGGCCATTTCTCTAGTATGAATTGTATGACCAGTTAAGATGCCATAATGTGATAACATGTCTAGGTAATTTATTCTATTGTTTCGTTCATTTATGAGCTCAGTGTCAGATGGATTTATATTTATGTTTATGTCTCCTGCTATAATTATATTTTTGCTATTTTTAATTTTGTCTAGATAAGAATTTAATGAACTTATGAAAGTATCTGCATTTCTATTACTTGGAGAACGATATAGCCCTAGTATAATGTTTTTATCAATATTTACTTGCAGACAAGAAGCATGTTCGACAAAGATTTCATTGACAGAATGATTAATAGCTTTTTTAATATAAATTACTATGCCGTCACTTTTATTAATGTGTCTGGAACTCTGGTACACACAATAGTCCGCCAGCTGGGGTAAAGGCTTATTTTGTGCAAGCCAGCATTCGGTTAAAATAATAACGTCAATTGGACAGTTTATTTGAGAAATTGTTAATTGAAAATCAATAAAATTTGCAAAAATACTACGTATGTTTTGTGATAAAATTGTAAGACTCTTTTCCGTGATTGTCACGTTGTTTATTAGTTCGTGAACATCACATTGTACTGATTTGGCAATTTCAGAGTTGTCTATATCACTTTGAGTTTTTAAATCACTATCCATAAATAAGCTGAAAATTACAGACAAGGGTTGCAGCAAAATAGTTTAGTAATATTCGTATTAGTAGTGTTAACATTATTTTACTTAAATATAAATACATAATTTAAAAGACTAAACACACGGTATCGAAAGAATGGCTTTGAATAATAATTGTCCAGAGTTTAGTAGTGTATATATTGTAAATAGCACTGTTTTGTGGTTGTGTTATAGTTGTAAGTAGATTATACAAATACAGATTTATAATATATAGAATAATTTTATACGGGATTAATTTAAAAGTTAAAATGCAATACAGTCATGCACTAAATAACCTTTGTACCTGGTCTTCCGTTTTAATTATTTCTATTTTGGAATTTTCATCGCGTCTCACATAGACTTTTCCATAGGAGGTCCACTCATATTTATACTTTTTTGCCCTCACCAATTCACGTGCCAAAAAGTGTAGGCGGGCCTGTTTAGGAGTCAAATGTTCTGAGACAAACACTGGCAGATCTTCTTTTAGATGCAAGCCTAAATGTTTTGCGCAAATCTTTGTTTTATTCTTAATATTAAATAACTTACAAGACTTCAGCATGTCTGCCTTTATTATTGTGGACGATGTTTCTACTATAATGGGTGTATTCTTCAGATTCTCGTTCTTTCCACGAATTCTATAGACATCCGAGATATAGGTACTATTAAAATTGGCATTTACCGTCTTAGCCAAGCTCGTGATCATTTCAATGAGATCTTCTTTAGTTTCATTGGTGCTTCGTGGAACATTTTTAATTTCAAAATTGTTTTTCCGTAATTTAATTTGCAGATCCTCATTTTTTTCTTCCAAAAGTTGAATATGTTTTCTATCTTCCTTTATTTGACCTTCTAAACATATAATTTTATTCTTTAATTCATCATTTTGTGCGGACAGATATGACAAAGAATTCACAATCTCTAGATTGCTTTCCTGAATTGTTATCAAAGTTGGAGGAATTTTTTTCATCTCAGCTTCATGTTCCAAAAATTTGCATTCAATCATATTTAATAATTCTTCCTTGAATTTACATAGCTGCTCAGTAAGACCATCTTCTCTTCTTCTTATGAAACTCATTGTAGATCCAATACCTCTTGAAACCGGTGTTGATACCAATTTATTCAACTCACTGTCTGAGTAAGATTTCTCCATATAATTTTGTTCCATTTTTAATTAAAAGAATGAAAATCGCTATCGCTTATGATTTATAGCAAGCAACCGTAGATGTAGTCGCCGGTATAATATACAATATGTGGTACCTATTCTTAAACGGAATTTTTAGTTACCTACACTATTGTAACTTTTAAATAAATATTAAATTCTTGAGCGATCGACACGTCCGTACGTTAACGCGGTCTGGAGGGGTTACGTAAATAAAATATGATGTCAAGTATGTCATATGGTTAACCCTTTCTAGTCGAAACCTTTTACGGAAAAATGGAGGAACTCCTTAATTGGTATTTGCTAGCAGTATCATCCCCGTCGTAGAAAGAAAGACATATTTTAATACCACGGTGAAGTAATTAATTTTTATTAATTGATTTACCCAAAGAATGTCATTTTACTTGCTACATGTCAGTCTATGGCTAGTTATTTCTCTGGCTACACAAATTTTAAATATTTATTTAAATTTGTTATGTTATTTTTATTCATCTTATTTAGACTATTATTCATCTTATTTGGACTTATATATCATTACATAGTTTAAAATAAAGTCGCGTTCCGCTGTCTGTCCTTTATATGCCTATTTGAAACTCCGCAATGGATTTTAATGTGTTTTTTTTTAATAGATAGTGGGTGTCAACGGACGGTTTGTATCTATAATTCATGTATGATATAGTAAGGAAAAAGTGATAAATTCAAAATATATTTCTTTTGTAAATTTGATGCGGAACAAAGTTCGCCGGGTCAACTAGTCTTATATAAATGCTGTTTGCTGATGAGATGGGTTCGAGTTCTAAGTTGGTATCAATATATAGAAAAACTTTTCCAAAGTTATGTGAATTATTTTCAAAGAGGATGTGTTGCATACATTTTTGGGCATACATACATACATACATAAGCTCACGCCTGTATCCCATGGGGGTAGGCAGAGACTTTGGCTTTCCACAAGCTACGATCCTGACACACATCTTTCGCCTCATCCACAGTCATACATCTCGTCATGCATTTACGTCGGTTTCGGGTGCTACGCATTTTGCCTTTTTTAAACAGACCACTTATTTGGTCGTGGTAGCTCCGTCTTGGTCTCCCGATCCCGACCCTGCCACTCACATTCGCTTCGTATACTCTTTTAGTCATTCGGCTTTCATCCATTCTTGCAATATGACCAAACCATCTTAACATACTTCTCTCCACTTTGGTCACCACATCATCCTTCAACTTGCATTTCTCCCTTATCACGCTATTTTTTATTCGATCCGCAATGGTGACTCCACACATACTTCTCAGAGAACGCATTTCCACTGCATTCACCTTACTTTCATGCTTCGTCTGCCACACCCAACACTCACTCCCGTACGTCAGAGTTGGTACCAACACACCATTGTGAATCGTCAAGCGTGCCTTTTCAGACACAGGACTACGCATCAAGGCATGCAGTGCACCATTAACTCTGTTACCCGCAGTCACTCTCCTTTCAATATCTTCCTCACATTTTCCGTCTCTTGTAAACATACTTCCCAAATATACAAACTCATTCACTTGCTCCAATTTCTCGCCATCCAATATAATATCACACAGTGTGACCTCTTTCTCTCTCTCCACAACCATAGCTTTCGTCTTGCTTACATTTATTTTCATACCTCTTTCTCTAAACCCTTCATTCACCAAGATTAGCATGTCTTGTAACTCCGACGCCGACGAAGCAAGTAATACCTGGTCATCGGCGTACAGTAGGCACTTGACACGCACCTCTTCCATGCTTAAACCACATTCAGTCTCTTTCAGATTTGTCAGACAACTATCCATATAGAGATTGAAGAGCCACGGTGACGCAACACATCCCTGTCGAACACCTTTATAGATGTTAAACCAGTCTGAGTGCGCCCCATTCACCCTGATGCAGGCTCTAGAATTCTCATATAGAGAATTTAAAGCCCGCACCAGGCGCTCGTCAACCCCATATGTATTCGACAGCGTTGACCATAATTCATTCCTGGGTACACGATCATAGGCCTTCTCCAGATCTACAAAAGCACAAAATACTTTTTTGGACTTGGCTAAATGTTTTTCACAGATGGTCCGCAGAGAGAAGATCTGATCGATGCACCCCCTTCCTCTCCTAAATCCCGCTTGTACATCCCACAATTTCTCATCTGTTACATTCGTCACTCTTTCAATAAGAATCTTCGCATACAATTTACCTACAACACTGAGAAGACTAATGCCTCGGTAGTAGTATATATAGTAGTATTTTGCAGTCCTGCCGCGACCCCTTCCCCTTGTGCAAGGGCACAATGACTGCTTTGGTCCAGTCGTCCGGAACACAGCCATCACGCCAACACACATTGAAAAGTAGTCGCAGCAATCTTACAACAACCCCTTTGCCACTTTTCAGCATCTCGGTAGTTATCCTGTCATACCCTGCAGACTTACCCAATTTCGTACTTTTTATTGCATTCACTATTTCATCTTCCGTAATTTCTTGAACTGCATCGTTTTGTGAGTGAGTGGGAGTTGGAATGTTCACCGGCTCATTATTGTGAAGATGTCCCTCACTACACTCAAAGAGTTCTTCGAAGTAACTTTTCCAACGATGCAGAACATCCCTTTCAATACTCAACAATCGTCCATCTTTCGCTCTTATAACGTCCAACTCAGATGACCTTGAACCGCCGCGACTCAATCTAACCTGCTTCCAAAACAGTTTTAAATTGGCCCTGAAATTCTCAGACATCTTTCTGTCAAACTTCTCTTTCATACACTTCTTCTTTTCCTGTACCACAATTTTAGCTTTCTTCTTTGCTTCCACATACACACTTTTTGCATTTCTTACCTGGTATACGTTCTCTGTATGACTTTCATTACCTTTCGCTTTGATGGCTAGTCCATCCAACCACGCCTTTTTCTTACATTCCACTACTTTCTTAACCTCTGCATCCCACCAGCATTCATCCAAAGACCTTCCTTTCTTTCTTTTAGTCTCTCCACATACTTTGGCAGCTGCTCCAACCATACTACTTTTGACAACCTCCCATATATCATTCATTCCACCCGCATATGATACATCCCATACGTGCTTTGTCCTTTCTACCATTTCCCTCAAATATTCCGCTTGCACGTCTATGTCACTCAGTTTTTCAACTTTTATTCGACCAAGACTCGTTGTCGGCTTTTTGTTCCAGTGACGCCAGGCTTTAAACACATCCCTAATTCGACTTACCACCAAATAGTGATCTGTTCCCACACTGACGCCACGATAGCTCCTGGTATCTACGACTTTACTTTTGAGCCTATGGTCTACAATCACAAAATCGATCATACTCCTACTTTCATTCCTCTCCCATGTATACTTATGGATATCCTTGTGGTTGAACAGAGTATTCGTAACCACAAGGTCCTTTTCCACACACACTTGTAGCAAACTGGAGCCACTCTCGTTTATTCTTTCATCACCATACTTTCCTAAAACTCTTTCAAAACCCTCTCTTTCCACTCCAACCCAGCTATTACAATCTCCTATTACCATAATCCTCTCATTATTCTCGCATTTACTTAACAACAATCTCACACTATCCCAGAACTCCTCCTTCTCCGACACTGGGCGCCCGGTATCCGGTGCGTAAACAGCTACCAGAAATACACGAAGCAGACCCAGCTTTAGTCGGATCCACAAAAGTCTAGGACTAACACACTCAAAATCTTTCATACAATTCTTCAGACGCTCCGACAGGACAACCCCAACACCTTGGCACGCGCGTTCTCCTTCTGGAACTCCCGACCATAGCGCCGTTAGATCACCGTGTTGAGAAATGCCCATGCCTTTCCTTTTAGTCTCACTTACTACCATCAGATCTATACGTCTTTCTTTCACTACCTGACATAATTCATTCATCTTATCACTCATTCCTCCCTGCACATTCAGCGTAGCTATGCGGCACTCCGCGGCCCGCTTTTCGCCCCGTGGAATACCTTGGCGTGATATGTGGCGAGCATTATCGCCGCCTTCGGTATATTTTTCTTTAGCTGCCATTTAGTTCCCACGAGTAGCTAGGGAAATGAAGTGTCACCACAATGCAGAGCCCCGCATGCAACGGGAAGGTTAAATAGTATCTGGGGGCACCACTTCCAGATATCCGGCACGCTAGCATGCAGACTCGCCCCTGCACATGCATCCTTTGGCACGGCAGACCAATGGATTGGCGGAAAAGGAGAGGGAGAGGGTGAACATAAGGACTATTATAGATAAGTTAGGATATCAAGGTTGGGATACTGCTGTTACGGAAGGACTGGGATGTAGCAGCAGCAGCTCGAGGAGGTTGGGGTCGCACACCCAAATCTCACCAATAGACGTCGGACAGACTTCTACCAGCAAAGACCTCTTCCTTTTTGGGCATCGAAGATGTAAAAGATTATAAATAAATACTTGAGCCAGCGAACTTTGTTTCGCCTCAGATAGAATAAGAAGAAATAAAAATGGTTATTGTGAGTTATCCCTAAGAGTAAAAAAAATAAAAAATAATATTATTATTTTATCTTTTTTTTATTACATACACCATCGCAGATTTAGCTTTTTGCATTTTGAAGGTGTATAATAATATGGTACAATGTTTTGATTTATCACTCAGGTTTAAGCCTGAGTTTGCAAATAAAGTGCCCAATCTTGAAAATTATCTAGTTTTATGACTAAATTGTACAAAAATTCAAAGATATAAGCGTATATGGGAACAGACAGTGGATAGCGACTTTGTTTGAAACTATGTAATGCTACCATAGTTCTTTTTTAAATATGTTTAAATATATTGAAACTAAATTAAACTTTGAAGCACTTTTGGTATATTGCATAAGATTGAAATATTACCTGGACCACGCCACACATGAGTGAGAATTAGTCTGTCACACCGATCTGGAAAGGCTTTTACACTTCCATTCCTATACGAGGGCACTTTTTAAGCTTTCAAAATCTATTTTTTAGCCTAAACTTACTAACCAAGCAAAAACATTTAAGAGGACTTCACAGTTCACACATCAATTTTAGTAAAGTGACTTGTCTTCATTTAGCTGTCCTCTGTATTTTCACATCCGCAAGTGTGTCATTCTGAAGGAGAGGTCGGCCAGAGTAACGGACTCTGGCCCTCTCACGTACAGAGTACGCTTAAAAAAACAACACAAGAAGCCGAGAGCCAATTAGTGGAGCTTTTTTTAGTCGTTCCTTAATGATCTGTCTAAGTTTCTATGGAGCTTTTATTCAACCTACTCTTTACTACACATGCCTTGTTACCGGTGACCTACTATTTTAACAAAGCAAATGTTGTACGTGTATTTTATAGTCCAGGAGCTTGAGCGTTCTGTTTCTTTCCGAAAGTCTGCGTTCATATACTTACTAACGCTAATGACTTTTCGAAATTATTTTCAGTATTCGTGTTGGATTAATATGGATAAGTGACAAAGATATGTTATATGTATGATAATAGCTTATTATATTTGAATAGGAAAAATTGACGAATCCAGTTATAAGTGTTACACCTTACAATAAAGAAGACAATAAGCTTATATTTAAATGTTTTGGCATTTAATATTGATATATTTGGCAAGCTAACTAAACAAACACTATTCTATAAATACGAAATTTCACAATAAATAATAGAGTTTTTCATTTATCATTAAATTAGACAACAAAGTTAGACGAGTCTGAAAACTTATTAGTATATTATATAGATTTAGGTTTAGATAAATCAAACTGTATTTGTAAATTAATCAAACGTTATCTTGTACCAATATTTCACAGTTCCAAAGCGTGCGTCTTGCTGATCAAGATATCTATTTAAGTTTGAAGTTCATCAATCATACTTAACCTCATTGATTGAACTCCTCAGACAGGTTAACTCTGGTAAACATTTTAAGGGATTATAAACTTGTTAGGGTGATCCGGTTAGTACTTATCTCAATAACAGCTTGAAAACAGAATTAAGATAAGAATAAGATAATAATATGTTTATCCAAACTTGTATATACACATATGCTCTCAGTTCTCTCTGCATGTCCCGCAAGTAAATCGGAGTTAATATAATATGTATGTTATGATTTAAATAAAAATTAATAAAATAAAAAAAAAACATAAATCATTTAGATTTTGGAAGTCTTCAAGTCCAGTCCAATATCTTCTCTTCATCTTTGTTTTCTTGGATAGGAACAAACGAGCAAATGGGTCACCTTATGATAAGCAATTATCGCCGCCTATAGACACTTACTGGGGATGGAATTTTTACAGCGTTTACAAGTAAAGTTCTAAATCTCGAAAACTATCACTTTTTCTTAATTACAATATCCATAGAGACTCTCTATCTATTAAATTAACCCGTATAAAAATTCTTTACGTAGTCTCAAAGATCTAAGCAAATACCTAAGAGACAGACAGCGGAAAGCGACTTTGTTTTACACTATGTAATGATAGATTAAAACAACTTTTAGGATTATATCGCGTTTATTTATCACTTATTTTTTGTTTATTTTCCGACGTTTCGAACTCTTTACAGAGATCATTTTCACGAGTGATAAACAAAAAGATGGTAGTCGTTCTAAAGCTATTTTCATTGATACACAGAGCACCCACTTTTTGGAAATAAAAATCAAAAAAGTTGATGTTAAAAATATGATTTTTCCTATTGGTAACTCACATCTGACCATGAAACAAAAAAATATATAGCTATTTATAAGATGTATTCAGTAAATATAAATAAAAATATGTAATAAATAAACGCGATATAATCCTAAAAGTTGTTTTAATCTATGAGTGAGATTCGCGACAGTCAGAGAAATAAATAAACTATGTAATGACTTGAAAATTTGTCCACCTTCGGTTTCATAATATACATCTTTATTAGCTCGTCTCCCTCTTGTGATGATATGATAATCTTGTACATTAAATAAATCTGATGATTTGTGAATCTCATTTTTTAAAGACTAGACAAAATCTAGAGAGTTTTTAGAAAATATAAAATGGTTTTGAAGTCAATATAAATTTGTTTTATTTTCCATAACAATATCTAACCGTTAAATATAGGTACTATATTATTAGTAAATATATGTCTATTAATAGACACCACAATATCCGGAAGTACCTATTCCGTAGGTAAAGATCGATAAACCCCTGAGGTGTCTTGTGGTCAGTTGCTAAATTAGTTTGTTTAAGATCCGATAGACAACTAACTAAATTGTGTGATGGATGCTGTATATTTTGAGATATTATGGAACGTTTAATAGGTTTCTTGATGACCTAGTTGTTCGGGTATGCAGAATTCTATTTATAAGGTCCTGTCGGTTTGTGTCAAGAAACATACTGCATTTCAAAACTGTGAACATATAGCAGCGAAAAAATATGTATCATGTTGTTCGCTGTCTGCACCTTAGGATATTGAAAGCGTGAAAGGATTTCGACAAATTATTGTCTAGATGGACGAGCAATTTAACATATTGCCCGTATACCTGACTTAAATACTACCTCTTGAGGGCTCATTGAATACCAATAACTTAAGATATTTATGTTATTCTTTTTGTTTCCAATATGATAGAGGCCGCATAGTTTTCTGCATGAGTGGGCCGTAAAGTGGCTCAGGCAGCGTTCCTTTTATAAGAGAGATATTCGGAGGCAAATCCTTTTCCCCAGCTCCTCCTTATTTTTTCCCTATTCCGCTTCAAATGCCGTTTTAAAGGCCTGAAACTCAACGGTAATTCTCTCAGTTTTGCAGATGACCATGAGCGATGTTATCGTAGTGAGATGACCACTTATTTCCACAGTATATTTGGCACCAAGCAAACTATTTGCTTTAAAAGCTGTGAATGAAAAAAAAGAAGAAAACTGATCCCTGGGTTAGAATTGATGCGACAAAGTGTATTTATTAGCAACGTCTTAGGACATTTTGTGCTTAGTAATTGAAGTATCCCTCTCTATACCTTTTAGCCAATTGGATCCTGAGGGTGTTGGAACTTGGGACAGATTGTTAACCATTTCTTATTTTCATGAATAATTAAACCGGTCGGCATTGATAAATAAGGTTCTCTTACTCTTTTCCCATCAATATGTATTGGTCTCTCTTTTCGTTTAATTTACTCATGTTTATTGAAGAATAATGTTTAGTGAAGGTCTCGGTGGTCCAAGTGGTCAAGCACCCCGCTTCTGAATCTAGAGGTTGCGGGTTCTAATCTTCACACTGGCTCACACCAATGACTTTTAGAAGTTCTTTTCGGAAGTTATGTGTGAAAAATATCGATGACTGAAAACTTTGTGCTCGGTATGGCAATAGGCTCGCCATCTATTCCGTTTGGGACGTAAACATAACAGCAACAGGAGGCTTAATAGCCGCTGCTTACACCTTCGGGTAGAAAAAAGCGTGAAGTTATGTTATATTATGTTACTCATTTTTATTTTATATCTCTGAATATATCTGTGTGTACATATTTATATTTATTTTAATAGTAGTATTGACTCGCAGTCCACTGCATGGAAGGAGCGGCTCGATCAGTGAATAACCACGGCCTCTTAATATATCGGCGGAAAGTGGCTCACGTTGATTTTTATTCGGTAAGAAAGGGATCCGAAGGCCCACCCACTGACCTTTCCTTACCTCGCCTACTCCCATAATGGCCAGCAACGCAAAATTACAATACTATTGCAGTTGCAGTTGTCTATGATTGAGAGTACTCGCTTACCACCATCCCATATAATGAAATATATACATTGTCCTCTGATTTCTTGCTTTTAATACTACCTGTAGTACTGTCATTATATTTCAGTTGGAAAAATATGATTATAATTGTATATTTGAATTTACGAATTCTTCGCACTTTGTCTGCATAACCCAAAAGTCAACTGACAGAGAATGCCTTATGGCGTTGAGCCCACCTTTTGAACCAAATATTGTACATGAAGATTAAATGAATATTAACCAGTTTCGACATTCTATATTAATTTTCCAGTCTAACATTTCCACGATGTGATAAATCATGATAGGTATTTATGGTGTGAGCATTCAAAAGAGAAAGAAGAGAGAAAGAGAGAGAGAAAAAGAGAGAGAGAGAGATAGAGAGAGAGAGAGCGAGGCAGTAGTAGAGCTAAGCAGTTCGCTGCATGAATGGGCCAGCTCTACCGGTGAAGATCGACGTAAAGTGGCTCGTGCCTCGTTTTGTTCCGTGAGAGAGGTACCCGGAGGACCACCCCCCTTCCCCATACTTTCCTATCCTACTCCCTTAATGGTCGGCAACGCAACGGTTACACTACATGAGTTGCTGGTGTCTGTGGGCGATTTATTTATACCAAACTCCTCATGCGCTTGTTTCTATGAAATTCCATCTACGTATTTGATTATTAAAAAGAGTGAAAATTAAAAAAAAAACTATTAAAAGTGACAGCAAATAAAAATACTTGAATAAATATAACTTTACATCAAGTCAACGTTCGCTAGAAGTACTTTAGGTTAGTACTGACAACTTGAGTTTGACAAATTTGAGTTACATTATGCATGGTCCGAGCACATGCCAGTATGTGCCAGCATATGCCAACATATACTACAGTAAAGGTCTCTTGACACCATGTAATATTCATGATTTCAATGTAATATTACCCTCACGCTGTCCCGGCGATATTTTTGCAGTTAATATTAATACCTATATATCTTGAAGATGGGTTTAGTATTGAGTTTGGATAGAATAAGAAGTTTGTCTGTCTAAAAATCGAGTACAGCTGAATCAAGAACTGTGGTAGAGTCGCGCAGTTTGCTGGATAAATTGGCAATTCGGTGGCATAGCACGACCTCTCAGAATATCTACGTTAAAGTGGCTCATGCCACGTTTTGATCGGTGAAAGAAATCTATCTAGAAGCCCAACCCCTTCCTGTCTCCCTCTCCTATCCCACTCCCGATCCCTTCCATATCCCATAGTAAGGGCTGGAAACGCAACTGTAACACTATCTATGTTTACGGACGGCGTTTCCACTATTCGAAATTATTTTAAGAAAATGAATGAAAAATATAGAAAACTGAAAAAATTGGGCCAGATGCCTGAAAATTTATTTCTGAGTTAATTCAAGTTTTCTGTTTGGCATATATATACAACTTTCCTTATGTTATAAACAAAAAGAGATTTAAATATATGTCTGATAAATTCAGGGATATATATCTAAAATATTATTGATATATTAATTTTGGATATTAATTTTATACGGCCTCAAGCCATTAATGAGGGATGTCATAAAAATCTGAGAGGAATTTCATTAGGATGTTTCCGAAAAATAAAATATTCATTCGCTCAAATGTTTATTAATTTAATAATATATCAGTATTAAGGTCATATCATAATCATAATATATCAAGGTCTCGGTGGTCCAGTGGGAGAGCACACGGCTTCTGATCCAGAGATCCGGGTTCGAATCCTGACACTGGCTCACACCAATGACTTTTCGAAATTGTTTTCGGAAGTTAAGTGTGATAAATATCGATGACTGAGAACTTTGTGCCCGGTATGGAAATAGGTTCGCCACCTATTCCATTTTTGACGTAAACATAAAGGCGAGACGAGGCTTAACAGCCGCTGCCTACACCTTCGGGTAACAAAAGGCGTGAAGTTATGTATGTATGTATCAATATTAAGTATTTTATATAAATTCATAGCCATTGATTGTCATTATTAACTTTTAATTAAGTATGCAAAAACGAAACCTATCATTACCCGACTGCGCTAAAAGTGAAATTAAACTTTTCCATTTTGAGACATTTTTTTTCCTTAATATGGTTTGCCCCGCAAGTTTGTTTGCATGACACATACAATTTAATCATGTTTACTTAGCTTGCAATTTGTGAGTTGTTTTAATAGTAGATAATAAACTCTGGAAATTTGTAACTATCACTAATAAATTACAATGTTTATTGTAATATGGATAGTTATTAACATTGATTTTTTTTTCAAACACTGCTTGTTTTCGGAAGTTGTAGGCAGCGGCTGTTAAGCCTCGACTCGCCGAATCGTTATGTTACATCCTAAATGGAGCAGATGGCGAACCTATTGCTATAACCAGGGCACAAATTTGCCATGTTGTTGTTCGATACTTATCACACATAATCTCATCCCAGAATCGCTTTCAAAACTTCTAAATGAGAAGCAGGGAGCTCGACCACTGGACTAACTAGACAATTAAAGCTACACATTTCAGTTAATTAATTTGATAGAGCTGTATATATGTAAATATATATTATATACTATACTAGCTGACCCGGCGAACTCTGTTTCGCATCAAAAGTAATAACTGCTGCCCCGCTATGTTAATACTGCAATATCTTCGACAAATTTGAAGTCGATAGCAGCTTTAGGTTAAAAATGGGAATTTTCCATTGTTAACACCCCCGCAACTCCCCTTGTGGGTGGAATTTCGTAAAATCCGTTCTTAGCTGACCTCTACTCGGCGCAAGGAATAATCCTACCAAATTTCAAGTCGCTACGCCTTATGGTTCCAGAGATATCGTGATGAGTCAATATATAGGTGGAAATCTCTTATATATATATAAGATAGATTATATACTAAGTTAAGTCGTCTCCCAAATTGAAATCACATGTGGCCTTAATTAAATTAGACGGCACTACAATTACTGTTGGTAATTTGAAACATTTGTGCATGTGAATATGTAAATGGATCAATAAATAATTTATGTATAGCCGCTTAGTTCACAAGAGATGCATTGTACTGAGGCCATTTTGTATTCATGAGTACGGGACCTTTGGATTTTAGAAGTCGGTGTTTAAGTGCGGGATGTGATGTTACATAGTTTTTGTAGAATTTTTTATTTTTTTTATGGTATAGGAGGGCAAACGAGCAGGCGTGTCACCTGATGGTAAGCAACCAACGCCGCCCATGGACAGCAGCAACACATATAGTGTTACTGTTGCGTTGCCGACCTTTAAGGGATGGGGGATAGGAAAGGACGGGGAAGGGGGGTGGGCCTCCGGGTACCTCTCTCACCGAACGAAACGCGGCATGAGCCACTTTACGTCGGTCTTCTGAGATGTCGTGGTATTTCACCGGTCGAGCCGGCCCATTCATGCAGCGAACTGCTTGGCTCTACCACAGCGAAATGTTATATGTTTTTGGATATTTTATTTTTTTACTTATTATTTATTGGTGATGATTATTTGAGTTCTTTTTACCTGCAATTTTCACAAATAACTTGATTTACAAAAATAGTATATTAATGTTCAAACATTTTATAAATAAATTGTAAATTAATATCGACTTGCGAAACATTTATCAATACTTAAAATTAAATCTACTGTATTTATTTCGCTGCAAAACCTTCTCAAAATACGCAATGCAACATTTTCGTCAAAAAATATTGTACTATAAACCGCTAGAATAGTTAATATTTTCCCCACTCCTGAAGGCTTCACGCCGAATTATCGTGAGCTTGTTCAGTCAATTTATCAGACACTAACACACCCTCTATATGTATAGTTTCATATAAATTGTTGTGCTAGAAGTGACATTGTACTTTATTTACTACACTTTGCTAAAAAGCTTTTTCCTGATGGTGAATTTATAACTTCCAGTTCACCTGTACTTCAGATCTGTGTAAGATGCGTGTTATTAACAGAAAGAAACTCTTATTAAAAAAAGGAAAGTCCCATATCAATTTTTGATCTTGCTAAGTTAATCTAAAACATTAAAATTAATACTTTAACGCGTATATTTTTTGAAGATTTAATAGAAATTAAATATGTATAGATTTTTTGCAATGTTAAATAACTTCCGATGTTTCTATTTGAGAAAAAGCAATGAACATAGAACAAGATTTTTTCGGTCACTCTTTGCGTTTAACGCTCTTGCTAAGACGAATTATATATTATGTATTTAATAATTATATATTATGTAAGTCTCGGTGGGGCCACCGTGGTCGAACATACGGCTTCTAATCCAGAGGTCCGGGTTCGATTCCCGACACTGGCTCACACCAATGACTTTTCGAAATTGTTTTCGGAAGTAAAGTGTGATTAATATCGATGAATGAAAACTTTGTGCCCGGTATGGAAATAGGTTCGCCACCTATTCCATTTTTGACGTAAACATAACGGCGAGACGAGGCTTAACAGCCGCTGCCTACACCTTCGGGTAACAAAAGGCGTGAAGTTATGTTATGTTATATGTGTATTGACAGCTAGTAGCTGATATTACATTAAATTAAATAATTAATTATTGTTCTAGTCGCTTCAAATGTTCGTGAATCGTCGTCAAGTATGTAATAATGATGAAGCACTCTGCTGTTGAGTCATTTACGTTGTAGATGAGTCGTTACCTTAACTGATGTACATATAGTACCCAGTAGAGTGCGCACTTAAATATTATAGTACTCGCTTTTAATAACAAAATAATGTTGAAAACAATTCCATTTACGACCATAGATACTTTAATAATATATTTTTTTTAATTTTAAATACAAACGTAAGCATATTTTTTTAAGAATCCGATTATCTGTTTATCAAACTCATCAGTAAAAGTATTCATGTATGACATTTTATTTAGACATAAACCTCTTTTGTGTTTTTTTTTAAATTTGTTGATGCCATATGTAGAATTTAAAAATATATTTTAACATTCGAAATTCGAAGCTTTTTTGAAATCGTTTTTTACAATACACCATTTTTCATATATACATACGTTGTTAAATAGAAATATATCAGAGAGCATTGGCAGTAGTCGTTTGTATCGCGTTTATTATTCAGCTCAGTGGTTTGTAAAACTGATGGCCGATATATTATATTCGGTTCTTATACATGTAGGTGTGAGTGTGTGAAAAAATTGCTACGATAAATGTGTACTAATTTATTGTCAGTGACAGATGGCTTTTGATTTGTTCAATTAGAGTATGTTTAATGGCGTATATAATTTTTTTAAACGAATTCACCAAAGTATTAGTTCTATAGGACGAGAGATATATTTTTGGGTGTATTATTTTTGCCTCCTTGCTCTGTTACTTGAACGTAGTAGTAACGATCGTGGCATTTCACCGGTCAGTTAGGTTCATTTTTATCGTGATAGAGGAGAAGTCGGATGTAAAATCGGAAGGGGAGAAGGGATTGGGTTGGGCCCCTGGAATCTCACTAACCGAGCGAAACACGATGCCGTGTTTCACTGTCCACCCATTTATTGGCATTCTGAGAGGTCGTGGTATTTCACCGGTCAAGCTGACCCATTAGTGCACCGCAATGCACCGAAAATACCTGAAGTAAGCTCTCGGAATAAAGTTCTTCATGGTCGGTAAATAAAAGTTTTAACTTCCTTTCTCTCAGTTGGAGTGAGATTTTTATGTACTCTTTACAGACCGACCATAAGGGAAAAATCATAACTTACACCTGCATTTATTACTAAGGTTATAAATTCTTAAGATGTCCTTAAAAAATATGTGTTCCACTAAAATCTTGACTTCTGATTGTAGACTAAATAAAATGAAGTTACATACTCGTAAAAAAAAAAGAATAATAAAGTTTTTTTCACAAAAAGTCTCTGAAAACCAAATAAACAATATAAATAAAAAAACCTTGGAGAAAATGAATTATGCTAATAAATTAGATTATGTTAAATAGTACTACCCACTTCACATAAACTTCCCTCTTAAGACAAGAAGTTAGTCTTCTTAGGGTAGACGTTTGAAAGTAATACTTAAAGTAAGGTCCACTTCTGACGCAACCTACATTTTCTCTCTGGACCGTGTTCGGTAATGGATAAAAATACAATTAACACAAATTTTCTATTGTAATTTATGAAGTTTTGAGACTTTGGCTTACCAAAACGGTGCTCTAGAGGAACGTCAGTCGTAGTTAACAATAAGTGTTTTCGAACTTGGGAAAAACGTGGTAGTACTTATAAGTACCGTAAGAAAGGAAAGTGTTTACAGATTTTGTAATAATTCTCCTTTTTGAAAATATTACTTGAAAATTAGAGAAAAAAAAATAGATTTTTTTAACATGTTTCCTTAAGCTATTAGAATCACAATAAAAATATTTGTATGAAGATTCATTCACTGGTCCTGAAATACCAGGTTTTGAAGTTTTTATGTCTTACGGCACTCCACTAGCTTAATACATTTTACTGAGTATTTTAAATATAAACATTTAGATGAAATATTAAAAACATTCATTTTTTTTTATTTTAACCCTTATTGTGGTAATTCTCTTTAGTATTACCCAAATATATCTTGGTAACACTCTTTGTAGATTGACAAAGAAGCCTTGTTGTCTAAGCAGTCGTTCATTGAATTTCAAAAGCTTATTTCTTGACGCCTGTTGAAAATGAATTGAAAGTTCGGTCTACCTGGAGACGTCCCCATCTGCACTTCAGCGTGCTAATTTTTCAGGCCTATATATACATACCGGCCTTGCCGCTATTTCTGCATATCTTCCTTCTAATCCAGCATAATATAGTACCGTAGCACTATGAGAACTGATAATGAGGCATTACATACATTATTACAGGTATTAGTTTTAAGAAAGACATATTTTTCATGGGATAAGAGGGCCAACGAGCAGGCGTGGCAATGAGATGGAAAGGGGAGAAGGGAAGCGGTTAGACTCTGGAAACCTGTCTCACCGTGCAAAACGCGACATGAGCCATTAGCCGTCGATATTTTGAGAGGTCATGGTATTTCACCGGTCAAGTCGAACCCATTCATGCAGTTGAACCCTTATTTCCACTGGAGGCTGCTCAACTGAGTTCGATTCTTTGGATATTATCTTTATCAATGTTATTAGAAATTAACGCCTGTTTTCACTTCGGAAATATTACAATTAGTTGATCCCACAAGGAATTTTATATGATAAACTTTGGATATTTCTTTTTTATAAGTTCATGTCAGTAAAGTATTTTCATATGTCAAATACGTCTGCCTCGAAATTGTATTTTGTGCTTGAATTGTTTCAGAAACGATTTGTGATGTATCAAGGGTAATAACCAATGCTTTGGATCCGATTTACCAATATCTTTACCCGACAACGCCAAAAGTATAGAGGAAGCTTACTTAAGTACATTTCTTTGACACGCTCAGTAGCTTCTTATGCTGGATTTTGTAAGGCCACAAGAATATATAAGCACCCCGCTTCTGAATCAAGAGGTCGCGTATTCGAAACCTGGTTCACACCTATGACTTTTCGAAATTACTTTCGAAAGTTACGTGTGATACATATCGATGTCTGAAAACTTTGTGCCTGGTATGGTAATAAGTTCGCCACCTATTCCATTTGGGACTTAAACATAAGGGCGCGTCGAGGCTTAATAGACACTGCCTACACCTTTGGGTAGACAAAGACGTGAAGTTATGTTATGTTTTTTTATGGGATTGGAGGCCAAACGAGCAGGCGTGTCACCTGATGTTAAGTGCCCAGCGCCGCCCATGCACACCTGCAACACCTATAGTGTTACAGTTGCGTTTCCGACCTTTAAGGGAGTAGGATAGGAAGGTATGGGTAAGGGGGTGGGCCTCCGGGTACCTTTCTCACAGAACAAAACGCTCACTGAGCCACTTTACGTCGATCTTCTGAGAGGTGGTGGTTTTTTCACCGGTCGAGCCGGCCCATTCGTGCATAAAACTGCTTAGCTCTACTCTATATATTATACGCAACATCCAAAATGATCTACGAATCTTAATTGGTGTATATCCAGATTCGAACCTATTTAGAAGTAGTGTGCTAAAAAACTAGGTAAATATGAGCAATCAGAAATACAAATGAATTATGTAACTTCTTACATAAATCAGACTCATTATTTATAATTATTGTTGAACTAATTAATGTTTGTACAAAGAAATATTAACTCATCCTTATATAATCCTACAAACAACAAATCAATATCTAACTTTCTTGGAAATTCAATTGACATTTTCGCATCAAAGAAATTTTATACGATGTTTGTTCGTGGAGGTTCGTTAATTAAAAGCAAAAACAATAATATGTTTTAAAACAGCGCTTCTGAAAATTGTGATGACATTGTTTAAAAAAAAAACGTTGGAGCGGCGTCGTTTTTATTTTTGAACAGTTTTATAAGCCCCAATAATTTTAGTAAAAGACATAAAAAATATGTTCCTGTCACTGACAGCTATTATGATGAATTAAAAGTTTTTCGATAGGTTATTTATAATAATATAAAATTTTTATTTCGTGTCATTAAAGTTCAAATACATAACTTCCCTTGAAGTCAAAGTCAAAATAACTTTATTTTTATAGGTCTTCAGCCTCATCATGATGTTAACTTCGGAAAATTATGAGTGTATTACAATCTTCTTTGGAGCTTTGTTAATAGAGATATCTCTAGCATTCTATATCCTTTAATAGTATAAATAACAGTATTCATAAATTAATAAAACTATTATCAGATGGCCATAACATGATTTATCTTGCTTAAAATAGGGTAACTCTTTTGGGTAGAAAACCACAGCCAAACACACAACAATACCATCTATATACACAATTCAAATCTCCTTGGCGGTTATTTATTCTACATAAACATAACTTCACGCCTTTGTTACCCGAAGGTGTAGGCAGCGGCTGTTAAGCCTTGTCTCGCCGTTATGTTTACGTCCCAAATGGAATAGGTGGCGAGCCTATTGCCATACCGGGCACAAAGTTATTTATTCTAAATATTTATATTATTTAAAGTTTGTGTTATCTCATTATACTCACGAATGGTATGTAGGTATCCATTAAATAGCAACATGTGGTAAGCAGGTAGATACGTTAACGGGGATCTGGTTTATTTTAAATATGTTGCGTACAGTTTTGAATGTTAAATAATTAATTGTTGTTCTACCGCAGCTTTTGTTACATATGTTTCTGAAATGTGAATTATCTGTTTAATGACTTTTTGCGGGCGGTAACATTATATTTTTAATTTTGTAAAGAGAATACAGTTTTTTTTTTCCTGTTGGCATTTTATATTTAACAGCGGCATAGCTATGTAGCATGCTACATTAAAAGGCCCGCTCGACCAGTGATATACACTCTCTCAGAATATATTCATAAAGTGGCTCATGGTGTGTTTCATTTGACGAAACAGGTATTCAGAGAAGCAACTACTGATAATAGATATATAACTTCCTGATCCTACTTCAGATTCCCTCTTCATCTGAGCTTAAAGGCCGACAACGCAACTGTAGCACAATCTGTGTTGCAGATATCTATGGGCGGCTTCTCATCAGGTAACCCGTGTGCGCGGCAAGAAAAGACATATTTATCCTTGAATGTATTATGGTCGATTTATTTATTTTTGTATCATATTATTTATTTATTCTTCATGCACATAAATATAGTACACAAAGCGAACTTAATGCCATAGTATTATTGGTAGTATTATTTATAAATTATATATATATTTATAAAGTTTCGGTGGTCCAGTGGTCGAGCACACGGATTCTGATCCAGAGGTCCGGGTTCGAATCCTATCACTGGTTCACACCAATGACTTTCAGAAATTGTTTTCGGAAGTTCAGTGTGATAAATATCGATGACTGTAAACTTTGTGCTCGGTATGGCAAAAGGTTCGTCACTTATTCCATTTGGGACGTAAACAGAACGGCGAGACGAGGCTTAACAGCCGCTGCCTACACCTTCGGGTAACAAAGGCGTGATTTATATCATAGTATGATAGCTATTTGATTTTAAAAAGCTTCCGGAGTACACTCTCAGATGTTCCACTTCATAAATTAATTAAACCACTTGACATTGTTCATAATGTTGGAGCCGAACGATAAGAGGGAGAAAACGCTTTCAACTTATGACAGCTCTGTGCCTCATAATAATCTTCAAGAGACATTTAAATCAAAGCTTGAATTATATGCGAAAATTATTCTAATTACTTATAGTAATTATAATAATTGTATGTTATAATTACATGCACACACAAATGATTTTTCGAAATTAATTTCGAAAGTTATCTGTGAAACATATCGATGACTAAAAGCTTTGTTCCCGGTATGGCAATAGGTTCGCCAATATGTCGGCCAAACGGCGAGTCGAGGCTTAGTAGCCATGGCCTGCACTTTCGGGTAAAATAAAGGCGTGAAGTTATGCTATGTTTTATTACCTATAGTTTTATTCGTACTAATTACTCTCCCATATTTGTACCAAAATTATTACACGCGGTTTATCAAACTTTTCGAACGCCTATTGGTACAACCTTCTGATGAGAAGCTTCTCATAATACGGAATGGGTCGGCTCGACCGGTGAAATAGCAGGACCTCTCAGAATACCGACGTAAAGTGGCTCATCCCGCGTTTCGTTCGATAAGAGAGGTACCCGGAGGCCCACCCTCCTTCCCTATCCTTTCCTATCCTACTCTCATAAAGGTCGGCAACGCAACTGTAACACTATATGTGTTGCAGACACGCCTGCTCGTTTGCCCTCCTATCCCATAAAAATAAATAAAAAAAAAACGTTATCTTTTAAACCCCGAACCGTCACTCACATGCACACGAATCTCTCTATAGTATACCATTATAGTGCCTTTTTTCAGTTAAACGATTAATATTCGTTTAATAAAAAATAGAGATATAATATTTTGCTTACAGAATCTCACTCACTCTCGACGTTTTTTTTCCTTATCATAAATAATGCATCTGTCGGAGTGTTCAGCAAATAGCGGAGAAAAAGTAGTCCCGTCAGAAACACACTGCCTCGAGCACACTTAACATTTGAAGCGGTAAAAAGTTTCAGTAGAAAAACGAAACATTTTTAAAATAGTTACTATAGAAACGTTACATTTGGAATCTTTTAAATATTTCTCAGAATATCCACGTTAAATGGCTCATGCCACCATTCATTTGGTGAGGGAATCCCTCCCATCCTTCGCCCCTTCTACTCACAGTTGTGAGTAGAAGGGGCGAAGGATGGGAGGGATTTCCCCCTCCTATCTTATATTCAAGACCGGCAACGCAACTGTAAGTTGTAACTTGTAAGTTCTATAGATATCCATGGATGGCGCAAGTGACTTGATTACTTGTTTTCCCCCTATCCCATAAAAAATATCTTGTCGCCCATAATACTAAAAAGTATAGGTAATTAATAATATAATATTTATTCACACTACTCGCAAATTAGCATACTGTAATTACTGTACTGTTTTGTAATACATAAATATACCTTCTGTGTACTAAGTATCGGGAATTTGTCAATAAAACAAAAAATAGAAATTATTCATCTAAATTTATTTTATCGCCTTCAAAGTAGGCCCCATCGCTTGCAATACAACATCTTCACCGCTTCACCCAGTCTTCCATACATTTTTCATAGGCTATTTGCGGTATGGCCTTTAGCTCATTCAGCGAATTTTCTTTTATGGCTTCTATTGACTCAAAACGTTTTCCTCGAAGTGGTAATTTTAACTTAAGAAATAAATAAAAGTCAGACGGAGCCATATCAGGTGAATAGGGTCGAGAACGTTTGTTGAATTTTTCGCTAAAAACTCTTTCACTATAATTGCTGTGTGTGATGGTGCATTATCATGGTGCAGCATCCATGAGTTGTGTCGCCACAAATCTGGACGTTTTCGGCGGATACTCTCACGCAAACGCTTCATGACGCCTAAATAATATTCTTTATTCACTGTTTCTCCCTCTGGAAGGAATTCGGAGTGAACCACACCACGGTAGTAAAAAAAAACTGTCAGCATCACCTTGATTTTGGTGCGACTTTGCCGCGGTTTTTTGGGTTTCGGCTCGTTTTCGAGACGCCATTCTGAAGACTGTTGGCTTGTTTGCATGTCATACTCATAAATCCATGTTTCGTCGCCAGTTATTATACGTTTCATAAAGGTCGGATCCGTAGAAGCTCGGGAAACCATGTCTTCAGCGATATGCTTTCGCTGCCCTTTTTGAACAAAATTGAGCTCTTTTGGAACTAGTCGAGCGGCGACGCGTTTCATGCCTAAAATGTCAATGAGATTGACGGACTTAAAAGATATGTTCACCTCACTAGCCAACTCTCTCAGACTCATACGTCGATTTTCGAGCACTAGCTTCTTAATTCTGTCGATGTTTTCTTTGGTCGTAGCGGTTGAAGGTCTACCAGAACGAGGCAAGTCTACTACTACTTCTCGGCCTTCTTTAAAAGCCTTATACCATTCATAAGCCCTTGTTTTCGATATACATGATTCGCCGTAGGTATTTCGCAACATTTTTAGTGATTCACCACATGAAATATCATTCGAAACACAAAATTTAAAGCACACTCTTTGTTCAACAATATTTTCCATTGTAAAAATCGCCGAGGACTCAAAACTATGACCAACAAAAAGTTTAGTTTAAAACAAATTACATGACAGATCCCGTTCAAATTTTGCGCGCTAAATCAGTACAGTGCTACCAACATGCAGTAAAAAAAATTAGAACGACCTCTTTTACGCGGGTCTCTTTATTGACATATCCCCGATACTTTTTACACAGAGTAGTACATACACATAAACTTAACTTGACGCCAAGTCACGCTTCTTTGGCTTTCATGACTCTTAGCATACACATTTTAAGGCTTCTGACTCCTTTCTCCAGGGCTAGTTCTATTTGGTCGTAGAAAATATGATGTGGCCGTCTTTGACTCCTTTATGCCTCACTTTGTAAGTTATACAATGCAATCTTGTTATTAGTTAGTCTTAATCAATCTTGCGTTATCCAATCTTTCTATATGTCTGAACCTATGCATAAAAAATATTTTAAATATCATACAAAACATCAGCGACTTTATCTTAATATTCATTCAAATGTACCCAGAATCTTGTCAAAACGATCTGAATATAAAAATCCTGGTTGTAAAATCTTCGGTCTTTCATATAATGTATAAATATTTAGTAGCCTCCGGTGTCAAAGGTTTGAGTGCCTCTTGACCGAATTATTCCTTAGAAATGAAATAGATACGAGTATTTCTCGCAGCTGCATCGAGTTTTCAAACATTCATTCCGCTTTCTTTAAAATTATTTATTTTCAGAATTTGAACTCAGCTCTACACATCTCTATGTTTTTCATATTTACTTTACAAATAACATAGCTCTATTTGTTTTAACATAATATAGTCTTGTAACATAGGGTGAAAAAATGTTGAAAACAAATGCAGATTTTTAAGAAAATACTATAATTATTACATATATAACTTCACCCCAAATCCCTTGGGGTGACAGATCGGAGCGCCATAAGGCACGACTCTTACACGCCTCATTTGCTTCTTTGGCTTTCATAACTCTTTTCAATACTTTTCATGCGCTCGCGTCGATTTTTGAGGCTGTTAACATCACTTTCCTCCACAACACGTTTTATTTGGTCATGGAATGTGTATCTTCTATAATATTTTATAAAATATAGTTGATTGATGAATGTAGTCCTATGACAATGAGTTGGCCAGCTATTTCATAGAAAATGGTATTATCAGCCTCGTCAAGATACGCCTACAGAGTATTTCTATGCATGAAAATACATATACATACATATACATAAATATTCTATCATACAAATACATTGTTATTTTCATTTTGTTTCTCGGTGGTCTGGGTAGCAATAGGTTCCGCACCCATTTAGGAAGTAAAACTTTAGTAGCGATGGAACTTGTTGACCTTGGTTCTATAAATGGTGACCCCTATACATTCAGCAACAATAACAAAAATAAAACAACACACAAGTCTTTTGGGGTAGGCAGAAAGAATAAAGCGCGATAAGACACGTCTCTTCCAACTGACTCGTTTCTTCGACTTTTGCAACCCTTGTCGTACACGTGTTTGATGGCTCGTAACGTCGTTTTCCGATAGGGCACGAATTAAATTTTAAAACATTTGTTCGTTCGTATAAGTTTCAACAAATAAATCTAGCGAGGTATTTAATAATTGTTGATAAATCGGTTGAATGGATCAAACGCAGTTGGCGAGATTTCGATTCATTACACTTCTATTGTAAACGTATTGTTCTGTAGCCATTCAAATATAACATAGCAATCAGTTCTATTGTTCCAGATTAATGGCAATCCTTACAGACGCAACTGTAAGTAATTCTCGGTTCGAGATATGACATTTCTCGTGGGGGGGTACGGAACTACAAGCTATTAATTTAAGAAACAATACCTTGAAGGATTGTTAAAAAAGGGTATTTACCTTAAAGGTAATTAATAAATAAAATAATAAAGGCTTTTTCTTATTATTTCATATTTCGTATTTCTTATTACGTCTATCTGAAATCTAATTTGGTAACGAGTGAATTCAAATATTGTTTGTTAGTATTAATATTGTTAGGTAATTGTAATTGTTTTATCATTTTAGTTTTGTGCTCTTATGTTGTTCATTTAAATAAAAATAATAAAAATCACATAACGAAGATTTATACTGAATACTGCTCGGTTAAATTATGTAATGTAATTATGGTCAAGAATTTGAGGACCTCGCTCTGATTAAAACAGTAGTGGGAACGATTACGGGCTCACACCAATGAGTTCTCAAAATTATTTTCATATGCTTTATTAAGTGATAAATATTGTATTTTTTTCTTAGATTTTCGCAAATATCATTCATGACATTAAAACAACTTTTTATGGATTTCAACAACAATTTCAACATCAAAACATCTAAGCAACATATTTTTATTCAAACATATGGTCTAAATATAAATATATTCACAATAACCAGCTGTTTATATTTATTATGATGGGCTAAAAACACAATGTAGAATCCCGGCATTCGACCACTCCATTTGCTATTTCCTCGGGAACCTATAACATTTTGCGGTGAACCCTTGGGGATTTGTAACAGATTATCCCCAGAACTTTAGACAGGCATATGCACACAGCCAATATATATTGAGAATATGATAAAAATAGAATTTACATCAATATGCTGTAACTTAACGCCTTTTCCACCCAAAAGTATAGACAGTTGGGTTTAAATTGCCGAATTCCTTGGTCTCAAATGTAATGCGTGACCAAAGCTATTGCATTAATAAGGCAAAATGTTATCACTTATCAATATTTATCACATGATATATCTTCTGTAAAGTTATTATTGTGAGTCAGGATTCGATCCCAAGACTTTTTGATAGGATATTGGAATGCTTGACTTCCAGACTATCGACTAATTATTATTGGGTCTGTATGTTTTGATGAACTTGCTGTGCTCAGTGCTCATTTATTAATTTAATTGAACAAATCTTTTCGTGTTAGATAATCCACATAACTGCTAAACCTTGACAGCTTGACACTGCAACTAATAGGAGCTGTGGCATCAGAAATAAATGATACAACATCTAGAGATCTGAAAACAAGCACAGTTTTTTTTATAAAACACATGTGAAAAATAGTTTCTCTTATAAAAATTAAAAAACAAATATGTTTTAGTATATTTCTATCCCCAAAGATTTTCTCATATACATAAATATACACATACATAACTACACGCCAATTCCCTTGCGAGCAGAGGCAGAGAGAAGAGAGCGCCATAAGATACGATACTTACAGGCCTCACTAGCTTCTTTGACTTTTAAAACTCTTTTTGAGGCTCCTAACATCACCATAACCATTTTGGGGGTAATATCAAGGGCGTGAGAGATGCCACGGCGACGCGGGCTGTTAGGGCGTGCTCCAAAAGCGATGGCCACCGATCAGCCCCCGTTGTTGCGGCTGCATGCGCATGCGGCGAAGGAGGCCGCCACCCTTTACGCAGCGCCTAATTTGGCGGGACGAGGAGAGGGGAGTGCGGTGTAGGGACGTGGAGGTTTTCTCACAACAACCATATTTGTGGTCAAAGTTTCACTACGAACTTTATCGTGATATCTGAAAAAATAAAAATATATATATTCATTAACATATAATAAGGTTCAAATTTCATCATATTACTAAGCAATTACTAAATGTAATTTGTGTAAGCCTTTAAAGGCATGATACGTCGTCCGTGTAATCTGTTTAAAATTTTAAATAGGCTTCGAAATTCGGGCCGCAGTGTTTCCGAATTCATAATTAAATTTTAGAGTGAAGAGAACCTTTTTTTCTTAATAAAAGATTAACGGTACTCTTAATAAGATTTGGGTCACCATTTATTATTATGAATTTTGCAACTTCGACAATTATTAGAAGCCTGCCCGAGTCTCATGTAATTTGTGCTGGAGGTAATTTTAGGATTTAAATTTTGTCGCTTGTTAAAGAGAGTTTTTGGATTACGTAAATCATTAATGAGTTACTTTTTATACCCAGCAAACGTTTCCTGCCCAAAAAATAAAGTTCTTAATCAACAAATAAAAATAAGGTAGTAATAAAAAAAAACAAAATTTTATCGAAGAATCTAACAATATATACAGCTTAGGGGATGAAAAATAGATGTAGTCCTATTCTCAGGCCTGCCTGATATGCAAACTAAATTTTATAATAATCGGTCAAGCCGTTTCGGAGGAGTGCGGTACCAAACACCGTGATACGAGAATTTCATATATTAGAATGTATTTAGCGGTTATTCGTTTTTGTTTTTTGTCGGAGCCTCTGTTGAAGGTCCTGTATTTGATTTCCGGCAATAGATTGATATATTAGTAGAGAAAGAATGAAAAAGTCGACGTCGTCGTCGTCGAGACGACCATTGATAGAAGAGAATGACATTCTACCTTGCGTGAAAAAAGAAGATTTACCAAACAGAGTAATAAGACAAGTGTGATATTTCCAGCCGTTTAAGTCAACGCAGAGGAATCTACCATTAACAAATCAATGTTTGAGAAAGACCAGGTCAAGAGTATCCAAAAACGGAGTAAGAAATGCGTGTCAACACCAAAGCAAATAGAAATGGTTAGGAAAGAGCAAATAGTTTCTGCCTATTCTCTACGGCAAAAGGCGTGATAATATGTAAATATGTTCCGCAATAATACTGATATATTACAAGAAAAAAAATATAAAACTAGATAGAATAAGAAAATAATCTAATAATAAATAAATAAATCTATTTAGTTTAGTAATAAATTAATTTAGCAAGACCACAGTAACTTGGATCTTGTTAAGTTGCCCCCAGGGAAGAAATATCGAGGTGAAAATATAAGGCTGTTTGTAAACTATATTTTATTAGATCTGCTAACATAATATGTCTTCATTGTTAGGAGTTGTGGCCTGTGGCTGTACGTGTATTTATTTTCAATATGACACTATAAAATTGTTTTTTAGTTTTTATGGAATTAAATTAATTTTTGAAGTGAATTTGAGCACCTTACGCTTGATTTGATGATGATTTTTTTGGAAATTATGTGTTTTTTTTTATATTGATGTCTGAATAGTTGTTCTTGATATGTAAGAATACATTTGGCTTCATATTACATTTAGGACGAGAAAAAACAATGGCAAATCTAAGCAAGCATAATTGTTGCTGAATCATTGATGTGGCTATCGGGTAATAATTTTAATTCTATTTACTATTTTGGTTTATATTTTTACCTTTTTTGATATAAATCTCTATTGTGTAAGTATTATTTAATACAAGTTGTACATAGAAATTTTAAAATTATTTAATTAAATTTATAATTGCATTATATAGTTTCTCACTCCACCCCTCAGATAACATGACATAAAGAAATTAAACAAAAAAAAAAACATGTTTACAAACATTTTTACACGGGTCGATCATTAAGGAACCGTCCAGCTCCATTATTTTCTTGGATGTACCGTCCATTTTTCTTGCAGCTCCTCTTACTGAGGGTTCAGAGCTATTTGTTAACATGAAACAAGATACGTCTGTCGACAGAGACTGATGGGTTTGCTATTTTTATTCTAACACACATGTCTATTCTGGCCCTACGAAGTCATCCAGGGACACTTTTATTTGGTATCATAAAAAGAGGCACTTAATTTGTAGCAAATGCTACTATGAATATAAATTTAAAAATTAGTTCAAATATTTGCCATAACATTTTAAATGAATTTTAAACAAATTTCTCCAAATTGTTTCTGTAACTACAACACTGCAACACATCCTGAAAAACACATGGGTTATATAGTTTTATAATATTTTTGTATAAATATACTAAAATATAGTATCCGAGTCACTCAAACACATATGTACATAACTTCACGCAAAATCTCTTGCGGGTTAGGCAGAGAGAACGGAGCGCCATATGGCACGATTCTTACTCACCTCACTCGCGCTTCGTTGACTGTCATAGCTCTTTTCATGCATGCGCGTTGATTTTTGAGTCTCTAACATCACCTTCCTCCAGAACACGTTCTATTTGGTCATGTAATGTGTGTCTTGTCTCTCAAATAAAACAATAAAATTAAAATAGACTACGCCAATAACCTTTGGTGATTAAAGTTATAATATTTTAAAATTAAAAAGTCTTATTAACAATTTAATTTTAGCCGTTAGCGCAATTTCAACTCATAATTATATTTAAGAAATAAATATACTTCTGAAATAAATATTCTTTGGCAAATACTAAATTCTTGGCTGGCAGCCATATTATATCTCGTAGTTTTTTTATTTTATTATTTTTTAACATTCTAGCATCCCTGCACGATTGAATGCTAATATTTTCCCAAGTAATTTATTGTAAATTATATTTCATCCTCTCCTGCATAAAATGGATGGACGATGCGAATGTAGATTAAAATGTTCTCCGAATTTTAAATGGAACTGAATATTTATTGAGAGCTTGTAAAAACATCGTTTGTTTTTCAATGTATATTATGGTAATGAAATTCAAGCGTATTTTTTGTGGGTAGTTTTACATTTTTTTTTGTGTAAACAAATAAAACAAGAAAATTAGTGTTTCTTCAAACGTTAATGACGTGCTTTTTAGCAAGTAGCATTGTTTATTTTTTACTAGTTGACCCAGCGAACTTTGTTTCGCCTCAGAAAAGAAATAAAAAGTTCATTTTAGGCTAACTCTAAGAGATTTTGCAATTATAATGCTAAATCTCGATAATTATCAGTTTTTATTAGCTACCAAATACATAAATTATACATACAAACCACCCCATTGACACCCCTCTGTCTATAAAAAAAAACTGCATTAAAGCTTTTGCGTAATTTCAAAGATATATGGGGACAGACAGCAGAAAGAAACTTTGTTTTATACTATGTAAAGAAGTTGGAATTACAGAGGGTTTGGATAGAAAAATCTTGAAGGTTAATATTTTATTGTGTAGCATTGAATGGTTAATAAATTGTCATCTTGCATATGCTATTTGTTTAATACTTATTTGAAAGTAATTTGAAGTAAAGTAGTCGATGTTTATTTTTGTAGAACGCAAGTAATAAAACAAAAATACATGTTGTTGTTGCTCCACTTAAAGTTTATTAAGTAGAAAACGTGAGATTAAAACGTTTCCAAAAGTTTTTATCTCGTTAGCAAACGCACCAGCTGCTTGGTAATAGTCTTACATCTCACGAACTCTCCCCAAGTTTAATCTTAAAATATTATTGTTGAAAATTTAGACTTGTAAAACATCTTATTGGAAAGAAATTCTTATCATTCTTGTGATTAAATGATATTCAGTGGTTATAGTTGATTTATAAGGATTCTGTTTGAGAGGTCGCGAGTTCAGATCCGGCTTCGAAAATCTTTCGCAAGACAAGCATGACAATTATAATTTTTATGATTACTATCAGGAGTTATATGTGTAAATTGCTTCGCCACATATCCTTAATCATGGTCATTTTCACAACATTTCATCCTTTCAAACAATTCATGTTGTCAAAAGATTTGGCTGTGATTTTATTACCAGCCGTCTGGAAAAACAACCAACCCTCCTTGGGAATATTTTCATTGGTAGGATATGGAAGAGGTTGCAAGTAGTCACATTACCGTAACGAAAATTTGAAGGACTAAAACAGAAATTTAATAATAGAATTTTTACATACTCTTTTATACTGGATCTTACGATAAATGTTAATCGTCTCTCTTAAAATAAATGATGGTCTTCTTGATTGCATTAGAGATAAATAAAATATACAATAAAATAAAATATATATTCCTTTAAAATACACAATTACTGAATATGTTACTTATTGGTAGATTTTTTTTTTCCGGAACTTTTGATTATCACCGAATTGTTTAACAGTAAAACTTTATATAACACGAACAAAAAAAGTTGGACGCACATCCGTTCCAGAAAACTAAAAGGGACCAAAAATAAATTCAACCCAGTCCCAAAACTAAAACAACTAGAAACTTTGTGACAACGTCATTATGTAGTGATCCTGGTGGGATACCATACTTATTAAAACTTCTTTTCAATTTTATTGAGAAGTGTATATAGAAGGATGATATTTTTTTTAACAGTGTAGCTCACTGCATAAATGGACCTGCTCGATCGGCGAAATGAATTTCACAGAATACTAACCTAAAGTGACTTAAGCTGAGTTTCGCTTTTCAGTAAAAGATATATTAAGAGGTCCTACAATCTTTCAAGAACACTGTATTTTATTTGGCGCCAATAGGTAATAATTCGGTTTAACTTTATGTTTTACATAAGGTATAGGATTACCTTTCATTACAATGGAAATACCAATAGAGACAAGCGTAAAGGTACCAATATAGAATATTAATTTTTTTATTATAAAGAACACAGAACCGTGAAAGTTGTTTAAAAATTTCGGCATATTATGCCGCTTGCCTCTATCTGACTAATACATAAGATTTACATTGTTCAAAGTATTTCCACACATACAAAATATTTCTACTTTGATACTTAGGGGCCATCCATTAATCACGTGATGTATTTTTCATCATTTTTTGACCCCCCCACCCCCTTGGTGATACGTCGTGATATTTAAAACTAACCCCCCCCCCCCCCCCCCTATCCAACATCACGTGTATTTTTAGTACCTACATGGAATCTTAAGATTTTTAGAGGATTATCTTTAATTCATCGTCAATCTCGCTGGTCGAGTACTCGAGCGGCCCGCTTCTGAATCAGAAAGTCGTGGCATCGATTCTGGGCTCAAACCAAACATCATCATCACCAATAACTTTACGAATTTTTTTTCGGAAGCAATGTGTGACAAATATCGATTACTAATATGAAGCTTAATCTTATTCTATTCTAAAATTAAGGAGGAAAAAATAAATACACGTGATATCATACTAACCACCCCCCCCCCCTAACCCCCTCGTGATATTTCGTGATTTTTGTCAGCCCCCCCCCCTTCTAACCTCACATGATTAACGGCCCCTTAAGTATCTAAAGGGAAAAGTTTCAATGAGGCAACATAAAATTAGCTAGGCTTTCACAACGAACACAGCACAATTTTCTGTGCAATCGGGCGCGCCATCCTGAAATAGCTTGTCACTGAAATGGAAGTTCAATATCGACGCCTCTCTGTAAGGCCTTACAACCTCTATATAAAATAGGGTCAAGCGTGAGTCTCTACATATAAATCAATAATAGAAACATTCTTTTATCGTGTAGTACGAGTACAAATATATTTAATATTATTTATTTACAATAATAAGAAGAAATAAATAAATTACATTTATAATAAATATTTACAATATAAACAATTAAAAATCTAGCTGAAATCAATTTTCTCCGCATCTCGGTCTACTAGCAGCGTGGTCAGAAGACTAGCTACATTGTCAAGCTGATTGGCAATGCTAATCCTCTGTGCAAAGGATAGACCATCCTTCTGGTCGCGCGAGCAATTTAGTATTATTTTTATCTATCTCTTGAGATAGTAAGCAACTTAAGAGAGATAAAATATTGAACAAACAAATTTATGTACATACAAAATACTCGGCGATAATAGATAAACGATTGCTCCTTTTTATTGAAGTCGATAGATTATTACAAAATGTGTCTTACAATCGAAAAAACAAACATTTATTACCAAAACCTACTACAAGACATCAGATACCCGGGTGGTATTAAATACGTCTACACTTTGATGGTACATATTTAGTCCTAGTCTCGTATTAATCAGTTATTATACAGGAAAAAATCTCTTTTCACATATTAATGAAATATCGAATGTCGACATAATTGATATATTTTCGAACAGCAATGTTCGACGTATTAGACCCTAAGGGAAACTTCCCGTTCTTTTAATATGAGGAAAATCCTATTAAATTGGTACAATGTTCTAAGGAGTATCCGTGACTTGAAATATATTTAAGATATTTGACTGCTTGTCTTGTAATATGAAGTTTTTTGTTTACATTCTTCGAAGAAAGCCTCTCCTAAATATATTCTTACTATAAAAATAAAAAAAATATCGCATTTTGATTTTCTCTGTAGTTTACTCCTTTTATCCCGAGTGCTTATGTTCAGGTCTTGAGTTTGTCTTCTGGATCAAAGGGCTTTCTGAAATCGTTTAAATTTTATCACTGTCCGATGGTATGTAAAAAACTCTCTTCCAATTTAAATACATAACTTAACGCCTTTTTCTACCCGGAGGTGTAGGCAGTGGCAGTTGCATGTGCAGTGAACATAACATTCGAAATTAATTTCGAGAAGTCATTGGTGTGTACAATGATTCGAACCCGTGACGTCTGGATTCGGAGCCGTGTGCTCGACCACTGGGCCACCGAGACTCTTTCAAGTTCATGAAGTTAAATATATAATTCGTTAATAAAGTAATGTTGTACACGCTTTAGATTATTATAAATAAGTTTAAAAACAAGTACCTTACTGTAAATTTATTAATATTTCAGACGGATGTTTATTTAAGTAGGTCACAACCCTTAACAACCCGTTCTCACTTTAACGGTTAGTTCGTTACCGAGTACAACCTTTAAAAAATGTAACAGTTAATTAGGCTTCGTGGAAAGTAACAGTATCGTTTAAAATGCACGTGCAGGTTAATTTTTTATAGATATAAGGCTTTATAAGCTGTTTACTGAAAGGGTGGAGATATAATACTAAGCAAAGTTTCTGCGTCTATCTGTGTAACATATGATCCTTGCGTTGTTAAATCAGCTAGGCTGTATTAGATTTAGTTCCCGTAGATATATAAAATAACTAACTCTAACTCATACTGTCTGGCAATACGTACATACATAACTTCACACTTGAATAGCCACGTAGGCAGTGGCTATTGAGCCTCGTATCACCGAATTTTATGTCCTAAATGGAACTGGTGGCTGAACCTATCGCCATACAGTGAGCACAACCATGCCTACTGTCTGTCATCGACATTTATACAACTTCCGAAAAGAATTTCGAAAAGTCATTGGAGTGAGCCCGGATTCGAACACTACGTCTTGATTCTACGTCGGAAGTAAGGTCTGTCTGTCTATAAGTATAATTATATTTTTTGTATGTAAAAAATGTATTTCATGTAAACTATAGTTCTCGAAAACTGTATTAGGATATGCCACCAAGAAACCTGTATTTAACTCGTAAAAAAGGAGAAATAAACGAACTTTTGATTTTCCTTTGCATTGTGTATTAAGAAAGCTGAATATGTTTTACGACCTAAAGATGTACAATTCAAAAGGTCCATTATATCTGTTAGAAAGTTTAGAAAAGTCTGGAAGGCGGACGCAAAGTTTCAAATATTTTAAAGACCGTTCGAGAACGTCATTATTTTTTTGGTAAAATTCTATTCTGGAATTAAAATATGATTATATTTAGGAAAAAAAATGACTATAGTAAAATGTTTTTTTATGGGATTGCGGATTAACGAGAAATCGTGTCAATTAAGCGACTAGCGCTGGCTATGGACACCTACAACACAGTGTTACAGTTGCTTTTCCAACCTATAAGGGAGTGGGATAGGAAAGGATTGAGGAAGGGGTGGACTTTCGTATACCTCTTTTACCGAATGAAACGCGATATCACTCAGATAAAGTAAAACCACTATTATTAACACAGACTTGCAATTATTCTTTTATATGATAAATATGCAGTGTTAATTTAAACTTTCCAATAACACATTCAAATATTTAATCCCACTAGTTAACTGAACAGTTCAACTTGGTTCTAATGAACCAATAACTGATGTTTTAATCAAACGTAATCGTTTGATTAAAACATCAGTTATGCCGAGTGTTGGCTATTAATTAACGTATAGTGTGTTCCGCGTTTAATCTCCTAACTTGAAAGCACCAATTAACTGTTTTGATTACCATATGAGCCATATAATTATAGTGTATTTTTTATGTCAATCAATTTCTTTATTTCTTTTTTTTATGAAAATGAATCCACAGATAGCAATAAAAGTTTACATATTTATTTCTAAGACTTTCGCGAATCTCACTCATAGATTAAAACAACTTTTAGGATTATATCGCGTTTATTTATTACTTATTTATATTTATTTCCCGACGTTTCGAACTCTTTACAGAGATCATTTTCACGAGTGATAAATATTAATAAGTAATAAATAAACGCGATATAATCCTAAAAGTTGTTTTAATCTATTAATAAAAGTTTGTTAGAATTTGAAAGCAATAAAAGTAAAAGCAATAAAAGATAGCAATACTCTTTTATATTTGAATCTCCGTATTTTCTTTTAAGACTTGATTTATTTTCAATATTATGTAATAAAATAGCAAAGGTGGAAAACCAATGTATGGAGTGTCAACCTCTGCATACTTCTCTCATCGACGAATCAATAATAATAGTAATAATAATATCTTGGACACAAATCACACAGCGCCCTCCAGTTCCAAGCTAAGCAACTAAATGCTTGTGTTATGGATACTAGATAACGGATACTAATACATATATACTTTTCTTTTGTAAATACATACTTATAATACATAGAAAAACACCCAGACGCCGCACAAATATTCATGTTTGTCACAAATATTTGTGCTCGGGTGGGAATCGAACCCCCGACCTCAGTGCTGCAGCCAATCAATGTTAATACAAGGAACTGCATGGCTCTACCACTTTAGACACCACAACTTCATTAAAAAAAAAGTTGCAACGTAAATAAATAAAAATAATTTGAATAAAGGCTTTATAAGGGTTCTTTATTCTTGAAGGTCGTAACGACACTGACAGTTATGTAAGTACTAACGAGAGTTTTACTTTGAAAATAATATGTAAATTTTATAAGCGTACTTATAATTTCACGTTTAAGTATAATGTCAAAGGCATATTATTATATATATTTATATTATATCGAGGAAGCAGTTCAGGCGGCATAATTTATTTCGCGTAGTATCTTGTACCTTCATATTGTAATTTTAAACGAGTTTCATGAATAAATAAATATTTGATAGGCATATATATGTGTCAAAGAGATAGAGCCACGCAGTACGCTGCAATAATGCGTTGGCTCGACCGGTGAAATACCAAACCTGTCAGAATATCGGCGTATGTAGCTCATTACGCATTTCGCTCAGTAAGCTACTCGGGAGCCATTTCTTATTCCCTATCCATCCCACTCCCGATCCCTTCCTTATCAACAAAACATTCCCAAGGAGGGTTGACGTCCGGCAGGCGGCCGGTTATAAAACTACAGCCAAATCTTTTCACAACATAGACAGTTCTAAAATATATTGTGCTGACCCCACTTAAACTGGGATAAGGGCAGGAAAATGTTGAAAAATATGCGTCTTATTAACAAGGACTATTATGTAAACCTTCTATACTAAGAACAATTCTTATATCTAATTAAATCGTAGTACGAAAAAAGACTTTTTTCTAATTCCAAAAGACTCATAAATTTTTAAGACGAGGAAGACTTTTTAAAAACTTTTGCTTTAAAATTTCGACGCTTCAAACTCTGAAATCTTGGTATTTATTATAATACTTGAAAAACAAAGAAACAATACAAATAAGCAACATAATTCCATCATTTAGAATCAAAATAAAACTGATCCTAATGTACTAAAGATTTGGATTGAAAATACTTTGAAGATTAATTAACTAAACTTTCTCACTCTCACTTCTCGACTGCGGCGATGTGATAAGCTTATAGTCTCTTTCTTAAGTACAGACTTTGCCGTAAGTATTTCTAAATGATAAAATTTAAAAAAACTAGCTATGTGTAATAGTGATTTTGATACTTTGATATACTTTGATACTTGAAATATTATTTATATGCTTCTCAGAGAGAAAAATTGGATTTTTGTAATATTTAAATAATTTTTAAAGTACTTTGAAACACTAATGTTTGGATATAATGTGGTTTTTAAATTAATATTCTATAGTGTATCTGAATTAACATAACATAACTTCACGCCTTTTGTTACCCGAAGGTGTAGGCAGCGGCTGTTAAGCCTCGTCTCGCCGTTATGTTTACGTCCCAAATGGAATCGGTGACGAACCTATTGCCATACCGGGCACAAAGTTTGTCAGTCATCGGTATTTATCACACATAACTTCCGAATACAAAGAAGAACGAAGAAAAGAAGAAACGACGAAGACGAAAAAAAGTCATTGGTGTGAGCCAGTGTCTGGAATCGAACCCCGGACCTCTGGATCAGAGGCCGTGCGCTCGCCCACTGCGAGCGCACGGCTATCTGAATTGATAATATAATAAGAAAATATGTATATTGTTTAAATTATATTGAAGCTATTTTTCAGTCAATCTCGTTTATATCAAATGCATGTTGAAATAAAAATCTCTTTGTATATATCTTATACTTATCAAAATTCAATTCTGTATTAAATACATTCTTATCGCTGTCAAGATTAATTAAGGTTTGATTAATTTAAATAACGGTTACAAAGTAACCCCTCGTTTATCTCAGCTGAAAAATAAACGGGTGAAATATTGCTGCCTAACATTAAAAGTAAAAAAACGATCATTCCTTGAGGAGGCCTTACAGCTTGTCAACTGGTTTGATAAATTGTGTAATTTTTTTTCGAATACTCTCGGTTTTACATTAGCTACGTAAGATTTTAAGATAGAAATTTTTGTTTGCAGTTATCAATGTACTTATAGAATCTCAAATTAAATTATTATTATTTATCCCGACGGTTTCAGGTACTTAATTTATTTGTGAAAAAAATAAATATACATTCATCATCATCATTAGCCTTTTAAGGTCCACTACTGGACGTAGGCCTCCCCCATAGAGCACCACAACTGCCGGTCCTGTGCAATCATGGGGGGTTTTTGTCATAATCGCCACGCTTGGCAGGCGGGTTGGCGATCGCAGTAGGCTGTATTTTGTTTAGAGAGAATGCTGCTGCCCATTTTTCCAGCTTTTCCCTTAGTCGCCTTTTACGACACCCACGGAAAGAGATGGGGTGGCGGTATTCTAAGCCGGCGCCACACAGCCATTATTACATATTTAAATAAAAATATTTTTATTTTTTACGTTATATTTTGTAATACTCAGAAAAAATATTATCTTTCGTAAAAACATAATGATAATTATATTTTTAATTATCATATTGAATATGATAATTGATAATGAATGAATTATGACTCACATTCGAAGGGCCTCGTGGTACATTGGTAAAACTACCGGCTGCAGCAAAGAGGTCGGGGGTTCGATTCCCACCCTAGCACAAATATTTTTGACAAACATGAATGTTTGTGTGGTGTCTGGGTATTTTTTTTATGTATTATAAGTATGTATTTACAAAAGAAAAGTATATATGTATTAATATTCGTTATGTTGTATTCATAACACAAGTATTTAGTTGCTTAGCTTGGGACTAGAAGGCGCTGTGTGTATTGTGTCCAAGATATTATTATTATTATATTATTATAGTTTCCAAAAAAAAACAACTAATGATAAATAATATGCGAATTAAACACGAAGAAAATGTTCCGTTAAAACCGTTTTTTTTTAACGATCACAAAACAATAACGCATTATTTTATCAGTAAAAAGGCGTAAAAATAAAGGTTATTTACTTAATAGTAATGTATATGTATATATCTTGGACACAATAATAAATAATTGAATAGTAAATAAGAATCAAATACAAACAATAAGCACTCTCAGTAAGGCTGCTGTTCTGTTGATGCTCAATCATTTCCATATGAAGTCACCAGTCCCGGGAGCTCGTAAAACAAATCTTCGAATTAAATTTCCATGAAAAAATAATTTGACCGAAGACTCGAGTTGCGAAAAAATACCGCTTTGTTTTATTACATTTCCAAGTGATTGTGGTTGTCTTAATGCTTACAATATTTTAGAAACGCTACAAGTCAAAGAAAAATTAAATGTATTTGACTGATAGTATGTTTGTATAGTGTAGAAGTCTTTGAGACATTTATACGTCATAATCATTACGAAGAAAGAAGAAGGTCTACAAAAAAGTCCGAATCACAAATATTATGCAAGTTTTATTTATCGTCTAATAAATTTAAAAGATGAGCTCTGGACCAATCTATCAGCCCAACCGCCGAGCCGGTCCAGATATATTATGATAAGTATCTACGTGAGCCACTTTACATTGTGCCATTTGTGGGGAGAATGCTAAATTGCCAAGATCAAGCTTTTGTCGTTCACATACTTTATTTAAAACACGTCATCCTTTATATGTCCTCTGTAATACTGAGTTGATAACTGTGATTAATGATAGATTTGTAATTTATAAGAACTAGCCAAGTCATTATAGACTTAAAGTAAATTATATTTTATAAGGTTCTTTTTTATTTTATTTTTGCCTATTAAATAAAATTAAATATTGATACTTATTTATAAGTTGTCTGGGTGGCCAGGAGGTTTTCCAACACGAATTCTGAAACAAAAAATCTCCAGTTTAAGCCCAGGCTAAGCACAATGACTTTTTGCAATTATATTTAGAGCTTTTGTAAGTGCTCGATGTGTGGTAATAAGTTCCATCATTTGTTCTAATTGGGACGCAAAAATTTTGGTATTCGGGTACAACTGCTCCTGCCTATTCCTTCGACAAAAGTGTTAAATTACAACAGAAACATTAGTTATATAACAATACAAATCTTAGAGGAAGAAATATTATAGTATGCAGTTAAAGCTTTTGCGCATGGGTGCAATGCAGACAGATTAAGGCTGTTAGACGAACCAATCTGCGATAGTGGAAGGCTGAAGTGTAACATACAAATTGAATGGACCGATGCAGCATTAACCGACAAGCTTAGTACCTATCGCTTCGTTATTTTTCATTTTTATGGTAAATAAATTTAATACATCCCGTTATTTTTTAGATTGTTAAAAACAGAAAAAATAAACCACTAAAACGTTGACTGTACCAAATAGAAAGTTCAAAGTTCCTACAGGTCGGAATAAAAACTAAAATCTCAGAGTTACCCCTCAGATATTATGATATAGTGATTGGAAAATACTAAAAATACCTTATTAACTTATAGATTGTATTAAAAAGTCGTTTTAATCACAAATAACCATATATTTTAATTGACGTATCTGCACACGCCTTCAGATACTGACGGCTTGAATATACAAACAAATTAAAAAAAACAAATCAGTTGAAATTACTCCAGGTCTTTCGGGTCAGCCATTTGTAATAATAAATTCACCAATAGAATACCTTCGTAATTAAAAGCTTTAGTTAATGAGTCATTAAAGCTTGCGCTTACTTCTGTCGAGAATATTTAACTATTACAGCTAATTTATAATTAAGTGTTACTTCTCTTGTAACTTTAATATTGGTAGCTGTTTTGAAGCGATGTTATGAAGTTTGGAGCTTTTCATGAGCTGAAGATGGCTTAAGATTTAAGGTTCTGTCATGGTCTCTTATCTTCATCATATTTTGAAAAGTAAAGTTGTAAAGATGTCTCGGTAGTCCGGATCCGGATAAAGATGTCTCGGTAGTCCGAATCAGGAAGTCGCTAGTTCGAATCCTGACAATAGCTCACACCGATGACTTTTCGAAATTGTTTTCAGAAAGTTATGTTTATGTATGTAATATAACTTAACATCAGAAATAACCTACAGAGTCTCTTGTTTGGTTCAATATCCATTTAATAATCTAGTGGTTTAATAATATTTTCTCAAAAACAAGACGAAACATGATGTAACATCTGCTTTTTATACCTTCGGGTATAAAAGCCGTGAAGTACAGTTACATGTTTTGTTGTGATTGTATTTTGTAATTAAATAGTGAGGGATTAATCTATTTGATCAAGTATGAATAAATCCCTATACATTTATATATGGATAGCTCAGACGCTGTATTTTTCAGGGGAAAAGAAGGTACGACATGTTTAATAAAAAACATCATTAACTGTGGAGTGCAATTAACGCCTTACAGCAAACTGAAAAAATGACAGCTTAGTAAAGGTAAATTTTAACGAAATATAATATTATTTTTAAACTTTATATTAAATTTTAAATTCTATTACATTACTCTTTCGATTATATTATTTTTGTGATAATAAGAGTAGCTTAAAAAAATACTACAACCGCATAATACCAGGAAGCGTAAGCAGCAGAGATTATTTCTCGACATACATACTTAAACTTCGATTTCTTTTAGTCTTATATGACGGGTAACTGAATCTATTACTATATATTGGGATTAAAAAAGTCAGTCGGTATTTATCATACATAACTTCCCTGTTCTGGAGGAAGGTGATGTTAAGAGCCTCAAAAACCGACGCGCGTGCATGAAAAGAGTTATGAATGTCAACGAAGCGAGTGAGGCGTGTAAGAATCGTGCCCTATGGCGCTCTGTTCTCTCTGCATACCCCGCAAGGGATTTGGCGTGAAGTTATGTATGTATGTATGTAACTCCCTGAAAGTGTGTATCTAAATGGATTTGAACTGGAGTCCACTGAATCAGAATAAAAACCGCTAGAATATCTACAAGACTAAACATATATACGAGACTATATAAGTCTGTACTAGTTTCCCAACCGTGTATACTTAAATACCTATTCCCTACTAAGCAGATAGTTATATATACGCCTACTCAACTTCTAATATTGGCTGAACGACAAAGGACTTTCGCGAATAGACAATTTATTCAGCGCCTTATATTAGGAAATTCCAGACATGCTCCTGGAATTCTCGATTTGGCGCAATTACATTCAGCCGTTGAATGTATTTATATATAAGTATATAATAGTGTAAAACATTTTAACAAATAACTTGTATAAATCACTTCTTTGAATCATTATTGGGGATCATTGGATTGAGAGACGATCAAACTTTTGTACGTGGTAGCATTTGGAAACGTTTATTTTTATTACATACTAGCTGACCCGGCGAACTTTTTTCCGCAACAAAACTAATAAATGAGTAAAATTTGGATCTTAAAAAGTTCAATTTGTGCAATTTGTTCAATTTATCGGCACGCGTTTTGGTGCGCAACGCAACTGCTATGTCCCGCTATGTTAATACTGTGATATCTTCGCAAATATTCGTTTAAAATACATGCTGTAAAGTGCCATATTGATCTATATTAAATGTTCAAACTATTTAATACACTTAACTGGATGAAAATTAAAGATGTAATATTTAAAATTGCTTCTTAAATAAGCCATTATTTCTCGTAAAAAGTAAAAAAATAAAAATGGTCATTGTGGGTTATCCCTAAGAGATAGAAATATGCCCTCGCGGACTTTTTTGCAGACCTTCTGAAGGTGTTTAATAATATAGAACATTATTTTGATCTATCGCTTAGGGTTCAGCCAGCGTTTGCAATTAAAGTGCTAAATGTCGAAAATTATCATTCTTTCTTTACAACATCATATATGAATTATAGATCAAAACCTCTACGTTGACACCCTCTAACTATTGAAAAAAACTGCATCAAAATGGGCCTCCCAATTACTTTATTACCGAGCAAAACGTGGGTTAAGCCACTTTACGTTGATATTCTGAGTTGAGAGAGAGCGAACTTCTTCAGTTAGCTTACTCATCGCAGATTTCTAAGAGGGTACTGGTATATATCGGGATTTAAACTAAGACACTTTCAAAGAAAAGTCAACGATACCACAAATTCTCAATAATTTCGCAGACCACTCACTCATTCACAAGGTTTAAGGTAGTGAGTGAGTGAACTACAATAAATCTTTTCACTCTTCTACACACATATACTGAATTATTCTAAGAATACGTACAAGCATGATAAGGTGCTTGTCATTTCTAAACCATACCGCTATTTGTTACCGGCTTGTTCCACAGACGGTTTTAAATGATGACATTTTATCTGTCATTTTCATTGTTCTGTCAAAATGGGTTGCTCATGTCGACGAAACACAGGGATAATAGCGTTTGTATGTCTATTTATCATTAAAAGCTTATTACGTCTTGATAAATTACTGTAAAGATTTTTTAGGAGAGCAAACGAGCAGGAGTGTCACCTGATGGTAAGCTACCAACGCCGCCCATGTACATTAGCAACACATATAGTGTTACTGTTGCGTTGCCGATCTTTAAGGGATAGGGGATAGGAAAGGATGGGGAAGGGGGGTGGGCATCCGGGTACCTCTCTCACCGAACGAAACGCGGCATGAGCCACCTTACGTCGATCTTCTGAGAGGTCGTGGTATTTCACCGGTCGTGCAGCTTGCACCGTCATTCATGCAGCAAAATGCTTGGCTCTACCACTGGCAAAATTTACATATTTTCACCAATGGTAGTACCGCGAAGTCTGCTGCTTGGGCTAGCTCGATCGGTGGAATACAACGACTTCTTAAACTTTAAATCTACTTTGGTGAAAATAGTTTTCTTCCTTATCCTTCCTTTCTTCCTCATTTTCCCTCTCCACTACATCTGCTCTCTATTCCAAATGCCAGCAACGGCTGTGCCTGATGCCAGGTGTCCACAACGGGCTTACCCTCTTTGGCAAAAGAGAAAACTTTACTACTATAAATGGTAATCAAAGACTCTGACTGATATAAAACAACTTTACTAGTTTTTGTTTGCCGCTTGGCTCCCATTGTAGTCTTTAATAAGATATCAAAGATGATTTTATTCATGTGACATACAAATATACAAACATACAAATATAGTTTGTTAAAGCGTAAAGTGGCACCATCTTTAGAAAGTTCGCAAAGTACTTTTGATTTAACACCACACAAAAACACTAAATTAAGCGTTAATTAGTGAACAGTTCTGCTGATCGTTTAGGTTTATTACTTTGTTTGAAAAATATTATAAAATGGAGATTCATAGTTAGTTCTATAGAGACACATTTCTTGTTACTGGTTCGAAGTTTACGGACTGCTTCCCAGGCTGACCGAAGTGCCCCTTTTTATTGGACGTATTAGGATGATTATCGTAGAGTCGTGATAATAACAATCAAATTTATTGATTGAAATATTAGTTTATACTTAAAACAGGATTAAAAAATATTTAAACTTACCATTTATTACATCAGTCACATTAACATTTATATTTGAATATCTATTTTGATTGTTTAATAATTGTTTTTTATGTGCACGAAACTCGCGACTACGTTCTGTTGAACTTTTTCCTGGATTTTTATTTTCATTTTAATTTTATTTTAATTTTTTTGCGTCGATATTGACGACACTTTTCTATGGTTGTTTTTGTGATTATAAAATTTGTTTTTAAACAGTCTGTTAATCAACAACAATGTAGAAACTGAAATTCCAAAAAATAAAATATTATGTATATTTCTGTCTCATTCATTCCTGGCTTCATCCTACACATTTTTGTATTTGTGTCGTACAAAAATCACCTAATTAATTAATTAATTTACCTGTCGTATTTCCGTTGCATCCAGTTTGAAATCACAACGATTCTAAAGAAGTTTCACTTCAAAAATAAAATATTTTTTTAAATATATTATGCATGAATTATATATACAAACCACCCCGTTGAGACCCTCTATCTATTAAAATTATATTTAACTGTATCAAACTGTATCGAAATCCATTGCGTAGTTTCAAAGATATAATATGCATATAAGGGGACAGACAGCGGAGAGTGACTTCACTTTTATACTTTGTAATGATTCCTCTAAAATATAAAAATAATTATTAGCCGTTAATAATAAAGATTACGTTTTTTTATGTTTTCAGGCGTGTCTATGTGGTATAATGAAATTCAGGTGACTGATATTGATTACGCCATAATATTGACACCATACCTGTCAGCACGTGTGATCAACACATGATTTATTGATTCACGAAGACACGAGGCTCTTATTAAAAAAAAAAGGAAAAATCATATAGACATTTTCAATTTAATATGGTAATACTGTTATTTTTACGCGAATATTTATGGTTTGCGTAATTAATTTATGTAAAGTGTAAAAGTGGATAGTTATTGAAAAAAAAAAACTATATTTTTATCGCTTTCTGAGAAAAGTTAAATAGGATTTTCAGTTTGCTGCACGAATGGGCCGGCTCAACCGGTGAAATACCACGACCTCTCAGAAGACCGACGTAATGTGGCTCATGCCGCGTTTTGTTCGGTGAGAGAGGTACCCGGAGGCCCACCCCTCTTCCGCATCCTTTCCTATACCTTAAAGGTGTCCATGGGCGGCGTTGGTTGCTTACCATCAGGTGACACGCCAGCTCGTTTGCCCTTCTATCCCATAAAAAAAATAAAAAATAAGGATCTGGCTTCAGCTTAATAGTGATTCATAGTCTTGAATAAAATAATATTAACGAATCCAAGGTAACTAGGAAGAGCATGAAGTAAAAGGCGTGAAAATATAACATGTATATATCTGAGTTATAAAACTTTGCCTTCCCTATTTGATATGTCTATAAACGTCATTATGGGAACATTTTCTTTTGATCGTGACCTGCATTTCGGAAGTCTAAAATCTTATTCTTGAAACGTGACCAGAAATTTTTAGATATTGAGTTGTAATGTATATTGTGAATGGGCTTCTTTTCTAGATCTAGATGACTTCAAGTACTAAAGAATCTTGAACTTTTTATACAAATTTTGATAGATATACATGTATTGGCCAACTTGGCAGTAAATCAGACTGTTGTCAGGTATGATACTCTGATACCAATTACTACTTTTTTTTGTAAAAGGAGCAAGGGAGCAAGCGTCTCACCTGATGATAAGCCACTCCCGCCACCCACAGTGTTAGAGTTGCGTTTTAGACCTTTACAGCGGCGAGGGATAGCATGGGATGGCGGGACGAATCACGAACGAACCAAACGAAATGACAACACTTTACTTTGCTTTTCTGAGTGGTCGTTGTAATTTACCGGTCGAGTCGGCCCATTTAAGCAGGAAACTGTGTGGCTACAAATGTCCTGCAATACATTAAGCATCTTTTACGCTGTTATCATAGACTTTTTAGCATATATGTAGTGCTTAGTATTAATCATTTTGAAATTCTAATTTAAATTTCTATTTAGCATACTTTGTGATTGAATAGGTTTTAACGTCTAAATAATGAGAGAGAATTAATGACTCCAAATGAGTAGATAATGTAGCTTTCTATTTTTTCTTTCTTTCTTTTATCTATTGCATTGCAGAGACCAGTAAATGGTTCTGAAGTAGGGCGTAAAATTAAGATACTCTTCTATGCCTCCAGCGGCCGACGGCCACTAAATCGGATTTGCGCATTTGGAATTGAAAATGTTCATTAGATTTTGCAAAGCATGGGATTATTTTAAATATTATCAGACAAAGATATTGTAATAAACATAATTTTGATTTATATACGGCATGATTTACAAATACTTTTTTTTTTTATCGGATTGGAGGGCAAACGAGCAAGTGGTTCACCTGATGGTAATCAACTACATATCGCCTATGTATAAATTCTTTTAAATTAACTTGAAGACAACACAATTGTGATATCGAAGAATCCAAACGGACTAGACTACTTAAGTATTGAAATAATTGATTTGAAACAATGGCAGGCTTTCAATTCAGGTCAGTATAGTTGTATAATTGAATAGTAATAATTGAGGTTATATTAACATTCGCCCCTTAGGGACACTGGTGCAAGTAATTCTTGGTCAAAATATGACATCCCTCAAGGGTTCACCCGCCCGACAAGATATTAATTTCAGGATCAAACCCTTGGAGCATTGTTTATGATAGATAAATGTCTGAAATCCTATTTGGAAACGCATAAATTGTGGTGAAGTTTTGGTAATAACAATATTAGTTTTTAACCGACTCAACAAATAAGAGAGTGTTCTGATGTTTATATTAGATATAAATAATTGTGTATGAAATGTGTCTTGTATCCAAAAGTAATAAGATATTTTATAGTACTTTCCACAACTTAGGATAGATTTTTTAAATTTAACTATTGTTTACTGCCTTTTATTGTAATTCAAATAGATACCCCAAGCCTCAAACGCTTTGAAAGAAAGACATTGTTTGATTAATTGATTTTAAAAAATCGTATGTTTTTTGTGAATTGCTATAATCACATTAAGTACGTAGGTAAGTATCATTTCAGTGGTCTGGGGATCGAGCACTCGGCTTCTGAATCAAGAAGTCCTAGGATCAAATGTGGGCTCACAGCAATGATCTCTCCACATTCTTTTTGAAAGTTATGTTATTTTTTATGGAATGTCACCTGATGGCAAGTTACCAGCGCAGCCCATGGATACCAACAACACAAGTGTTACGGTTGTGTTGCCGACCTTTTAGGGTGTAGGATGGGAAAAAATGAACAACGAACGAAACGCGGCTTGAGCCACTTTATGTCGATCTTCTGAAAGGGTCATAGTTTTTTACCGGTCGAGCCGCCGCATTCATGCAGCGAACTGCTTGGCTCTACCACTTGTAAAATATATGGGATAAATGTGGATGACTGACAAAATTATGTGCAGTAAATGGCAATAGCTTCCACCACCACCACACCTAAAACGTAGAAATTCAGCGAGTAAAGTCTTAACAGCCACTGCCTGCACTGTTGGCTACAAAGAAGGCGTGAAGTTATAAAAAAGACGTGTATATTTTTCATAAAAGCAATTACCTCAATTTAACGTAGATGATATCTATAATGGCTTGTTCGTGTTAAGACGAAATTAAACGACTTATAAAAATACCAAAAAAAATAGTTACACGTTACTAGAAGGATGTGGGAGTCGGGGACGACCAAATAACTCACTTTATGACCAACTAGAATGTGTCCTTGAGTTATAAAAATCGAAGAAACAAGTGAAGTCTGTAAGAAAGGTGCCTTATGGCGCTTTATCTCTCTGCCTGCCCCGCAAAGAGCTTAGTGTTATGTTTGTACATGTATAATAAGTAGAAGGATTATCTATGAACGGTATTTTTAACCGACTTAGAAAAAAGGAGGAGGTTCTCAATTCGTCTGTATGTATAATTTTTTTTTGTTTTTTTTTTTATGTCTGTTCACCGATATTTTCGTCAATTATGGACGGATTTCAAAATTTTTTTTTATTGTTAATGTTTACTTTCGAGATGGTCCCATTTTCACCAGGTCAGGATCTAATGATGGAAACTAGAAGAAATCGAAGGCAACCTCCGAAAATTGTATGCGAGTATGGTGTTTTTGGTTACGTACCTAATAGTGATGCTGCTGTGCTGATGAAGAAGCCACAGAACTCCTTAATGGTTAGGAGTTGGGAGACAGTACCGCAGTTAGTCGAAGGAAACTGTTTAGTGGTGTATAGGACTAACGTGTTGCGACGGAACTCTTTAACGGTTAGGAGTTAGGACACAATACTGTAACTTATCATAACATAACTTCATGCCTTTTGTTACCCGAAGGTGTAGGCAGCGGCTGCTAAGCCTCGTCTCGCCGTTATGTTTACGTCCCAAATGGAATAGGTGGCGAACCTATTGCCATACTGGGCACAAACTTTTCAGTCATCGATATTTATCACACATAACTTCCAAAAAACAATTTCGAAAAGTCATTGGTGTGAGCCAGTGTCAAGAATCGAACCCGGACCTTTGGATCAGAAGCCACTTATTGTCACTTACTTTTGGAGTTGGTGCAAGCCCAGGTAACATATTCTATTGTGTTGCACCGACTTCAATAATGAGTGAAAATAGTAAATATTAATAACAGTCAAAGATTACTACAAAAAAATAGTATTACGTTTTGTATATTGTATTAATTATACAAATTAGTAAGTTTCGTTATTTATCGCTTTTTAGTTATGAAGGTACTGTTTTCATTTACTTAAAGATTTTGTGGATTACGTTTCTAGAAGTCGGTTTAACTTTTTTTTGTAAAGTAATTTTTAACAGAATAAGTATACAGGAATAAAAAAAATATAAATTAAATAAGATAAATTCACGCCTTTTGCTACCCGCAGGTGCTGTAGCCTCGTTTCGCCGTTATGTTTACGTCCCAAATCGGTGACGGACCTTTTGCCATACCGAGCACAAAGTTTTCAGTCATCGTTATGTTATGTTAACGTTACACATAACTTTCGAAAAGAATTTCGAAAAGTCATTGGTGTTAGCCAGGATTCGAACCCGCGACTTCTTGATTTAGAAGCGGGTCGCTCGACCCCTGGACTACCGAGATTTACTATACATAAATAAAATACGCCTATTTAAAATGAATTAAAAAGCCTAAAATAATTTTGTAGAAAAATGAGATATAGGTAACAATTTCAGACGCCTCAATTAACTTAAAATTAAGTGATAAAATGTAAGATTAAAATAATTACAAAGTTTTTTATCTAATAACGGCTACGGTACTTATGAGGGTGATCAGCTGTTATCACGCTTATTTATCTCACAATGTCTAAGTGTTGAAGTTGAAGTTGAAGAATTGGGATCTTTATTATTACTTAACAACAAAAAAGTGGTATTTCTTGCTAATATTTTGAGTTTCTTTGTTACATATTTATATTTACGTACCTTCTTTTTATAATATTACTAGTTGACACGACGAACTTTGATCCGCATCATCATTACTTATTATGAAAGAAAGTCACTTTCCGCTTTCTGTACCCTTATATGCGCATATCTTTAAAACTACGCAACGGATTTTGATGCGGTTTTTTTAATAGTTAGAGGGTGTCAACGGGGTGGTTTTGATTTTTAATTCATGTATAGTGTAGTAAAAAAAAGTGATAATTTTCAAGATTTAGAACTTTAATAGCAAACGCTACCTGAACCCTAAGTGATAAATCAAAACAACGTGCTACATTATTATATACCTTTAAAAGGTCTACAAAAAAGTCCGCGAGGGCATATGTCTATCTCTTAGGGATAACTCTCAATGACCATTTTTATTTTTTTACTTTTTACGAGAAATAATGGCCTATTTACGAAGCGATTTTAAACATTACAGTATTAATTTTCATCCAATTAAGTGTCTTAAATAGATTGTGCATGTAATATAAATGATTCTGGCCCTTTATAACATGCAATTTAAACAAATATTTTCGAAGATATTGCAGTATTAACATATCGGGACAGCAGATAATACTTTTGATGCGGAACAACGTTCGCCGGGTCAGCTAGTAAGTAATAAATTAATCTAAGATTTACCACTTTTTCTTCACTACATCATACATGAATTATAGATAAAAACCACCCCGTTGACACACGCTATCTATTAAAAAAACCGCATCAAAATCCATTGCGTAGTTTTAAAGATATGAAAATATAAGGGACAGAGGGTAAATGATGTTAGTATATATTGCAAGACAATCAATAAGTCCCGCCAGCCATCAAACAAGGCTTAGTTCAATTATTTTTCTATTTATTATAAATTCTATTAATATATATACTTTACTTCAAATATTCAAGTCGCGGAAATAATATTACTTAAATTCAATTGTTCAATTTATTCCCCTAACGACTCTAAACGACCAAACATTCGAATTGCACCAAACTCGTTAAAAATACTAGAAAATGCACTTGCACAAATGCAAATGGCGAACTATTTTTCAAACTCATTGATGGTAGTGAAACTTATAAGATATTTTACTCGCTAACTTTGTCCGAGTCAGTTTGTAAATTGTTTCTAATCTTTGGCGATCTATTGTGCGCCATCTGGCGAAGAAATAAACTCAAATAACCAACTTCTGCAGAAATAGTGTTTATTTCAAATTCGTTGACAATTATCGCTCACACCCGCTTCAGACAGAGGTCATGGGTTCGATTCCGGGCTCAAACTAATGTTTTTTTTTTATATTCTTTCTCGAAAATTCTCGATATTCTTTTCAGTTGTTATGTGTGATAAATATCGATGACTGAAAACTTCGTGTTCCGTATGGTAATAGATTCCGCCGCCTATTCCATTCGGGATATAACGATACAGCCATTCGAATCCCAACAGCCACTGCCTATATCTTCGGATAGAAAAAAGCGTGATGATTATGTTATGTTATGTATGAATTTTATCTGGCTTACCCCACTGACAATCAGGAACTAATCTGTAATAAATTGATTGACTAAATTATGCTGTTTGTAATGCCAATCGCTTTCGTCAACTATTCTCTTTGGAACGTGAAAATTCGGCGAATCAAACTGTTACAGCCAATGCATCCAGTTACGACTAAATAACCCAATTACTATGGCCTAGTGGTGGAGCATACGGCTCCCTGATCGCCCGGGTTCGATTCCTGACACTGGCTCACACCAATGACTTTTCGAAATTGTTTTCGGAAGTTAAGTTAAGTGTTAGAATGTCGAGATATAAAGTGACTGGCCAAAATAATATTGGAAATTGCGAATTAGTTTTGTCCATAATGTATATCATTATCTTATAAAAATTTCTTGCATATTAAATTTGATAATATTAATTATAGCTATTACTACTACTATACTATACGTATATGACTTAATTCATTATCAAGGTCACGGTGGTCCAGTGGTCGAGTACCCGGCTCTGAATCAAGAAATCACAAATCCGAATCCCGGCTCACACCAATTACTTTTCAAAATTTATGAGAGATAAATATCGATAACTGATACTGACTGTGCCCGGTATGACAACAGCTTTGCTAATTATTCTGTTTGGGACGTATATATAACGGCTAGACGAGGCTTAACAGCCGCTGCCTACACGTTCAGTTACAGAAAGGCGTGAAGTTATGTTATAAGACTTCATACCAAGTCCCTTTCTGAGTAAACAGAGAGAACAGAGCGTCATAAGACACGTTTCTTATTCACCTCACTGGCTTCCTCTACTTTCATAACTCATACACGCTCGTTGGTTTTTAAGGCTCCTGATATTACTTGCCGTTCAATATTCATACATAAATACATAAGCTCACGCCTATATTCCATAGGGGTAGGCAGAGACTGAGGCTTTCCACAAACTATCTACATGCTGACACACATCTTTCGCCACACATAGTCATACATCTCGTCATGCATTCATGTCAGTTTCGGGTACTACGCGTTTTGCCTTTTTTATACAGACCATTTATTTTGTCGTGGTAGCTCCGTCTTGGTCTCCCGATCACCACCCTGCCTTCGTGTACTCTTTTAGTCAGTCGGATTTCATCCATTCTTGCAACATGACCAAACCCTCTTAACATACATCTTTCCGCCTTGGTCACCACATCATTATTCAACTTCCATTTCTGTCTTATTACGCTATTTTTCATTCGATCTGCAAGAGTGACCCCACACATTTTTCTCAAAGAACCCATTTCCACTACATTCACCTTACGTCCATGCGTTGTCCAACACTTATTCCTGTATGTCATAGTTAGTACCAACACACCACTGTGAATCTTCAAGCGCGCCTTTTCAGACACAGCCTTAAAATGTATCCCAAAAAAAAAGATTTCATGTATATCTTTTTTTATTTTTTTTTTTCAAAGTCAAACTTATTTCAAATAAGAATCTATTTACAATTATTTTAAAAAAAAAAGACTTTAAAAGTAAAACCTCAAGAAAATAACGACAATACAGCTTTTAGCAAATGGACAACCCGCCACTCGTTACTTAGGTATTGTTGCAGAGCTTTATGTCTACCTCTGAAAGGGGATGAGCTCTTTGTATACCGGAGTTGGACAGAATATCACAGTATCTCTTGGATGAAGTAGATATTGTTAAGTTTACAATTGTGTGTTCCGATTTTTCCTGTATCAGTTTAAAATCACTCTTCTGCTGCACACGTAGTGTAAGAATCGTTCTTCATAACTTATTTTAATATACATATTACGGTGTACGTACTATAAAAGTATGGCAGAGTGAGATTTATCTCTTTCAAAACGGCCCTTAATTGAACTCAAAACAGTTCTGAACTCAAGTTGAAGTACCGAAATTACATCTTGATATTTTTACTCGAAATACAAATTGTAACTTTTAAAATCCGTATCGGCTGTTCAAGTGCACACAAATTGTTTACCTGAGTATGTATCTCTTGTAAGACAGTTTATATTATTTTTTGACGAGCCTCGTGGTGCATTGGTAAAACTACTGACTGCAGAACCGAGGTTGGTGGGTTTGAATCCCATCCATGTACAAATATTTATGGCAAGCATGAATGTTTGAATGGCGTCTGGGTGTTTTTCTTTGTATGTTATATTATGTAATATCTATAATACAAGCATTTAGTTGCTCAGTTTGACACTAGAAGGCGCTATGCGTGTAGTGTCCTAATATTATTATTTTTATATTATTATTTCATTTTGAGTGAAGAGTTCTAAATTATTATAAACTTGCTTACTGTATTCGTCGTTTATTTCACAAGAAGCCTACGAATAGACATTTTTTTTCCTTTCCTTTCCTTATCTGTTTTTCTTTTTCTATCAAATCAAAAATCTAACTTTTTTATTGTTTAAAATAAATTCACAAGAATTTTAACAAACTGAATTTTTCTTGTGAAAACTCTTTCGTATTTTACTTTCTTCAAATTAAAAGCTTCATTTGCTGAAGCGGAAGTACGTAATTAACGTGAATTTATGACTGACTACTGACAGCACTGCACAGTCATTTGCACCCTATGTGGTGCAAATGACTGTGCAATATGCAGGTAGAGGTTTCATTGTCATTTTAAAACCAGCCTCGATGGTCCTGTAAGTACTTTAGCATTCTGATTTTGGATTGAGAGGTTCTAAATTGACATCCAGATGCACTTTAATGACCTTTACCTATAAACTTTGAGTTTTTTTTTTATATTTGAAGGTGTAAGCAACCGATTTTTTATGTCCCAAGTGGAAAAGACGGCAGACACCATACACCTTTCACAACGTCATCGATATTTACAACACAATATCTGAAAAGATTCACGAGTAGTCATTGGAGTGAGCTCGGATTAGATCACACGACCTCTTGATTAAGAAGCTATTGCTTGACCGCCAATTGTGTAAGATAAAAAGAAGAAAGGATATGTGTGGTAAATATATATCGATGACTGGTAAAATTGTGCTCACAGGCTTTAAGTACTGCTTACAGGCTTTACTTCTCTGTCTGTCTCTTATACGGGGGTGATAACACTGTCAAAAAAGCCTTCCAAACTTTGATTTATTATTTAAGATAGAGGGAGCATTTTGCAAATGGAGAAATTTATAATATCGATTTGAATCTGTTAAGCGAGTACAACAAAAATTTGTTTGAAATTCAATACTGTATTTTTATTCATTTAACAAAATTGATACTGAAAGAGTGGATAATAGTTGATATTGAAATCACTTTTATGAGAAAGGATTTTTTTTTATGGGATTGGAAGGCTAACGGGCCGGCGTGTCACCTGATGGTAAGTGACCAACGCCGCCCATGGACACCTGCAACACATATAGCGTTACAGTTGCGTTACCGACCTTTAAGGGAGTAGGATAGGAAAGGATGGGGAAGGGGATAGCAATGTCCCATTAATTGGTCAATATCCAATGATATTGACGCCAGAAGTATCAATTAACGTAAGGGTAATATTGGCCAAAATGAGTTACATATACCATTTGATTCAGAATTTTGCCTATTAGTGTATTTGAAATTTCTCGATAGTTAAAAAAATGTCCCTTGCATTACGCAGTTTTTATTTATATATAAAAAAATACTAGTAAAATACTTCTGAAATCTAATCAGTCCCTTACTTTAAGCCTTTATAGTACAATTTTAAAACATGTGTTTTATGTTGACAGAAATAAAACTTAGTATTAGCAAAAGGTCAACAATAAATAACATTATTTTAGAATATCGACCTGTTACTAGTACTACTAGTTATACTTACTTGCAAGTGCTAATACTATTTTTCGCTTAAAGTATTGGCTACTACAAAACTTGGTATACAGTAGAAACTGTTTCAACTCTCTTTTTGGTGAATTTAGAGGTAGAATTCACCATCTAAAATTTCTCATCAATAATTTGTTAATCATATGAAACCTCTTTTTATTGATTGTTGTGCAAACGTGTATAATTCCAAAAAGGAAAATTAAACTTGCGCAGATCATTATGTAGGCTATTTTTTTTACCAACTGCGTTGGAAGGGTGGACATGTTTTTTATCTAACGAATTGTTGAGTCCGCTAAGTGGTTCGCAAGTAGAGCGGAAAATTGAGGTACACCACTAAACTCCTGGGACCTCTAAATCAATTTGGCATTATTTCTGGAACAGGGAATGTTGATATGACGCAAGGTATGTTATCGTGTTAACATGGAAAGATATCATTATAAAAATAAGTGAAGTGAAATGTTTGGAAACCCTTTCTCAGGGAATTGGCAAATGTGCAGAATGATCAAACTTATGAAGGTATAAATGACTTATATCTTATTTTATCTCAGAATATCGGCGTAAAGTAGCTTATGCTGCGTTTTGTTTAGTAAAAGCGGTATTCGGAGGTCCATGCTCTCTCTCCTTGCAAGTAATTGTTGCATTATCTCTGTTGCGGGTGGAGTTAGTAACTTCTATAGTTAGCCTTTTGAGGTCCACTGCTGGGTGTGGGCATCCTCCTTTTCACAGCTCTACTGACGTAGTTACCTATTTCATAAAAATAACATATTCATCATTCACTATTGTAACTTTTTTATGGAATAGGAAGGCAAACGAGCAAGTGGGTCAACTGATGGTAAATTACTCACTCTCCATGAACACCATGGCGCGTTGCAGTCCTTCTAGTGAGTAGGAGGGGAAAGGAAGGATCCGGCCTCCAGATACCTTTCTCACCGAACGAAACGAGCCACGAGCCACTTGACGCCGAGTCGTGGTATTTCACCGGTCGAGCCGGCTCATTTATACAGCGAACTGCAAAACTCTACCACTGTTCTGGAGTATGTGGATCATTATGCCAAATTAATTTTCTGGTCCCAAATGTAGTAGAGAAACCTGTTACCGCGTATCGAGAGCAATTTTCTCAGTGATCGATATTTTTCTTCAATTTCTTTTGCTTTGAGAAATTACTTTGAGAAAAATATCGATTTTTCTTGAATTTCTTTTGATTTTGCTAGATTGTAATTCGAATCTTTTGAATTAGAAGTTAGAATACAATTTGTTGATTTCTATTGATACTAATGATTTTTCGAAATTTATTTATTTACTGCCTGTCACCATCAATCTTGAAATAATACAACTTATAATATAACTTCACGCCTTTTTTTCTATACGAAGGTGTAGGCAGAGGCTGTTAAGCTTCATCTCGCCGTTATGTTTACGTCCCAAATGGAACCTATTGTGGCGAACCTATTGCCATACCGGGCACAAAGTTATCAGTCATTGATATTTATCACACGTAACCTCCGAAAATTTCGAAAAGTCATTGGCGTGTGCCAGGATTTGAACCAACTACTTCTTGAATCAGAAGCGGGGTGCTAGCGATTGCGCCACCGAGACTGCCCAGACAGTCTTGGTGGCACAATTTATAATTATACGTATAAATCAGCTTTACTTGAACGGTTTAAAGTTAATTACAGAATTAACCAGTAAAAGACACTGCTGACAATGTTATTTTATACCTCTTTCAAAAATATACTTGTCTCTATCTTTCTGACATATATCACTCTAATTTGTACTTTAAGGCAGTATGTTTAAGGTCTAAAACTCCTCAGTTGCTGCTGCTCAGATGCGTTTGTTTATTAGGTAATCAAGTTAAATCAGTTACAATCCAGGGTTCTGTGGTGTAAAAAAAGGATTACTACCGTCTTTAAAGAATTTACGATCACTCTGGACCGAATAAGAAGACCCATTGGAAATGCTTAAATGTCTTAATATTTTCTTGACTCTCCAGTATATATAAGATAGATATTCTCTTGAACAATTCATTGTTTTTTAAGGTTGTTATATATTATTTAATATCAGTAAGAATAAGCGTGAGACTGTCCGTTTAGTTAGATGGTCTATGTTCTATTCATATGAAATACAATTCTCAAATACATATTTAATATATCAGATATTTTTAAACATTTTAAATATTAAAATAATTTATCAATGTAGATTCTAAAAATCAAGGTTCTTCCTTCAGATTAAGAAGTAGTCTATTCGATTCCGGGCTTGAATGCACCGATGATATCTCGGAATTCTTCGCGAAAGTTATGAGTGATAAATCTATAAAAGAGATTTCCACCTATATATTGACTCATCACGATATCTCTGGAACCATAAGGCGTAGCGACTTGAAATTTGGTAGGATTATTCCTTTCGCCGAGTAGAGGTCAGCTAAGAACGGATTTTACGAAATTCCACCCACAAGGGGGGTTGCGGGGGTGTTAACAATAGAAAATTCCCATGTTTAACCTATAGCTGCTATCGACTTCAAATTTGTCGGAGATATTGCAGTATTAACATAGCGGGGCAGCAGTTATTACTTTTGATGCGAAACAGAGTTCGCCGGGTCAGCTAGTGAGTGATAAATCTACAAGGCGAGGCTTTAACAGCCGCTGCCTATGCTTTCGGGAAGGAAAAGGCGTAAAGTTACGTACATTATCGAATATTATAGTACAAATATACCGTTATCGAATAATAATTGTATGTTTAATATCAAATATTAAACGTGGGGTAACAACCGCATCAGCGCGTGCCGCAACAATTCTCCGGGGACGCGTTTTAATTTCATATTGAATTATCTGCATAACTTTATCGCCAGAATTCATAGTTAATTGAAAGTCTCTAACCGCAAAAATTTGCACGATTTAATCGGAAAGTAATTAATAATTTTGTACTGAGTATTGGAATGTCAATTATTCTTCAAATGAATGTTTAATAATTTTTTTTATGTGTTAGGCGGGCAAACGAGCAGGCGTGTCACCTGATGGTAAGCAACCAACGCCGCCCATAGACACCAGCAACACATATAGTTTTAAGAAAGGAGGGGGAAGGGGGTGGGCCACCGGGTACCTCTCTCACCGAACGAAACGCGGCAAGAGCCATTTTACGTCGGTCTTCTGAGAGATCGTGGTATTTCACCGGTCGAGCCGACCCATTCATGCAGCGAACTGCTTGGCTCTACCACTGTCAACTGCAACTGTTTCGTCTATGGGCAGCGCCCGATTACTCAATTGACCCTTTCCTTAATAAGAAAAAACAGCTCGCAGAGGCCCTAAGCGGGAAAGATGTGAAACTTTGTAACATACATTTATAGACATAACATAACTTTACAGGCGGCGGCTGTTAAGCCTCGTCTCGCCGTTATGTTTACGCCCCAAATGAAATAGGTGGCGAACCTATTGCCATACCGGGCACAAAGTTTTCAGTCATCGATATTTATCACACATAGTTTCTGAATCAAGAGAAGGCGGGTGTGAATCCTCACATTGGCTCACACCAACGACTTTTCGAAATTATTTTCGGAACTTATGTTTTATTTTTGGAAGTAATAAGGGCACATCTTACTTACATTACGATGGCCCAGTTGGTAGTTTTACCAATTCACCACGCATTGGTGAAACTACCGACAGCGGAACGAGATTGGCGGGTTCGATTAGGTAGAGCCTGGTACAATAACTAGAGCTCTATTTTGGATTGAGAATGCCGTCCCAATACATTATTTTTCAAATTACTCTTACCAAGCCTTTTAATTTACCCATACTGTAGAAAAGCATTAAAAATATATCCGGATGACAGGTCGTCGTATTTTACCGACCCATTCATGCAGCAAACTACTTGGTTTTACCATGTGTCGACCATGTGTCTATGTTCAGTGGTAAATAGTTTTTAAATGTCGCTATGAAAAAATTCTAATTTATTCAAATCAATTCTTATATTGACAGGTTTATTTGACCTTCATATTTTATTTTTTGTGGCTGGACCACAGAGACACCTTAATTTATTTATTGCAATCTTGTCCATCGGATCTCAAAGGACTGCAGGCACAGAGGTGAGCGGTGGGGGGAATTATAGAAGGGACAACATCAGGACGTACTTAGGCTATTTTTGTACATACCTACATACATAACTTCACGCCAAATCCCTTGCGGGGTAGGCAGAGAGAACAGAGCGTCATAAGGCACGATTCTTACACGCCTCACTCGCTTCGTTGACTTTCATAACTCTTTTCATGCACGCGCATCGATTTTGAAGGATCCTAAGATCCTTCAAAATCGATGCGCGTGCATCGATCATCACTTTCCTACAGAACACGTTCTATTTGGTCATGGAATGTGTGTCTTGGTCGTCCTTCTACACACAACCGCTTTTGCATTGTATATCTGCTCAGCCAGTATTGCCTAATCCATTATTTCTACATGTCCGAACCATCGGAGCATGCCCTTTCTTACTTTTACACCGACACTCTCTTTCAATCCAACTTCCTTCCTTTTATTTTTGTGCGTTTCTCATTTCTTATTTTTGTTTATTTCCAACTTATATATTTATATATTTAATAATGTACAGTTCATATTTACAGCACTCCACAATAACAAAATAAATTAAATTAATGACAATACAACGTAAAGTTGTGGGATCTTTCAATCTCGACAATTTGGCGTTTATTAAATGTTAAATTTCATCAAGTATAAATCTGCCTCTATTAAAATTCATTCATTGCCACTTTCTATGTTCTGTTCTGAATTTCAAAGCGACAACCCTATTGATGCTGTCATCAAAACCCGTTCACTGCAGAGAATTGAGAGTAAGGCGTAATGAATAAAATATTTAGACCCAATAAATAATGTGTCATCTTTAATTTAAAATTTATTTTGTTAAAGTAAAATGCCGTCTTTGCTTTTTGATTATTTATTACTTACGGGCTTCTACCAACAGTTACGAACGTGAAACTGTTTAAAAATATATACCTTGTCATAATTCATTTTAAATATTATAAATTTAACTAAATCGTATAATTTATTTTAATTTATTGTCCGCTTGCTCGCTTGCCCAAGTGTTTGACAATGAATGGGCTGGCTCGACCGGTGAAACACTTTTCTCACCGAATGAAACGCGGCTTTAGCCACTTTATGTCGATATTAAGAGGCCGTGTTATTTTACCGATTGAGCTGGCCCATTCATGTAGCGAACTGCGTAGATCCACCACAAGAGTAGCCTTATAACTCAGTTCAGAAATGACCATAATTTTAAAACACAACTTTTAGAGAAGTTGTAGTTGTTTTGATGAGAGGGCACATTTTTCGTTAGCTTTATCACTGAACATGTTCTTTGTAATATGACACTGAACATGTTCAGCAATTCAATTACAAGTTCTGCCGCTGGTTATTTTTTTACTAACTCGCTTATAAACTTAACCGCACCGGGATGACTCGTTCCATTTTGGTACAATGTAATTCATCTGCTCACTGTCTGTGTTTATAAAGTGTTGGTACCCACAACGGTACCTAATACCGTTAGGGGTACTGCATTTTAGAACTTACATTTTTTCTAATGCTTTCTACCTCTAAAATATATTTCATTTCAAATTATGTAATGTGCTCGGTGGTCCAGTGGTCGAGCATCCCGCATCTGAATCAATAAGTTACGTGTTCGTATCCTACCTCACCAATGACTTTTCGAAATTGTTTTTCGAAGTTATGTGAGATAAATATCGATGACTGAATACTTTGTGCCCGGTATGGCAATAGCTTCGCCATCTATTCCATTTAGGACGTAAACATAACAGCGAGTCGAGGTTTAACAGCCGCTGCCTACACATTTGGGGGGAAAAGGCGTGAAGTTTTGTTATTTTAATGTGCTCGGTTATGATTAAGGAACAATAGCCCCCATGCATGCGGATGCATTTCCATACAAATTTCTCACAAATTGACGTCAACGTATTATCATGATATGTACTTACATTGTACCTATTACTTACTGTTACTGTAGTAATCGAATGGATTTTTGCAATCGATTCACATACATCCTTCCATTTTCATAACTCCGAAGTATATATCGGACTAAATACTTCCTGAAGTCATTTTGTTGCATATGTATATGACACTACTTATGTCTCGGTAGCCATACAGTATTTAATCAATCATATATATATATATTTTTTACGGGATAGGAGGGCAAACGAGCAGGCGTGTCACCTGATGGTAAGCAACTAACGCCGCCCATGGACACCAGCAGCACATATAGTGTTACTGTTGCGTTGCCGACCTTTAAGGGAAGGGGATAGGAAAGGATGGGGAAGGGGGTGGTCCTCCGGGTACCTCTCTCACCGAACGAAACGCGGCATGAACTACTTTACGTGGGTCTTCTGAGAGGTCGTGGTATTTCACCGGTCGAGCCAGCCCATTTATGCAATAAATCGAATTTACTGAACTGGTGAAATGGTCTCACGCGTCCATATACCACGGAAATCGCTGCAGTCCGCATACACACATAAATTCACTCTAAATCCTTTGTTGGGTTGGCAGAGAGAACAGAGCGCCATAAGGCACGATTCTTACACGCCTCACTCGCGTCGTTGACTGTCGTAACTCTATTCATGCACGCGCGTCGATGTTTGAGGATACTAACATCACCTTCCTCACGAACACGTTCTATTTGCTCGTGGAATGTGTGTCTTGGCCGTCCTCGACTCCTACATCCACCAGATTTTGTATTGTATATCTTCTTAGTTAATCTTGTATCATTCATATTTTTTTTTAATAATTTAATAAAACATGTTTAAATTCCCTTCGTGAATTTTACTACAACGTTTTTAACAAAATATTTAATCTGTCGTTTCGTACTGAAAAATTAAGGGTACATTATACACCTGTTTTTATTTTATTAATGACAAAGACCCCACATTAAATTGGCGTGGAAGGGTTAAAATGGAAAAAGATTGTGTTCAGGATAAATTATGCTTACATATGTAAAGAAGATAATAATATATTCAGATCAGTATAGGAATATATTTTCTTTCATTTATGCTTACAGTATCTTACATAAAATGAAACTTGAGTTATAACCATTTTCACAGCCTTTAAACATAAAATCTATGACAACGATATTTTTTATAACAGTCTCGGTGGCGCACTGGTCGAGCAGACGGCTTCTGATCCAGAGGTCCGGGTTCGATTCCAGACACTGGCTCACACCAATGACTTTTCGAAATTGTTTTCGGAAGTTATGTGTGATAAATATAGATGGCTGAAAAACTTTGTGCCCGGTATGGCAATAGGTTCGCCACCTATTCTATTTGGGACGTAAACATAACGGCGAGACGAGGCTTTACGGCCGCTGCCTACACCTTCGGGTAACAAAAGGCGTGAAGTTATGACTTGTAGGTTTGGTACATACATATAAATCTTCACGCCAAGTCTCTAGCTGGTTAGGCACAGAGACCGAAATCGGCTGTATAAGTTTACATATTCATACAATTAAAACTGCATAAATGTTTACAGTAGATTAATAAACAAATGTATTTTTGAGTAATGTCTGATGCTTGTTTTAAATATTGTATTTCATTTATATGCTTGTATTACGACTACGCGGCGACGACTCGAAAAATTATTTATAAGGCAAAAAACACTCGAAATATTTTAGTCCCAGAGGATTTTCCGACCGTAATATTACACAATCAACACCGAAAACATTGTTACTACGGAATTAACACTGTTTATTTTCGTCGGAAATAACATATATTGCTGTGTTACTGTGGTGTATTTTTGAGTAACGTCATTATATAGCGAGATGTGGTAGGTAGATCAGTTTTTTATAAGATAAGCGGCGAACGGGCAGGTGGTCAGTTACTTGCGCTGTCCATGGTCACTAGAAGTACAGATAGTGTAAGAGCACTGTTACACATGCTCATTATTAGCATGCATGCATGCTAGTATCGAGCATGCTCTCGATACTAGCATGTGTGTGCAGACCTTGAGCATGCTCGAAAATCGACAGCCATGCTAATATCGACCATATATATTTAGTGGCATGGTTGAACATAGAATGCTTATTGACTGCAGATGACATGAGCATGCTCAGAATGAGCATGCTCTTTATTAACATGTGTAACAGTACCCTAATTAATGCGTTGCGTGCCTTTAAGATAGGGTAGAGATTGGTAACGGGAGTTGGATGGGGAGGGTAAAGAGAAAATGTGGGCTTCCCGATATTTTTTGTTCCTGTGCCAGAAGGAATGAGGCACTTTACGTTTCCACAGCCGGCAGATTTATGCAGCGAGTTCGCTGCATGAATAATTTTATGAAAGAAACATAAAAGAGGTAGACCACGCAGTTGCGTGGTCTACCTCTTTTCTGTGTCCGGTTAATTGAAAAGATATTCAGATCAACTGTTCAATAGTTTTATTTACTATATAATAATAGCTTTTGTTGTAATAAAACTAAAACCGGTCACATATAAGGTCTAAAATCTATGCAGAAATGACTTATAGAGTTAGAATGTGCAGTAATCAAAATATGGTTCCAAAACTTATCTATTAACGTTGGAATAGTCTGAGTCATACGTCCAAGAAGTATAGAAACACAGAAGTCCGAACGGTATACGCTTCTCTATATTATTAATGTATACAATAACAAACTCGGATCATAGAATGGTGTTTTTTTGTGCCACTGACGCGCCACTCGACGGGCCTCGTGGCGCATTGGTAAAACTACCGGCTGCAGCACTGAGGTCGGGGATTCGATTCCCACCCGAGCACAAATATTTGTGACAAACATGAATATTTGTGCGGCGTCTGGGTGTTTTTCTATGTATTATAGGTATGTATTTACAAAAGAAAAGTATATATGTATTAGTATCCGTAATCTAGTATCCATAGCACAAGCATTTAGTTGCTTAGTTTGGAACTGGAGGGCGCTGTGTGATTTGTGTCCAAGATATTTATTATATATTATTATACTGACTGCGGTAGAATTTCGGATGCACCGATAATAATGTACGTACTTACTACTAAAAAATCTCGAAATATGTCCAAATCACATTAACCGTCGTTAGTATTAAACAAAGCTGTCAACAGCGGCAAAACTTCCCGCGTAGGAATTTGAATGAGTGTTTTTCGATCTCCTGAACTCACTTTTCTCCGAAACGATACGTTCAACATTACGTTCGGACTCCCAGGGTAGCTCTACTTCGTGCATATAACTGACAATGTTATAAGCGCGATATTGAATAGACAGAGAAGTTACATGGAACATTCTTCGATAATTTATCACGAGATTTTTTATATTTTCTAATCAGTCACTTTGAGTTGCTAGGTGAAAACATTTTCCCTCCTATTCTCGTGACTTAATTAAAACACTTATTACATTATGTTTGAGTTGGGCGCTCCGAGGAGTGTGTTTGCAATTCATTAATTAACCGAGCTCAGTGTCGCTTAACTTCAATAGGCAATGAAAGAAAATATCACTCAATCTATTAAGTATATATAAGTTTTTTTTGGTCATGCTGGTTCAATAACCGGTTCTTAATCGGCAGTCAGTGAATTTTAAATTCTGGTTTACACTATTTAATGTATATATAATAAAATTATGCCCAAAAAAAGGGAAACAAATATCGTGTACTACAACTTGACCAGACAGACCATTCGAGGTATACTTACTACAGCTGGTACTTTGGACAGGACAGGAAAGCAAACAAGCATTTGCAACGTCAGGAGAGTCACTGGCATCGGTCATTATCATCGCCAGGGATGGTAATAAAGGATAGGGCTACAAATACATCGGAAACTAAACAAAAAATAAGATAATTTACGCAGATCAAAGACAAGTCGTAGTATTTCACGGGCGAAACCGGCCTATGGAGCGATCTACGTAGCTCTATTCGGGTATGATGAATACAGATAATAGTAAATAATACTATTAAAAAAAGATATCAGATTGTTTTGAAGCATCATATTCTCGATCATAAACAAGATTATGATCTCTTACGTAAACGTAATTTGTAATTCCACAACACGTTATAAAAAATTCATACGCGACATTCCTGTTTATTGGCACATCAAATTGTGTGGTAGATACATAAATGAAGACGTTTATTGTGGGGCTTAACTACGTGTAAAATACATTCGGAGTATTCGGATGAGGATATTATCTGGATGAGAATATTATGTATACTATCATGACCGAAATACGCGATGGTGTTAACAAGTAGTGTTGTACCTTTTTTTTGTAACACAAGGAAATTGATTTATGCACACGCTAATGATAGTGTCATCATCAGCTTTTTGATGTCCACCGTTGGACGTCGGTCCTTTGCCGTTTGCATCCAGTGGCTACCAACAATCTTGACCAGGTGCACCTAGTGTGGTAACCAATTCGTGGTCGCCACTCGAGATCTTTTCTTCCCCAACGGTTTTCGGCTCGTCGAGCGAGGTGGCCTGCCCATCTTCAGTTCAACTTGCTAACCTTATCGGGCTATATCGGTCACGCGAGATCTCCTGCGGCTCTCCGAGTTACGAGTCTCGTAGTTACTTAAACGTTGGTTCAAAAACTGTAGGAAATAAAGCAATAAATAAGTTCTTTATAATTGTAATTGAACTGGTCCTCTGCTCTTGATATCTAAAACATTGGATTGTCAACCTCTGACATGTTATTATAGTAAACAGTCAATAGTTTTTTTTTTAATATCATCCATCCCTACAATGATGGCTCATAATGCAACACAAAAGGGACCTCATGAAGAACAATCTCTTAGCAGAGCAGTTGAGATGAAATAGTCGGCAGATGGTGTCAATTCATTTCATCGGATCCACACATCTGATTTCCACCCCTTGTGCTCAATGGTAAAATTAAATAACGCGCGCTTACCCGGTTTCGTTTAAGATATATCCGCCTCTTTTTCATGTAATCACCCCCAGCGACATTGAGGCAAAATAATATCACAAATAAAAAAAATAGTTATCCACAGAATCAAGATTTGTAACTAAATTAAGCTTGAAGAACGGTTCTACTAATTTAATTACTAGTATACTTGCCGCTGCCTCCACCCAAGGGTATAAAAAGCGTGAATTTACTGAATGAATATAGTACACCCTTTATATTTTAGATGTATTGAGTTGAATTTAGACAATACACTAGAGAGTCTAAAGGTATAAACTTCAGTATAAACTTAGGTTTTACCTCAAATATTTGTGTACGTAAACAATCTCCCGAGAACTCTCGCTCTACAGAAATATCAATATTTTATAGATAATAATATTAAATTTCTATCAAACAATCTTATCAAACACTTTCTCTAATAATATTCAATTATAGTGTTAGATAACTTTCTTTATTTTTATATTTTTAGTAAGATCGACACCAATTCATGACATATACCAAAACACCTTCAGCATTAGGGTAGTGAAGGTATTGAAAAAAATCACGTATATTTCAAACACTACATTTCTAAGGAATTAATTAACCAATAAGTGGCCGACCAACAATCAGTACAAAACCTCGACAAAATGATCTTATTATATTTATAGACCGCACTCAACTGACTAAACTAAACATTTCTGTGTTTTACGCCATCTATGTATTTATAACCAAACCTTTGAGGGTAAGGGCAAACCATATTCACGCTGGCTTGTGTGGCTCTAAAGGAGAGTCTCCATTTTATGATGAGATTTTAATTAACTTTAATAATGTGCTAAATGATTTTATAACAAAGAATTAGTTTTAATAATAATTTCCTCATTTAGACGAATGAACGTAGTTCCAGCTTTGCTAACAAGATGGCGCAGTTCTTTACAAAAAGCTTTCCTATAATTGTACCAGAAACTACTAAGAATATTGTTCACATTGAGAAATACAATTTTTATACAACGCTTATTTCAAGAGTTATGATATTTTTTTCCTTTATTTGTAATATTTAAAATAACTTTACTTGAAATTTCAATTGTATTATGTTTTATCAGGCTACTTTTCTCTACGCAGGCGTGTAGATGCTCCGCCCCAACACCGCCTCCATAGCATGCCTTTCTTTTCTAACTCTAACTTAGTATCTCTTACTGCCACTATCCCAAACTTCTATTCGCCTGGTACTTAGTAGCCATTTTCTGTTCTAATCGTCGTTTTCAGAAATCTATGTTAGCCATAACCCGCGAATTAGATTTTCCCATTTACGTCCCCACATTTCTTTCTCTTTTCTACACAGGCTTTCATGCAATGTGAAAATCAAATACATCTCCTTGGGACTTCTGTAGTTCTAGTACATTTTCACCGTAGCGCTGAAGCCTTCCGCTACGTCTCACTCTACAAGCTACGCCGTAGCATTTGCGTAACAGCGTAGCACAATTTTCAATTTTCCTTTCTACATTTTACTCGACTGCGTGCGTTTACGTTTTATATTTTTTCCAAACTAAAAAAGGTAGTAAATTTTCTCTATTAATATATATTTAACAGGACTATAATAAAAAAAAAACACATAACTCGTCTACAAGTCTCGTCTCGCCCATATGTTTACGTCCCAAATGGAATAGGTAGCGGACCTATTGCCATACTGGGCACAAAGTATTCAGTCATCAAAATCTATCACACAACTTCGAAAAATAATTTCGAAAAGCCATTGGTGTGAGCCAGTGTCAGTATTCGAACCCGCGACCTCTGGATTCCGAAACGGGGTGCCGAATCGGGCCACCGAGACTACCAAAAAAAAAATCACATAAAGACTTAAGAAACCAAACTGGTTCCACGTTCTATAAGTCACCAGTTTTATTATATGAAAGTTACGTGACGATACGATTTTACTCGACTTTACCCGAGAGAGATGTGGGTTACGGATGAACCCAAAATCATTTTCTGTTCAATCCAATACGACATTTTATGAAGTGTCTCGAGCGTCGAGTCATAAACAATACACAAAATTGAAACTTTCGTATTGATACTTGCGTATACATTCGAATTTGTATCGAGGGACTAAAGTATTATCTTATTTACACACTCCATCGCAAATAAATTAAAAACTGTTAGATGTTTGAAAAGGTAATAGATATTTTTAATTAAATTTGATTTGTAATTTATATGTCTAATCATAATTAAAAAATGGCGCTGAAGCACGTAATGGACTTATCAAATATGCCATAAAAAATGTCCCAAGAATCAGTAGAGTTTTAATAAATTAGAAAGTACCTTTATTGTGTTTAAATCATATTTTTACAACTACAACGTTTTGGAGTCCCAGTGGTTCAGCGGGCGAGCACACGGTTATGAATCCAGAGTTCACGGGTTCGAATCCTCACACTGGCTCACACCAATGACTTTTCGAAGTTTCTTTTCGGAAGTTATGTGTGAAAAATATCGATGACTGAAATCTTTGCGCCTGGTATGGTAATAGGTTCTCCACCTATTCCATTTGGGACGTTAAAATAACGGCGAGACGAGGCTTAACAGCCGCTGCCTACACCTGCGGGTAGAAAAAGGCGTAAACTTATGTGTTAATAATATTTAGACGTTTTGTAAATTATTATCAATAATATAGACCATTTGAAGTTATCATAAAGTTATTCATAAGCATTCAATTCTAGATATATGTATCATATGTAACTCTTAACTCTGTTGACCTATCATTCTTTCAGGAGCTAATAAAACTTCCACTGTGACTCGTGAACGTCTGCAGGTGAACTTTTTTCATTACAAACTATTACAGCGCCCTCTAAAGGTGCTGCCTTGGCCTCATAATTTCAAATATAAAATTTTATGCTATGCTCTAGAGAAGTGATTTCACTGAAATAATAATGAAATTTTAATAAGTTTTACATATTTATCTCTAAGACTTTCGCGAATCACGTTCATGACACTCGTGAAAATGATCTCTGTAAAGAGTTCGAAACGTCGGGAAATAAATAAAAATTAGTAATAAATAAACGCGATATAATCCTAATAATAATAATAATAGGGTTAATCAAAATAAACAAAGGTGACAGAAAGTTCTATCTAAAATCGACAGATGGCGCAGAGCCATTCGCAGCTATATGATATGACAGCAATTTAAAATATTACTGATTGTATACCATTTTTATGATTAAATATAAAATAAAAAGGTCAGTTTCAAGAAAAAGCCAAAATAGGCAGTCTGATTGGTACCATATTCAATTTAGTTGAGCGCCACCTATCCGATTTTAATTAAATCACTCGGTATTCCAGGTTCAGAATTTCAATTTCAGTTTAAGCCGCATAAACTGAAATTGAAATTCTGAACCTGGCGATAATAAATAATTACTGTTAGAATATCTGCCGTGAAGTTATGTAATATTAGAATATATGATATATAAATAAAATATAAGGAGTAGTTTTGTCTATATTCTATAAGTAATAAACTTTAAGAAAACATTTTTAACTTAAATTGATGGACCAAAATTTTTGACGCCATATTTTAAGTGAGGTATAAGATGGTCATCTAATAAATAAATTGGTTATATTTCAGTAGAATTTTAATACAGCAAGAGTTGTCAATTTGTCATCAAGCATACTAGATGTCACTGTTACAAACAATATATAACTATAGTGAGGTCATAGCCGAGCGTGAGAAAATCATATATTTTTATTACACAGTACACACGCACTTCACTTCACGCCAAATCCAGTAGGCAGAGAGAACAGAGCGCCATAAGGCACGATTCTTACATGCCTCACTCGCTTCGTTGACTTTCATAACTCTTTTCATTTACGCGCGTCGAGTAAGGAGTAAGGATCCTAACATCACCTTCCTCCAGAAGACGTTCTATTTGGTCATGGAATGTGTGTCTTTGTCGTCCTCGACTCCTAGATCCATCCGCTTTTGCATTGTATATCTGCTTAGTCAATCTTGCATTATCCATTCTTTCTACAAGTCCGAACCATCGGAGCATGTCCTTTCTTACTTTAAACCGACACTCTCTTTCAACCCGACTTCTTTCCTTACAACTTTGTTTTCAAAGCGGTCCGCGTGGGTCACTCCGCAGATTTTGCGCAGTGCCATCATTTCGACCGTGTTTATCCTACTTTCGTGCACACTATGCCATACTGAGCTCTCGCTTCCATAAGTTAGCGTTGGGATCAGTATTGCAATGTGCATTGCTATTCTGCAAACATTTTTTCATGCTAGGCTATTCTGCTAACATTTTTTGCGTCCAGGAATCTGCCCAACGCACATTTTTATTAGTTTTCATTTTAACTTTTTGATTCCTATATTTAGTGTTATTTATAAAGAAAGCTCCAAAACATGTAATATGTTAGTGAACAAAGCTTTTACAAATTCTAGAACTATAAAAACACGAACTTTTGACATTTAGCTGTCACAATGAAATAAAGAGTTAGCAATTATGCAAAACACAATAAATTAACTCTATCCTCAGAATAAAATAATCTGAAACATCAAGTAACATATTAAATAATAAATATCGTGTTACACAAATATCAGTATGTTTTTTTGGATATAATTCACCTGGTTCCACTTGTAAATGCAGGTAGTATACCTACTTATACCATTACTTATACATAAAACAAACGCGTCCCCAAATTGAGAACATGAGTAAACTCAATTCAAAAGGCTTTCCTGTGAAACGTTTTGCTGTTCCGCCCATCGAATGCAATGAACCGGATAAATTTGTGAACCAACTGGTACCGAGTGATCCGTCTGAACATATAATTGTTAGGTTATATATTACTTCCAAAAGTATCGGTCTTATTAATAAAATTGGTCAATATTATTGCTGTGTGGCGCCGGCTTATAATACCGCCACCCCATCTCTTCACGTGGGGGTCTGCGACTAAGGGAAAAGGCTGGAAGAATGGTCAGCAGCATTCTCTCTCAACAAAATACAGCCTACGATCGCCAACCCGCCTGTCAAGCGTGGCGATTATGGCAAAAACCCCCCATGAGTGAACGGACCGGCAGTTGTGGCGCTCTATGGGGGAGGCCTGTCCAGCAGTGGACCTCAAAAGGCAAATGATGATAATTATTACTAACGCAAAATTAGAAAACAAAGATTATCATTATCAAAAATCGACGCGCGTGCATGAGAAGAGTTATGAAAGTCAACGAAGCGAGTAAGGTGTGTAAGAATCGTGCCTTATGGCGCTCCGTTCTCTCTGCCTACCCTTTAGGGTTTTGGCGTGTAGTTATGTATGTATGTATGTATTAAATAAAAATAATAGTAAAAACTTAAAAAAAAACATGTCATCCTTTTGTCTTTCATATTTTTAATGCCTGACGTCAACGCTCTTTGAGAATGTTTGCATAGGTGGGATAAGGAAGGGGTTGGTGAGATGGGAAGGGAAGAGGGCAACGCGTTTAACCATCGGGTACCTCTCTCACCCAACGAAACGTAGCATTAACCACTTTACACTGATATTCTGAGAGGCCGTGATATTTCAACGGTCGAGCTGGCCCATACCTACATGCAGCGGACTGCGTGGCTCTACGACTGAGAACTCTACCAAAAAACAAAGACGTAAAGCAGAAACTTGGACTGGTGCCATGCTGCGGCGGTTCAGTGTAAGAAAAGTATATTTTCAGTGTCAAAAATGGAAGACGTAGAAGTCTTAAAAAGCTTTTACGTTTGCTTGTTCAAGCTAAAGTTGACCGTGTATTATTCCATCAAAAGTTAAAACTAATATAAAATGCCTTATAACCAATTTTTTTTATGGCATAGGAGGCCAAACGAGCAAGCGTGTCACCTGATGGTAAACAACCAACGCCGCCCATGGATACCAGCAACACATATAGTGTTACTGTTGCGTTGCCGACCTTTAAGGGATAGGGGATAGGAAAGGATGGGGAAAGGGGGTGGGCCTCCGGGTACCTCTCTCACCGAACGAAACGCGGCATGAGCCACTTTACGTCGGTCTTCTGAGAGGTCGTGGTATTTCACCGATCGAGCCGGCCCGTTCATGCAGCGAACTGCTTGGCTCTACCACTGTTAATGAACGTGATTAGACCCTATTGCGTAGTACATCGTCTTTACAGTGGTAGAGTCACGCAACTCGCTGCATGAATGGGCCGGCTCGACCGGTGCAATATCACAACCTCTCAGAATATCGACGTAAAGTGACTCTTGTCGCGTTTCGCTCGGTGAGAGATGTATTCGGTGGCCAAACCCCTTTCCACCTGCTTTTCCATTGTAAGGGCCGGCAACAAAACTGTAACACTAGATGTGTTTAGGTGTCCGTGGGCGGCGTTTGTTGCTTACCATAATGTGAAGCGCCTGCCCGTTTCCCTCCTATACTATTAAAAAATGTTTCTCAACTTAGTAATTTCTTACTAACAGAAATTCGTTATCAAAATATAGTTAAAATAATACGCTTCCTATTATAAAACGTGTCACCGCGTAAATTTGAAGGCATGTCACGATGACAAGGCATCTGATATTCGTGACATATAAACAAACATTGTAGTGAAGTGTAGTTAGACTACGGACTCCTGTTCTTAGAAGATAATACGTGTATTGACGGGCCTCGTGGCGCATTGGTAAAACTACTGGCTGCAGCATTGAAGTCGGGGGTTCGATTCCCACCCGAGCACAAATATTTGTGACAAACATGAATATTTGTGTGGTGTCTGGGTGTTTTTCTATGTATTATAAGTATGTATTTACAAAAAAAAAGTATATGTGTATTAATATCCGTTATCTAGTATCCATAACACAAGCATTTAGTTGCTTAGCTTGGAACTAGAGGGCGCTGTGTGTATTGTGTCCAAGATATTATTATTATTATATACTCTTGGTCGACATATTTAAACAACTTATATTAAAATATTGCTATATAGACTTTAAAAGAAAGGAAATACATATTAATATATAAAAAACCTAGCCGACTTAGCAAACGCTGTCTTGCCAGAAAAAAAATAGTTTTAAAAATAGGTGAAAATTAATATTTTGTTTCATAAAAAAATAATAAACAAAAAGTTACTTATACCAGTCTCGGTGGTCTAGTGGTCGAGCACACGGTTTCTGAATCCAGAGGTCGTGATTCGAATCCTGATACTAGCTCACATCAATGACTTTTCGAAATTGTTTCAGAAAGTTACGTGTGAAAAATATCGATGACTGAAAACTTTGTGCCCGGTATGGCAATGGGTCGCCACTTATTCCATTTGGGACGTAAACATAACGGCGCGACGAGGCTTAATAGCCGCTGCCTACACCTTCGGGTAACAATGGCGTGAAGAAATTATGTTTAGCATTCTCGGTGGTCCAGTGGTCGAATCCTGACTCACACCAATAACTTTTCGAAATTAATTTCTAAAAATTATGTGCGATAAATATCGATGACTAAAAGCTTTGTGCCCGGTATGTCAATAGGTTCGCCACCTATTCCATTTGGGACGTAAAACTACAGCCTACACCTTCGGGTAAAAAAAGGCGAGAAGTAATGTTATGTGAAATGAATTTAGTATGATGCTATGACAAAAATTCCTATTGAAGTCCACGATCGTCGCATAAATCACATTATATGAGTAGATCCAATTCAATGTCGAGGACATCCTTCGTACTTCATCATAAAGCATTATATAGTTTATAAAATAATCCTAGTTCTATTATATACGGGAATATTTCTAAGAATATATTACTGCTAGGTTATTGTGTTTTGGTCTATTTAATAATATATAATAATAATATCTTGGACACAATACACACAGCGCCCTCTAGTTCCAAGCTAAGCAACTAAATACTTGTGTTATGGATACTAGATAACGGATATCAATACATATATACTTTTCTTTTGTAAATACATAGAAAAACACCCAGACACCACACAAATATTCATGTTTGTCACAAATATTTGTGCTCGGGTGGGAATCGAACCGCCGACCTCAGTGCTGCACCGGTAGATTTACCAATGCGCCACGAGGCCCGTCAAATTTGTTGAATGACTGGTTAAAAACCACCACGTGTTATAAAATACACTGAAAGCGAGGAATCGAAAGAATCATCCCCTTTTTTCATCTTCTCTCTATCCCTATCTTTTGGGCGCTGTAGACGTCCATGACCGGCTCCCGTCGCTTATTATCGCTTGCACGTTTCTCCCCTATCCTATAAAAAAGTTACTGGTTCTCGTGGAAAATACTTGACCAATTGTCATCAAATTATTTACGTATACATACATACATAACTTCACGCCATGGTCTTTGCGGGGTACGAAAGAGAATAGAGCGCCACAAGGCATGATTCTTACACACCTCACGCGCTTCTTTGACTTTCATAACTCGTGTCATGTATGCACAATTTGTATTTTATAAACAGGATTCATTTTTATCACTTTGCAAATCATGTTAACTTAAAACAAAACGAGGCAAAAAACATACAAAAACAATCTAGTGACAAGCACATTTATTAGACATTATTCAAAATTAGGGCAAAATTTTGTGCATTATTGCCTTATACCCAAACCAAAAACCTATTTCTTCAAGGTTGTGTTCTGTTTAAATATATTTCGTGGTAAAGCAAATTATGTATGTATCACTCGTAACATCTTCGCGTCTTCGTCATATAAAATGTTCATGTCATATAAATTCCATCACGAGCCCTTTTTCCTACATTCGTTTATAATGTAAATTTCAAAATTGCTTATTCAGAATGACTTTACCTAAATATCTGCGTCTTTGTGCGGAGATACTTTGACAACTGCATTAAGATTTAACAAGATTGTATATCGAAAATGTATTAAATTAATTTTGATTTGCAATTTAACAAGTGAACCCAGCGAACTTTGTTTTGCCTCGAAAGCAAAAAGAAAAAGTAAAAAAGTCATTGTTGGTTGTCCCTAAGAGATAGATATACACCGTCGCAGACTTTTTTGTAGACCTTTTGAAGGTGTATAGTAATGTAGTATTTTGTTTTGATTTATCACTTAGGGTTCAGCCAGCATTTCCAATTATAGTTCTAAATCTCATTATGTCATCAAATAATCTCTTTTTTACTACACTACACATGAATTATACATAAAAAGCACTCTGTTGACACTCTCTATCTATTATAAAACCTCATCAAAATCCGTTGCGTAGTTTCAAAGATCTTAGCATAGAGGGGATAGACAGCGGAAAGTAACTTTATAATATATACTATGTAATGACTACGAATGATAAACACTTTTTCATATATTATTTTAGTTTTTTTTTAGTTTGAGCATCGCCCCGTCTATTTTTTACGTCCCAAATGGAATAGTTGGTAGAATTTATTTCTACAAGACTAGGGCACAATATAGCCCGTCATTATTTGAAAATAACTCCGAGAAGTCATTGGTGTGAGCCCGGAATCGATCTCACGACTTCTAGATCCAGAAACAGGATACCAGACTTCTGACCAAACTACCAAGATCAATTTTTACTATAATACTTTTTGTGATTCTGCTCCGTAAAATCTCATATATTCTCACTTTCTTGTAATACATGACGACCCCTTGGATGTCGGGACGATATTTTGGGGATGTACGTGACATAGTGACTGAAGAAGATAGTTACGAAGCGTCGATATAGCTGAAAGAAATATACCGTCTGTATGTCGAGTCAGGGGTTTTGTTGGGATGCGTGAACAATATTTTAATAGATGAATCTTTTTTTTGTAACTTCACACCTTCTCCAGGTCTCAGTGGTCCAGTAGTCGAGCACCTCGCTTCTGAATGTAGAGTTCGCCGGTTCGAATCCTCCCAATGACTTTTCGAACCTCTTTTCGGAAGTTACGTGTGAAAAACAGCTTCTGCATGCTACTTAACATAACTTCACACATTTTTCTATCAGGAGGTGTAGGCAGCGGTTGTTAAGCTTCATCTCGTCGTTATGTTTTCTTTCCAAATGGAATAGGTGGCGAACGTATTGCCATACAGGGCACAAAGTTTTTAGTCATCGTTATCTTACGAAATTAATTTCGAAAAGTCTTTGGTGGGCCAATGTGAGGATTCGAACCCGCGACCTCTGGATTCTGAAGCGGGGTGCTCGACCACTGGACCACGGAGACCGACCAAATAAACAAAATACAAACGTAATTTTAAAAAATATTAAAATGCAAACTTTAAAATAAAGAGAACAAATAAAATTACAACAAGTAGAATAATAAACTGAATTTATTAAAAGCTAAAAGCTTATAATAATTAATATTTAACTTTCAAAACTGTTTTAATTGAGGCCTTAAGGCGATAAAGATGATATTAAAAAATAATTCTCTACCCCAAATCTTCTCTTAAATGAAGATAACAACAAAAGGATAAGGGGCACATTCCACTTTATTGTTAAAAAAACAATTATTGAGGGAATCTTTCATTAGTTTGATACATACATACATTAATAGATTGATACATACATACATAACTTCACGCCAAATCCCTTGCGGGGTAGGCAGATAGAACAGAGCCCAATTAGACACGATTCTTACACGCTTCATTCGTTTCCTTGACTTTCATAACTCTTTTTATGCACACGCATCGATTTTGAGGCTCCTAACATCACCTTCCTCCAGATCACGTTCTATTTGGTAGTGGAATGTGTGTCTTGGCCGCCATCGAATCCTACATCCATCCACTTTTGCATTATATATCTGCGTAGTCAGTGCTGCATCCATTCTTTCTAAATGTCCGAACCATCAGAGCATGCCCTTTCTTACTTTTACTCCGACACACTCTTTCAATCCAACTTCCTTCATTATAACCTTGTTTTCGACGCGGTCGTTTTAGTGTCGTCTTGAACAAAATATCTCCTTTACGCATTTATTTTTATTAGATCCGAGACACTTTTAATAAGGGCCCATGATAAATTTATGACGTTCAAGATTTTCATGCGGTACGTGATGCGAAGATGTGTTTTATTACACAGATCGTAAATTGTCCATAAACGGCGATATTATGACGACCATGATATAAGTACTTACTGCTGCCGGTCCGAATGTCAGCGAAATGATATACCATACATTTGTGATTGTTTTGACTTGATTTCGTTTTGGCACAAATGTAACGCAAATTTTACATGCATTTTTATAAGACGAAATCTATGTGGAATTTGATAGACAATTATCTATATTATAAAAAAAAAGTAAGCAAACATGAAGAAAATTTACAAATATACTGAATTTTAAAATATCGTGATCTCGGCGTTCCAGTGGCTGAGCAACCCGCTTTTGAATCACGAAGTCGTGGGCACGAATCCGGGCTCACACCAATGATTTTTCGAAAGTCTTTTCGGAAGTTATGTGTGATAAACATCGCTGACTGGAAACTTTGTGCCTGATGTATGGCAATAGGTTTGCCACCTATTCTATTTGGGACGTAAACACCTTCGGGTAGAAAAAGCCATGAAGTTATGATAAGTTAAAAATAGTTAATTAGTTTAGAATAAGACATCGATTATGGTGAATTATTTAACAAGAGTAAGAATAGAGAATTGTTCTTGTTTTCTTAGAATCGATTAAAATGACCACCAAGTTTTAGTAGGAGAAATTTTGCAAGTGAAACTTCCAACTTACATTCAATTTAAATCCGGATGAATATAAATTTATCAGGTTTCTCCACTACACCGTCTGTCCTTTCATTTCACTGAAATAATACTGATACGTTTAAGTAATGTGGACGTTACAATAAAGTACTAGTACAATTTTGGCGGGCCTCGTGGCGCATTGGTAAAACTGAGGTCGGGGGTTCGATTCCCACCCGAGCACTAATATTTGTGACAAACATGAATATTTGTGCGGCGTCTGGCTGTTTTTCTATGTATTATAAATATGTATTTACAAAAGAAAAGTATATATATATTAGTATCCGTTATCTAGTTTCCATAGCACATGCATTTAGTTGCTTAGATTGGAACTGGAGGGCGCTGTGTGATTTGTGTCCAAGATATTATTATTATATTATTATTATTATAATATATATTTTCAAGTGCCAATATTTACCCATAGGACTAGTGATATTATTTTCAAGGTTATATGTGATGAATATAGATGACAGACAAAAATGGGACAGAATCAAGGCAATAACTTCCGCCTCCTATTTTATTTAGGACGTTAAAATTCGTTCGTCGAGGTGTAACAGCCGCTACTTATATCTTCTAGAAGTCTTTTTTTTTGGGATAAGGGGTCTCTAAATTCCTCTCTAACTTAAATTTTCGTCAATATTCTGAGAAGTCGTCGTATTTCATTGGTAGAGCCAGCCCATTCATATAGAAAACTGCGTAGCTCCACCACGGTCAAAAGTCTTTTTTAAGAAATGTTAACTGCCTCTATTAATTTGTAATAACTCCTTAGCACAATTTTGTAAGCAGTTCATGAATCGTTTTATAAGTCGTTTCAGATACGTGGTGACTTTATCGACTGGGGTTGTACGCCCAAGTTTTGCACGTGGCACTTTCAGCCCCATGTATCCTGTAAAAAACCTTGTTTGATGGACGCATAAAGTTTCATTACTCTCAAAGCTTTTACCGTGGTGTTTTTATGTAAAAAAATTGTTCATGTTAATTTTATTGTGATGAAATACTGTAAAAAAAGGGTCGACGAATACCTGACGGGCCGTGCTCGGTAATTCATTGAAGTATTTTATTCAATATATTTTTGTTATTATATTGAATTAAAGAGAACAATAAGTAGTCGATGGGCTATAGTAACGATTATCATTAGGCCGTGTCGATGGATGTGAAATGTCTAAGACATATCAAATTTGAAAAAAATACATGTTTTATGTCTTGCCTTGTTTTTATAATATTATTAATAATAGGTAATATTAGGTATTTTAATTAGTTTACTATGCGACGAAAATGAAAGTTATGGTGTTTGATAGGGAGGAATCCAGAACGGATGCAAGGATACCGGTTGATGATGTAGTGCCGGAACAGGTGAATGAAATTGTATATCTTGGATGCGCTTTTAGCAGGGATGGAAGGTACACCGTGGATGTAGAAAGACGAGTGGCGATAGGAAATAGCGTAAATTGAGCGTTGGGCAGATTTCTGGGCGCAAAAAACATTAGCAGCAAAGCCCAGCTAGCAATCCACAATGCAGTCCTGATCGTAACGCTAACTTATGGAAGCGAGAGCTGGGTATGGTAGAGTGTGCATGAAAGTAGAATAAACGCGGTAGAAATGAGGGCACTGCGCAAAATCTGCGGAGTGACTCTCGCTGACCGCGTAGATAACAAAGTTGTAAGGGAGGAAGTTCGTTTGAAAGAGAGTGTCGGTGTTAAAGTAAGAAAGGGCATGCTCCGATGGTTCGGACATGTAGAAAGAATGGTTGATGCAAGACTGACTAAGCAGATATACAATGCAAAAGCGGATGTATGTAGGACTCGAGGACGGCCAAGACACACATTCCATAACCAAATAGAACGTGTTCTAGAGGAAGGTGATGTTAGGAGCCTCAAAACCGACGCGCGTGCATGAAAAGAGTTATGAAAGTCAACGAAGCGAGTGAGGCGTGTAAGAATCGTGCCTTATGGCGCTCTGTTCTCTCTGCCTACCCCGCAAGGGATTTGGCGTGAAGTTATGTATGTATGTATGTTAATTAATTTATATTACTAATCTATTTTAACGTATTTTTGAAGAGATGGAAATCTTTATTTTAAATGGATGTGTTTATAAAAGTTAAAGTGACAAAAATAGCTTTGTGTTTATATTTCTAATCTTTCTGCCGTAAGGCACTTTGCTATATATGTTAGTAATAGAAATACAATTAATTATTTAAAAATTAAAGTCATGAGTTTAAAATAAATCTATATTTAGGTCCTACCCTGTAGTTTGGACTTACGTGAGGTTATGACCTTTCTCCATCTGCGGTTGACAGCAGCAGACAGGATATTGTGCGGTTTCGAGAACGGGAAATTTTAGCGAAAAATTTTAGATTTTCAAATATCATGTTTATTCAAATATCTATTCACTGTACGAAATAGGATTACAAAAGACCGGATTATTTAGGTTGTAGAGCCACACAGTTTGCTGCATGAATGGACCGGCTCGACCGGTGAAATATACTTTGGTAAATGTTTTGATGAAACTATTGGAGTCATCACTACATTTTGAAATCTTTTTTAGCGCTCGCTCCAGGCAATAATTAATTCAAAACATTAAACAAATTCGGCTGGAAAAAAGGTTTTTTACTTACTATTGTAATAAAGCTTATATATTTTTAAATACAGGAGTAAGTTTGCCCAAATGAGGTGTGTTTTTTTCGGTATGAAAAAATAATTAGCTTTTCATAAAGGGAAATTCAAAAATACACACAAGTACATGTTGTAGCTCGAATTAAATTTGTTATTTTATTTTCAGGTATATTAATTTTTGTATTTATGTAAAACTGGCTGACCCGGCAATTTTTTTCCGCATCAAAAGTAATTTTTACTGTGTTTACAATTAAAGTGTTAAATGTCGAGAATTATCACTTTTTCTTTACTACAATATACATGAATTATTTAAATAAACCCGGTTGACAACTCTATTTATAAAAAAGAGCATCTAAATCCGATGCGTAGTTTCGAAGATCTAAGTAAATAGGAGGACAGACAGTGGAAAGCGATTTTGTTTTTACTACGTAATGATAATGATTTATAGGTATGCACTGAGGTTTTGAACTTGATATATGTTTCTAAAATCTGGTTACAAAATTGATTATTTTTAACAATCTGTGAAAAAATAAACCCTACCAAAACCAGTCAAGCAGTTCGTTGCATGAATGGGCCGGCTCGACCGGTGAAGTACCACGACCTCTCAGAAGATCGACGTAAAGTGGCTCATCCCGCGTTTTGTTCGGTAAGAGAGGTACCCGGAGGCCCACCCCCCTTCCTCATACTTTCCTATCCTACTCCCTTAAGGGTCGACAACGCTACGGTAACACTATTTGTATTGCTGATGTCCATGGGCGGCGCTGGTTGCTTACCATCAAGTGACACGCTTGCTCGTTTGCCCTCCTATCCCATAAAAAAAGGCTGCAACTGGCCAAAAAACCAAAACCTTCAATTTCGTAACATCGTAATAGTTTTCGTTTCGTTATCCTATGAGCAACTACCTTCTTTCAACTGTATAACACACACGCGAAACATTCAAAAGCCTTAAATCCGATTATGTTACCAGCTTCTATTCAATACAAAGTAAACCCAATGCAACTACAAAATACTCTAAGCTCTTATTCAGCGTATTGTAGATAGAGTCTTGAAGTTACTTACTCCACTACCTACTACAATATAAGTGTTGCATTTTCATTTCAAATTCTATTTTTAATTTTATATTGACTATTTTAAAATTTCTTCATACCTTTAATTTGAGGAATAATATCACGAGAGCACGTTACAAAATGTGTGATCGGGCGATGCAGAGAGAGATAGAAAGACATCAATTAGTCAAGACAGAAAAGAGAGTTTTTAAAGTTAAGTTTTTTTTAATTATTTTTAAGTTCTGAAAGTTTTTAAGCGTTTTTTTTTATTTTGTTGTAAAGAAACAGACGCAACTATTTTCTTTTTTTTATTTTCCTCATAGCGAGTGACGTTTTGTTAGTTTTATTCCCGTCTTTTTTTAGTGTCGCACCTTTGCCTCGTATTCTCGATTAAAATAATTAGTTTGGTAGTATGTTGCTATTCATTTGCTCATCGTCTATATAATTATCACTGTTTGTTCGAAATTCCTTCATGAAGTTTGGTCACATTGGCAACGGTTGCCTAATGTCTCATTAAATAATCAATCCCCTCAGGTATATATATAAAGGTATTTATTTATAGGAGTGGTTTTACAAAACATATCTATACCTCTGATGGTGTGACACCATGAACCATCGGCACGTTTTCAACAATCTGCCATCTAACAGTGGTAGAGCCAAGCAGTTCGCTGAATTAATCGGCCGGCTCGACCGGTGAAATACCACGACCTCTCAGAAGACCGACGTAAAGTGGCTCTTGCCGCGTTTCGTTCGGTGAGAGAGGTACCCGGAGGCCCACCCCCCTTACCCATCCTTTCCTATTCCCTATCCCTTAAACGTCGGCAACGCAACAGTAACACTATATGTGTTGCTGGTGTCCATGGGCGGCGTTGGTTGCTTACTATCAGGTGACACGACTGCTCGTTTGCTCTCCTATGCCATAAAAAAAAAATCTAAAAATCTTTCTTTTCTCAATACCTTTATCTCTACTTCTCAATCTACTAAGTCTCGCATCCATTTTAATAATAATAAGTCAGGCTGCGTTTTTGTTTCGGTGGTGCGGTAGTCGAGATCACCGCTGCTCAATCAAGAAGTCGTGGGATTTATTCCGGACGCACACGAAATTCTATTCAGAAGTTATGTGTGATAAATATTGAAGACTGATAAATTTGGGCCCGGTGTCAACACCTGCGGGTAAAAAGAGGCATTAACTAATAATAATTTAAAAAAATATAATAACTTATATAGAAGTTTAGCGGCGAAATGTGAGTTTTAAATAAAAAAAAATATAACATAGAAAACCACATATTATTTTCAATACCTAACTGTATGTGGAGACAAGTAGGTATAGTGAAAACTATAATGTGGCGTAATAAGATAAGATAGTAAAAAAAGGTCTATTGTGATTTATTTTTATGACCTGTCTGATGTCTCGATAAAGGCTTTTTTCAGGAGGCAGCCGAGACATGTGTTTAAGCGATGCTCTGTTGACATAAATTGAATTTATACCTCACATGTATTATGTGAGTAGGCATATTATAGCTATGTTAACTTAGTACATATTTTTTTTATTTAAAATTTACGACCTCAATAACTTAAGATATAAGTACAGCTTATTTTGAAGTGAAATTAATGGTGGTCAAGTAGTTCAGCAACCCGCTCCTCTATCAATATGACTGTATACTAATCACTGCCAATTTTTTTTTTTGGAATCGATGTTTGATGGTCATTCGCCCGAATACTGAACCGCCACTCAAATCTGACAATTAATAAAGTGCTACTTACTGGCTCAAATTTCATGCATTCTGTCTAATGTGACAGTTACTTAAACGCTTAACTAGTGCTTATATAATTGAGTGGCGGTTCAGTATTCGGGCTATTGACTTACAAAATTGTGCCAGATGAATTGACAAGTCAACGCTTAGTGGCCACAACCCACATCTTCATTTACAAAAAAACATTGAAGCTTTTCTAATTAGTTATATAAACAGTTATTATAAAAATTTTTTTATATAACTTGACTACACGCCTTTTTCTACCCGAAGGTGTAGTGTAGGCCGTTATGCTTCGACTCGCCGCTATATACTACGTCCCAATTATATTTACGTCCCAAATCGAATAGCTGGCGAATCTATTACCATGCCGGGCACAAAGTTTTCAGTCATCGATGTTTATCAAACATATTTTTCGAAATTAATTTCGAAAAGTTATAGATGTGAACCAGGATTCAAACCAGCGACTTCTTGATTCAGAAGCGCGATGTTCGACCACTGAAACTGTATATTATTATAATTATTTTGATGTACGATAAAGTTAACAAGTTTGCATTTGTATAAAATTATAAATATTAGGTCGGGGAAAAAGTCTTTTCGCATAACGTAGGTATAAACTTATTATAAAATTTCTTTGACTGTACTATTTGTGTCTGGCTGGTTTTGGTAACATTAAAAAGGTTACATTATGAAAAGAAAAAAATAAAAAAAAGTTGTTTCCCGCTATTTTTCATTTGTTTTTCTCTCCGTAAAAATGAGTGAATCTAATGAAGAAATTCGATACATTTTAAAATTTTATTATAAAAAAGGCAAAAATGCAACTCAAGCAGTGAAAAAAATTTGTGATGTTTATGGACCTGATGCAGTGTCAGTAAGAGTAGCACAAATTTGGTTCAAACGTTTTCAGTCCGGAAATTTTGATGTTAAAGATGCACCTCGCTCTGGTCGCCCTGTTACGAATAAAATGGACGCCATTTTTGAAAGAGTGGAGCAAGATCGGCATATTAGTAGTTACGATGTAGCTGAAGAACTGGGAATTGACCACAAAACAGTTTTGACCCATTTGAAGAAAGCTGATTATACAAAAAAGCTCGATATTTGGGTGCCACACGAGCTCACTCAAAGAAACTTAATGAACCGTGTACTCATTTGCGATTCATTATTGAGACGTAATGAAACCGAGCCGTTTTTGAAGAGATTGATAACTGGCGATGAAAAGTGGATCACGTACGACAAGAACGTGCGAAAAAGGTCGTGGTCGAAAGTTGGCCAGGCTTCACAGACTGTGGCCAAACCTGGCCTAACACGAAATAAGGTGATGCTGTGTGTATGGTGGGATTGGAAGGGCATTGTTCATTATGAGCTTTTACCGTCCGGCAAAACCATCGATTCTGATCTTTACTGCCAGCAACTGATGAGATTAAAGGAAGCAGTCGAGAGAAAACGGCCGGAATTGATCAACAGGAAGGGTGTGGTCTTTCATCACGATAACGCTAGACCACACACATCTTTAGCCACTCAGCAAAAATTAAGAGAGTTCGACTGGGAGGTCCTAGTGCATCCACCATATAGCCCTGACCTTGCGCCTTCAGATTTTCACCTGTTTCGGTCTCTTCAGAATTCTTTAGGTTCTGTAAGGTTGACCTCAAGAGAGGACTGCCAAAACTATTTGTCCCGTTTTTTTGATCAGAAGTCCCAAAGTTTCTACAGTAACGGGATAATGTCTCTGCCCACAAAATGGCAGAAAGTTATTCAACAAAACGGTACATATATATTGTAAATAAATGTAAATAAACTTTGAAAAAAATGTCTTGACTTTTCATACAAAAATACGAAAATACTTTTTCCCCAACCTATTATAACTAATTAAAAGAAATTTGATTCAACTTAATTTAATTGAAAGTTAAATACGAACTACTCGACAGCGTGAAAAGTTTAATACAAAGTTTGCACATTAGCAGAGCTCTAACGAAATGAGGACTGAAAGTTTTCCCACACAGCCTTCACATTGGCGATGCGTCGATTGAATAGAACCAAATGCAGTTGTGCACCGGGAACAAGTAATTAGTGACAAACTTGATTTAGTAATTTTGTTTTAATTAACGAGTTTGGAATTTAGTTTTGAGTTAAAAGTTCCAGTTCTCCTAATTGATTTATGTTTGATTACTATCAAAGTGTCTTGATTGTGCTATTTTATTAAAATGCTAAAGCAAACTTTTATTTTATAAAGAATGAATGCTATTGAATAAATTTAAATACGAAATTTACATAACTATTATAAAAAAGCTTATAAAAAGCTGCAAAAACAGTAGCGAAATAAAACAAGTTATTTTGTGTGAAATGATAGTTATTGCTTTATATTTTTTAGTCCAATGTAGACAATATCAAGCTTATAATAATAAAAATAATATATTTGGGACAATACACACGGCGACCTCTAGTTCCAATCTAAGCCACTAAACGCTTATGTTATGGAATCTTGATAATGAATATTAATGCATATATAAGTATACTATTTTTGTACCCGGGCGGGGATCGAACCAGCCAACCTCGATTGTGCAGTCGGTAGTTTTACGAATGTATCACCATTATTGGTTATTCTGACCATTGATAGTTATATTGAGTATTTTTTCTTGTATTTTTTATTTTTATTTTACAACGTAAATGTAAAAAGATTGATTTCACGGTTTTAATGATTTTGCGGTATCAAATTAATGATCACGATGTAACATTCTAAACTTAAGCGTAAAGTTTTACATTACGAATTATTTAATTAATAAATGGTTATTTTTAGTATCTAAGTTGATAAAAGTGTTGATATTTTATTTACGTTCTCAACAATATCATTTTACACAAAGTCTCCTTGTACATTTTCCAATCTCATCGTGTCGTTCCATTCAAACTGATTCTGTCAGCTTCATTGGCCTGTTCGGGATAGCTATTGTTACGTCTATTTCATTATCGAGTCCACTTGCCTATGTCTTAAGTAGGAGTTTATTTTTAACGATTTTCTTCAGGAATGTATATTTTATTGTGTTTTGTATCTTAAAACTTAAAATTGTAAAATTTAAGCTATGTTATGTAGGTTGCGATCAGAAATTATATCTATAAAAACTGAAAGTTATCATCAAAATTTGTTTCGAGATATTTCAATCATCACCATAAGCCTTAAAAGACTTCCTGTTCGACGTAAGCCTCTCTTAAGGAACGCCACAACTGGCAGTCCTATGCCACTCACATCTATTCGAATAATTCAATAGATGGTGCTTATTATATCAATCACTAATATTTGAAACGTTTGTGTATAGAATATTGCTATAAACTGTCTTAATTTTATATGGATTTGCGGTCGAAGCACTGTAATTAAACTTTGTATTTTGGGGCTGGCTACACGCTTAAGTATTACATACATACATAACTTCACGCCAAATCCCTTACGGGGTAGGCAGAGAGAACAGAACGTCTTAAGTCACGATTCTTACACGCCTCACTCGCTTCGTTGACTTTTATAACTCTTTTCATGCACACGCGTCGATCTTTGAGGCTCCTAACATCACCTTCCTCCAGAACACGTTCTATTTGGTCATGGAATCTGTCTTAATGTGTGCTCAAGTATTATAGCCAGAAATTTAAGGTAAATTTCATTCTTCGTTGGGCTAATAGATAAAAATTGTTCTTTTGATTCTACTTCAGACTTCCAGACCAATCTATATATATATAAGAGATTTCCACCTATATATTGACTCATCACGATATCTCTGGAACCATAAGGCGTAGCGACTTGAAATTTGGTAGGATTATTCCTTTCGCCGAGTAGAGGTCAGCTAAGAACGGATTTTACAAAATTCCACCCACAAGGGGGGTTGCGGGGGTGTTAACAATGGAAAATAATATATCGTAACCATAAGGCGTAGCGACTTGAAATTTGGTAGGATTATTCCTTTCGCCGAGTAGAGGTCAGCTAAGAACGGATTTTACGAAATTCAATTTTTTTTTTTTTTTTTCAAATTTCAAATTCAAGGGGGTTGCGGGGGTGTTAACAATGGAAAATTCCCCTTTTTAACCTATAGCTGCTATCGACTTCAAATTTGTCGAAGATATTGCAGTATTAACATAGCGGGGCAGCAGTTATTACTTTTGATGCGAAACAGAGTTCGCCGGGTCAGCTAGTATAGTATAAAATATGAAGGTCTGTTGAAACACATATTTATTTTGTAGTCCCAAATGTACTATTATTGATCACTGTTTAATTTTTCTGTTATAATAAAACATCGAAATTAGTTTTTTTTGACTAAGAAAACCAGAATAATTAATAATTATTTTTTTGTTACAGGTAAGTTACAAATTTACCTACAAAATAGATTCCGATGGAGCCGACGCTATAAAATGTAAGTACACAGTTGAAATTATTGCAGATGTTGTTAAGAAATTCGAACTCGACATTTTAAGACCAGAAGTGGCTGTCTCAACAGATGCAAATACCTTTTCTAAAAAAAAATAATAACCAGTCTTCTAACAAATTTAATAATAATTACTTTTTAACTTATAACGCCACTCGTATTTACCCAGAAAAAAAATATTTATTGCTCTTTTGAACAAAGTATCATAAATAATGACGTCACAGAGTACTCAATGTAATTAATATTTGACTTTATATACTTTTTTTTATTACGGCAGCAAACTAACCTGTGGCCGCTCTAATAGTAAGTAGTAACTGTTTTTATGATCACAGTACGAAATGAAAGTTCAATAAACGAGTCTTACAGGTATATATTTTATGATATTAGGTACTCGCATATATAAATAGTAATAATTTATTTACAATAATAAGAAGTCATAAATTAATTACATTATTTACAATATATATATATATATATATATATATATATATACAATTGAAAAACTATCTGAAATCAAATTACAAATTTATCTAGTTACATTTAAATGATTGCTGAAATAGAACGACTGAAAATAGAACAAAAACTTTCATTGGTTGGTTAACATAACCTAACAAAATATCTCAAAAAAAGAGATATTTTGTTGTTATCTGCTATGATTTTTATGAGCCAGGTTTCGAACCCGCGACTTCTTGATTCAGATGTGAGGTGCTAGACCACTAGTCCATCTAGACTAATAATATTTTTAACTTGACCTTATGTTTCATTGGTAATACTGACTTCTAAGTAAAGATTAAAAAAGCGATTAAATCTAAATCTGTATTTCAAAACATGTAATCAGCATGGAGGTTTTCTATGTATTATTAAGATATTATTAAAAAAAAGTATGTAGTCTAGTTTCCGTAACATTTTTTTACTTAACTTGGAAATCTAGACGGCTCTATGTGTATTTTATGTGTTATTGTCCAAAACATTATTATTATTACTTTATAAACGGCTTGAAAAACTAAATAAACCACCAACAAAAACATTCGCAAAGAGGGTTGATGTCAAGCATAAAAACAAAAAAAACAAAGCTAAATCTTCTGACAACATAGCAACATAGATAATTCGAAAATATGACATGTTGTGCCGACCCTACTGAGAGTGGGATAAGGGCAGGAAAATGATGAAAAGGGTAACAATAAATACATTTACAAACTGGAAAGTTCAGTAAATAACAGTTCGATAACATATCAATTAATAATATGTGTATTTGTAATCAATTTAAAAATAATTCGATTGAACTGCCTTTACAAATTCACTCATATATCTATGCATATTGCCTTTGACAAATTTCAAACCTATTTCATCCACATCCATTTCCATATACTGGGTGTAAAATTACACGGTCCAATGTACAACAGGCTAATTTTCATTAGCCTAAAACCGCACGGATGAAAAAAAAAAAAACAGGGGAAAAAACCGTCGACATTAATTTGCCAAGGGAATCCGGGAAGCGATTAAATTACCACAAAAGGCGTGGAGAGGCGAATGGGTGCAATAAAGTGATATTATGCTATGACGCCGCCACTCAAATCTTGGCCATTAGGTGGAACGAGTCGACTTTATTAGGTTATATATTATAGGTGAAGGTATATGTACATCGTCTCCATGATTTGGAAGTCAAGCACATTGGTTTTGAATCAAAGACCTGGAATCAAATCCTGACTAAAATATTCCTATAAATATATAACTATAAATATTCCTCCATTTCATTTTGGGATAAAATGAATTCAGCGAGTCGAGACGTAACAGCCGTTGCCTACAATGTCAAGTAAAATAAGGCGTGAGGTTACAAAAAATATTGCAATACGCTCTGAACCAAACGAAAATATTTATTTGAAGATGTTATATACCCTAAAGATGTATTTTTTTATTTAATTTTATGTATTTTTATAAAGATTCAGTTACGTATTAAATAGAGAAATTACTGAATGCACGAAATAAACTTAAAAAGAAGACAAAATTATTAAGATATGTGTGTTTATTTAAGGTTCATCTTTGGTGTGATGAAATATGGTCACTCCATCTCATTACCAAGTTTTTAACTACAAAGAAAAAAATAAAGAGAACTACGAGTATCTTCCACGTTGAACCTCAAAGAGATGGGAGAAATATCTTTTAGAGTTATAGCATAGTTGCGGCAGACTTCCTGTTTGCTAAATCTAGTTAACAAAATTACCGTAGTTCATAAGGAGCAAAGAGATTTTTATTAGAAGTTGAGTCAAAGAGTTGCGGTCGCTATAAAGTATAAAGGTAAAAATTTAATGATAGTTACTTTTTCATATTATTTAATATTTTATTAAAAAAAAAAAAATAACATCTTATTTTTGTCGTCAATTTTTGAATGAAATAAAACGAAATTTAAATTATAGCAAGCTATTGTTGTATAGCAAAGTTTTGAATAGTCTCACTTGTCGCGTGGTTAGAGTGGATATTTCCACCCCTGAAAGTCAAATTTGACCCATTTTCCGCTATAAGAATGAATTAAAGTTGTCCACACGCATATATATCAGATAACACTGCAGTATGATTATATCATGAAACTAGTAGTATTAGTATAAGTAGTATTTGAATTTGAAAATGAAATAAAATCATTAATTAGTATAAAACTAAGTCGATTTCAGCCGTGTATCCCATTATATGCTTAATTCTTTGAAACTACGCAACAGATTTTAATATCGGTATTTTAATAAATAGAGTTATTACAATTTATACATAATGTAGTAAAAAAGTGATATTTTTGAGATTTAGTACTTTATTTTCAAACGCTGGCTAAACCTTAAGTAATATGACAAAACAATGCACTACATTATTAAACACTTTCAAAAGGTCTACAATAAAGCCCGCGATGGTGTATATCTAAAAATATTTATATATTAATAATATTTATAATAATAGAGTATAATATTTATAGAGATATACTTAGGCTGGCGCCTGGCTGGTCGCCACCCCTCTGTCACGAGGGAGTGCCCCCTCGGCAAGGCTCCCCCGGGCGGGGCGACTCCGACCGCGCGCTGTAATGAGGCGCGCGGCCGGCGGCGCCCCCGACGACCCTCCCCGGCCGCACCGGGGGGTCATCCTTCCCGGGCCGCGACCCGGGCGCACCCGCGGGGTGTGCGCCCTCGCGGCCCACCGGCGGCGGCGATCACTGAGCTCGCCGCCGCCGCCTTCGAGCGGGATCGGCTCTCTCCCGACCCCGCTCGGCGGCCTCCTTCTGGAGCATCACAGCTTCGCAGAAGGAGACCACAGCCCTCCACCCCTCCTCGCCCGCCAGCATTGCCGCGACCAACGCCGGCGGGGAGAAGTCTCGCCCGATCCCGTCGACCAGGACTCGGCGCTCGTCCGCCCAGGCCGGGCAGACCTCCAGCGTGTGCTGGGCCGAGTCCAGGTCGGATGCGCAATGGTGGCATCTCGCCGTCTCTTCGCGTTTTATTCGACTCAGATACTCACCGAAGCACCCGTGCCCGGTGAGTATCTGAGTCAACCTGTAGGTGACAGTGCCCCATTTACGGAGCACCCAGGCCTCGAGGTGGGGCAGGACGGCTCCGACGGCGCGTGAACGCGCAGAGCCCTGGAGGACCAGCGCGTCGCGCCAGTCCCCCAGGACCCGCCGGAAGGCCTCCCGCCTCCGCACTTCGTGTCCCCGCGCGTCCGGGTCCCCCCCTCTCCGGCCGAGATCGTACGTGGCTACGTACATCCCGGCCAGGATGATGAAGGGGGGGGGAACGCGCGAGGACCGTCGCCGCAACAGAAAAAGACCTGGCCGTCCACGTAGTATTCGTACAAAAGGTGGTTGGTAAAAAGGTGGTCAAAGCAGTAAGGGAAAGAATTCGAAGAAATCCTGAAGAAAGATGAAGTTAGCACCTAGAACAATGTCGCGTATTTTAAAAGATGACTTAGGACTTGCGGCCTATAAGAGGCGTACTGGTCATTTAATAACTGATAATTTAAAAAAGAATAGGGTGTTTAAATCAAACAACTACTGAAGCGGTACGCAAAGGGAGGTCACAGAAAAATATTGTTTACGGACGGAAAAGTTTTTACAATTGAGCAACATTTTAACAAACAAAATGTCCGTATTTATGCTCAAAGCTCTAAGAAAGCTTCCCAATTAGTTGACAGAGTGCAACGTGGGCATTATCCGACTTCAGTGATGGTTTGGTGGGGTGTTAGCTACGAAGGAGTGACTGAGCCATATTTTTGTTGTGAAAAAGGTATCAAAACATCGGCACAAGTGTATCAAGGAACCATTCTTGAAAAGGTAGTCAAGACCCTTAACATCACCACGTTCAATAACGAAGTATGGTCCTTCCAGCAAGTCTCGGCACCGGGTCATAAAGCTCGGTCCACGCAATCTTGGTTGGAAGCGAACGTTTCGGACTTCATTAGAGCTGAAGACTGGCCGTCGTCTAGTCCCGATCTTAATCCACTGGATTATGATTTGTAGTCATTTTTAGAGAGTACGGCTTGCTCTAAACGTCATAATAATTTAGAGTCCCTAAAACATTCCATACGATTGGCAGTGAAGAATTTTCCCATGGAAAGAGTGCGTGTTTCTATTGATAACTGGCTTCAACGTTTAAAGGCCTGTATTGCAGCCAATGGAGACCACTTCGAATAAGCTTTTTATATTTTATATCCTTTTATATTTATGTATTAAAGTAACACACTAAAAAAGTAATAAATGTTATTTGCAATTAAAAAAAAAAATTTCTTTGTTACAATATTTATGGCACGACTAAGTATATATATGTCTTATGGATAACCCACAATGACCATCTTTATTTCTTCGTAAGGGCTTCTAAGGCAAAACAAAGTGCGCTAGGTCAACTAGTTAATGAATGAAAATAAAATAATATCTATAATGATAAAGATCTTAAATTTAAAGAAAAACAATGAATTTATCATTGTTTTTCTTTGAATTGTATCTTTTTTTCCGTATTCGTAATATGGCGTTTTTAATTTAGCATCCATATAAAATCTGCGATTTCTAGCACGAAATCATTAGTTATTTTACTACTTACTATTTATAAACATTACAACATCTATACTCTATACTTACTAATATTATAAATGCGAATGTAAGTTTGTTTGTTACGCTTTCACGCAAAAACTACTGAACCGATCATCATGAAACTTTGTACATATACTCTTGAAGGTATTAGAAGTAACATAGGGTACTTTATATTAAAAAAAAAATATTTTTTACGAAAGGTAAAACAATTGTTTGTCAAAAAATCGTCAAATTTAGCTACTTCAGTAATGAAGTTTTACAGTATTCGTAAATTAGATAACATAACGTAACTTCACACCTTTTTCTATCCGAAGGTGTAGGCAGCGGCTGTTATGCGTCGCGAGGGACGGTATTACAGTATTCAGGGTTGATACTTATACTTATACTTAACTTTACTTATCCCTATCCCTACCCTCCCTATCCCTACCCTACCCTACCCTACCCTACTAATATATAAATGTGCATGTAAGTTTGTTTGTTACGCTTTCACGGGATAACTACTCAACAGATCATCATGAATCTTTGTACACATATTCTTGGGGGTATAAGAAGCAACATAGGATACTTTTTTTTCTTCTTACTTTCTTAAATTTATATATATTTTCACCCGAAGGAAAAACTTATGATATAGCCTACAAAAATATCCTACATTATTACTCTGCATTTATATCTTATTGATCTAAAATTATTGAAGTCCATAATTATTTATTTTTGTTACAGTGAAATATATTTTATCGTTTGTTGTTGCATTTCAATAAAGTTGATTGTAAGTTTTTAAAAAAGTTTTTTAATGGCTTCAACGCGAGCGAAGCCGCGGGTAAAAGCTAGTTCCCGAAATATCGCTAACCGTGAATTTAAAAGCTACTTACGACTTTGAACTTCTACGTACAACAAAATGAAGAATTTATTAAAATGTTTACACTTGTATCAACAAACCTACACTTGTGGGTGGGCAGTGGTTTATGTGAATAGATTATTTTGTTCTTGTGAAGAACAAATAATTAATTCATCAAGTATTGAAGTGTTCATTAATTTGTTCTGGCGTAAGTTTTGGTCTAAATTCGACCAATTGTGTTTTTGTACGGTGCCAATTGATTGTTCTGTTCAAACGATACATAGGTACTAGAGTTCGGTGTGTTTGCGTCAAATATTTACAAAGCCCCGGTGTCGTCACCTATTTCAATGAATTTTTAGTTTGCTTACAAAGGTTTGACCTTCAGTGGCCTAATTCTATAATTGAGTAATCTAAAAGAGTGCGAATGTTGTAGAAATTCACCACCTATTTCATTGGGAAACGAAAAATGATGAATGATGTAATGACTGCCTTCAGGCACAGAAAGGCGGGAAGTTATAAAAAATATTACATTATACTATTGTCCAGGGCCTTTATGAATGACTGGGTCAGTATTTTGATGATTTCATATAATTTAATACAGTAATATTAAAGTTGATGTATAAATTAAATATTTATCTTTTATTATTAAGTAATTTAGTTACTTAATAATATAAGATAAATATTTAATTTATCTTAATTTATCTTATATTATCTTTAGATAATATAAGTAGATTAAAACAACTTTTAGGAGTATATCGCGTTTATTTATTATTATTTATATTTATTGCCCGTCGTTTCGTACTCTTTACAAAAAAAATATTTTATTTTAAAAAAAGCGTGGGGTGCTTTTTATGCTATTATCAAAATGGTAATCACTCTACTTATATCTGTCAATAAAATATTTATAACAATTGACACCATGCACCCCACGCTTTTTTTAAAATAAAATATTTTTTTTTATTCACACTATTATTAATTTATATTTATTGAAATTTTTAACACTATTCTTAATTTAAATTTATTAAAACTTATTTTCTATTTTTTAGTTGGGTTTTCTATAAAAAGCGTGTATTTTAATTTTTTAAACTATTATTTTTTGGTAAACAATATTTTTACAGATTTTTTTAATAATTTTAATAAAATTATTTTCATAAAATGTTTATATTTTTAGCCAGTTGAATATTGTGTATTTAAGACTACCATAACTCTTTCTAGTACAATATATATAGACAAAATCCTTCAGTCAAATCATTAAGGATCTTGTGCAAAATTCACGAAATAGATTCAAGCGTGTGTCATCGTTTATTTTACCATTTGAGACGGTTTGAGAAGTTTTAATTATATTTGTAATAAGACAGTCGTCTTACAACCCTTATAATACGGACAATTGTATATTGTACGAGCGCAATGCAGTTATAGAAGTAGTTGAAAGGGGGTCGGCATGAGGCAAATTCGCCAGACGTCCCGATAACGCTTCAGAGTGTGCACGGTTTCAGGACATAACCGTTCGTTCTGTCGTTACGTAAAATACGCGTCGGTTCGTGTATTATTACCGGTACTTATAGTGTTGGGTTCTGTGAAGTTTGAGCTGCATTTAATTTTGTGTTGTGGAACTGAAAATGTTGAGGTTAGTTTAATATTTGTTTTATTTTGTGATATTTAAGTCTAGCCTTTTTTGACTGATATCAATGCTTTATGGTGTACCTAAACAAGTATTTATATGTTTGTTTCTAAGATTTTCGCGAATCTCACTCATTGATTAAAACAACTTTTAGGATTGTATCGCGTTTATTTATTATTTATTTATATTTATTTCCCGACGTTTCGAACCCTTTACAGAGTTCATTTTCACGAGTATGAACAAAAAGATGGTAGTTGTTCAAAAGCTATCTTCATTGATACAGAGAGCACCCACTTTTTGGAAATAAAAATCAAAAAGTTGATGTTAAAAATATGATTTTTACTATTGGTAACCCACATCAGACCATGAGAACAAAAGTTAAATACTCATACCACTTTGTCAGTGAGATTAAAGATCTACATCTCGCAGACAATGAAACAATGGTCAGTTTTGATGTTCAGTCCTTATTTACTTGCCTACCTGTACAGGACTACATTAATATTATATCCAAGAAGCTAGCAGAAAATCAAATAGCCAAAGAATACACTGAACTATTAGAACACTGCCTCACATCTGCCTACCTACTGTGGAAGGACAAATTCTACAAGCAAGTAGATGGAGTGGCCATGGGCTCACCGGTCTCTCCTGTCGTGGCCGACATATTCATGGAGGACTTCGAGGAGACTGCTTTGGTGAGTTCACCTGTTAAACCCCGTTTCTATAAGCGGTATGTAGATGACACTTTCACAATTTTACCATCTGACAAAGTAACTGTATTCTTAGACCATCTTAACTCCATAAATCCCAAAATACAATTCACAATGGAACTGGAGTCTAACAATTCTCTAGCATTCTTGGATGTGTTAGTTATTCGTAACTCTAATAACACCTTGAGTCACACTGTGTATAGAAAGAAAACCCATACAGATAGATACCTGAATGGTGAATCTCACCACCATCCTTCACAGTTAGCTGCCGTGTCAAAATCTTTGTTTCAGAGAGCACGAGGGATTTGTGACCAGGAACACATAGCAGAGGAGATTCAGCATGTGAAAAAAGTCTTACATGCCAATCAGCTTAAAGTTCCCAGAAATCATCACAAAAACCGAGTGAAGCAAGCCACAGTTGAGCGCCAACCTGCCATCTTGCCGTACATAAAGGGAATCACTGACAAAATTGGCTATATTTTAAAACGTGCTTCAATCAAAACACACTTTAAGCCATCCAAGAAAGTTAGTCAATTTCTACCATCTGTCAAGTGCCACATCCCCTTGCAAGACCCAGGAGTATATAAGCTGGACTGTGATTGTGGATTCTCTTATATCGGACAAACAAAGAGGTCCATTAAAACCAGGATCAAAGAACACATAGCGGATGTGAAGCACAACCGCTATAATAAGTCTGCCGTTTGTGAACACTGTAGGAAGGGCTCAAAACACTACATCAGGTTTGACAAACCACAAATCCTCGCCAAAGAACAACATTATCGTCCCAGGATGATACGCGAGGCTATTGAAATCAAAAAACATCCAAAGAATTTCAATAGAGAAGATGGCTGGAAACTATCACCTAGCTGGAACCCAGTCATAAGTCTCATCAAACCTAGCCCACAATCAAACAGCTCAAGACAGCGAGATACTATTAGTATAGTTTGCAGGTCAGACCCACATCAGGAACCAAAATAATGTAGAATTTTGAGTAGTGCAGTAATAATCAAAACAAAATAATTTTAATTTAATTTTCATTAACCTAGAAACCAAGTCCCTTTCTTTTTCTCAAAAACTTTATAAATAATAGCAATATCAATAGCCCGTTCAAAATGAAATAATAATCAGTTTTGCAGAACAGCCGCTGAGTTTTCTTGCTGGGTCTTTCTCAGGACTGGCCGCGTTTTTGACCCAGTGGTAGATTTTTAATAAACACTTTACCTTTTAATTTAAAATCAATGAATATTTAATAATAGTTATACTTTAATCTCAACCAACTTAGAAAATAAGATAATTTGTAATAATTTAATATTAACAACTTTTACTTATTAAATCATACAACAAAGGATCTTTAGAAGCAGGATATATTAATGCATCTTATAAATAAGTATTTAACTTTTGTTCTCATGGTCTGATGTGGGTTACCAATAGTAAAAATCATATTTTTAACATCAACTTTTTGATTTTTATTTCCAAAAAGTGGGTGCTCTCTGTATCAATGAAGATAGCTTTTGAACAACTACCATCTTTTTGTTCATACTCGTGAAAATGAACTCTGTAAAGGGTTCGAAACGTCGGGAAATAAATATAAATAAATAATAAATAAACGCGATACAATCCTAAAAGTTGTTTTAATCAATAAGTATTTATATGATCAAGTTAATTTAGTTAATTTTGATAGCTTAAATTAAATTTTAAATCTCGCCAGATTATTGTTGGTTACCTTAAATCTTGAAGAGATTTAAATGAAATATGGCTTGAATTTATGTTTATATTACGATTGAATGCAATGTTACTGTATTTATTTCTTTTGAGGATATTATTATAGGTATCTTATATTTATTTACTTCCTTGTACTTAAATGAATCATGACCTTTAAAAATAGGTATTAATCTCATAAGCCTTATTTTAGTGTTGATGTAATTATTTGAACAATTTTTTTCGGTATAAATTAGTTGTGATCGAGTTTGGAATTATTAATCTATGTAAATATACGTGAAAAAAAAACCAAATTAGTAAGTTATTATGTATACGCTTAATGACTTGTACTCGAAAACCAAAAATTAATGTTATTTCATTGCGATTTTTATTGATTTAGTCCTAGCGAGATTTTTTTTTTAAAGTTAAAAAGTAGTGAAAACCTACTAGCCATACAACGAAAACTTTTTGCTTCAAACTAAAATCAAGCACTATTTAATATATATAATAGTTTCAAATACGAGAGAGGAAATATAGAAATAAACAAAAAAATAAAAAAAATCCTAAAAACAAATATAATAATAACTTTCTTGTCTTCCGTTGCTATTTTCTAAGGATCCATAAAAAATCAATTTGATAAGTAAGTTTTTTACTAATTTTAATTTAATTCTTTTTCGAAATTGTTTTCGCGAGTTAAGTATGATAAAAATCGACGACTTTATGCCTGGTATGGCATTAGGTTCGCCACCTATTCTATTTGAGACGTAAACATAACGGCGAGACGAGGCTTAACAGCCGCTGCCTACACCTTCGGGTAACAAAGGCGTGAAGTTATGTTATATTTTATCTTTTGTTATTTGTCGGTAAAGAATTATTAATGCAATATATTCTGTGTATTTATTCAAACTTTTAAAAATATGGACATTTTATGCTTATCTTATTATGGAAATGTATTTATATATTATTATGAATAAAATTATACAACTATAATTGTAAAATAACTACCATATATATTGTTTTAAATATTTTATATCTTAAAACGACTCCAACCACTTTGGACTGGACGACCATTTTGAATTTCACAATGATTTATTTCATCTAATGCCTTAGGGAGAACATTGTGAGATAGGGTGACAGGCCTTTATAGATCACAGGTAAGTAGAAATCGATTTTTTCCAAATCACGCATCGAAGTTAAATGCTTTTGAACAAAAATCGAGTTGAAACTCGATTTTTTTAACCGGATGATGGGACGGAACCCTATTTGCGACAAATCAATCAGATACCGCTTGATAGCTGAAACGATTCTGCGTTAGACCGATCGGTGCTGTCATTTCCTGAAAAAAGAAACTCAATTGATCGTAAAAAATTTCAGAAAGGTTTCACATAAAATGATTATTTAAAAGCAAAATCAGTCCATTTGATAATCCATATTGCTTATAATTAACCACCGAGCCGCTATTAACAAGGTCTCTGGTTCAAATTCTGAAATACTTTCATGAATTTTCACACGTTCCCGACGCACGGCATCTATCACTTTTCACGAAGACATGGTAATACGAATAAATTTGGTCTGAAAATTTAGATAAGATATAGATATGATTATAAGACTCACAAATTTTTGATTTAGTTTTTTATGAATTAAGCAACAAAAGCGTTCCAAAATGTTATCTTTATAGGTTAACGTCATACGCTTAATGTAGTATATAAAATTTCCATGTCACAATGTTAGTTACCATACTCCTCCGAAACGGCTTGACCGATTTGGAGGAGGACCGATACGTTAATTTTGTGTACACATCGGTTAGGTCTGGTCAAATAGGACAACATTTATATTTCATCCCCCTAAATCACAAGGGTAGAACATCCCTCAACATTTTTCTTTTAATTTTTCGATTAGTTTTTGATTTTTATTTTTTTATGAAACAACATACAAAAATACATATAACCCCAAATTTTGACCACTTACGATTATTGTTTTTTTTTTGTTATTTTTCGGCATGACAACGTTTGCCGGGTTAGCTAGTGTTTATAGATATTTAATACATCCGGTATAATTTTATTAGTCCGAATAGATTAAAGCAAAGTCATTATCCAGTAATATCCCAGCAAAGCATTTATTTTTCTCCTGAAAAGAGTTTTATCATAATATTTATACTTCAGTAAAAGTTCGGTACTAAAAAGTGTAAGCTAAATCGACCGAATAACCAGAGGCGATTATTTCAGATAAATGGCATTGAAAATGGTAATAATTTTTCATGATTTCAGGCGATAAATCTAGAAAAACTATTGTATATCTTCAAGTTGGCAAGATATACAATAGTTTTTCTAGATTTATCTAGAAAAACTATTGTATATTAACTCGACGACTGTATATTATACTAACTCGATATTTCAATACAATTCGGAATATTGGATGAACAGTCTCGCCAAAGTTTATTTTCCGTCCTATCTCAATTCATCGGGTTGATTAATGTTTTACGTTACGGTCGGGTTTTTTTTTCAAATTGACGTTTTTTTTTTCAAATTCAGTGCAGAGTTTAATTTGAAATTATTCGCGTAATTCACCACATGTATTTTTCCGTTAAATATAACTTCGTAATTGTGTACCGCCGAATTTGAGCTCGGGACTTCATGATCTAAATTCGCAATGCTCAATTACTTCATTTTTTTTAGGTTTCTCTATTAAGCAATTTAATGAATACGTATTATAATAAATTGATAACTTAAACATTTATTGATTATTATTGTAATGAAACGAACTCATTTAGTAAAACCTTAGGAAAGTGGCGTTTCGTGAAATTTTGTTAAAAAAAAAAGAAACGGTTCAAATAAAATTAGTGCGTGAGAAAAATACTTCTTTATTGAGCAAACATTTTTATATAGAAACCAAGTGGATTATATTTTATCCTACCCAAAAAAAAACCTTGTTAACAATTTTCCATAACATAAAAATAAACAAAATCCTGTGTCTCAGAACCGTCTTAGTTTTGAATTTTGAATATATTAGGTCGGGGAAAAAGTCTTTTCGCATAACGTAGGTATAAACTTATTATAAAATTTCTTTGACTGTACTATTTGTGTCTGGCTGGTTTTGGTAACATTAAAAAGGTTACATTATAAAGAAAAGAAAAAAATAAAAAGAAGTTGTTTCCCGCTATTTTTCATTTGTTTTTCTCTCCGTAAAAATGAGTGAATCTAATGAAGAAATTCGATACATTTTAAAATTTTATTATAAAAAAGGCAAAAATGCAACTCAAGCAGTGAAAAAAATTTGTGATGTTTATGGACCTGATGCAGTGTCAGTAAGAGTAGCACAAATTTGGTTCAAACGTTTTCAGTCCGGAAATTTTGATGTTAAAGATGCACCTCGCTCTGGTCGCCCTGTTACGAATAAAATGGACGCCATTTTTGAAAGAGTGGAGCAAGATCGGCATATTAGTAGTTACGATGTAGCTGAAGAACTGGGAATTGACCACAAAACAGTTTTGACCCATTTGAAGAAAGCTGGTTATACAAAAAAGCTCGATATTTGGGTGCCACACGAGCTCACTCAAAGAAACTTAATGAACCGTGTACTCATTTGCGATTCATTATTGAGACGTAATGAAACCGAGCCGTTTTTGAAGAGATTGATAACTGGCGATGAAAAGTGGATCACGTACGACAAGAACGTGCGAAAAAGGTCGTGGTCGAAAGTTGGCCAGGCTTCACAGACTGTGGCCAAACCTGGCCTAACACGAAATAAGGTGATGCTGTGTGTATGGTGGGATTGGAAGGGCATTGTTCATTATGAGCTTTTACCGTCCGGCAAAACCATCGATTCTGATCTTTACTGCCAGCAACTGATGAGATTAAAGGAAGCAGTCGAGAGAAAACGGCCGGAATTGATCAACAGGAAGGGTGTGGTCTTTCATCACGATAACGCTAGACCACACACATCTTTAGCCACTCAGCAAAAATTAAGAGAGTTCGACTGGGAGGTCCTAGTGCATCCACCATATAGCCCTGACCTTGCGCCTTCAGATTTTCACCTGTTTCGGTCTCTTCAGAATTCTTTAGGTTCTGTAAGGTTGACCTCAAGAGAGGACTGCCAAAACTATTTGTCCCGTTTTTTTGATCAGAAGTCCCAAAGTTTCTACAGTAACGGGATAATGTCTCTGCCCACAAAATGGCAGAAAGTTATTCAACAAAACGGTACATATATATTGTAAATAAATGTAAATAAACTTTGAAAAAAAATGTCTTGACTTTTCATACAAAAATACGAAAATACTTTTTCCCCAACCTATTAAAATATGTACATTATATTTATTCTTAATGGTTGGGGTTTTTGTGTATCTTACTTGTTTTAATGTTTCTATAGTGACACAATTATAAAAATAAACAATAATTAGCCTTAATAATTCCCGTGTGGCGTGCGGCGAAGAATACCGCCACCCCATTTCTTCTCGTGGGTGTCGTAAGAGGCGACTAAGAGAAAAGCAAGAAAAATGGGCAGCAGCGTTTTTCTCCTCATAACATAGCAAACAAACATAGCTTACTGCGATCGCCAACCCGCCTGCCAAGCGTGACGATTACGGCAAATACCCCCCAAATGAACGACGTAACATGGACGGCCCCTAGTCACGGCGACTCCGCTATTCCATTGACCTATGGTAGCGGGTCTGGTAACGGCGGAGTGAGGGGTGCTAAGAATCCCCGGTCGCGATACGGCTACCACAAAAAACGACCCTTGGCCCTGGTAACACACAACATCCGCACACTTAGGACCGACGAGAAGATTGCCGAGCTGGAAGAAGAATTGAGCAAGATGTGATGGGACATCGTGGGATTATCAGAAGTCCGAAGACAGGGGGAGGACACTATAATCCTACGGTCTGGCAATCTGCTATACTACCGGGAAGGCGACAAAACCTCTCAGGGTGGTGTCGGGTTTATCGTTCACAAATCTCTTGTAGCTAACGTGGACAGGGTTACGAGTGTGTCGACAAGGGTAGCGTACCTTATACTCAGAATATCCAAGCGATATTCGTTGAAGGTCATACAGGTTTACGCACCGACCTCGACACACCCAGACGAAGAGGTGGAGATTTTATACGAGAATATCTCGAAGGCCATCCACTCCTTCAAAACCGACTTCACGGTGGTTATGGGAGATTTTAATGCAAAACTAGGCAGACGGAAAGACGATGAGCTGAGGGTAGGGCAATATGGAATTGGACAGAGAAACCAAAGAGGGCAGAAACTGGCTGATTTCCTGGAGAGGGAAGACCTCTACATGATGAATTCGTTCTTCAGGAAACCGCCTCAAAGGAAATGGACCTGGATAAGCCCCGATGGTTCAACAAGGAACGAAATAGATTTCATCTTAACGAACAAACGACATATATTTAGTGATGTCACAGTGATCAACAGAGTTAAAACTGGGAGCGATAACCGACTCGTCCGTGGCATGCTGAATATTTGTATTAAGGCCGAACGTTCGCGACGGATGAGATCTATACTCCGACCTACACCTGTCCAGTACCAGAACCCGGAAAACTTTCAGCTTGAACTTCATAATCGCTTCGAATGCCTGGACCAATGCGAAACAGTGAACGATATGAACAACAGGTTCGTGGAAGCAGTCCACACAGTTGGTACCAAATATTTCAAAAACCAACGTGCTCATAGAACCAAAAAACTTTCTGAACACACTCTCGGGCTCATGGAGAAAAGACAGAAGTTGTCGGTGCAGTCCTCAGCTGATTGGTCCGACCTCAGGCTACTGAATAGGCAGATCTCCAAGAGTATTCGACGCGATACTCGCCAGTACAATGCAGTACGCATCAAAGAGACCATTGAGCGTAATCAAGGCACCAAAGTATTCGCAAGAGATCTGTCTATTGGGCAGAGTCAATTGACCAAGCTGAAGGCAGACAACGGCATCGTCATTTCTTCTAAAGATGAGATCCTGAGAGAGGTTCAAAGGTTCTATGGACAGCTATACCAATCTTCACAGATTCCTGTTGTCGGCTTGGCTCCAGATCCCAGATCCAAGCTAACTCGACACTTTACTGAAGATATCCCGGACGTCAGTCTGTACGAGATCCAAATGGCTCTTAAACAGTTAAAGAACGGGAAGGCACCGGGTGACGATGGAATTACTTCCGAGCTACTGAAGGCAGGCGGCAAGCCGGTTCTAAGAGCCCTTCAGAGGCTTTTCAATTCTGTCGTGCTCGGGGGCGACGTTCCAGAGGCATGGACCAGGAGTATGGTGGTGCTGTTTTTTAAGAAGGGTGACAGGACCCCCTTGAAAAACTATAGGCCAATCTCGCTCCTGAGCCATGTCTACAAACTGTTCTCCAGAGTCATTACAAATCGACTCTCGCGCAAACTCGACGACTTCCAGCCTCCCGAACAAGCCGGTTTCCGAAGAGGCTTTAGTACCATATACCACATCCACACTCTACGCCAGATCATAGAGAAGACCGAGGAATATAATCGACCTCTATGCTTGGCGTTTGTGGACTATGAGAAAGCCTTCGATTCCGTCGAGACACATCGAAGTGCTGAAGTGTTTGTATAGAAACGCCAATATGTCAGTTCGAATCCAAGATGGGAGTACAGAGCCTATTCCACTGCAGAAAGGTGTCAGACAAGGAGACGTTATATCTCCGAAGCTGTTCACCGCTGCATTGGAGGACGTCTTCAAGCTCCTAGATTGGACCGGGCTAGGCATCAACATCAACGGCGAATACATCACTCACCTTCGATTTGCCGATGATATCGTGGTCTTGGCAGAGTCGCTGGAGAATCTGGGTGCAATGCTCAAGGATCTTAACAAGTTATCCCAACAAGTGGGTCTACGAATGAATATGGACAAGACAAAAGTCATGTCCAATGTCCATGTCATTCAAGTACCGGTAACTGTTGGAGATGCGATCCTCGAAGTTGTCGATCACTATGTTTACCTAGGACAAACTATTCAACTAGGTAGAGCGAACTTCGAGAAAGAGATTAACCAACGGATCCAACTCGGCTGGGCAGCGTTCGGGAAGCTTAGGCATATCTTCTCGTCCAAAATTCCTCAGTGCCTTAAATCCAAGGTCTATGACCAGTGTGTGTTACCAGCGATGACATATGGTTCTGAGACATGGTCTCTTAATGCTGGCCGTATTAAGAAGCTCAAAGTCGCTCAGCGTGCTATGGAGAGGGCTATGCTCGGTATATCTCTACGGGATAAGATCCGAAATACGGAGATCCGTAGACGTACGAGAATAACTGACATAGCCCATAAAGTTAGCACGCTGAAGTGCAGGTGGGCAGGCCACATCACTCGAAGAACTGACGACCGCTGGGGAAAAAAAGTTCTTGAGTGGCCACCACGGGTTGGTATGCGTAGCGTAGGCCGTCCCCCCACTAGATGGACAGACGACCTCATAAAAACAGCCGGGAGTCGCTGGATGCAGCTGGCACAGGATAGGGAGTTATGGCACGCTAAGGGGGAGGCCTACGTTCAGCAGTGGACTAATCTGGGCTCATGATGATGATGATGAGCCTTAAAAAAGGTACGTTATTATATTTAAGCCTAAGGGTTCAGGTAAATTTACATCAGCGCTGCATTATATTATGTAAGCATATGGATACATCTAATATATAAAATTCTCGAGTCTAGATGTGCGTAATTGAACTCCTCCGAAACGGCTTGACCGATTCTCATAAAATTTTGTGTGCATATCGGGTAGGTCTGAGAATAGGACAACATCTATTTTTCATCCCCCTAAATCACCCCTCAATATTTTTTTTTTATTTTTCGACATTTTTCTGTTTCTTAGTTTTTTTTATATAACGGGATACAAAAATACATACAACCCTAAAATTTCAACCCCCTACGATCAACCCTTATTTTTTAAATTTTATTTTTTGGCAAGACAACGTTTGCGGGGTCAGCTAGTAAATTTATATACATTTATACTGTTATCTAAGTCCGGAGTGTTACTTACTTAGCATACACACTAGATGGCGCTGTGTAAATTAGTTTCAAAAACTTCCATACTATCAACATTGCTAACTGTCTATAAGTTATTGTGCTAACTAACGACGCAACTTGTATTCCAATCGCTAATTAGTTCCGCTCTTAATTAGTTCCGCTCTTAATTATACCTTAAGTACTGTCTCTTGCCTTCAGTTTTTAGTTGCTCCATTTAGACATATGTCTAAATGGAGCAACTAAAAACTGAAGGCAAGAGACAGTACTTAAGGTATTATAGTGCTAGAAGGTAACTGTGGCTGAAAAATGTTTTAGGTCTCTACGATTATTCGCTGTGATGTAAAACCAAACATAACATACATAACATGTAACATAACTTCACGCCTTTTCTACCCGAAGGTGTAGGCAGCGGCTGTTTGGCCTCGTGTAGCCGTTATGTTTACGCCTCAAATGGAATAGGAATTAATTTCGAAACGTCATTGGTGTGGGATTCGAACCCAAATAACCAAATGCTACATTAATACACTTTGACCTGAAATTTTAGCAGAAGAATTAATGACTGACAAAATCGTGCTAATAAAATCGTGCAAAAAAAATCATCGTGGAATATCTAAAGCTGATAATATTCTTTCAAATATAATTTAATTACCGCGGGTCTCACAGTCTCGCGGGGTAGGCAGGAATAACGCAGTGACATAAGATGCGGTTTTTAACACGCCTCAGTGGTATCTTAAACTTTCATAGCTTTGACATGCGCACTCGTCGGCTTTTAAATCCTGACGTAACCTTTTCAAGGGAGCACTCTCTATTTGGTCATGGAAGATGGTGCTCCTTAACCACTACTTTCTTCCGTTTTTACATCATTATATCCCAATTTTTTATATCTCAGAATCCTTGCTTGCTAAACCGCAACATCAAATAAAAATAACTTATGTATGACACTGATGAAATTTTACCGTCGATTAATTGAAGAAATTACTAATCTCAAATGAAATATCTCGTTCGGTAGATTATGTAGCTATCCTATATTGAGTACAAAAGCAAAAAGGCCGAATTTAGTAAGTAAATATGTTCAGAATTAATTTTAGAAACTTGGGTTAAACCTCGTTCTAAGCCACTGAATTATCCTTAAAATTAATCTTGGTGTTTGCGGTTAGTTTTCAATTTATATCTTTCATAACATAATAGACTTAATATTAATATCTGTCTCGGTGGCCTAGTGGTCGCGCACACGGATTCTGAATCCAGAGGTCGTGGTTCGAATCCTGACACTGGCTCACACCAATGACTTTTCAAAATTGTTTTCGGAAAGTTATGTGTGATAAATATCGATGACTGAAAACTTTGTGCCCGGTATGACAATAGGTTCGCCACCTATTCCATTTGGGACGTAAACATAACGGCGAGACAAGGCTTAACAGCCGCTGCCTACACCTTCGGGTAACAATGGCGTGAAGTTATTGATTTTTTTATTTTTTTTATAAAAATATCGCAACTGTGTCGGTTTGTTATTTACGCACATAATACGCATATAATTAAAAAGTTAATTGTCAACATGTGCATTCAAAATAGGACTAATGTGTATACTAAGTTCATTTTATGCCCTGTAATTACTGTTCATATTGCTTTTAAATCAACGTTAAGTTTAGTTATCTGTGATAACTGAATGGTAATTTTGTTTACTAGTATTCAAGTATTACTGTAATATTTCCTACTGTAATAACTTAAAATACTCACATCAGAAGGATTAGTTGTTAAATTGTTTGAAGTAATTAAATTTAACAAGAGCTTAGTATTGTTTGATATTGTTCAAATACTACGTAATATACATACACATACATACATACATAACTTCACGTCAAATCCCTTGCGGGGTAGGCAGAGAGAACAGAGCGCCATAGGGCACGATTCTTACACGCCTCACTCGCTTCGTTGACATTCATGACTCTTTTCATGCACGCGCGTCGGTTTTTGAGGCTCTTAACATCACCTTCCTCCAGAACACGTTCTATTTGGTCATGGAATGTGTGTCTTGGCCGTCCTCGACTCCTACATCCATCCGCTTTTGCATTGTATATCTGCTTAGTCAGTCTTGCATCAACCATTCTTTCTACATGTCCGAACCATCGGAGCATGCCCTTTCTTACTTTTACACCGACACTCTCTTTCAAACCAACTTCCTTCCGTAGTGCCCTCATTTCCACCGCGTTTATTCTACTTTCATGCACACTCTGCCATACCCAGCTCTCGCTTCCATAAGTTAGCGTACTACGTAATATACATAATATTATAACCTTCTTCTCGTCTCGTCGTTACGTTTAGGTCCCAAATGGAATAGGTGGTTAACCTATTGCCATACCGGGCACAAAGTTTTTAGTCATCGATATTTATTATTACACATAACTTACGAAATTAATTACGAATAGTCATTGGTGTGAGCCAGTGTGAGGATTCGAACCCGCAACCTCTGGATTCAGAAGCGGGGTGCTCGACCACTGGACCACCGAGACTGTGCCTGGTGCCTGTATTTTAAGTTTTCTTGTCAGTGAAAATTGTAGTACACGAGGATATGAAACGGTTTTTGACCTTTTGAAGGGACATGCAGATAGACAAAACTAATATGATTGACCTTTTGGTTTCTTTTGTACTTGAAAGGTCCTTCGCAAATATGATTTCTCCAATATCTCTATGATACAGATATTGCCCTATTACGATTTTATTATAAGTACAGACTACTTCTATGTTACTATTGGCGGAAGTAACGAAATTGTACGCCGCAGAACCTACAGACGTATTTCGCCGTTATATAAGACTGGTCATGATCTGGCACGAAATCTAGGTTTTTATATAACATATTTTCGATTTATTAAGTAAAGCCAAAGCAATATTTTAAACAGAATAAAACGAATATTTTTTATAGAATTTTTTATCATGAGAATCTACCTGTCCCCTTAAATGCTCAGATATTTGAAACTGCGCAACGGATTTTTTTTATTGATAGATGGTGTCATCGGGCTGATTTTTGCGCATAATTTATGTATAATGTAGCAAAGTGTTAACTGTCGAGATTCGCACTTCAATTGCAAACTCTAGCCTGGCTGGACCCTAAGTGATAAATCAATGTAAATCAATCAATAAAATAATGTACTACATTAATATACACCTTCAAAAGGTCTTCAAAAAGTCCCCGATGGTGTAAGTCTATCTCATCTCTCAAATATATCTCACAGTGACCATTTTATTCCTAATTATAGTACTGGCCGAGGCTTATCGATAAATAGCACAAATTAAACATAATAATATCCCAAATTTAGTAGATACTACTAGATCTATTAGTACTACTAGATACTAGATACTACTTTCCAGGGTGTGGCATTGGAATAGTCCGACCGCCTACAGTTATTGGGTGTTGAAATATCTCAGAACCTTAACTTTGGGCGGTTCATCGAGTCCAAAGCAGGGATAGCAGCAAGAAAGCTTGGAATTCTTGCGAAGGTGAAGCAGCATTTCACGCCAGGACAACTTCTTCTTCTTCTAAGCTCAAGTCCGGTCTTGCGTGGAATACTGTAGTCACATTTGGGCTGGTGCTGCTAAATGTCACCTATCGTTGCTGGATTCGATGGAGAGGCGGGCTAAAAGATTAATTGGCGATCCTGTGACGGTCGACAATGATCTGCAAAGCCTCGAGCACAGGCGGAAGGTGGCCAGCCTCTCGGTGTTCTATAGGCTACACTCTGGTGAGTGTGCGCAAGACTTACACAACTTGATACCTCCATCCCCATTCTATCGGCGAACCACCCGACGTACTTACCGTCTACACCCGTACGTTGTTGAAATTCCACCTGTACGAACTAAGCGCTTTGGGTCTTCTTTCATCATCCGCACGGCTGGTGAATGGAACAAACTACCTGCTTCTGTGTTCCCCGTTAACTATGACATAGGTCTCTTCAAAAGGAGAGTGAATAGGCTACTAACTGGACAGTGCGCTTCACCATCATCGGCCTCGTCGTCACTTACCATCAGGTGAAACGAGGTCAAGCGCTGCCCAGTAAAACATAAAAAAGAAAATAAAAAAAATAAAAAAAAATTGGTAGATTTCGCTCGGTGAGAGAGGTATCCGCAGGCCCAACTCTTTAACCCCTCTCCTTCCCATCCCACTTCCAATCCTTTCCATAACCCATTGTAAGATCCGGCAACGCTACTATAACACAATATGTGTTCAGATGTCCAATGTTGCAATACCAAAAAAAAAAAATTAATAATTCAATTTATTATAATAACATATGCAGTGAAATTCGCTATAATAATATTGACTAAGTAGATATAAAGTGCCAAAGCAGTAGGATGAAAGTTTCACACACTTACTAAATTAAACGTGTCAGTGTGATGTCAGAAGTCTGACTAACCAACTAGCATGTATCACTAAATTTATTCAAATCTAAGAAGCAATTTAAGTGTTTTATGGCGCTCTGGTCTCTCTGCCTATCCCACAAGGAAAGATATAGAATAGTGTCTACATACAGACATACATAAACTCACGCCTGTATTCCATAGAGACTTTGGCTCTCCACAAGCTACGATCCTGACTTAATTGTTTCACCTTATCCACAGTCATACTCCGGTTTCATTTTGCCTTTTTTAAACAGCATTTATTTGGTTGTGGTGGATCCATCATGGTCTCTCGATCCCGAACCTGCCACTCACATTCGCTTCATATACTCTTTTAGTCAGTGCGATTTCATTCATTCTTGCAACAAGACCAAACCTCATAACATACTTCTCTCCACCTTGGTCATCACATCATCCTTCAACTTGCATTTCTTTCTTATCACGCTATTTTTTAAGGGTGACTCCACACATATTTCTTATATATTTGTATGAAGTTATATATTATATATATAAACTCGGTGTGAAGTTATATGTTAAATATATAGTTTAAATCTAATATGTATATAAAATTCTCGTGTCACGGGGTTCGAACTTGAACTCCTCCGAAACGGCTCGACCGATTCTCATGAAATTTTGTATGCATATCGGGTAAGTCTGATAATAGGACAACATCTATTTTTTATCCCCCTAAATCACAAGAGTGCCCACCCCTCAATATTATTTTTTTAATATTTCGATATATTTCTGTTTCGTATTTTTTTTATAAAACGGGATACAAAAATACATACAATCCTAAATTTTTAACCCCCTACGATCAACCCCTATTTTTTTAATTTTATTATTCGGCAAGACAACGTTTGCCGGGTCAGCTAGTATATTATAACATAATAATCAAATCTACAGTACAATAATTACACAGCGTCCAGTTTTTACTTCTTGTAAAATATGGAAAACATTTGGTTACTCATCTTTCAGCCAAGTATTCATTAGTATGCAAATATACTGTTCTGGGCTCAACCGAGAAGCGAAAATTACCTCTTCAAATAATTTTATATTACATTAGAGTAAAATTTAGTAGCGAGAGCTATTCGAACTAAGGGTCAAGCCGAAAATTTATACTTCGCAATAGGTATTCAAGTGCCCATAGCCACTAAAAAGGCTAGGATTATTAGGAGATCTTATAAAGGACTAAGAATTTCTATCACATTTATTCTCAGATACTGACGTTTATTGGCGATAATACACAGTGTGTTTGGTGTTCTAAATTGTGTAGTAATTTCTAAGTAAGTTCTAACTGTTGTTTAACTAATGTCCCAATAACACAGTGCTTTAACGATACAAATTCACCGCGGTCCTGGCCGATTCCCGTAATTTAGGGATTGCACAATTGGTTTCTTTTTGTCCCAATTCCCTATCATTCGTTTCTTCCACACTTTCATACAATCTATGCATGTTTCCTTAAGTCTTTCTCTTCTCTTGTTTTCATCCACATCCAAATTTATCAAGCTTTCGTAGCATCCTTCTTTATTATATGCTATGCAAATTGATAAATTTTCAAAGCGACATAACGTAACATAAACATAACATAACTTCACGCTATTGTTACCCGAAGGTGTAGGCAGCGGCTGTTAAGCCTCGTCTCGCCGTTATGTTTACGTCCCAAACGGAATAGGTGGCGAACCTATTGCCATACCGAGCACAATGTTTTCAGTCATCGATATTTATCACACATAACTTTCCGAAAACAATTTCGAAAAGTCATTGGTGTGAGCCAGTTAGTTTTGAATTCATCAACTCTACCTAATTCTTAGTATTATAAACATCCTACATATAGGACTTCCCTCTAAGTAGGTTTCAAATATACACGATTCCATGTTTTGTAATATTATGCTATGCGATTACATGTGTACTGACCTACTAGGTAAAGCCTTCTGGAAAACAAACGTTTCCCTCGAAATAATTTAAGGCTGTTTTTGTTTAAGATACTATTCCAGTAGAAATATCTGTAGTACATTTACAGGGTAGCTTAGAATTTATTTTGTCGACATGAAAATTGTTTGCTTAGATGTTCGTCCGTGTTGCTAAAATATTGGATCTTGTTTAGATAAAATTTACTAAGAAATTTAGACAAAAATTTTCAAAATGACAAATATGGTATACGGAACACAATGTTTGGGCTGATGTGTCAACCAATATATCATGACATATCAATGTCTAATTCTGACATGTGACGATGTTTTTCTCCACCAATTCCATTCGAGTAGTAATAAATCTGCAAGTAAAAGAGTAACAGCCGTCGCCTACATCTTCTAATAGAGAACGGCGTGAAGTTATAAACAAAAATCTTTTTGATGAGTGGGTAGCTTACCCACAGGAAGATGAGAGTGGGGGTAGAATTATTATTTAGACCACAACTAACTATTATATTATGCTTATGGATGATATGATATAGGATGATGGCACCCATATGTTGTGATAAGTAATTATTCTTACAAAGACAATTCGCTTCTCTTGTTAACTCTGATCCCTTGTAGTAGATAAGATAACTGGAAGCTACAGATCATTAGGTAACGTGACTTGCTTTACTTTCATTTATGTCATCCTTAGAATTTAAGCTATGTTGTATCAGTACCTTCTTCTGCTTAGTCATATTATGACGGAGCAGTTAACTCTCTAAGTTAGAAATTCCGTCCACTTAGAAATTTATATACTGATAAGAAGTCAACTTGTGTCGCGTACAACTAGTTTTGAAGAGGAGTTAAGTTGCGTTTGTGAGATTCCGGATCCGGAACTGCTGGTAAACTTTATTCAGACAGAAGCATTGTTTAGTAATTCTGCATTTATAACATTTAAAGATATATCATAATGAAAATATAAATTGTGAATTACCGTGGTTATATTATAATACTAATTTTTTAAACCTGCGCACATAATGCCATCTAGTTTCTAAGCTTAGAAACGAAAAAAAATCGCGTATTATGGAGCTAGATAGCCAATACTAATCCATGATTTTGTTTTAGCAAGTAGGCCTAGTGATAGTATAAAAGTACATACAAATATTTATGTTCCTCACACAAATGTACTGGAGTAGGTAACAAGCAGTCTTGAGATTTCAATTTTCAATTTTTAAAATGAATATTAAGGTTAGTATTTCAATGCCGTGTTCTGTTGAATAAATTATACTGAAATAGTGCCTTTTGTGCTTCTTTTGAAAAATTTGACGAGATGCTGCTAATACCTTATCCTAATAAAAGTTGTGAGACGATATTTAAAAAAAAAAAACATTTCTTATCATGTGCAAAAAATAAATTTAATACATAATACACTTGTATGAAACATTCGCATATACGATATAACAACATTTTTATACATATTATAACGTATCAAAAAAAAAGTGAGAAATGAAACTCAGCAAAAATATAAATATATTTAAAGAAAAGCTGTCATGAACAGACTGCGGCGCAGAAAGAGTATAAATGTACCGCACGAACTGGATTCACAAATTGGAACATAAAAGACAGGAGCAGGAGAAACGATAATAGGATTTATATATTTAAGTAATACTGAAATACGAAGCTTCTTTAAGACTGTAAAATGAAATATAATACTGATTATAAGTAGCATAAGGTTGAGAATATAGTTGTATCTCCACTCTGAAAAGCAATTAACTGCCTCAATGAAAATTTAGGCCATTAGCTGTTTTTTGTATGGGGAAAAAAGCAAGGGATATAGGCAGTGTCCGACCGAAGGTCTATTTTTGGCCGAAGCTGAAGCCGATTAATCTGCAATATCCACAACCTTCGGCCTAAGCCGAAGCCGAAGCTTATAAACTATTAGTAATTTAATAATTTTCTTCAATATTTTCCACAGCTAAAGAAGAATATCGGCGTAAAGTGACTCTTGCCGCTTTTTCTCGGTGATAGAGGTATCCGCACTGAACTAAGGGCAGTCTGGTCCGTCAGTCACTCACTCTTTCGTAACAGTTCATTTAATCGACTGTTTTCGGACCTTCGGCTTCGGCTCAGAATTTGGCCAAAGCCGAAGTTCTCGCCGAAGATAGATTTTTGGCCGAAGCCGAAGCTTCGGTCAGACATTAGATATAGGTAAGTCATGAACGCCGATGACCACGTAAATTTTCTGAAGCATCATGATATTTCATCAGTACAGTCGGCCCATTCATGCAGTGAACTGCTTGGCTCTACCACAGTAAGGCTATAAACAACTTCCGTTAGTAACTTTATGGAAATCGTTTTAAGAGTTTTGCGTGATAAATACCGATGATTGACAAAATTGTGATCAATCAATGTAAGACAAAAACTTCATCACCAATTTAGATATATAGATACCGTTATTAATATTGAAAATTGAAAATTTGTAAGTTTATCTTCCTCAAAATGTGAGGAATTGGAAAAATAAATAAAAAAAAACTTCCTCCACAACTTTGAGATAAAATTTTTCACCAGTACAAAAGACTCAACATTTAAAGTTGTTAAGCGCTATGCAAGTTGATACCTAGTAAACTATACTTTATGCATTAAAGCCTCCATCTCATATCCCAGTGATATTCCACTATTCTCTGGTCTCAATTTAAAACAATTTTCCATCAAAGTACACAAAGTTTAATTGGGCGAGTTATAAAGTATGCATGGACATGGAGCTTATAAGTTTTTGGAGTCGGGTCTTTATTTATGGATGTTTGGAAATTTGGTATATCTAGACGTAGAGTTGGTCGACTGATTTATATTCCGTGATAAGTTGTGATGTTTTCTTAGCAATGTAAAATAATTTCACAAAGATACATAGTCATACATACATAACTTCACGCCAAATCCCTTGCGGGGAGGCAGAGCGAACAGAGCGCCATAAGGCATGATTCTTACACGCTTCACTCGCTTAGTTCACGTTCATAACTCTTTTCATGCACGCGCGTTGATTTTTGAGGTTCGTAACATCACCTTCCTCGAGAACATTGTCATGAAATGTGTGTCTTGGCCTTTTTCAACTCTTATACCTATCTGATTTTGCATTCTATATCTGCTTAGTCAATCTTGCATCATCCATTTTTTCTACATGTCTAAACCATCGGAGCATGCCCTTTCTTACCTTTACTCCAACACTCTCTTTCAATCCAACTTCCTTCCAACATTGTTTTCGACGCACTCCGCAGATTTTGCGCAGTGCCCTCATTTCGACCGCGTTTATCCTACTTTCGTGCACACTCTGCTATACCCAGATCTCTTTTCCATTAATTAGCATTGGGATCAGTACTGCATTGTGGATTGCTAGTTGGGCTTTTCTGCTATCGTTCATTGCGCCCAGTAATCTGCCTAAAAACGCTATCATATAATTAAATATTTTGTCAGTTCCGACGATTGGTTCCAGAGATTAGAGATTAAACAAACTTAGTAATTTTCATTATATTAGGTAATACAGATAACCTGACTACAGTTTCTAGTATAACCTATGACAAAATCTTAAAAAGTAAGTTTATTCAATTCAGAACTCCTGCTGTAATCTTGTGATGTATTCCTGGATGAAATATCAAGTCAAATATCAAAATTTATTTTTTAAAGGCAAAAGTCCAATGTATTTAAGATGATAAAAATGTATGTTTTTTTTACTCTATATTTATACAGACACGGCCAAAACTGTTTAAATTTAGCCGTTATATAAATAAGCGAACAGACAGACGCAGCGTTACAACTTTATTTATATGTATAAATATACAAATATATTCCGTTGAATGGTGGTTTAAGAGGAAACTATTTGTAAATTAGATTTCATACTATATACGTATAGATACTTATCTATATTATAGAGTAATAAATGAGCAAATAAATGACTTTTTCTAAAAAAACTACCCCAGTTCCTCTCTCATTACATCACCTACTTGTCAATAGGCAAAAGTCCTGTCAAAATCTGTACAACAATTTCATAGATTTGCCAGACCGGACAGACAAAAATACAGACAAAATTTATAAAAATGTTATTTTGGTGAATATACATGCACATATTATGTATATGGTAAAAAGCGTTTATTTGAATATTACAAACTGACACTCCAATTTTATTTACATGTATATTACTTGTTATATTAATGGCTTAGAATATATGCTTTGTTGTTTCTAAATAATTACACTATTGACACTAATATCGCGTGTTCAAGGAAATTGTACATATATAATATTATCAACCACGTACTTCAGAAACAAAGCAAAAAAAAATTGTCTAAAAAGAACTGGTATATTGAACAACACTTTGTCAGAGATATTTCATCGAGCGTACCTTTCGAAAATTATTAGTTTTGTGCCCGAATTTGAACTCGGGACCGCTTTAGGATAAACCGGAAAACTAACATAAGAAGTTGTTAAGACAACGAGAAATATATAAAGCCGTTTTATTCGAGTCTAAAGTTGAAGGGATTTAAAATGAAGCGATCTGGTCGTGAAGTTTAGATAGTGATAGTGTTATGGAGGTCACCTTGAGAATTTCTATATGCAGCATTAATTACAAAGACTATCGCAACTAGCAAATGAAAAACATTTATGGCAGTACTTATTTAAGATATTATATGCCATATTAATGTTGACTAAGAGCTCAAAAGCAAGCCAATCTTATATCAAAACTATTTCCTTATATTACGCGCCAAGAATCTAATAATTATGTCTTATTATGGTAATCTTAGCACATTACACATCCTTCCTTCCTTCTTCCTTCGTATCGTTCCGGTAACGGAGGAGGAAAATGTGCGTTAATTCTATTAAGTAGACAAAAAATTACATGAGCCTCAAGAAACGCGCGCGAAATTGGCCCAATGAATATAAATGGATCCGAATATGTACATAAACAGTCTTGATCCACCTAACCTGCGGTAAAATCCTATCGGTTTATCTCGCTTAAGGTTTTGGTCGACTTAAAACATCACGATAGTTAGACCTTTTTATCCCCAGTGCGAACTAGGGTTTGATTGTCGTCAGTACTTTGAAAGTAATCCGGGATTGTGTAGGTCCGTTTTGGGTAAACGTAGGTACTGGACACGAAGTCTGGTGAACCGCAGAAGTCATTAGGTACAGAGCTTGAATTTTGATAACGGTCAATCTTAGGTACTTAATTACAGAGAGATTAAGTTGGTTGGGAAAAAAATACGTTTCATTAAATACAACGTTCAGTTTTCTAAATTTTTCGAATATTTCCGGAACTTCTACGTCGCATATAGAATGAGTAGCCATCTATTGCCCGGCAAATATTATCCAGCTATTAATATTTGTCTTATAAAACTTTCAAAAAGAATACAGATAAGTCATAGTTAGAAGTCTGGATTTGATTTCTCTTCTTGATTCAAAGCATTGAAGCAAAGCGTTTGGCTTCCAGAAAACCGAGACATTTTTTTATAAAATTTTTTTAAATTATTTGTTTGTGATTGATAAATTTGCTGTACGAACTAACTAGATAAATAACTGCTGGTCTATTTTGATGTAATTTATAGTCCACTCGAGAGCTTTGCTGAGATCATCAATGAATCTAAATATAACTAACTATAGATACACGTTTTCAAAACATTGAATATTTAACACAAGTATATAAATTGAAAAGTTTATGATGCACGGTATTGTATGAGTAACACATAGATAAAAGTCGATCAAGAGCGTGTCGACCCATTTTCAATGTTGGGTTCCGTAGCCGTTAATGTAAGGATTGTATTACACAGGATGTAAATGATGTGAAAAAAATGACCAATGACAAAACATTAATGCAGTAAATAGTTCCCACCATTTTGTTGAGTATCGATTTTTTACGCGAAAGCTCAGAAAGACTATCCTTAATTTTTATTATTTTATTTTTTTGATATGCAAGATGCGAGATAAAATTTGAAAGTTAATTATATTTAATTAAAAAAGGCAGATTAACCAAATATTATTCATATGTATGTACATAAAGAATCTACATGCCCGCCAAATTTCATATGTATTTGATTAAAATGCTTGTGAATTATGGATAGACGGACAGATGACGACGGTTACTTTTAATATTAACCTTCATTAAACGTCACTCATCGTTAAATATTGTAATTTTTAAATTTACATACACATGTTTTGTAAATTGAATAATATTTAATTAAACGTCTAAATAATTGCATCAAATATCTTATAATAACTAGCTGACCTGGCGAACTTTGTTTCGTCTCAGAAGCTATAAATAGGTAATAAATAAATTATTGAAAATAAATGTATCTAATGTTTCTCGTTATTTATTATATCAGTGATTTGCCAATAAAAGTACCGTCAAAATCGGTTCAGGCATTTCTGAAATTATCCGGAACGAACAGAGAGGCGTACAAAAATTTAAAAAGGCGTATGTGCCGTATATTCAGTCACTATATATTACAGTTCCATATATTACAGTCACTCCATTTTTATTTACATGTATAGAACTATTGATGATGAAAATGTACAAATTTAAATCTTAGATGGAATCAAAAAGACATTAAAACTATTAATTTTACTCAAATATTCTTATATCATTCCAACAATAGCAAACATAGCAATTTAACAGGATTTCTCTCCAAATGACATCCTGGAGAGGCTCGTGTTTTCTTCCGCCTTTTCTACGCGAAGGTGTAGGCAGTAGCTGTTAAGTCTCGATTTGCAGTTATGTTTACGTCCCAAATGAATATGTGTGGAAGTTATTGTCATACACCAGGCACAATGTTTTCGTTCATCTGTATTTATCACGCGTAACTTCCGAAAAGTATTTCGAAAAGTCATTGGTGTGAGCCGAGGACTCAAACCCACGACTTATTGATTCAGAAGCGCGATGTTCGACCACTTGACCTCCGTTTTCATCACTAAAGGAGTAATGGAGTAATTTAGCAATGGATTCAAGCGATTCATGTTTGCAGCAAATATTTAATAATCCCATTCATCAAACATTTGGAGTTTGGAGCCACTATTTGAATTGGATCACATATTATTAAGCTTGCAATTTGCACAAAAGAGCGTAACAAATATAAATATTAGAAAGAATTTTTTCTTTCATCAATATCTTTTCAATTTAATCCAACTTTTTGAAACTAAGTCTCTTCTATTTATCATCATTATCATCTTATCCTACTCTACGCGGGGTCGGCACAACATCTTATCCTTTTCAATCCTTTTGTTTTTGTTAATTTCTTTGTTATGTTATTTTGGTGTTTATACCGAGTACATATTTTTTTCAATATAATAAATATTTTATTTACAATAATAAGAACAATTAAATTAATTACATTATTTACAATATATACAAATAAAAAACTACCTGAAATCAAATTTCTCCGCATCTCGGTCTACTGGCAGCGTGCCCAGAAGACTGGCCGTATTGCCACGCTGAATGGCAATGCTAATCCTCTGTGCGAACAATAGACCAGCCCTCTGGTCGCGAGAGGCTTCGATCAGACTCTTTGCAAGATATTTGTAAAGTGCACGAGCACTCGGACCCCATGTCCCCAAAGTCTCGACCCTAAACGGCTCAAATACATAATCACCTACAAGGTTTCTATATTTGTGCCGCTTGAAATTTTCTGCCGAAGCAGCAGCAGCACCGGCCACCTCTACTGTGGCTGGAAGATGCAATGGCGCAAGGGTGTCGACGCAAGTAGCGTCCCACACCAAAGGCCTACCCATCCTCCAAGGCAAAAGAGACATCCCGTCGGTTCTCTTGCCATCATCGCGCACCAAACCGTTCGGTTCCAGAACGGCTGATACAACGGCGGCGACAAGAGCATGACGGATAATATCGTTGATGTTGGCGTGACGGGAAATGCGGCCGGCGCTCCTGGCGCATGAGAGGCCATGATGTCCCTTGCTGTCGACAACCTCTCCACAGCGACATAAATGCGAAGAAACACAGGGAGCACCTAAACGAAGACAAGTTGCGATACGAAAAATATAATATTAAAATACAATATGTATAATATTGTATATGTATAATAATCTTTCCCATTTAGTTGTGGCTTTTAATATTGTGATAATAATCTTTCCCATTTAGTTTTATAAATTTTCACGCATTTCCTCGTAAACACTTAAGTAGGATAGAATCTTGATTATAAGACGTAATCGGAATTCCATCCAACTCAAGAGGTTTAGCGGCTTACTTACTTATCAATTTATGGAGTCCAATGCATTAAATAGATTGTATATTGCATTAAAACCGAATAAAACGGTAAAGTGTAACCAGGATACATAATAAAAGTGATTTTATTTATGTATGAATTATTCTTTTTTATTTAATCCGGTAATGAGAAATGCTCAAACATAACATAACTTCACGCCATTGTTACCCGAAGGTGTAGGCAGGGGCTCTTAAGCCTCGTCTCGCCGTTATATTTACGTCCCAAATGGAATAGGTGGCGAACCTACCGGGCACAAAGTTTTCAGTCATCGGTATTTATCACAACACAACACAAACAATTTCGAAAAGTCATTAGTGTCAGCCAGTGTCAGGATGCGTACCACAACCTCAGGAATCAGAAACTCACTCGACCACTAGACCACCGAGACTTTTTGAAATGCTCAATTCTGTTTTTTTTAACATAACATAACATAACTTCACGCCTTTTGTTACCCGAAGGTGTAGGCAGCGGCTGTTAAGCCTCGTCTCGCCGTTATGTTTACGTCCCAAATGGAATAGGTGGCGAACCTATTGCCATACCGGGCACAAAGTTTTGTCAGTCATCGATATTTATCACACATAACTTCCGAAAACAATTTCGAAAAGTCATTGGTGTGAGCCAGTGTCTGGAATCGAACCCCGGACCTTTGGATCAGAGGCCGTGCGCTCGCCCACTGCGCCACCGAGACTGTTAAGCTTGCTCGCTAAAAATTCTGTTTAATTTAGATATATTGATGAAACTTATTTAAAATTAGTTTTTAAATTATTATTTTTTGTTGGGTTTTAAAGAAGTTTACTAATTACGAGATTAAATATCCAAAAAGGTTTTTCTCATTAGAAAATTACGCTTGGGAGAGATAGTAACAACTTAATAATAATAAACTTTTAAAATATTCGGAATTATTGTCATTATATTTTTTCCATTTTAGGCAAAAGCATAAAAGCTCTCTTAAATATACAATCAATGGGTGTATATTTAAAGAAAATATTAGATATTCTTTTTCGTAATTAGTAGAGAGTTGGAAATAGATGGCACTGTGCAAACACTGAAGAAATGGCAAATACATAAAACTAGCGATAAGATCACCATTGTAAGTATGTGGAAATATAACACGCAATAGTGCAAGTATTTCTTTTAATAGCCGGATATATTGGATTTATATTTCAGATAAACAGATGCTCGACTGTCAGGCGATATTGATAAACAGATTTAGTTTGGTTTGGTATGTTTCCCTTGGGTTGAAGGACACGTAAAACTATTTTTATTACAAAGTGGAATTTTGTTAATTTAAATAGTTCCTACGAACTCATTACAAAAAAGTTCATCATCGTCATTTGTTTAATAAATTCAAATAAAACAAAAGTATGACGAAAAAGAAAAGATGATAATTTCCAATTAAATTATGCAGATATTAATATATTATAATAATTAAAAGATTTGAACTTACTACAATTCTAATGATTGGTCACAACATACTCGTAAAGGAATAGAATGCAAAGAAAACTTAACAGCCCTGATTCTGAGAGTAAATACAACTGGACACAATAAATATTTTTCTGATCCTAAATGTAGTAGTGTGATGAAAACTGAAACTGATGAAGGACCGACGGTAGATGGAGTAAGAAGGTCATTGAGTGGAGACCGCGTTTTGGTAAACGTAGCGTAGGACGCCCACCAGCCCGTTGGTCAGACGATCTTAGAAATCATTCATCATTTGCCTTTTTGAGGTCCACTGCTGGACATAGGCCTCCCCCATAGAGCGCCACAACTGCCGGTCCGCTCAATCATGGGGGGTTTTTGCCATAATCGCCACGCTTGGCAGGCGGGTTGGCGATCGCAGTAGGCTGTATTTTCTTGAGAGAGAATGCTGCTGCCCATTCTTCTAGCTTTTCCCTTAGTCGCCTTTTACGACACCCACGGGAAGATATGGGGTGGCGGTATTCTAAGCCGGCGCCACAAAGCAAGAAATCTTAGAAAGGCTGCTGAAAAAGACTGGATGCGGAAGGGAGAGAATCGGATGTTGTGGCGCACATTGGCAGAGGCCTATGTCCAGCAGTGGACTGCAACAGGCTGATGATGATGATGAAAACTATCGCACATAAGGCCATGATTTCGTTACTTATTTTTCACACATAACTTACAGAAAGTGAGCTTCCTTTAAGTAAGATTCTCACTTTGGACCTATGAACTATAAATCAGAGGGCACTGCGCAAAATCTGCGGAGTGACTCTCGCTGACCGCGTCTAAAACAAGGTTGTACGGAAGTTGAATTGAAAGAAAGTGTCGGTGTAAATGTAAGAAAGGGTATGCTCCGATGTTTCGGACATGTACAAGGAATAGATGATGCAAGATTGACTTAGCAGAGATATAATGCAAAAACGGGTTGATGTTGGAATCGAGGACGGCCAAGACACACATTCCATGACCAACCATGAGTTATGAATGACCAAGTTTCGTGGCTTATGGCGCTCTGTTCTCTCTGTCTACCCCGCAAGGGATTTGGCGTGAAGTTATGTATGTAACTGATGCTAAATCATGAGCATTTGTTTATCATCATTCATCAATAGTCACCTTTTACATATTTTACTTCTTAAGACACTCTTTGATATATGGGGTAAGTACTATCTTCCAGGGCGTCGTTACATAAATAGATGGATAAATAAATAATTTAAAATAATTAATTTTATTCTCACAAATAAAATATACTACTAACGACCAAATCCTTGTTAGCAATAACAAAAACCATTTCAGACGCCTATTGCCTTAATAACAACTTTTTGTTGGTGAATTGGTAATTACGACAAAAGGCTCTTAAACGTGGCTGGATTTTATTGTCACTGGCTTAAGCCTTCCTTCACTTTCTTTTTTATACACGCTATTAAATTTATTGATAATTTAAACTCCTGTTACTATGAATTAAGACATTATATACTTGAATAGATGTACTTATAGTGGGTCACAAATTCAATTCTCCCGTCGTCTATCTTACTAGATTAACTAACGGATAAGATCGTAATATATATTAGTACACTTTGATGGAAATGGCATAGAATATAGCCAGGTATTATTTCATAGATAATCTTATCTATTGGGCGGTAATATAAATTCTTACTGGGAGATTCGATTATTATTAATAAAAAGGTTTTATGCCTGCTCAATATGTGCCCATCTAAAAAAACCACCCGTACCTGGCTAGACCTGGAAGTCACTTGGGCATGTTGAAGTTATTGATGAAAGCAAAAAATTATGAATTGAGTGATCCACTTACACCCGCTATTTGGTGTAGGGTTGATTACTGGCCCGCTCTGTTCCAACAGGAGTTTTAGCTAGGCAAGACATGTCTTACCTTCCAAGTGTGACCACATTTAGAAAAATATTAATTAGTCAAAAGTAACTCTGTGTTTTGCTTATAACTCCCAACAGGTTATGATCAATCTCCGCAGTAAAGACAACCGTGCTAGGCGGATTTTTTACTTAACCCTAGAATATCACAAACAATGGAATACTGGATTTGATGCCATATAAACCATAACGACTGCATCTTGTAAAAATGTATGGCCACTGCTGCAAAACCTGATAATTTTAGGGAAATTATGGACCGTTACAAAAGAATACGCTCTCCTCTCGCTCGTTATTTTTCTTTAAAATAACAATAGATGGTTAACCTTTTGAAAAGTATCTGAAACTATCTGCCTTGCATAGTCTAATGATATGAAAACATCTCATTAGCTTCTCGGCGTTTTGCCGTGACGCCAGTCGAATGACATTCTAGGACGCCATTTCTATATTTCATTTTTGAACGCTGAGATAGTTTGAAGTTATATTCATTGATAAAACATCGTAATATCTACTTATTGTTTTTTGAGGACACAATATTCACTGGTACCTTTTCGAACTTCTTTTTTTTATTATCAGCAACGAGGTTCTGGGCTCCCTGAGGTGACAGATGAACTCAGTTGACGTTTGTATGGTTATGAAATTTATTAGTTACTCCTTATATTTTTAGGTAGGCGTAGGTTGGAGTATCTTGTATCTCCGAATAAGTATTAGATACCATTAATACTTCAATACAATTCATCCAGTCACACTATTTCCAAAGTAGAAACTAAAACTCTATTGCTCAAGTAGCTATTATTAATGGGAAAATCGTTTTGAAAAGTTATGGTTAAGTTTAGAGTTCAAACCCAAGAATTTGAACATGTATCTTCCTAAATCGTAATTTTCAATACTATTTTTATATTCTTTGTTTTTATTTGACCTATTTGAACGCAACAGTATAAAATATTCCATGAAGCGATTCGTGTAAACTCACAATGCCCATCAATATTTAATCCATTGTTCAATATTGGCAGAACAACTTTGAAATCTTAATGCACCCACAAATTTTATAACTCTGAGAACCTTTTGTTGGTTCATCGCCTTTCGTTATTTCCATTATGGCTGAAATAAAAGTGTTCTTTGATTGTGAAAATTAATGGTTAAGATGAATAACCTGAAATTGAAATTTTTGTAAAGGGTCTACCGATAAATGACGACCAGTTCGGTTTTCTTTACAATTATGTAAATATTTTAATGGCAATTCTGTTGAAACCGAATAAATAATAATTTAACAGCAAATAATTTCTGGTGTTTATTCCTTGTATGGTTTTAAAAATCTCTTCGCTTTCGCTAAATTATCTGGTTCCTTGCATACTCAAGGGTTCAACCAATTTTGATAAGTGATATTGGGATATTGGATCAGTCTGGATGAGGCAAATATCACGCAGTAAGTGTGGGAATTAGAAAATAATTTTGTGTTTCTATTACACGTATTTTATTTGATTTATTTTTTTATTAGATGCTATAATAGTTCTCTTTTGTGTCTTTATTTTACATACATACGTACATAACTTCACGCCAAGTGCATTCATGCGTATGCAGAGAGTACAAAGCGTAGTAAGGCACGATTATTACACAACACAACACACTCGATTAATTGACTTTTATGACTGTTGTCATAGTGGCTCGTCGGTTTTTAAGGCACCCGACATCACCACTATTTAATCAAGAAAACATTATTTATCATAAAATCAGAGTTAACAGCTTCACATCCTTAACAGATGAAATGTGTTCTCAACATTAATATCGTGTAACTGACTCAATAAACACCTGTCAATAAACTTGATAAATAAAATATTGAAACATAGGAAATAATAGGTTCATATCAATGTAAGATCTTTCCGAAGATCTTACAATATGGTTACAATATAAATATTCTATATAAATAAATAAGACAGTTGAAACCTTTCACCACGATATCTCGTTAAATTGTAATATAAATAATATTGACAATTCATTTAATGTTGTAAACAATTCTGAATGAGCCGTCTCGGTTGGTGCAATACTACAACTTGTTTGAAAATTTACATAGAGTGACCCATGCCATGTTTCGTTCGGTAAGAGGTAAGAGAGGTATCCAGAGGCCTACCCCCCTCCTTTCCCATCCCATTCCACAAGGGTACTTGGACGGTGCTAGTACTCATCACTAGGTGTTTGCTTATTTTCCACTATCCATAACAAAAATAGTCGTGCAGGGGATGTCTATATTTTAGACATTGTTACAGTATTCTACAATTATATGCCAGTTAGTGAATCAGTTCATTAAATACTAGCATAGGACAAATTACTTAAATACTTCGAATGTGGTAAAGCCACGCAGCTCGCTACGTGAATTGGCTGGCTCAACCGGTGAAATACGACGAGCTCTTAGAATATCGACGTAAAGTGGCACACGTCGGGTTTCGTTTGGTAAGCGAGGTCGCTGGAGGCCCACCTCCCTACCCCTATCACAGTCCCTTAAATGACGGCAACGCAATTGTAACAATATTTGTGTTGCATATGTCTATGGGCGGCGATAGTTGCTTATCGTCGTTGGCACCCTTTTCTATAAACAAAAATACAAAGCAAGTTTATATAAATATGTGAATGCAGTCGTTCTTATAAATAAATAAAAAAAAACTCGACCACGTTTATTCTCTTTCGCATGTTATCATCGTTTGTATGTTAATAAAATACAACACAATATATTTCAGTGCGTGTTAAAGCCATATTAAGCCTTAAGCAATGGCGTAACAGTCTGTGCTCGGTAAAAATGTTCCCCGACACACACGTCCGTAGTTTGAATGGTTGATGCATCAGAACGATATATAAAATATGAAGGCGATAATGATCGTGCAAGGCAAAGGCAAATTTAAAGCGATACATTCTATAAGATATACAGGTTGCTATTATTTTTATGTTGGATGTACAGCGTGTTACTTTTAGGTATGATAAACAGAGTTTTACATTTTCGTGGCGATAATTGCGAGTATATTTGAATGAGTCCGAACGAAAACTTTGCGATAGCTTTTTAACCAAGGTATTGTTTTTAAGATTTCTACTATGCCTTTTTTCGTAATTTCTTAACGTCAAAGTTAGCTCGATCAAAAAGTATAAATAATTTCTTTAAATATTCTCTTCTACTATTCGCTTACTAAAAAGAACATTAAGAATTTAACCCTGTGAATGACACTCATAGACAGAATAAAGACCGAATGAAAGAACATTTTAATCTCGGTCATTTAAATAATGAACAGTCTAGTCATTGTTCGTTCCAGTTGCTGGTATACTTATCAAAAGGTCTAACAGCGGTCCTAAATTATAAATTTGTAACAAAATTCGACTGTTCAAGCTTTAGTCGTGCTTAGAATTATTATAACGCTATTGAACTAAAGTAATCACAGTTAACAAATTTGTGAAAATATAAATTTACAGAGTTCAGTTTAATTTACTTTTAATTGACTTGGAGTTATAAATATATTTTAATCAAAGTGGCTATTTTATTCTGATGTTATTGGAATTTTGATTGGAATGTAAAATTAAAATTGTTAGAGCGAAAATGTTTAATTCTGAACACTTCTATCGTTCAAATTTAAATGACCTCGTTTATTATCTTGTTCGTTCGTGAAAGAATGAATAAATGAACTACAAACAATTCGAGACAATGGATGCAAGTGAAGTTAAGGATAAAAAAATCCACAAAATTTGTAAGAACGTCATTATTCAGAATTTTCTCGGTGGACCAATAGTCGAGCATCCCCAGCTTCTGAATCAAGAAGTGGCGGGTTTGAAGCCTGGCTCAGACCAATGACTTTTAGAAATTGTTTTCGGAAGTTGAGTGCGATAAATATCGATAACGGAAAATTTTGTGCTCGGTATGGCAATAGGTGCGCCACCTATTTCCATTTGGGTCATAAACACGCGGGTGAGAGGTGGCTTGACAGCATTCGGGAAGAAAAAGGCGTGAAGTTATGTTTGTGTTTATTTTTTTTAACATAACTACATTTCGGTGCGAGTATTAATTATGAAAACAGGAATAACATATTCGTGACTGAAACACGAGCCTCCCTGGTGGGTTGTGACCACAATTACTACGCCAAAGTTGAATTGACGTACTGTAAGTAATTAATTAATTCCATTTGTTATATTATTATAATTAAATATGAAATATGTATCGCATACACCTATTTGTAGTGAATATTTAAAAACAAATATTTTCATAAAAAATGGATACAGAACTCTAAATCTTTTCATAACAAATTTTATATGAAGTTAAGATGACTTACTTGAATTAAAATCCTATATGTTGGGGCAGAGGGCGTCCTCAGTACGTCACTTTGCATTTTATTTCGCTCCAAGTCATCCCTACTGCATTCGCTTCAGCAGTGATAGTCCATCGCCAACTCTGCTTAGGGCGGCCGCGTTTCTGTTTTCCTTGGGGATTCCATTCTAGGGCTTGCCTCGGTATGTGATATGGATCCTTTCGGAGCGTGTGGCCGAACCATAGCTACTTCCGACTTTTAATCTGCTGGTCACAGCGTTCCCAAAGGTCCAAGTTGGAGGAAAATACTGAAAATGTTAAGATGCTAGTTATTTAAAAATGAAAAATAAATAAAAATATGTGATAAATATCGATTACTGGATATTGTGCCCAGTGTGGTAATAGGTTTCAGCCTTAGTATCCACTGCGTTAACCTTCGTGTAGAAAGAGGCGTGAAGGTAAATATGTATTTTAACCGTATGAAGAAGAATGGAGCTCAAAGAATTATTTCTTTTAAACGACTTTATTTTTTTTTACTTTTACAGATTCATGCTAAAATATTTTTTCAGTAATAAAAGAAAAATAAACAAGAAATAAAAAAGCATAACAATAATACAAATATATAAGACGAGGAAACCACAAACGGTCTGATCTTTTATTCATTGGGGTTAGAGCAGAAGCGATGTTTAAAAGCTGTATTACATCTGTATATATTGAAGTCGTTTTTGTATTATAGTATATTTTATTAAATAATTCGTTCATTTTGTTAAAAAAATATATTTTGTTTAGTCCCGAAATGTTATTGGTTTGCACAAGAATTCCATCTGGGACCCTCTTGTATGTCTTTGCACAAAATCACAAAACGTTATTTTAAATTAACGTTTTGTATGTATTGGTAATAATATTTTACTGTGTGTATTTTTCCGAAAATAATTTCACCATAAGAAACGTTAATGACGCAATTGTGTATACGAATTTGGTTTGATGACAATGCTGTATTAAATGCCAAATAGTATGTGGGTGAAATAAATGGTTCTATTAATTATTGTTTTGAATATTTGAAGAGCTGTATTTGCTGATGATACACATTGCAAACTGCAATTAAATAATTTTATTTTCATGATATATAAATGCTATCATTCGATTTACTAAAACTGCAACTATTTTAAAATAAAAATAGAATTTGGTATAATATCAAAGACTCGGTACTATAACTGTGGCTCCAACTATTGAATTAATAAGCCTCAGTTTCAAATCCTTGCTCAATGACCAAAGACTTTTTGAAATTCCTTACGTAAACTACATGTGACAATTATATAATAAGGCTGATTAATCGTTCGATTTCGAATTTTATCTGATTTATCGATGTTAAGCGACTTAACTATTATCAAGTACTTATAATTTGGAAGTCATAGTTTTGATTGTAACAGGCCTGCCAACTTCTTCAACGTACCGCGACCTACATTTGCAAATATTTGTTGCGTGACAGTAAAGGTAGACAGAAAATCAACTTATTGTCGAAAACAAAATATTCAAGACATAAGGTAACAATACACTCGAAAATATAATAAAACAAGCTGTATATAAAGTCTGTCAATATCTACCGAATCTCTCGATTCAACAATCGACGTCTACGTGTCGCTCGAATCGTTTCACTGACCTGAAAATGTTACATTTGTTTCTTCATATTTTATTTTTATATTTCGTTATTACGCTTCATTTATTTTTATATTTACATACAGATAAGAACGAACGAAATTCATTTTTATATTTAGAAATTAATGCAATATTAATTTCTATATTTTCTTACTATATTAATGCAAAATTAAGAAATTAATGCAATATAATGAATAAATAACTTTCAGAGAGGTCCGCATATAGCGATCATAAATTCGTTCGTTCAATCGTGTTCATAAACTACGAGAAAGAGGTTTTGCATTTCTCGCTGGTTCTCCTCACTGTTGAAAACTTGCATATCCTTACTGTTGAAAACTTCCATGGATTAGGATGACTGCTTACCATCAGATGGCTGGTAGGACTGATTGCAAGATTTCTTGTTAAAAAAATAGTCAGGTAACCATTACTATGTATCGAGTTATGTAAAATGACTTTTATAAGCGATTTTAAAGTCACGTATGTTTAGTTATTTAAATTCAAGTAAAGTGAGAAGCGGGTAAGCCAAAGAAAATTTCGACGAGATATTTTTTTACAATATAGATTTATAAGAACCAAGTTTAAGAAGATTAGTAATAAAGATTATTTTATATATTCCCTTTATTGAAATAGTAATAGAACCTCAATATAAGAGAGTTGACGAATCGTCGACGAGTCGTCGATGAATTAATGAAAGAGTAATTCATCGACGCGCCTGTATAAAAAGAATTATGAAAGTCAAAGAAGTGAGTGAGGCGTGTAAGAATCGTGTCTTATGGCGCTCAGTTTTCTTTGCCTACACCGCAAGGGATTTGGCATGAAGTTATGTATGCATGTTTTTGATTCCCTCAATATCAAACCTTCGTGAAATTTGAAACCGAAAAATTACCATCTAAAGCATGCCGAGATGATGTGCGATTGAAAAAAGTTAAAATGAGAATAAGCGTTAAATACTTCTTTAACAGATTACCAGAAGGGTAATATCTCTACGGTAAAATTCAGAATACTCGAAGCACAATTACATTTAATAAAACACACAACTTTGCAAACAGAGCAAGTTTAATACAGTTGTAAGCCACCCAGTACGCTGCATGAATTGTCTATTCAACCTGTGAAATACGACAATTGGTTAATAGAAAATCTACATAAAAGGGCTCATACGTTTCCCGCGTCGGCTCCACTCGCTTACCTCCAAGTGGTCCGCTGGTTCGTTTGCCCCTTTTAGATAATTTTAATGACTATCATATAATGCAAAATTTTGCTGTCTAGACTGTTACGTGTTAAAGACGTCAAGTCATATGTGTGTTTTGAGAGTGCATATTTGTAAGCACAATGTTTTATGGAACTCAGTTCATCTACTTATTCATACCAAGAATAAACCCGATGACGCAAATAATTTACATAAGCAGTTGGATTTTCACGCATCTCAAGTTCTGTGTAAGATTTCTGATGCATCTTTGCATTTTAACTGAGTGTTGAAATGTTTAAAAGAATATTGTTAGCACAATGCACTTTGCTAACTCCATAGCTCATAAATAATACTTAAAATTTATTATGAGCGATCAACAACTGTGGTGTGGTTTCAGTCGTCATTTCTTGCCAGGAACTGATCGTGCATAGAACCAGTTTGCCAGCAACGGTATTTACCTTCAAGAACCGTATAAGCGTATGCTTATCTTTAAGGCCGGCAAAGCTGACTTGACTCCCTTGGTGTGAAGGGTGTTCAAAGGGCTGTGGTAGTAGCTTTCCAGCAGGTGACCTTGCTGGTCATCTGATGGAAAGCCCGTTAGCCGCTTTTTTCACATAAAACATAACATATATATTAGACGAGTATATTATTCCTTAAACACATTGAAAAATACTGTAAGTAAAAAAATCGCAAGGACGAGCATAATATTGGACTACAAAGCAAGTAATTATTCAAAAATTAATATTCAATTTGGATAATTTATGTGACAAATTTGAATAGGACAGTCGACGTGTTTTGAATAATGAATTAACATATACTAATAATGATTAAAGTGCCACAGTGCGATAAAGCTTTAGTTTGTATTTTTTTTGACGTGACAACGTCTTATAAATTGGTTTGCCGGGTGACACTTCAAGAAACTGCGTTACGCTCCGCTCACGTTATGCGCTCACAATGAGAGCGAGTGGGAGGCACGCGTCCCTTCCACTCGGGCACGGTTAGCCCGCCTAAGAGCGAGAGAGACAGAGCGACAAGTTATTGTATGTATATTTGTATATAAATACGTATGTATGTGTAAAGGTAAAAATAAAATTTTGTTAACATGAAATTCAGTGCGAGATTCTTTGTATAAATTAATGTTTTAAATTGTTACTATTATTTCATCCTTCTTCCTACTATACGAATGAATATTCACATTAAAATTATTTTACCACTCAAAGTCGTTGTCACGTAAAACTTTCGCCCGTATACCGACTTTACAGGCAACCAATAATTTTTTGTTAGTTCATCCCTTTTTCACCCAATAATTTAGGCAGTGGCTATTATCTCGGTCATCTCAAATGAAATAGGCAGCTAAACCTATAGCTATACATTTGATATAATTATGTTAGTGATTGATATTTATCACGGATAATTTCCAAAAATCAATAGTGTGCGCCATGTTTGGAACCCGAGACCTCTTGATTCAGAAGCAGAAGCTGTAAGACAGACAACCGAGACTTTTAAAATCTTCGAAACACACTCTTCTAAGTATGTAATATTAAAAATCTTAACTACAACTAACTTATCAGTAATCTATAAAACAGAATGGCGATATTCTAATACTAGAATGTACTTAAATTATTTGAACGCCATATTTTAAGGCTAACTCGAGCCGCTTTAGACATCTTTTTAACATCAAGAAAAATGGAATGAATCTCTCTACTTGTAATATCCTCATCGATCACGCGTCGCAAATTAAGGCCGACTACATATTTACGTATAATACTCGCAAAAATAACAAGGAAATATATATAGGTATAGAAACAATTTACGGAGATTTGTTAATAATCCCAATAATTAAAAAAAAAACAGCACATAACGTTACCTCAATTAAGTAGATTTCTAATGATGAAAAAATCATTAAAGCTAGTTAGATACTTTCAGAATCTATCCAATGCAAACTTGTAAACAGAATATTTACCTATTTAAAGACGTGAAGACTTAGGCAGCGCCTGTTACGCCTCGACAAATTCTTATGTCTCCAATGGTGGACCCTTATTGCCATACATCGATCACGATGTTATCACTCATCGACCTTCTGAAAAGTGATTAATGTGAGACAGGATCGATCCTAAGACTTTTCGATTCAGGAGTGTGGTGCTCAACTTCCAGACTACCGAGAGGACTTAATATATAAGTAATAATAAATGTACAACGTAGTTACATGTACTTAAATATAGTTGACATTTGCAATATATGTTAAATCTAACTGCTCATCTATTTTATTGATGAGGAAGCATTCGTAAGTAGGTACGTACCGCGCTTGTCAGAAATGAGCGATGGTTTCCAAAACAAGTATAGTAAATAACTACAATTAATTAGTTTATTTCATTAATAGACTCTGGACGCCAATATAACACTACTCACACCTGCGCAAAACTTATTTAAATGGTTATGTTCTTTTATTTTTATATATGTATTGAAAAATTTAGAAAAAAAATATTTAAATTTTATTTATTTAGAAGTATATGTGGAGTCACCATAGCGGATCGTATTAAAAATAGCGTGATGAGGGAAAAATGCAAGTTGAAGGATGATGTGGTGACCAAAGTGGAGAGAAGTATGTTAAGATGGTTTTGTCATATTGCAAGAATGGATGAAAGCCGACTGACTAAAAGAGTATACGAAGCGAATGTGAGTGGCAGGGTCGGGATCGGGAGACCAAGACGGAGCTACCACGAGCAAATAAATGGTCTGTTTAAAAAAGGCAAAATGCGTAGCACCCGAAACCGACGTAAATGCATAACGAGATGTATGACTGTGGATAAGGCGAAAGATGTGTGTAAGGATCGTAGCTTGTGGAAAGCCAAAGTCTCTGCCTACCCCCATGAGGTACAGGCGTGAGTTTATGTATGTATGTGTTTAAAAATGACGTAATTAACTTAATCATACCAAAAGAAAGGTGATGGATTGATCTGACCTGGATAAAATTTCCATCACTAACCTATCCCATCATAAACTCATAGATATTGTACAAAGCGTAATTATTATAACAGTAATAATAGATCCTAGAAAAACTTTTTTCCATAATGTCAGGAAGCACTTAAATAAGATCATTCAAGTTAGTACAATGACAGAAGCACTTATATAGTGCTATTATTAAGCACAACAATAGCATTTTGTATTTAAAAGGCTAGAATTATTATCGCTTTGCATTCGTATTCCTGTTCGATATAACTTTTCATGCAATAACTTTTACAGGTATCAGGAATTTTACAGGGGTAGTCCTGTAAAATTCCTTTCTTTCTTTCAAAACTCAAAACGTTTCAAAACTTTTCAATGAACCTCATAACAAGCGTCCTGGTTTTTCACGAGGACAACCTGCTCAAAGTAATATGTTTATTAGCTGATCATCTATATACCAAGGGACAAAATATTTTTGTTTGCCTAGACGAGGCAAGCCTTGGTCTACATGGGTCATTAAATAAAAAGGTATCATTATAAGTACTACCTTAAGCTCGTTTTTCATTTTAAAATGGCAGTTTTTAATACCATTTAACAACAACATAGTTGCAATGAGTAAACAATTTTTACAGCAAATGAACTAACAGTTAGTGGATGAGTAATGGCCATCACTCATGGTTACCATTTTGTCCATTTTAATAACCTGTGTAAGTAATTACGTTCTTTGTTGTAATAAATTTTGTGCAAATTTTCATGTCAGGATGGTTTTAATAGTATTCTACTAATATACTACTAGTAATTTTACCCAGTACTGACTCAAACTCACTCAGACCAGGAGCGCCAACATCAGTAACATAATTTTCTGCAGGGTTGGCAAGAATATTTCTAATTAATCGTATTCAATATTGATGCTGAATATGAGCCACTATAATTTTTCTCTAGCTCTAGAAGAGTTTGCTGTTCCTCTCAAAGATCTGCCCCTTCTTCTTTTCCTAATAAGCAGTTACTCTTTTATGTTTCTCTTTCCTTATACAAGGTCAGGGTGCTAAAAAGTTATGAACTCCTCTCACAATTGATTTCAAAATCTTTTAAGTACAATTTATAATTCCTTGAGATTAGAAAGCGACATTTTGTTTCAACATCTATAGATGATGAAAAAAGTGTCATATGCTGAACTGATGCTAATATATTTCACTCCTAATATCAAAGTCAAAAGAGCAGCTTATTAAATAGACTATGCCAGTCTGCGTTTATTGATTATTAATAAGACAAATGCAAATTTTCGTTACATGTAACATACAGTTTGATTTCATTTGGTTAAATTTTATTCCTACTGTCCAAAAAGAAAACGGTTGTTTTGTGTTTGCTTGTATGTTTACTGCGCAGGCTATTTCATAAATTTAGATCCGTAATCCTATATAATCACCCTAATTAACTATTAGTATAATTTTTTGGCTCCTAACATCGCCTTCCTCCGTTTTATGATTTAAAAATCCTTGAATTTTTTTAATATTGCTTTAGTAGTTAAGCTAAAGGATGTCTTTTGACTAGGTCACATAAGTGTGAATACTTACTGAACCATAGTTACCGTTTAATAGTTATTATCTAGGCCCGACTTGTGTTCACTAGTCTTACTTTGATGTTTGTAGGTAGTTAGTGGTTAGCAAAATAGATATTACGTCTCACAAATAGAACTTACGACCAAATTAATGATTCTACGGATTACTCTGCGAATATAATATGTAACAAGTATGGCGATTTCTATATACTATATATTTCTAACATGTAGAAATGCCTTTTTGGACAATATTTATGTGGTCGACCTAAGCGGACCTACCACGATCAAATCAAATGATGTGTTGGTGAGAGGCGAGGTCAAGAGTGGCCAAAAGCGACGAGCATGTATGAAAGCAATAATGAGTGTGGAGGATGCAAGAAATGTATGTCAGGATCGTAGAAAATAGAAATAATTAGTCACTGCCTACCCCCATGGGAAAAAGGCGTGATTGTATGTATGTATGTATTTATGTGTTTATAAGTGACTATATTAACATACGTTATTGGTACAATAATAATGATTATAACGGAATAAAATATTTTATTTTTACATCGCACAGGAAAGTCAAATTAATATTTATGTAATTAGTAGCTTCGTTTGGACATCACGTTCGTTTTATATATATATTTTTTTAGCAAAACTTTGGAGATTATTGCTAATATTGTGTTATATTTTATCAAATTTTACCCAATCAGTCAATCAAATATTTTATTTGTAAATTTTCATGCCTATAGACTATAAGTTAACTAGCGAAAAAATCTTATAACCAGAAACACCGTGTTGAATGATCAGAGTATCGTTATCAACTATATGTATACTGATATATTTATCACTAGCACGCCGTGTGAAAGAGTACAGATGTACGCATATGTTAATATTACTAAGTAAGTAAGGACTGAGCGCTACGTCATCACACTAGATTCAATATTGCTTCGATACGGAATTTACGATTGCATTGAAAAACATACATACATACATAACTTCACGCCAAATCCCTCGCGGGATAGGCAGTCAGAGCAAAGCGCCGTGAGGTACGATTCTTACACGCCTCACTCGCTTCGTTGACTTTCATAACTATTATCATACACTCGCGTCGATTTTTGAGGTTCGTAAATATCACCTTCCTCCAGAATACATTCTCAGGTCTTTTGGCGGTCCTAGACTTCTACATCCATCCGCTTTTGTATATCTGCTTAGTCATTCTTTCATCATTCATATTTTCTACATGTCCGAACCATTGGAGCATGCCCTTTTTTACCATTACACCGACAATCTCTTTCAATGTAACTTCCTTCCTTACAACTTTGTTTTCGACGCGGTCAGCGAGAGTCATTTGGCAGATTTTACGCAATACCCTCATTTGCCCTCATTTGCACACTCTGCCATACCCAACACTCGTTTCCATAAGTGTGCGTTCGGATCAGTGCCGCATTGTGGATTGCTAGCTGGGCTTTTCTGTTAACGGTCTTTGCGCCCAGTAACTACCTACTTATTTAATTCAAAACTTTAAATCGACATCACGTGGCTGATGTACCGTTTTGTTCCGTGAAAGAGGATACCTCCAAATACCTTTTCCTCACCCCTTCCTTCTCACCCAATTATTCCTTTCTTAAGGGCCGGCAAAGCAACTGTAACACTGTCTTGATTGTCTACATTGACGGCGGTAGGCAATTACCACCGGGTGACCTGTTTGCTTGTTTGCTCCCTATTCCCAAACAAATAAGATTCGATAGATGAAAATGATGCTATTTATCACAGGATTGAAAAAATAGCACTATTATATTTAAAAATAAAAGCTTAGTCAGTTTGGGACAGTATTTTGTTTAATATATTTGACACTTATAATTTTCTAAAATTATAATTGTCAAAGTTATAAGAGTCATTAAAAGTTATTTGTTTATTTAAAATCTGGAATTTTAAATATACATAAATATGTGACAGACTTTAGAGATAACAATGAGTTGTATGTTTTGGGGCTTCCAGCTATATTGCCTATCGCTCAAGAAATGGTTACTCAAATTAAGTAATTGGAGAAAAGTTTTTAACACATAGACTCAAAGACGTACTTACAAGCTTTAAAAATCTCTCTCCTCCTGATGAAAAGAAAACGCTGTACTACAAAACTGAAAAGATAAACATATGTTCTATAAGTTTGTTTTCAAAAACCCACAAAGCCTTTGAACAAAGCGAGGTAGCGAGCCGTTCTCAGCAACGGGCGGCACATTTTAATGAACAATACACCAAGTTTATTCTTGTAGAAAGAAAACGTTGGGGTTTTATGAGGCGTTATGACATCTTTATATTTACATATTATTATTATTTTTATACTGGTTAAAATCTTGTAGTATTTTAACTTTATTGAAATACCTAATGTTTTAAAATGGGTTTTTGGATGATACTAATTTTAAAATAAAGTTCAGAGTAAAGTTTTACCACAAAATCATTTAATTTAATTTACAAAGATATAACACAGCGGGGCTGTTCTGGTTTTATAGTAGCAACGGATTGGAAGGAATTGTCGGAGCCAAAAGGCACTTCGAACTTGTAACTCTAGGTTTAGGAATAAGAAGCCTATAAATAATTAATATTATTGGAAAGCGTTAATGCAGATATTTTATTTTATGGGATAATAGGGCAAACTAGCAACTGGATCACCTGGTGGTAAGTAAGTTCTCACAGCCCATGAACACGTGATGCGTTGCCGTTCTGTATGGAAAAAGGAGGGGAGATCGCAAAAAACTAAGTAGAGATGACAATGTGTCGCTTATTGAGTTGAATCCTCATAAATTATAGGGAGTTATAGAGTGCAATGAAATCTAATTGTAACACTCTTGGAAATGTTTTTGCTCTCTAACGATACTCAAACTTATTAAAATAAACAAACTTGTTTTATCAAAAGTCAATCAAAAGTCAGTCAATTAACGTTCTGTAGGTACACAGGTCACGTCCCATGACGAATAACGTTAAGGAAATAAATATATTACAAAACTCATCTCATATGCAAACGACTTTTCAAAACATTCGTACGGATCCAATCAAAAACTTACATTTTCAATTATAACTTAATAACAATATGGAAAGTTTGGAATGATTCGTAAATACACACGAGTACTTACTATAACTTCGACAGAAGCTTCAAACTCTAGAAGCGCGGTCAGGTACAGTAAATTGTATTGGGGAAAGCTTATGACGTCGTTTAGTTTTAATAATCTAATATATAAAATTCTCGAGTCTAGATGTGCGTAATTGAACTCCTCCGAAACGGCTTGACCGATTCTCATGAAATTTTATGGGCGTGTCGGGTAGGTCTGAAAATATGACAACATCTATTTTTCATCCCCCTAAATCACAAGGGTAGCCCACCCCTCAATTTTTTTTTTAATTTTCGACATATTTCTGTTTCTTATTTTTTTTATAAAACGGGATACAAAAATACATGCAACCCTAAATTTTCAACCCCCTACGATCAACCCCTATTTTTTAAATTTTATTTTTCGGCAAGACAACGTTTGCTGGGTCAGCTAGTAATATTATAAATCGCAATCGCCAGGCACAGCGCCATCTAGTTTCCAAGGTAAGCAACTAAACTTTCTGCGTTATGTTATTACAAAAATTTCTAGAACCATAAAGACTCATTATAAATGTGTGTACATAAGTGGAGATTGAACCCGAGCCTCTACTAAGCAGTGGGTTTGTTTTCCTATTGGACAACCAAGCGTTGATAAAACAGCAATTTAAAACTTGATAACCCTTAAGGTATTCCAATAGGTGCCAAATATCATCATTTAATAATAATATTCTTTTTTATGGGATAGGAGGGCAAACGAGCAGGCGTGTCATCCGATGGCAAGTAACCAGCGCCGCCCATGTACATCTGCAACACATATAGTGTTACAGTTGCGTTGCTGACCTTTGAGGGAGTAGGATAGGAAATCATGGGGAAGCGGGGTGGTCCTCCGAGTACCCCCCTAACTGTACGAAATGCGCCATGGGACAGTTTAGGTCGATCTTCTTATGACTAAACTGTACTCAATACTGTGATAAGCCTCCACCATCTTAGAAAGCAGGTTCTAACTAAAAAATGTAACTTAATGTATGTGTTCGGAATTGTTTCTAAATCCTATTGTTACTTACTGAGATGAGCGAAATATTATTCATTAGGTACATAATATATTATAATTATTTTTTATTATAAAACAACCTTAAATTGAAACGAATCGTCACCGGGTACAGATACTAAGCTAACCATGGTTAGGATTCTAGAGAGAGGAAGTTCCTCGAAATACGTGACGTGCCACTCTCTGTATCGATTCAACCGCCTAACGCCAGCCTCTCTAGGTGTTGGTAGGCTCTTGGCTATAATTTCATTTACCAGAATAACTATTGAAATTATAATCATTGAATTAACAGCCTACATATCAGATATATAATATACCTATATCTTCTAATATATACAATTCTCGTGTCTCAGTGTTTGTAATACTACTCCTCCGAAACGGCATAATCGATTCTCATTAAATTTTGTGTACAGATCGGGTAGGTTTGAGAGTAGATAATATCTATTTTTCATGCTATGAATTATTTTTTTTAAGATTTTTTTTTTCCTTTTTAAATTGTTTTTTTGTCAACGCAACGTTTACTGGGTCAGTTAGTTTTTTAAAATGGTGTTTCTGATGTGTAGCACTAGCGATCTCAATCTTTACACATTATAAAACAAAGTCGCTTTCTGCTCTCTGTCCCTTTATATATCTTTGAAACTACGCAACGGATTTTGATGCGGGTTTTTTAATGGATATAAAGCTTCAACGGGGTGTTTTTTTATCTATAACTCATGTTTAATGTACTAAAAAAAAAATGATAATTTTCGAGATTTCGCACTTTAGTTGCAAACGCTGTCTGAACCCTAAGAGAAAGATCAAAATAATGTACTACATTATTATATACCTTCAAAAGGTCTACAAAAAAGTCCGCGATGGCATATGTCTATCTCATAGGGATAACCCACAATTATAATTTTTATTTCTTACCTTTTTACGTAAAATAATGGCATATTTATGAAGCGATTTTAAACACTACAGCATTCATTTTCATGCAGCCAATTATCTTATATAGATTGAACATTTAATAAAGATCAATCTAGCTCTGTACAGCATGCAATTTAAACGAATATTTACGAAGATATTACAGTATTAACATAGCGGGGCATATCAATTGCGTCGCAATAGTAGTACTGGCCAAGACGCGTGCCTTTAAGATTTTACTCATTTATTACTTTTGATGCGGAACAAAGTTCGCTGGGTCAGCTAGTGCATTTAACCTAGGACTATCATAATATTATGATACAAAATAATTGTGTCAGGACAGTAGTTTGTGAGCCAAAGTCTCTGCCCACCCCTATGAGATAGAGGCATGAGTTTGTGTAGGTATATATCTTTATAGTATAACGTACAATATATTTTAAAGCACTGAATCTAAAACGTATCCAATTTTCAAATTGTTAATATAGCCTCATAGCATATGTGTTGGCTTCTCAATACAAATTCTGTGCGAGATGAAATGCATTGTGCAGACACGATAACGTCGCTCATAGAAATTAGCATAAAGCTATTTATACCTTCACGCTTTCAATATACAAAGGTGTAGACAGCGAAGTATAATGCATCGATATGGAGAATGAATTATAATTTGTATTGTATTTAGTCCCGAGGAATAAGTAGCGTAAAAATTATAAATAAGGTTTCTATTATTACAGCACTTATATTGACTCAAAGATTTCTTACTCGGATATTATACCAATTATTTCGTCTCGGTGGTCCAGTGGTTGAGCACCCCGCTTCTGAATCCAGAGGTCGTAGGTTCGAATCCATACATTGGTTTACACCAATGACTTTTCGAAATTAATTTCTTAAGCCATGTGTGTTATTAACTTTGTGTCCGGTATGGCAATAAGTTTTTTACCTATTCCATTTGGGACGTGACCATAATAACAGTGGTAGAGCCAAGCAGCTCGCTGCATGAATGGGCCGGCTCGACCGGTGAAATACCACGACCTCTCAGAAGATCGACGTAAAGTGGCTCATGCCGCGTTTCGTTCGGTGAGAGAGGTACCCGGAGGCCCACCCCCTTTCCCCATCCTTTCCTTTCCCCTATCCCCTAAAGGTCGGCAACGCAACAGTAACACTATATGTGTTGCTGGTGTCCATGGGCGGCGTTGGTTGCTTACCATCAGGTGACACTCCTGCTCGTTTGCCCTCCTATCACATAAAAAAAAAAAAAAAAAATTGAACATAACGGTGAGACGAGGCTTAACAGCTACTGCCTACACCTTTGGGTAGAAAAGGGCGGGAAATTATGTTATGTTATACCAATTATTTCGGTAATTTTCTCAAAAATTGTTCGATGACTAATAAATTTGTATCCAATTCATGCCACGCCATGCGAAATGTAGAGTTACAGTTATACCTGCACCTTAGGATATTAAAAAGTATAATAAACTTTAACTCTTGATTCAAAACATTAATTTTTCTATGTGGAACTTTTTTAATATAGCATAACTCGTGCAAGTAAACTGCTCTACTCACAAAAGAAAACTTTCAATGAGACGGTTGAGATGTCGAGTAGATTTACTGTGAAAAGATCCATACAACTTAATCAATTCAACTGGCTTTCTGGAGATAGTGGAAAAATAAAAATGAACTATTCACTTCAGTCCTTTTTAAAAGGAATTATGTGATTCTAGTTCAATGCTATTTCAGGTTTTAAATATATACCTGCTAAGAGTAAATGTGTTTATAGTTTCTGTACGTTGAGTATTAATATGGGATATTTAGTATCTATAGCACAAGCATTTAATTGCTTAGTTTGAAACTAGAGGACGCTGTTTGTATTGTGTTCAAGATATAATTATTATTACTAATTAAACTTGCTTGTAAATTGTAAATAACGTTTAACTTTACATATTTTTTACTCGTGCTGGGACTGAAACTTTTAACCTCCGTGCATCAGTCTGTACTACTTGCTATAAAACCACGACACGATCAGTTTAAATGTAAAGAAAATTTCATTCGTAGATGTCATAATCATCAAATAAATCAAAAGAATTATGGTTTTCTGGAAAACATATTTCATGATATTTGATAGCGGGACCGATGTTCACAAATGTCCTGACAGGCCGGTCTCGTGATGTATTATCGTTATCCCTTTAAATAGGGGGGGTGCGTAAGACTCTAAATCGACATCAATATGATTGATTGGTTCAAAAGAAAAGCTAAATATTATTTATTCTTATACCATGTACCATGAAAGTTATTACAAGGTACCCAAAAGCATCATTTTAGCGTGTGATTTACATTTTTAAGTCCGTATAGTTTTTAAAATATAGATATATAAATTGTCTTCTTTATAATCATTGAAAGAAGTTTGTTATCCATAAAGTATATTAACTATTTTAACAAAATTTTAATTAGTGCAATTCTAATTATTATAATTAATAATTACTACTTACCTACACCTTTATAGCATAAAACATAACATAACATAACTTCACGCCATTGTTACTCGAAGGTGTAGGCAGCGGCTGTTAAACCTCGTCTCACCGTTATGTTTACGTCCCAAATGGAATAGGTGGCGAACCTACTGCCATACCGGGCACAAAGTTTTTAGTCATCGGTATTTATCACACATAACCTTCCGAAAACAATTACCATAAAATTATCAATAGATTCTTAGATATTTTTTCCATTTTCTGAGGTTACTTTTTAAATTTTATATTCAAGAGTTGAGAGTACAGTTGATATAACATTATTAACTTATCTAGTAACGTTACAATCTCCGTATACGAACCTTCCACAATCATGGAGGGCTTTTACCCGTAAGTCAAACATCTTTTTATAGCACGTGATCCTTATCCTAAATAAATGTTGGATAATTGGTATACTACAAAGGTAGGCGGATCAAATGTCCATCGTTCTTGTTACCTTGTTATATTTTCTTCTCTTGCTTTAAGAGATGTGAACATTCCGTTATTCTACTTTTAATCCACGTTCAATATTACTTCATCGTTTTTTAAATAGTTACTAAATATATCTATTTGTAAATGTTCAAACTGGTAGTCTTAATGGACTTCTCTCAGCAGATCAACGTAATAAGGCTTATACCGCGTTCTGTTGCGAAAAGTGTCCGTAATCCTACCTCATTCCTCATCTACTTCCCGCATCTTATGTATCCTATCTAAAGGCAACACAACTATGACAATCTGGGTATTGCAGATGTCCATGGACAGCGCTAAACGCTTGTCACCAGGTCACACGTTTGCTCGTTCACCCCTCTTACAAATAAAAAATAATCTGAAAATTGCTTAGAATCGTAATTATTTAAAAATAATCTTTACTCATGAAAATATTTAACCAAAGTTATGTTAATTCAACGAACCCAATTCAACCCTTGATACAGCAGTCTCGTCGCATTTCACCCCGAATAAAACGTTAGTAGCTTGTATTCGCTTTAGCTTATTACATTTTGGAGCTAATATATTCATTGCACGCGAGTTTTCAGCCATTCATTTTACGAATAAATAAATACAGCTTTTATCCGCTAATTCTTCGGTAGTAAGTCGAAACTTCAGTACAAAATTCTCTGAAAGTAACTCACACCAAGTCTTTTTCTTCATAGGCAGGAAGAATTATTTGCTTGAAAAGCATCAAGGTTCCCCTAATGCTCTCCTAGCACATAAATCGTGTGTACTATTCTTAAGTAGCCCACTTTGCTGACTTTCATAACTCTTGTCATACCTGTTCGATTAAAAACTCTGAGTGTAGTTACGACAAGGCAATGGGCCTTGTCGTAACTACACCCGCAGTTTTTGCATGCAGCGAACTGCATGTCTCTATCACTTCTTAAAGCTATGTCTTTCTCCGATGTGGTAATAGAAACAATGTGGCCTTCCTCGTGTCTCACGTCTTTCCCATTTAAAAATATATCTGTTTAATCATTAACAATCCTTTCACTCCGACACTCAAAGAGCTTCATAAAACTGAGATTCCAGCCTATAAATATGTTAAAGAAAAAAAAATTAAATAATAATATACAAACATAAAATAAGGTGAATTGATATTATAACCAATCAAAATAGAAAGCCTTTTGAGTACAAAATTTAATTGGCAGAAGCCTTAAAATTTGCAATTTATAATCATTTGCTTATTTGTAATAGACTTCGCCAGCGGTATCTTAAACATTGTGTTCAAATTGTTTATTGATTCTTATTTAGATAAATTCGCGAATTCGTGTTTGATCAATATCAAGAATTGAGAAACGTGCAGATACATAAATACTTGTGGGAAATTGGAGAAGGACAAAGATTTATCAGGCCCGAAGGCCAATATCGTTTAGGCCCAGTAACAACGGCGGTTCAGAAAGTCGACTTTTATCCTATAAGTTGTTTACAACTTTGAAGAGGTTTTCGATACTTCAAAAATAGATTACGACTGAATTTCGTGACAGATTTATCAAAATTTCCATTGATTATTGCTAAACTTTTTATAAGATTTTATCTTCTAATTAGTTAGTTATAAGACTAGTCTAATTAGTTATAAGACTCAATGGTCCCCAAATACATCGTTAGATAGATCTTAGGCGGAAAATTTTGACGGTTGTATTTTTTTCCGGAAATTCATTGGTGTGAGAGTCCGGATTCGAGCCCACGACTTCTTGATTCAGAAGCAGAGTGCTCGAGATATTTTAGGGTATTTATATACTTTAATATTCTGGTTATAACATCAATCCTTTCGATATATCTCAATGCAAAAATCGTGTTTTGAGTGTTCCTTTCATGACGAATGTACGCGATCGATCATTATATGTTTTTATATATTTTTCTATTATATTTACGAGTTATTGTTGACACTTTTATGATTGATGATAAATATTTGAAGAATAGATTTATATACCTACGTACCTATATGTAAATTATTTATATTTATTCTTCAGTTTATAGAAAACTAAAACGTCTACACTTTTTAATGCATAAGCTAACTCGAAGACTTTTTCAATAAACTATTTGTTATGTATCCTGGGATCTAAATCCTGGGATCAATGCGCAATAGTATTTTTATAACAGGTGTAATTAAATACATACCGAACCTTTAATCACTACCTATGAGTAAGAATTTAAGAAGAAAATACTAGATACTGCTGAAAAATATGAACATCTAAGCCGTAATCTTTGGGGATATGAAAGTATGAATACTACGTACAAAAAAAACATGCTCGTGGAAGATTTTCTTGGTTAACACAAACAAAACTGTATTAAGGAAGTTAATTGATCTGGTAACCCAATATTGGTTGGGGGGTCTTCTGTATTTTGTCTGACTGTGTCAATAGTTGGCGAGCTTGGTTATATCAACATGACTAAATATAAGCATGGTTATTTTCTTAGATGCTTATCCAAATACATGGTAATAATATTAGACGCCACGAGAATCGGCTGCAGATTGAAGGGATAACTCTATTTTTGGTTTTAGATAATATTACATACCTACATACATAACTTCACGCCAAATCCCTTGCGGGGTAGGCAGAGAGAACAGAGAGCCACAACGCACGATTCTTACATGTCTCACTCGCTTTGCTTACTTTCATAATTCTTTTCATGCACGCGCGTTGATTTGAGGCCCCTAACATTATCTTCCCCCGGAACACGTTATATTTGGTCAAACAAAAACTTTTCAACATGGACAAATTGAACTTGAGTTGCGGAAGGCGATCTAATAAACCCAAAATATCGACGAAAGTGACGACAGTTATGGAAGCCGAAGAAGCGAGTGAGGCGTGGAAAAATCTCTATTTTCTTTGCCTACCCAACAAGGGATTTGCCGTGAAACTAAGTATATAATAGGTTGGGGAAAAAGTATTTTCGTATTTTTGTATGAAAAGTCAAGACATTTTTTTCAAAGTTTATTTACATTTATTTACAATATATATGTACCGTTTTGTTGAATAACTTTCTGCCATTTTGTGGGCAGAGACATTATCCCGTTACTGTAGAAACTTTGGGACTTCTGATCAAAAAAACGGGACAAATAGTTTTGGCAGTCCTCTCTTGAGGTCAACCTTACAGAACCTAAAGAATTCTGAAGAGACCGAAACAGGTGAAAATCTGAAGGCGCAAGGTCAGGGCTATATGGTGGATGCACTAGGACCTCCCAGTCGAACTCTCTTAATTTTTGCTGAGTGGCTAAAGATGTGTGTGGTCTAGCGTTATCGTGATGAAAGACCACACCCTTCCTGTTGATCAATTCCGGCCGTTTTCTCTCGACTGCTTCCTTTAATCTCATCAGTTGCTGGCAGTAAAGATCAGAATCGATGGTTTTGCCGGACGGTAAAAGCTCATAATGAACAATGCCCTTCCAATCCCACCATACACACAGCATCACCTTATTTCGTGTTAGGCCAGGTTTGGCCACAGTCTGTGAAGCCTGGCCAACTTTCGACCACGACCTTTTTCGCACGTTCTTGTCGTACGTGATCCACTTTTCATCGCCAGTTATCAATCTCTTCAAAAACGGCTCGGTTTCATTACGTCTCAATAATGAATCGCAAATGAGTACACGGTTCATTAAGTTTCTTTGAGTGAGCTCGTGTGGCACCCAAATATCGAGCTTTTTTGTATAACCAGCTTTCTTCAAATGGGTCAAAACTGTTTTGTGGTCAATTCCCAGTTCTTCAGCTACATCGTAACTACTAATATGCCGATCTTGCTCCACTCTTTCAAAAAAGGCGTCCATTTTATTCGTAACAGGGCGACCAGAGCGAGGTGCATCTTTAACATCAAAATTTCCGGACTGAAAACGTTTGAACCAAATTTGTGCTACTCTTACTGACACTGCATCAGGTCCATAAACATCACAAATTTTTTTCACTGCTTGAGTTGCATTTTTGCCTTTTTTATAATAAAATTTTAAAATGTATCGAATTTCTTCATTAGATTCACTCATTTTTACGGAGAGAAAAACAAATGAAAAATAGCGGGAAACAACTTTTTTTATTTTTTTCTTTTCTTTATAATGTAACCTTTTTAATGTTACCAAAACCAGCCAGACACAAATAGTACAGTCAAAGAAATTTTATAATAAGTTTATACCTACGTTATGCGAAAAGACTTTTTCCCCGACCTAATATGTATGTTATATAAACTCGATAAAAATATTATTTATTTGATATGGTTTGTATCAAAGAAGTTTTAATATTATTGTTATTTTAATGGCTATTTACTTTATCACGTCATATCAAAGGCTGGAATAGCAGTTGTGGTAACTAAGGCGTGTAATGTTGATACAACCATGATGATGAAATTAGATCATACACATTTGATGTTATGACGTGATAGTAATTTATGACATCAAATAATGTATATGAAATGACTATACAGACATACAATCACGCCTTTTTCCCATGGAGGGAGGCAGATGGCAGAGACATAATTTCTTGCTTCCTCCGCTCTCATTATCGCTTTCATACATGCTCGTCGGTTGTAGCCACTCTTACCCTGGCCTCTCCCCAACACATCATTGATTTGATGGTGGTAGGTCAATTGTACTTTTATGAGCTTGGGACCTCTGCACATATTTTAATATGAAACCATTTTGATGCTTCAACTATATTAGACTTATATGCATAGAAAAAAAATGGATTTAACAGTGGTGGAGCTACAAATTTTGCTGCGTGGATAAACCGGCACGACCGGTGAAATGCCACGACTTCTCAGACTATCGACGTCAACTGCCTCATACTGCATTTCGAGATATCTGCAGGACCACCAACATTCCATCATCCCGCCCCATCCAACTACCAAGAAAGCCAGTAACGCAACTAGAACACTATCAGTGTTGCAGGTGTCCATGGGTGGCGGTATTTGCTTATCATCAGGAGACCTGCTGGCTCGTTTCACCCCTAATTCCATTAAAAACATTAAATTCAAGAATTAAGAAGATGTATAAAAACTTGTAAGTTATATTCCTGTCACGTTGTTGAGAAGTCAGCTTGAGGTCGAGTAAACGTTACTAATGAATTGATAAATGAGCTTTGTCATAAAACCTTGAACTTCAAAAGATATTTTCCAGTTTTTCTTTGATTGCTACTTCATTGCCCATATATTTTAAGGTTTTAGTTTTTAGAAGACTTCAAAAATTTTGGTCCTAAGAACCCGATTTTTTTATAAAAGTATTTTTAAATAAATACACATTTTTTTTAATGTTCTTCCAATTTAAACAAGCGTTCTATAAACTATATATCTTTAATACTTGTTATGTAACATAATATTGCTTCACGTGTTTTTTTACCCGAAGGTGTAGGCAGCGGCTGTTAAGCCTCGTCTCGCCCCACGTGTTTACGTCTCAAATGGAATAGGTGGCAAACCTATTACCATACCGGCACAAAGCTGTTAGTCATCGATATTTTTCACACATAAATTTTTAATTTTAATTTCGAAAAGTCGTCAAGTCATCGTAAAGTTAGTTTGTATGGCTGTAGTTTTTGGAAGCCTTCAAAAAGTTGGGTCCTAAGAACCCGATTTTCTTTTCTAAAATAAAGCCGAGATCTGAAGCCGGAGATTTTGAAAATCTATTCTTAGATTAATACACTTTTTTTTTAATTTCTATCAAATTTAAAGAAGTCTTCTAAAAATACCTATAATTCTAGTTATACAGATAGAAATAAATTAAACTCCAACTTGTAGTTATCGATGAAGTTAACGAGCAAGTACACAGTGGATATAACCGTTAAGTTTAACAATGAAATTACGTTTAAGTAAAGTATACGGTTCGTGTTTCCAACAAGTTTATGCGAAACATGACTTCAATGAAATTTTAAATACCAATTTGCGTACAACTTAGACACAGCTCTTCGCATCCTCACATAAGTACTTCTCATTTACGCTAGTTTTAATAGTAAATACCCAGTTGTATTATAGTGTCATGTGTTTTTAGGGTTCTTTTTTATGGGATAGGAGGGCCAAAGCGCCGCCCATGGACACCTGCAACATATATAGTGTTACAGTAGCGTTGCCGACATTTAAGAGAGTGGGATTGGAAAGGATGTTAAACGAGATAGGCCTCCGTGTACCTCTCTCAACCGTTCGTTGCAACGCGACATGCGCCACTTTGAGTCGATCTTCTGACAAGTTTTTTCACCTGGTGGTAAGCCAATGCCGCCCATGGACACCAGAAACACATATAGTGTTACTGTTGCGTTGCCAACCTTTAAGGGGTAGGGGATAGGAAAGGACGGGGAAGGGGTGGGTCTCCGGATACCTCTCTCACCGAACGCAACGCGGCATGAGCCACTTTACGTCGGTCTTCTGAGAGGTCGTGGTATTTCACCGGTCGAGCCGGCCCATTCAAGTTATTAAGTTATATTCAAGTTATCTTATTAAGTCTGTTTTCTAAAAGGCTGTATATATCTCATGCAGAGCGGTTTCTTATCAATTAAAATTAATTCAAGCTCACTTTTCACATTTATAACTACAATTTCTTCTAGACTTCCGGTGAGACTATGAAGACTGCTCAATTAGAAATAGTTCTAATCGAAAACACTATTTAGACGACAAATATCAAGATATCGATCGGTAAATAGATTGTAAACTACTAAACTATTTAAATTTGCCGTGTGCGTTATATTAGGTCGGGGAAAAAGTCTTTTCGCATAACGTAGGTATAAACTTATTATAAAATTTCTTTGACTGTACTATTTGAGTCTGGCTGGTTTTGGTAACATTAAAAAGGTTACATTATAAAGAAAAGAAAAAAATAAAAAAAAGTTGTTTCCCGCTATTTTTCATTTGTTTTTCTCTCCGTAAAAATGAGTGAATCTAATGAAGAAATTCGATACATTTTAAAATTTTATTATAAAAAAGGCAAAAATGCAACTCAAGCAGTGAAAAAAATTTGTGATGTTTATGGACCTGATGCAGTGTCAGTAAGAGTAGCACAAATTTGGTTCAAACGTTTTCAGTCCGGAAATTTTGATGTTAAAGATGCACCTCGCTCTGGTCGCCCTGTTACGAATAAAATGGACGCCATTTTTGAAAGAGTGGAGCAAGATCGGCATATTAGTAGTTACGATGTAGCTGAAGAACTGGGAATTGACCACAAAACAGTTTTGACCCATTTGAAGAAAGCTGGTTATACAAAAAAGCTCGATATTTGGGTGCCACACGAGCTCACTCAAAGAAACTTAATGAACCGTGTACTCATTTGCGATTCATTATTGAGACGTAATGAAACCGAGCCGTTTTTGAAGAGATTGATAACTGGCGATGAAAAGTGGATCACGTACGACAAGAACGTGCGAAAAAGGTCGTGGTCGAAAGTTGGCCAGGCTTCACAGACTGTGGCCAAACCTGGCCTAACACGAAATAAGGTGATGCTGTGTGTATGGTGGGATTGGAAGGGCATTGTTTATTATGAGCTTTTACCGTCCGGCAAAACCATCGATTCTGATCTTTACTGCCAGCAACTGATGAGATTAAAGGAAGCAGTCGAGAGAAAACGGCCGGAATTGATCAACAGGAAGGGTGTGGTCTTTCATCACGATAACGCTAGACCACACACATCTTTAGCCACTCAGCAAAAATTAAGAGAGTTCGACTGGGAGGTCCTAGTGCATCCACCATATAGCCCTGACCTTGCGCCTTCAGATTTTCACCTGTTTCGGTCTCTTCAGAATTCTTTAGGTTCTGTAAGGTTGACCTCAAGAGAGGACTGCCAAAACTATTTGTCCCGTTTTTTTGATCAGAAGTCCCAAAGTTTCTACAGTAACGGGATAATGTCTCTGCCCACAAAATGGCAGAAAGTTATTCAACAAAACGGTACATATATATTGTAAATAAATGTAAATAAACTTTGAAAAAAATGTCTTGACTTTTCATACAAAAATACGAAAATACTTTTTCCCCAACCTATTATTTACAAAGCCAGGCTTTCATTTCGACAGTTAATCTAAGTCGAGTCATGTGTACATAACCTTTCTGTGATGTTTGAAAGTATTTCATACTAAATAGCACGTTTTTACAATGTTATGTTTCTTCATCATCATTACATAGTATAAAAAAAAAGTCACTTTCCGCTGTCTGTCCCCTTGTATGCGTATATCTTGAAAACTACGCAACGGATTTTGATGCGGTTTTTTTTAATAGTTAGAGGGTGTCAACGGGGTGGTTTTAATCTATAATTCATGTATAGTGTAATAAAAAGAAGTGATAATTTTCAGGATTTAGATCTTTAATCGCAAACGCTGCCTGAACATTTAAAAGATCTACAAAAAAGTTCGCGAGGGCACATGTCTATCTCTTAGGGATAACCTACAACGACCATTTTTATTTTTTTACTTATAGGGCTTATTTACGAAGCGATTTGAAACATTACAGCATTAATTTTCACCCAGTTAAGTGTATTAAATAGATTGTGCATTTAATATAGATCAATATTGCCCTTTACAGTATGTAATTTAAACGAATATTTACGAAGATATTACAGTATTAACATAGCGGGACATAGTAGTTGCTGTTTCTTATTTTTTTTATAAAACAGGATACAAAAATACATACAACCCTAAATTTTCAACCCCCTACGACCAACCCCTATTTTTTAAATTTTATTTTTCGCCAAAACAACGTTTGCCGGGTCAGCTAGTTTTGTTTTGAAATTTAGGTTTTTTGGATTCATTTACCTTAGATACTATTATTTATGCCACAACCCAATAAATCAAATTCAAAATGTTCTAATTATGCAGTTGAATTAATTGTTTACCAATGTCTAATAATTTCTATAATATTTTATCAGTGACGTTCTAAATTGTCAGTACCATAAAATGGCTTATAATTATACAATTTTCAATTAAAAACTAAATTTATAATCGGATAAATTGGATCGATAGCTACGTGTCGATACCTAAATGGCTGTGGGAAATTGGAAAACGACAAAGGTTTATCTGGTTAGGCTTTTTAATGAGCTACAGATTAAAGTTTATTTTGCTTAATGTGTATTGGTAAAACTACCGATTGCGAAATCGACGTAGGCGGATTCGATCGCTATACCAGTACATATATCTATTTATGATAAGCGTGAATATTTGTGTGGCGTCTTGTTGTTTTTTCTTTGTATTAAAAAGTTATCTAGTATCCATAACATAAGCATTCGTTTGTTTAGTTAGTAATAGAGGACGCTATATGTATTGTGCAAATATAATAAAAAAATGTCCCATCTTGAAAACTAAATGTCGAAACTTAATTCTCTTAATCAAAATTTATTAACTGTGAGAAAATACCTCATCTTTAAAAATATATAACTATAAAATAATACGCAGATAGTTGAGTTAGATTTATCTTTTTAATTTTCTTTCTTTCTAAATTTAAATTATCTTGTTTTAGCTGAAAGTTCAGGATGTTTATTATCTGAATAAATCATATATGAAGTTTGCACCGTAAAATAACGACGGAACGTGACATGAAGACTATTAGATTTGGGACTACGATAATTGGAACCTTCGCTATAAGAAGAAATAAACGTGTATAAAGAGCAAAGTTCATGAAAGTTATCGAGAAAAAAAGTTTTTAACTAAACTTTATGCTACTTTTCAAATATATAATTGAAAAATATATAAAAAAGTTGGAAGAATTACATAAATAATAATAATATAAAAAGCTTGCAATAAATATGAATTTCAATGACAATATATTTTTATATATATTTGTTTTGTTAAGCTGGATGATTCTATTGTTTTAACTTTATGACTTTTTCTATCCGAAGGTGAAGGCAGCAGTTGTTATGCGTCAACTCATCGAACTGTTACGTCCCAAACGGAATAGGTGGCGGAACCTATTGCCATACATTGCCGTAATGTTGTCAATCATCGATATTTTGTCACACTTAACTTCGGAAAAGTCATTGATGTGAAAGACTAATTTGACAATGACGACTCTATAGTAAAGATTTATTTTTTTATATCATACTAGCTGACCTGGCGAACTTTGTTCCGCATCAAAAGTAATAAATAAGTAAAATTTGGATATTGAAAAAATCAATTTGTGCTATTTATCGGCACGCGTTTTGGCGCGCAACGCAACTACTATGTCCCGCTATGTTAATACTGTAATATCTTCGTAAATATTAGTTTAGATTACATGCTCTAAAGGGCAATATTGATCTATATTAAATGCACAATCTATTTAATACACTTAACTGGATGAAAATTAATGCCGTAATGTTTCATATCGCTTCGTAAATAAGCCCTTATTTCACGTAAAAAGTAAAAAAATAAAAATGGTCATTGTGGGTTATCCCTAAGAGATAGACATATGCCCTCGTGGACTTTTTTGTATCTTGTAAAGGTGTATAACAATACAGTACATTATTTTGTTTTATCACTTAGGGTTCAGGCAGCGTTTGCGATTAAAGATCTTAATCTTGAAAATTATCACTTTTTTTTTATTACACTATACATGAATTATAGATTAAAACCACCCCGTTGACACCTTCTAACTATTAAAAAACTGCATCAAAATCTGTTACGTAGTTTTAGAGATATACGCATACAAGGGGACAGACAGCGGAAAGTGACTTTGTTTTATACTATGTAATGATGATGAATAAAAGAAAACTCTGCCTGCGCCCTTGAATGTCACTGTTCTACTAAATTAAATAAAATGTCTTTAGTTATTTAATTCAATTGTAGTTCTTAACTGTTCCAAAAAAGGCACTTGGATTTTATTTAATTGTATGGATCTTTTCACAGTAAGTCTATAGATGATCTTCAAGATCTTATTTAACCTTTTGCAAAGTTTCCTTTAGTGAATTCAGCTGCTTACGTTTAATTTGCTACTTGAACGAACGGGATGTTCTACATTGAAGAAGTTTCTCGGATATATTTATTTGTAGCATGAAATAGAATCAATTTTCTATTCTATATATACTTATACTAAATTTGTAACAGAGTTGTCTCTACATTCGATTAATCAACTCTGTTACTCGGTCGGGCAGAGGGAGTTATATGCGAGGGGGGCAAATTTGAAGCGGAAGCCAAAACAATAGTTATGAGAACATTTGTTGGCCGTTTGCCTTTCTGTATGGCTGTAAGCTTATCATGCAAGAAGTTATGCATGAATGTTGGCACTAGTTTCAATTATTTATTATTAGGGATACAACTTTAAAAAGGCTTGATTTTACTAAGGGAATAAAATTATATCAAAACTTCACGCCTTTTGTTCATCCAAAGGTACGTACGTAGCCGATTAAAAGCCGATTTAAAGTATCGACTTGAAAGACCCAGCAAGAAAACTCAGCAGCTGTTCTTCAAAACTGATTATTATTTCATTTTGAAGGGGCTATTGATATTGCTATTATTTATAAATAGATATATCTATTTTTTATTAATTATAAATATATATATTATTTATAGATAGATATAATCCTAAAAGTTATTCTTCACGTCCCAAATGGAACATAAATTATCGCAGTGAGCCTGGATTTGGTCCCAGCATTTCCTGATTCGAAGCGGGTTACTCAAACTCCAGACCATGGAGACTATAATATCTCATTTCTTTTTTATGTTTTCCATGATTAACTCAAATTCATTTATGGGCTGTTTTCACCTCCGCCTTTTTTGCTGACATTGATTGATCGTTGGTTATAATAAGGAATGCTTTTAACAGGCTAAACGAATTCTGCTCGATCCTGTGTGAAATAATGGGATCTATCTGAGTACCTACTAAATTAGACGCTTCAGTTTTGAGCTGTATAATATTTTAAATAAAACATATTTGGACACAAGATATTTAGCGCCATCTACATTCCAACTTAAACAACTGAACGCTTGTTTTATGGTAACTAGCTAGAGCGTTTTGTTCGGTGAAAGAGATACCTGGAGGCCCGCTTTTCCTCCATTCCCATCCTACTGCCTTAAAGGTTGGCAACGCAACTGTAACACTACCTGAGTTGTAGGTGTCCATGGGCCGCGGTAGTTGCTTACCAACAGGTAACTCGTTTACCCTCTTTTGCCGTCCTATTCCATAAAAACTGGTATCAATACTTAGAGACTTATTTTATTGTAAATACATACTTATAATATACCCAGAACTAACATAAATATTTGTACTGTGTTTTCGTAGTATTTTCTTTTTAATCACATCTAACAGTGGTAGAGCCAAGCAGTTCACTTCATGAATGGGCCGGCTCGACCGGTGATATACCACGACCTCTCAGAAGACCGACGTAAAGTGGCTCATGCCACGTTTCGTTCGGTGAGAGAGGTACCCGGAGGCCCACCCCCTTCCCCATCCTTTCCTATCCCCTATCCCTTAAAGGTCCGCAACGCAACAGTAACACTATATGTGTTGCTGGTGTCCATGGGCGGCGTTGGCTACTTACCATCAGGTGACACGCCTGCTCGTTTGCCCTCATATCCCATAAAAAACGACGGTGACAAACAAATGTCACACCTACTTTTATATGGCTACCACAGCCTATACACAATTATAATATCATGTAAAACGAAACCAAACTTTTAAACACATATACGCGGGAGTTTTTCCAAAAGGTATTCTTTGAAAAACGGGTTATAACATTTATGAAATTGACTAAAAAATATTTATCAATACCAATCCTATTTATCGAATGAAGTCATCCTAATTTCTATGAATGACGTCGTCATGTGTGTACAATACATTTCACATCGCATTGAAGCTCTATTGGAAAGCTAACAATGGCTATATTGTGGCTATATTATATCTATGTAGGTATGTTATAACAGCCATGTAGGCTATATGAACTCGCTTCGACTGAATCTAAATTATAGAGTAAGGACTGGTTAGTATGGGTTATTATGGTTTGTTATTGTAATATATAGATTTTTGATATTACATTACATACAATTTAATATTTATTGTTGAAGTTATGTTCTCGAGATCCAATCTCGTTATTTGACTGAATTTTATTATTCCATACTTATGCTAAGGCTGTTTCAATATGTGCTTGAAAAAAGTTTTCTTTTATAAATTATTCAAACCATTTAAGAAAATCTGCGTAGTGATTTTAAAGAATACCATTTCATTCTTTTAAGCAAATGATGTATCTAAGATAAGAATCTTGCCAACATTCAAATGCAGACTTTAACAAACGAAATGTATGACTGTGGATAAGGCGAAAGAAGTGTATCAGGATCATAGCTTGTGAAAAGCGAAAGTCTCTGCCTATCTACCTATCCCTATGGGATACAGGCATGAGCTTATGTTTGTATTTAAGTAACATTTTGTAGGTGATGAGTAATAAAAAAAAAAGATGGCCATGGAAAAATAAGAAAAAAGTTTACACCAAAATTAAATGTCGGTTGATTTACGAACACCAAACTTTTCAAAGTTACTTAATTTAAAGAAAAATTAAAATATTTCCCACAAGAGAAAGCTTTTTATTCATTCGACCTTTTGGTTTTAAGACATTTAGATAAAATATCACTTACTCTCAGTTGGATACGATTTATTGATTGAACATGAATGTAATCTGACACACATTTTGTGATAGCTTGTGGAAAATGGTGTGTTTAGATATTCCTGTTATTTAACGGATAAAAAGGCAAAAGAACAAGCGCGTCACTTGATGGTAAGCATCTTACGCCGCCCATAGAAATGTGCAACACAGATTGTGTTGCAGTTGGATTTCGGGCCTTTAAAATGGGATAAGTAATAGTTAGAAAGTGGGGATAGGAAGGAGAGAGGCACGAGTTTGTTGCATAAATGGGCCGGCTCGACCGGTGAAAAACGGCATAAGTGGCTTCTTAGGCCCTTCCATACCACTTTCAACCCCATTGTAGAAGCCGGCGACGCAATTGTAACACTATTAGTGTTCAGGTGTCCGTAGGTGACGTTTGTTGCTTGCCATCGGGTGACATGCCCGCTCGTTTGCCTCCCTTTCCCATAAAAAATGTAGTATATTTTATAAATGAATTGGGCAATTTCTAAACCAACAACCGTGCAATAACCTTTCTATCAAATGGTGCTCATTCTCTTGAAAGATGAGACATGTTCTCTGTAATAAATTGCTTACACAGTATTCATTCAGTATCTCCGAGTCTGTGAAGGAGACCTTTCATGTAGGCAACATTTTAAGTCCTCTGAAACCTTTCTTCGCCCTTCGGTAATAGGTACATACATTCAGCAAGTAATTGTATATTTATAATTTAATTTCGCACTAAATAATAATTCAAAATACCAAAATCCAAAAATTCTTCTTCTCTCCAAAATGAAAGCTTCTATTTCGAAGTTCTCTGGTACGAAAAACTAGCAGGTACGGCCTACTACTTTTTTATGTTACAATTTAAGATAAAAAATAGTTTTTTAGTATTTATTTATGTTTAAAAACAATATATTACATTGAATCAATAGAAGAAATCCTTTTTTAAATACTCTCTCGAGACACATGTGATCAATCTTTAAATGTCACAAAATTTCAAATATTTTTCTTTTCACTACACGTACTAATGTGGTACTTTCAGGATTGATAGCAAACATTTTAGACATTCATAAACTATAATTAGTCTATCGGAGTACATTTACTTTATGAAAAAGAATGTTTGTACTAATCCGTTATTTAGTTAACTATAATAAATTCATTTAGTTGCTTAACTCAAAAATAGAGGGCACTGTGTGCATTGTGTTAAAAAATATAACAATATTAAACATAACAAAGAGTTGCTCATGAGTGATTCATTCTGCGTGACCTTTTAAATGATTACACGTATTTTGAATTCACTGGCTTGGGGTAAATGAGCAGGCATTCTACCTCAGGTCTGGGTGACCTTGCTATTTTAGAAAACTCCATACGAAACTAATGAAATAATATAGAATATTGCCTCATTGAAGGAAGAGATCTCGCTTCTGAATCTAGAAGTTATGTTTTTTCTACAAGCTAATATTTTTTGTATAAATTCTGGCGACGTATGTTTACTTCTGTCGGTTTCCCTCAGGCTTATTTTGTCAGTCGATTTCACCGCAATATGAAACTCCTCATAATAATAAAATACGATAGGCTATCTTTGTCGGAGAAAATTCATAGGATATTATATATTTGGACGAATAAATAAAAGTAAAACTAGCTTCTAGTGAGTTACTTGATTTTTCTTATATGGGAAAAACGTAACAATCGGGTCGCCTGATGGTAAGTAGTGCTGCCCGTGGACATCTGCAACACATTACAGATGCGTTGCCGGCTAAGATGGAGTAAAGCGAAGGATGGAGGAAGATGGTTGGCTTTCAGATACATCTCTCACCTTACAAAACATGCCACTAGTAACTTTACGTTGATTTTATAAGAGGCTGTGGTATTTCACCGTCCAAGCCGGCCCATTTATGCGTGGCACTACAAATCATTATTACCCTCATTAACCCTTTTTATGTAGGTACTGTTGGAAGTAGGCCTCCCCCGTAGAAGGCCACAACTCACAGCCTTGTACTAAGTGCATCGAGTGATCTTAACTAGGTCGTCGGTCCACCTAGTGCGTGGACGGGATGTAAATTTATACTTATTTACAATTATGAAATGTAGAATTAAAACTTTTAAAGCTTTTTTAGTGACAGGTTAGCTGTCAGTAACTACTTGAGTAACTTTAACGAGTAACTAGTAGAAGTTAGTTCTGAGCAGTAATGCGCTCCAGGTGTTCCGGAAGCATCTTAAAACTTTGGAGATTCGGAGAAAATGGTATTTTTGAGCTTAACCTCAAGCGTTTTCTACCCGAAGGTGTAAGCAGCGGCTGTTAAACCACGACTCGCTGAATCGTTATGATCTGTGCCTAATGGTAATAGGTAGCGGACTTATTGCCATTTATAGTTTTATTTACATTATTAACATTTATCGATATTAACACATTTATCAATATTTATTACACTTGACGTCCAAAAATAATTCGGTAAAAGTAGCTCGACCACTGGACCACCGAGAAAATCGATAATTTTAAGATTAAATAACTAATCAATGAACTAAGAGCAAAAATTACACTTAACTAAAAGCAAAATAATAAGAGAGTAGAAGATTTTCCGATGTAAATATAAACAGTAGGGTAGGGCGGGTCTAGTTGAGCAATTTTTCACTTGAGCGGATATAGCTCCTCAATGATAGGTCTCAATTAGTTGTTGTGCGCCCTGTTGTATTAGTAATTTATCTGTCTCAAAGCTACTATAGTAATTTATTTGATAATCAGTCAAATTTAAAAGCTACAGCTGCTTATGTACAAAAGGTCCAACATGCTCAAAGTACCCCATAGGTGAGGTAAGTTGAGCAGGGGTATGAGGCAAGTAGAGCACTAAAAATGACCAGCGAAACCATGGGTTCAATGTTAACTAGAGATAAAATAAACTATCTGTTTCACAATCACCTCTTTATTTATAGATTTTTAGTGATAGAACAACAAAACTTAAAGTAATTTTCTTTGAATTTTTTGAATAACCGAAACTAGAATCAACAAAACATCAACGTATCTTAAAATTAACCTCAAAATTAGATTCAGTCTTTCTGTTTCAATCAGACTTAATAAAATATAATATTATTACCCAATTAGCTTATTAATCTTTAAAAAATCAACAACATCGTAGGCACTTAGTAAAAATATAATAAAAATAAACTTAATCATCGTGGTAAAATCAGCACCTGGAACACATTTTGTATGTGCCCATCCCTTGCAAGATTGACAGTGGATCCAACTTTCTCCTGGTAAACTTTGAGAATAGTCTTCGCAACAAATTAGACATGAATATTCATCATCACTTTCGTCACTTGGCTGGAGTATTTGTTATGTCTGTAACAAATACTCCAGCCAAGTTCTTCTTTTTTTTCTTAACCATGTTCATTTTTGGCTTCTTAACTTTTTTGTGGCTTCTATCTGATCTTCTATGGCGTTCACTTCAGGTGTATCTGTCAGTATTGCAGCTTTCCTCTTTCTTCTGTTAATTTTAACTGCTTTTCTAGGGCCAGCCTTTGGGTATGGTCGTACAATTTCCGGGGAAAATACTTGCGTTAGATCGATCGTCTCATTTTCTTTATTGCTTTGATCAGGTTCGGGTTCAGCTTGGCAGGGGGAGGCAGAACTAGTGGGATTAGGTGCAGTGCTAGACACAGCTTGCTCTGGGTGATCTTTTTCCGGCTCCTTAGTTTCTGGTTCAGGACGATCGGTTACAAAAGATGGTGAAAACTCTTCCTCAGCAAAAATGTTTGCATTATACGGGAAGATGCCTGTCTTTCGGAAACCTTAAAAAAATAACACATTCATTACTTTAGTAGTTTGATGCATGGGGTAAGTTGAGCAACTATAGCTCAACTAACCCCAACCCAAAATTTTAAATTTAAAGTGAGGGTACACAAAAACCTTAAAAATTATACCCATAACCTCTTTAAATATTCAAAGTACAATAAATTTATAAAAGATTAACACTTACCTGATTGAAAACTGCTAATATTTGACTAATAGAGACGAAAACTTGTGATAAACGAAGTTTTTACTTTTTAGTCCCAAAATAAAAAAACGCACTACCACTTCACTCGCTCGTCGAGCTGCCACTAGCGATCACGCGATGATTACCTCTCCCGCGACTCCTTCTTTTCGCCATACGATGCCCTATTCATAGAGTGATAGTTTGCGAGATATTTCGTTTGCCCAACTTGCCCCTATGCTCTACTAGCCCCGCTCTACCCTACCTAGAATTGTCGTTAAGAAACTTAATTGATTTGGTAACCCAATATTGAGTTTCGTTGTGTTTAGTTTGTCTGTGTCAATAGTTGGAGGCTGCTTAGATCAACAAACACAAATTTAATTATGATTTTGTTTTATAGCCAACATCATAATAATATTAGTCGTTTCCAGAATTTTAGGACGTTTTCAATAAGTTTTGTAAAATTTAAGAGCAATGTTTAATTAGGTACCATGAAAATTTACCAAACAAATTTCTATACCACAGTACCTACTAGTCGACCCGGCGAACATTGTTTCACCTCAAAATTTTGGATTTTATTAATTTCAAATAGCGCGCGTCCGCCGGGTAAAGTAATAAAATCGGTAATTATGGGCTATCTTTAAGAGATAGACATACACTATGATGGAATATTTTGTAGACCTTTTTAAGGTGTATAATAATGTAGTACATAGTTTAGATCTATCACTTAGGGTTCAGCCAGTGTTTGCTAACACTGGCTGAACCCTAAGTGATAGATTAAAGCGCAAAACTTCGAAAATTATAGTCTTTCTCCAATATATTATTTAAGCAGTAATTACACCTGAAAAACCATCACGCGAATACTTTCTATAAATGCCTCTTTTTCGTGACATACCTATTTTAAATTAAGTTATGATTTTTAAACCGTTTTTTTTATGGGATAGGAGAGCAAACGAGCAGGCGTGTCACCTGATGGTAAGCAACCAACGCCGCCCATGGACACCAGCAACACATATAGTGTTACTGTTGCGTTGCCGACCTTTAAGGGATAGGGAATAGGAAAGCATGGGGAAGGGGGGTGGGCCTCCGGGTGCCTCTCTCACCGAACGAAACGCGGCATGAGCCACTTTACGTCGGTCTTCTGAGAGGTCGTGGTATTTCACCGGTCGAGGCGGCCGATTCATGCAGCGATCTGCTTGGCTCTACCACTGCTAATCGTTTATTAATCCTACCACACATTGAATTTCAAACCAAGTTCTTTTTATTTTTCGCAAAGATATTAATAATATTTCGTATATACATGAGTTTTTATGTTTATATACTTTATAAAAAATACGGTTTATTTCATATTGTTTGTGTCTGTGGTATATTAAAAATGTTACTCCTGGGATATTTACGTTATCACGTCATATCATTGGCTGGTACTATGATTACAGTAATGTTAGTAGGTATTACTACGATGTTGTGTAGCAAAAATATGCTGAATATTTTTTTGGTATAGTTTCGGGTTACTTTACATACATACATAACTTCACGCCATATCCCTTACGGGGTAGGCAGAGTTTTGGCCGTCCTCGATTCCTTCATACATCCGCTTTTGCCGTATATATATGCTTAGTCAATCTTGCATCATCCATTCTTTCGCCATGTCCGAACCATCGGAGCATGCCCTTTCTTACATTTACACCGACACTCTTTTTCAACTCATCTTCCTTCCTTACAGCCTTGTTTTTCGACGCGGTCAGCGAGATTAACTCCGCAGATTTTGCGCAGTGCCCTATATAATTATAACAGATATGGCAAATGTTATGAATTTCGTACTAGCGAATGAGATGTGTTGGAATCGGGTCCTGTAACGCTCTGTTCTCTCTGTCTACCTCGAAAGCGACTTGGCGTAAAATTATGTTATATTGTATACCAGTTGACCCAGCGAACTATGTTTCGCCTCAGAAAAGAAATTAAAATGTTCATTGTGGGTTATCACTAAGAGGTAGACATATGCCATCGAGGACATTTTTGTAGATCTTTTGAAGGTGTATAATAATGTAGTACATTATTATAATCTATCACTTACAGTTCAACCAGTGTTTGCAATTAAAGATCTCGAAAATTACCACTTTTTAATACATATATATATATAACATAACTTCACGCCTTTTGTTACCCGAAGGTGTAGGCAGCGGCTGTGAAGCCTCGTCTCGCCGTTATGTTTACGTCCCAAATGGAATAGGTGGCGAACCTACCGCATCGAAATCTGTTGTGTGATTTCAAAGATATAAGCATACAAGGGGACTGATAGCGGAAAGCGACTTTGTTTAATACCATGTAATGATTATTTAAATTAAATATCTTTAAAAATACAGATTCAATTTCCAAACTAACAATATAATAATATATCTTCACTATAAATATACCTATATTGTACAAACTAGCAGATTACTCTCCGGTACGCCCTTCACATCTTTGAGAAACAAGATGAATAGTGAAAATATAGTCCAAGTAAATAACACTAATGAAATGATAAACGAGTCTTCTCTTTTGAAAAAATAAACCTTAAATGAAAAAAGGACGCTGTTAGACAAGCCAGTGAAGAGGCTGCTTTTCGGTTCGCTGGACAGATTTATTTAATTTTTAGGGTTATGTTCTTCATAATGTTAGAATCAGTGAGTTGTTTTTTTTTTTTAATACGGTTTGATGATTAGATTGATTTAAAGGTTGTGACCTATTGCATTTAATATCTGCAACTCAGATTTTTGTACAATTAAAAACCCAGTAAAGTCTATATAGGTAAGCCTGGATAGATGACCAAGACATTCGACGTATCGAGGCATAAATGCCGTCGGCTACACCCTATCGCAATAAGCGCGAGAAGATACGAATCAGGAAAACATTCTGAAAAATTGTGTTACTATTTGAGCAAGTGAGTAAGATAACTGCTGGAAAGGGTAAAAGGGTAAAAAATAAAAAAAGGGTAAAAAGTAGAAAGGGTTATCTAATAGTAGAAAATAATTGAAATAGATTATTATCATAGTCCTTTGGCTAATAATATCTCTAAGTTCATTGTCCGCGATATTCGATTTTATCACGGCAATGGTAATTTTAAAAAAGTTTAAAGTGTAAAATTTATGTACAAACAGATCAAAATCTCTATTTTCTTTTGGGGTGGGATTCATGTAAAATTATCTACCTGGCAATGAACGACGACGCTTAAAGTGTATATCTTTTTTAATCTTGCAAAGTGGTTAAAAGGTAAATATTCATTTAGAAATCTGCCATCTTGATGTCCCAGTTAAATGGTTGCCCCGGTTTACGTTTTTTCAGTTTGTTTGCTGTACCTACTCAAAATATTAATTATTAGGTATATTTCTATTAAAAATGTTTAACCTTGGCATAAATTCATTCCTGTTACTAAATTTATATTCAATTACACCCGGTTGTATTTAATGTCTATGTGCTATCATAATTAAAGCAGTTTTTTTAGACTCATAATCAAGCACTTCTAGACTCTTTACCTTATTATTAAATTGTATCCTAACTTCACGCTTTTTCTATGTAGGCAGCGGCTGTTAAAGTCTTGACTCGCCGAATCGTTATTTTACTCCCCAAATTTGCCAAGCCTATTGCCGTAAACCGGACACAAAGTTGTCAGTCATCGATATTTATCACATATAACTTCCAAAAAGAATTCAGACAAGTGCTTACGGATCCCACAACTTCTGAATTGGAAGCGGGGAGCTCGCCCACTCGAACACTAAGAGAATAAAATTTATCTATCACGTTTATTTAGTACGGATTGAGTCGATACTTAAATTTATTACCAGTAACAATTTCCTATGTAATTATAGTAAAAACGTTTCAAACTTATTCAAAATGGCCGATAAATTTCCCACATAAGCCGCAGTTAATGATACCAATTTCGCCCGTCTAATTTATTTTCTTACTTCCACTTAAGTGTATGAAATTATTGTAGCTTTATTGTGAGAGACGAGAAGACACTGAGCATCGTGAAAGAATAATTTAAATTATTTATATTGTTAAAGTTAAACTTTATAAACTTGCAATAATTTGACAATTGTAAGTCAACATTTACATTTCATGTACTGTAAGAATTGTAAATTCACATTGCCTTAATTATGTTTTCAGTATCGGTTATGTTTCTGCATATAATAAATAAAATTATATTATATAAATAAAATTTTCTTGAAAAAATACATTTTAATATGGACAACAGGAAGCCAGTAGCAGCTATGTATATGGATATGACCAGGGCTTTCGATCATATTGACCACAAAATTCTACTAGGAAAACTATACAGCTATGGTATAAGAGGTAATGTGCTTGGCCTCATAGAATCGTATCTGAAAGATAGGACTCAATTCACGCAGATAAGTCAAGTAGACGTTAAATCCAGGACAGAGATAACATACTCATCACGTAGCAGATTAGTTAAATACGGCGTTCCCCAAGGATCTGTTCTAGGCCCACTATTATTTATATGTTATATAAATGACCTCCCCATGATAACCTCACATCAAATGGCACTATTTGCTGATGACTGTGCAATTGCTTTTAGCTCAGGCAGTACGAGTCAAATTAAAAAGGAAATCAAGAATTCACTAGACAGTATTATTGACTGGTTGAATAAAAATAACCTGAAAATTAATCTAAGTAAAACCAGTATCATGAACTTTAGACTCAGAAATTCTAATCAGTCGAAACTACATATAACCTACAAAGATGATGAATTATTAGAGTCAAGCTCAACAAAATTTTTGGGATTGTATATTGATAATGACATGTCATGGAGTACCCAAATTGATCATTTGTGTACAAAACTTTATCAGTTCTCATATGCCCTATATATGCTTGCAAAAATCGCAAATAAAAATACTTTATTAACAGCCTATCATGGTTATGTAGCCTCTTTATTAAGGTATGGCATTATATTTTGGGGCAATGCTACTAACATTTCAGATGTACTAATAGGACAAAAAAAATGTATTCGTGCCATCTGTAATATAAAACAAACAGACAGCTGTAAGCCTCACTTCGAAAACCTGAAAATACTGACGATCGCATCATTATATATATATGAAGTTTGTATGTTTGTAAAAAATAACTCAAACCTATATAAAACAGTGGAAAGTGAACGTCGCTCTAAACAGTTGCACTTGTTACCCACCAAAACGACTTTTGCTCACAAAAGTATATATGCAATGGCGCCAAGGATATATAATAAACTTCCTAATAGTATTAAATCAAGCAAGAACACTAATATATTCAAAAACAAAGTTTTCAATTTATTAAATGACAAAGTGTATTACTGCGTAAATGATTATCTCGAGGACCATTTAAATGACTAGTGACTAACGAATAATTTTGACCATAATATATTGCAATTGTTAGAATTAATTGTATGTTGACAGTGTTGTATTTATTTATTAGATTATTTCTTATTGTATCCGTTGATTTATATGTTTTGCCAGACGGTGGGATATGGTATAGCACTATAATATTTTATACTGAGACCTATTTGTACCCATATTCGCAAAATAAAGGATTTGATTTGATTTGAAAAAGTTTTCAAATTGGTATGCATTTTGCTCCAATTTTATAAAACGAAACACTACATTAGCCACTTTACATCGATACTCTGACAGGCCGTAGTATTTCACCAGACGAGCCGGCGCATTCATGCAGCAAACCTGCGAGGAATATTAATTTTAAACAGCCTTTTTAACTAATATAAGAAATAGACCCAGGAATAAAAAGGTAGCCTTTTATTTCACCAAGAAATCTGTTGTCATTTCACTCGCCAGAACTTATAAGAATCATTTGTTGATGAGTATGGGAAGGGTTTTATAACACATTTAATTAGAAATATCACGTTAGAGAATTATGTCAATTAGTACGACGACAAATTTATTAAAATACGACAAGGGTCGTATTTTAATAAATGCGGGGAAGCCGCCACAATCAGTTCTTACGTTCCGTACGAAACCCTAATTACTCTGTGTGTCTATCTTAATTGGTAATGTCAAATATAATTTTTTTTTCAAATTTATACGAGTTCCTTTAACATATTCATCTAAAAAACATCCGCCGGATCAACCGTAGACTTTTTGAACGACAGCATTACTGCAGCTCTTCCGTTTTTACACTGCATTATCATGTTATACATTTTAACCATGTTTTCCATATTTTAAAATACCCAAACTGCAGGAGATTTTTTATTACTAGCCATAAAACAATATTCAATTGAAATAAATTTAACACAGAACTGGTAACTCTTTACTTATTTGCTTTTCTTAATAATGTAGTAAACTAATATAACAATGTATTTTATATTTAACGACAAGCCTCGTGGTGCATTGGTAAAACTAACAACTGAAGAATCGCGGTTGGTGGGTTCGATCCCCACTCGGATACAAATATTTGTGACAAGCACGAATGTTTCTATGGCGTCTGGGTGTTTTTCTATATAAGTATGGTTTTAATATCCGTTATCTAGTATCCATAGCACAAGCATTTAGTTGCTTAGTTTAGAACTAGAGGGCGCTGTATTTATTGTGTCCTAGATATTATTATTATATTATAGTTTTATTGATAGGACACAATCACTAACACTCAGTGAGAGTGATACACATATTTCATACAGATTGAGTAATTTCCCCAGAGATATTGACTCCAAGAACTATGTGAAGCATCAGTCTGTATGAAATATCTTAAGTTAATAACATAACCACACGTGTTATTGAGATATTATCTACGTTGTTGTATCACTTATTTGTACATTATTTGAACATGTCATAAGGAAGTTGATCACGTAGCTCCATTGAGTACTAGTAGTTAGCCACAGCTGTTCTCTTTAAACGTCTAATCCAGACGCATGTTGCTGAATCACTAAACCACCAAGAAAATAAAGAAAATAATGTAAAAATGCTTTGTGTCTCAAGGATTTAGAAAATGTTTAGAACCAGGAGCCATAAAATCGATGAGCGTTTACAATAAGAATTATGAAAGTTAGATAAGCGAGTGAGGCGTGTAAGAATTCTGCCTTGTGGCGCCCTGTTCTCTCTGCCTACCCTGCAAGGGTACAATATATATGTACAATATATGGGCGCAAACAATTTATTATGTAACTTGGCAAACCAAATGGTAGCATAGTCTAGTAGAAAACACTACCCAGATGACTCTGAGTAGTGGGTCTCTTTTAAATTTCATTCATTGAAGATCATCCCTGGTATCAGACCTTAAGGATAGCTGAAGAAGTCATGTCGAACTCTATTCTTTTTCCTGCTTAATAAGTAGTGCATGCTATGAGTTATGAGGTGTGTAGGTACTTATTTTAATATCAAGATTTATATTTAAAAATAATCATTCATTTGTTGACCGACACTTCTCTTTATGTATAGTGTAGTATATATATATATATTAAAAAGGTAATTTATCAATTTAGGTAAATTATCGCCTTTTTTATAGCAAAAATATATGCTTACTACTCATCTAATGAGCTAATCAGATTGCTCTACCCCAAATGCAAAAATTTATTACTGGACGTGTACAGAGAAGTCTGAAGAATATGATCACGTTAGATGGGTAGATTTTCTGTAATATTGAAGTTCTATTCCCTAACACATTATTGTAATGAGGACACTTTTCCAGTTGGAATGTTCCATCACATCGCTTAGCACATAGGTTTTGTGAATTTCAATATCTACAAAGGTTCTTTGAAATGTATTAAGATTGACTTTCACTCCTATTGATTTTCTTTCAGTCTTATTTTTTTCTCTATTTATTGAAAACTAGCGGCCCGCCCCGGCTTCGCACGGGTACATACACCCTTTTTTTGCATCGGGTTTCAAAAAAAAAGTAAAATTATAAAGGAAGTTTGAATTTTTTTTTATGAATTTTTTTTATTCATATTTTTTATTAATGTTTTTTTGTTTTTTTTTATTTTTAATTTTTATACATATATCATATTATTTACAAAACAAAAGCCATTAGTTTTAGTGAGTCAGAGCTTTCCTGTAAACGATATTTGAAGTAGTTTTATTTTGTGGCAGCAAAATAAATTGATTTTCAGGAGCTCCGACACGTGATAGGCCATACATACAGTTGGCCAACATACAGTTGGCCATGAGTGAAACATTCTTTTCGTAGGTCGATCCCTAATAATTCGAAGGTTTGGCCCTGGGAATTGTTAATAGTTAACGCGAAAGATGATTTCACCGGAAACTGAAGTCGTTTAAAAGGGATTGGCAGATCAGTTGGGATCATCGGTATCCTCGGTATATGAGCTAGTTGACCAGCTGCTGGGCCAGTGATAATGGTCGCTACAATTAAATTGTCCTTCAATTCCTTAATAAGCAGTCTCGTCCCATTACACATGCTCGGAGGGCTTAAATTTCTTAAAAGCATTATTAGAATTCCAATTTTTAACGTCAATTCATGTGGTGGCAGACCAGAAGGGTTTAGTGAATTAAAAAAATCCTGTGGATAATGGACTGCATCTTCAATATTTGTCACGGTATCGATCGATTTGTAATTTTTTATTTAGCCGGAGACTTTTTGAATAATGAGATTGTTTATTTCGTTGACAGTATCATTCCTGGGTGACACTATTGCCCTTGAATACAACCAACGAAAGTCCTTTTCGTGCAAATTCTCGATGTCAGGGTATACAGCATCTATTAAATTTTCTAAATTATGGACTATTTAGCCTACAGACTCATCCAGCAGGATGTCACAACTGCTTCAATTTGGAGTGGGAAAAATTCCTTCTCCAAGTTTTAGCAGTTGTTGTGAGAAATTACTATCTGTGATTCCATGAAGATGAGCTCTCATATTCGTCCGTAATTTTAAATTTTCTATCGAAGTCCATAAGGGAGACGATATCAAGCATGATTTGATGATATCTGCTCGCGTACCTCTGTTAATGACAGGAAGAGTCTGTCGGAAATCTCCAGCAATTACAAAAGTAATCCCGCCCATGAGGGCAGAGGAGTTTCTAAGGTCTTTTAATGTTCTGTCCACGGCCTCTATATGCGTTCTGTGACTCATAGTGCATTCATCCCACATAATCAATGAGGCGTCTTGTAATAATTTACCAAGAGGGCCGTTTTTACGGATTGAACATAACGATTGTTGCTCAAGATTTACGGATAGTGGAAGTATAAAAGTAGAATGAGCCGTGTTTCCATCCTTTAAGAGAGTTACGGCAATTCCTGACGAAGCAACTGCAATCGCTATCTTCCCTGATTCTCTTATCTTAGCTAGTATCAAATTTGCAAGAAAAGTCTTGCCAGTGCCACCTGGCGAATTTTTTTTTTTTTATATGGTATAGGAGGGCAAACGGGCAGGCGTGTCACCTGATGGTAAGCAACTAAAGCCGCCCATGGACACCAGCAACACATATAGTGTTACTGTTGCGTTGCCGACCTTTAAGGGATAGGGGATAGGAAAGGATGGAGAAGGGGGGTGGGCCTCCGGGTACCTCTCTCACCGAACGAAACGCGGCATGAGCCACTTTACGTCGGTCTTCTGAGAGGTCGTGGTATTTCACCGGTCGAGCCGTGCAGCAAGAAAAATATTTTTCCTTTGTTATTATTCACGCTATCGACTATAGTGTCAAAAGCATATTTTTCCGAATGAATAATTCAAAAAGTTATAAAAAGGTATTAAAGCCGTCTTGAATATAAAGTAATTTATTTTGATGAGGATTAATATCAAGGTACAAATGAAGAGCCTTTTCAAGAGGCGGCATATATAAATTAATATTTTAGAATAAAAAACTGCTTTCTGTGACATAACTATAATATTTAGACAAATGCTGTCGCGACACTTTTTGTAGATAATGATGAGTTCTGCAAAGTCGTAGTAAATGATTTTGTTCTATCATCAATAGTTTTCGCAGCGCACGCGACGTAAGGAATTTTTCAGGTCATTTTTTTACACCTTATGTTACATTATTAGAGTTTTAGTAAGGATCCCTAATTTTTTTTTTTAAATATAATATAGCCTATGTTACTCGGGGATAATGTAGCTTTCCAAAGGTGAAAGAATTTTTGAAATCAGTCCAGTAGTTTCGGAGCCTATTCATTACAAACAAACAAACAAACAAATCTTTCCTCTTTATAATATTAGTATAGATTAAACATTTAAATTTATTAATAATCGATCTGCAATATTTTCAACATATAGTAATCGACTTTTTACAGAAAGCTCTAAGTTTAATTATTAAATATTTTTGTAAAATAAAGACTTCTATTACTTTTTAATTTTATGTGGTTTTTATCTATCGGATAGATATTTTCTTAAAACAGCACATTTTTTTCAATCATCAACATTTATTTAAACTGTAGACTGATTAGATCACATTATTGATACAAAAATATTTATAGAAACAGCGTCCCCATAACTCAATATCATTGGTGATACGCTATACCTAAAGTACAGACAAGCTACTGTCAAGCTGATTTACTGTATAGGTAACAAAAAGTCATCAAAAACGTCGGTATTATATGGACCACACATCAAGAAGATTTGTTAGAGTACGTAGTATATACGCCATAACCATAAAATCCGGAGTAACCTGGTTACGCAGTAGTTACATACATTGGTATAAACAAGAAGCCATTATTGGTTTCCTGTTAATCTTCAACAGAAAGAGATAAGGTGAGAGCAAGACAAGATTCATTAAACTTGGTTTTTGAAACTTTGTGGATAGAGTTGAGAATGTGTTTATCTTATCTGGGATTAGCAGATATAGAATTAGTTTAGAAAGTCGCGATTCTTACAAACCTATTTAAGTGAATTGTTGTATTTCGATTTTATTAAAAAAATATGTAACATTGTCCTTTGATTGTTGTCGTTCCTTATCACCTTTTTTGAAGAACAGTACCACCGCACTCCTGCTCCAAACCTGTGTTGTTATACCTTGGTGTAAGACGGAATCAAAAAGACCTGCCAATTTAGGATGGGAGTCCCGCCGGATTTTAGAAGCTCCGTTGTAATTCCGTCATCACCGAATGCCTTGTTGTTCTGGAGTTGCCCGAGAGCCGCCCTAATCTCGCTTTCTGTGTCATCGGGGATGTCCTGACTATTGGAAGAGGTCTCAGACAGGAAAAATCTTGCCTAAATTCGGCAAAGGAGCCTGTTAACCATTAAATTTATACAATACAAAAAGACACATTTAGTTCTTCTACCATTTAATTCTCTTTGATTTGATTTAATTTGAAAGAGCGTGAAATTGAAATCTATTTGATAGCCACTTTCTTGATTCATCCATCATCGGCAAAAAATAATATTTAAAAATCATTACATAGTAGTAGTAGTAGATAATAGTAGTCGCATTCAGCTGTCTGTCTCCTTATATGTTTAGATCTTTGATCATCGGACTTTGATGTGGATTTTTTAATAGACTCACAGCCGAATACTGAACCGGCACTCAAATCTTACAATCAATAAAGTGCTACTTACTGCACAAATTTCACGTATTTAGTAGTTACTTAAACGCTTAAATAGCGCTTATATATTTGAGTGGCGGTTCAGTATTCGGGCTATAGGGTGTCAACGGCGTAGTTTTATTCTATAATTCATTTAAAAATGTACTGGAATTATAGATTTCTCCGGATCAGCTAGTTGTTTTTTAAAATATTAATAGCTAATTTATAGCTGTCTTTTATTAGTAGTTGTTTGTTTTTAGTTTATTTTAATGTATCTAGAGATATAGTAGGCAGCTGTTTGCTGATCAGATATAGCTAAATATACATACAATTAAGAAAATCTTTCACCGATAACAACTGTTACAAGGTGAAGTTATTATTTGGACGTGAGTAGAATTGGAATGTATATGGATTTGAATACATCGGAAACGAACCTTTCATTGGATAATGGACCTAGGTGTGTAGAATATAAAGTGGCAAATTAATATGGTAATTTGACCAAAGACATAAGCTCTTACGGGCTTTTATATAATCATGATGGGCATTTAACATTTTACTCGCTTGAAATTCATAATGTTTTTAAATGTAGGTACGTTAATTTAATCATTTTTCATTTCATTTAATAGTAAGATTTTCATTTCATTTAAGACTGATAAAATTACTTTATCAGTCTTAAAATCACTTTTCATATATATATTTTTTTAGTCGGGTAGAACGAATTTTTCATTTTGAAGTGGCTTCCAAAGAGATTGTGTATAAACGCATTTTACTGTAGACTAGCTGACACGGCAATCTTTCTTTCGCCTCAGAAGCAACAGTAAAAAAAAAATCTAAATAAAGTAGCATATTAAGTTACTTCTTAACAGCTATCTGCCAAAAAGTACCATTAAAATTGGTCCAGCCATTTCAGAAATTACCCGGAATAAACAGACAGATGGATAAAAATTGTAAAAGAATGTTATTTTGGTCTAGATACCGTGTTTAAACGGTACATACACCAAATTCATATTCATATGAATGGAGTGTAGCAGTGTTTTTTTAATATTACAAACAGATACTTCACGTTTATTTATATGTATACATACAGATAAAGTATATATGTATATAAGATAATTTTATGTACATACATACATACATAACTTCACGCCAAATCCCTGGCGGGGTAGGCAGAGAGAACAGAGCGCCATAAGGCACGATTCTTACACGCCTCACTCGCTTCGTTGACTTTCATAACTCTTTTCATGCACGCGCGTCGGTTTTTGAGGCTCCTTACATCACCTTCCTCCAGAACACGTTCTATTTGGTCATGGAGTATGTGTAATATTTTATGTATTTCTATTAAATCTTAATATAATATAATACTCCAATAAAGTTATCGAACAAAATACATAACGCTGATTAAATTTGTTCCTTGCCATCTGAAACTTTGTAAAGATCATTAATTTATTGGTATTTCGTAAAAATCATCATATTATTTATTATACTTGAGGAAAATATGAAATGTAGTTAAAAAACTTCCAAAAGATCCTGTCGCCGACAAGGAGTATGAGTGATTACATGTTATCGATTTGTTTATTAAAGAAATGGAATGATATATTAGTGGATTAGCTGTGCACATTTCTATAAATTATGTACAGCTATTGAAAAAAAAAAACGCAATTTTTATATTGTAATGGTTCACGGGAATACCTAAATTAAAATACGGTAAGGATCATAAAAAAAAACATTCTATCGAGAGATATGTGTAAAATGAAAAATATTTCATATATACTATAGTGGAAGAAAGTTATGGAAGCGAGCTAGGCGTGTAAGAATGGTGCCTTATGGCGCTCTGTTCTTACTGCCTACACCGCAAAGGATTTGGCGTTTAGGAATGTATGTTATAGTGAACATTTAATTAATTGTTTACGATGATTAGCGGTGATGACACTAAAACAACTTTCAGGATTATATCGCGTTTATTTATTATCTATTTATATTTATTTCCCGACGTTTCGAACTCTTTACAGAGATCATTTTGGTGGTTCGCGAAAGTCTTAGAGATAAATATGATTAGCGGTGCCAATATTAGTTCAATAAGCAATATAACTGTCTGACTTTTAAATTGTACCCGTGTCTTTCACTAGCTGTGAAAGGATCATATTTAATCATGTATCATGGATTTCTTGTCCAGTAATTCAGATAATAAATCCTTTATACAGAAAATTCTTAAACATCTAGCGCTCCTGGCTTAGTTCTAACATAACACATAACATAACATAACTTCACGCCATTGTTACCCGAAGGTGTAGGCAGCGGCTGTTAAGCCTCGTCTCGCCGTTATGTTTACGTCCCAAATGGAATAGTTTGGTTTAGTTCTAATTTAAATTAAATATTTTTAGGCACAGATATATTATTAACTAGCAGACTGCGCGAACTTCGTACCGTTATATTGTATGTAGCTTCCCGCATCAAGGTGTCACTCGCGTAAAAACAAAATGTCGATGACGACGATGATTACACATAGCCTATGTTACTCAGTGATAATGTACCTTTCTAAAGAAAAGATAATTATTAAAATCGGTCCAGTATTTTTTGAGTTTATTCTTACATACAAAAATCCAAATCTTTCCTCTTTATATTAGTGTAGATAGTGTAGATTTACTATAAAAGTTGTCTGGTAAAAATATCTAATGTTATTACTCGCGTATAATTGAGTATACCATAGAGCATTGTCAATTCTGTGAAAGAATAAAATAGTTAAATCGTGTTATATTTACTTAATGGATAATCTAATATACCTATAATGTTAAAATTTTAACGATAACCTTCTCTCCTTACAGTGACATAGTGTGTTTGTGTACGAGTGATGTGTAATGGACATTGATCAAGATGGACAAAAAAGCGGCTGAGTCCACCAATAAGGGCTTGTGCGGGCAAATGCGTCGGTATCCAGACAAAACGCCGGATTTTCCGTCCGATTTGTCGTTGGACGAGTTTAAGAACAGGTTCGAAACGAGTGCGCCCCGTGCGGAGGAAAATGAAATCGCTTCCAATCCGGCCACGCACGGCAGCGCCACTCGTCAAGTGGTTAGTGGGAAAATTTTCAAGAAGTGTAAGAGTGCGACGTTTCAGATAGATGGCGCTACTTATACCATTGGTGAGTAATCAATAAAAAGTTTCACATTCATCATTAAGGATGGCGCTACCTTATCGAAGTTAGAATGAATGTGAAATTTATTATTTTTGTATCATTATTTTTTTCATAACACGTAATATATTAATATGATAAGTTATTGATTTTTAGAAAAAATACTTTATATATTAAATTTCGTATTATGGAAATATAATCAAAATTAAACTATTTATCACTGACAACATTTTTAAAAGTCCTGATGTATTGATAGAATAGTAATAGTTATTGAAATAAAATTTTACGAGTCCATTCCAACCTAAACCTAAAAACCTGAGCACCATAAGGCATTAATATTAAGTGCTTCGCTTTCTCGTATCATCTTTAAGGGGAACTGCCACTATTTTATTTAATACTGTCATTATTTTATATTCCAGACTTGGCACATGCTCACATTGCCAGAACATGACCTCCCTTTTTTAATACTGTCATTTACCTTTAGACCAACTTTCTTCCTAAAATTAAGTTATTACTTACTCCGTAAATATATTTTTAGCTCAATCTATAGATATAGATAAGCCAAAGAATTATTACATATCTATAATAAACTAAATTAAAACCTTCGCGAATGGTAAAAAGCAAAACAAAAATAAACACATGTCATTTGCAATAGATTGGTTTAACACAAGTTGTGAAAGGCCATGCCCACTTCAACCCTTACGGTTGATTGAACAAGTACACCCCGCTGGCAATGTGTTTAGCGTGAATTAGAATTGAACGTAATTTGGCAATGTGTTTAGCTTGAATTAGAATTGAACATAATTTTTGTTGTTTAAGTAAGTTTACGAGTAATACATACTTTTGATGTACTTAATATACTTTCCAACTTTTATTTGCTAGTTCTTTTTTCGAAGAACTTCAGAAAGTAGATCAAAATATATTTGTTTTTCTAATAAGATGAACGCGTGTATTTGAAATATAGACACGTTATGTGTTTAGTTATTTTTAATTTACACTCAGTAATTTATAAATTAATAAAAATAATATAACTTTCTATCATCTGTAGTGGTAGAGCCAAGCAGTTCGCTGCATGAATGGGCCGGCTCGACCGGTGAAATACCACGACCTCTCAGAAGAATGACGTAAAGTGGCTCATGCCGCGTTTCGTTCGGTGAGAGAGGTACCCGGAGGCCCACCCCCTTTCTCATCCTTTCCTATCCCCTATCCCCTAAAGGTCGGCAACGCAATAGTAACACTATATGTGTTGCTGGTGTCCATGGGTGGCGTCGGTTGCTTACCATACGTTTGCACTCCTATCCCATAAAAAAAAATTAAATACAGCTAATTCAAAACATAAACGCATTAAAAAGTTGTATTTATTTTGTTAGTGTACACCCTATGATTTTTCTTATTATAATAATAAAAAAAAATGTTATTTTTTGTTATTTTAATATTAAAAAATATTATAGATTCATGTTTAATAATATAAATGCAAAATATTATAAATTCTTGGTTATTTATCTACTTTAAGACATTTTTATTACTATGAGACAATAATAATTGCCACCTCCAATTCTGTGATATCAAAAGAATTAACTTTTCGTGTTGACGCATGAAGTGCTGCCACTTCACCTTCGGGAATTTAGGTATATACAAAAAGGCACACATACCGACGGAGTACCTATATTTAGGCCGAAAAATAAGGAAGAGTCGAGCATTACGGAATTGTGGGGAATTTCCACCGGGCGAGTTTATCTTGCTTGAAGCGATAAAATAGATTGTTAGCGGCGTTAGTCGAGCTGAAATGGCCGGCGTCACGCGAACTCTCCAATTACTGCTGGATACAATTAACGAAAAAAAATAATGTGAATATGTAACATTGTGCAGTACTAAGCATTTGTATTATTAGTAAAGTGACTCATGCTGGATTTCATCCAGTGAGAGAGATATACGGAGGCTCATTCCTTTTTGCATCCCCTCGCATTTCAATCCTAACGTCGGTTTAAAGATCGTCAAGGTAACTGTAACCCTCTCGGTGTTGCAGATGTCCATACATGTTCTGCTTGCTTGTTTAAATATTTTTAAAAATCGTTAAAAAATACATACACATAAACATAACTTCACGCCTTTTGTTACACCAAGGTGTAGGCAGCGGCTGTTAATCCTTGTCTCGCCGTTATGTTTACGTCCTAAATGGAATAGGTGGCGAACCTATTGCCATAACGGGCACAAAGTTTTCAGTCATCGATATTTATTTATTTTTTTATGGGATAGGAGGGCAAACGAGCAGGCGTGTCACCTGATGTTAAGTGACCAACGCTGCCCATGGACACCTGAAACACATATAATGTTACAATTGCGTTGCCAACCTTTAAAGGAGTAGGATAGGAAGGGATGGGGAAGGGGGATGGGCCTCCGGGTACCTCTCTCACCGAACGAAACGCGGCATGAGCCACTTTACGTCGATCTTCTGAGAGGTGGTGGTATTTCACCGGTCGAGCCGGCCCAATCATGCAGCGAACTGCTTGGCTCTACCACTCTAAAATTTATCACACATAACTTCCGAAAACAATTTCGAAAAGTCATTGGTGTGAGCCAGTGTCGGGAATCGAACCCGGACCTCTGGATCAGAAGCCGTGTGCTCGACTTCTGGGCCACCGAGACTTATATATTAATTTTATGTATATCGAATATTTTACTTTTACATTTAACATAAATTTTGCGAAAACAGCAATATCTTCACACAACTGTTTCTGTTCTATTCTCTGGAATTATAGAATAAAAATAACTACGTACTTAGCCTAGGTAGGTACTGGTCCTCACCTTTATACCTGCACTGCCTTGAGACCCCAAGGACAAGTTTGTAATAGTTCTTTCTTTCTTTCTTTTCAAAATCAATCTTTTTGAATGAATATAAATAAAAGAAAATTTGTTTTTGTTTTATTTAAATCGGCCAAGAATTTTATCATTTTTCTCTACGCTTTTAGAAAATATTACAAAATATTTTATAAGGATCCATCGACTGGCCCAGGATTCCTTGGTTTTTATGTCTAACGGCACTCCACTAAATACAAAACTAGTGTAAGTTTTAAAATCAAAGGGGGTTATTGCATACGACAATATTAAAAAACAAAACATAAATCAGAAATAATAATATAGATGACAACAAAGATGATGAATTATTAGGAAAGGAAGCAGAAGATAATATTAGGGAAGTGTGGAAGATTACAACCTGTTGCATAGACTCCAAATCATGATAACAGTATAGGAAGATGATTATGAATCTAGCATTAATTGATGATAAATCTAAAAGGTGAATTAAATTCCTGTAGGTTTTTTTGAAGCAAATCTAATTCTTACAAGAGCTTTGAACATGATAACGGG